>CM052549.1:59431654-59504790 GCA_028533065.1 Trachops cirrhosus
ATCCACAGCCGGCAGTATCCTACTGCACCCAAGAATTCTCGTACTTGCCTTCTAGTGGTAGGCTCAGGGATCTGCAGAACTGCCTGGATCCGTTGGCTGGATAGGGTCCTTTGTCCCCCCTGCAAGTTATACCCTAGATAACTTACAGTTTGAGTCGCAATCTGGGCCTTCTTGACAGAGACTCAATACCCCATCCGCTCAAGGTCCTGCAGGAGATCTAGGGTGGCTTTTTCACACTCTCCTCTGTCTTTGGCAGCTATGAGGATGTCATCTACATATTGGAGCAGCACAACTGATGGATGGGAAGAACGAAAAGCTTGCAGATCTTTACTGAGGGCCTCATTAAAATTGTTGGGAGAGTTCTTAAACCCTTGTGGTAGCCGGGTCCAAGTGAACTGCCCCACTAGTCCATTTTCTGGGTCATTCCATTTGAATGCAAAAATCTCTTGGCTCTGAAGTGCCAGGGGAATACAAAAGAAGGTGTCCTTCAAATCTAGGACAGAGTAGTAGGTATGTGTTGGGGGCAGTGAGCTTAGTAGGGTGTACGGGTTAGGCACTGTGGGGTGAATAGTCTCTACCCGTGCGTTCACCTCTCACAAGTCCTGCACTGGGCAGTAGTCTTGGGTCCCTGGCTTCTGGACAGGGAGCAGCCAGGTATTCCAGGCTGACTGACACTCTTGGAGTATACCTGCCTCCAGTAGACGCTGTAAGTGTCGTGCAATACCCTGTTTGGCCCGTGCTGGGACCGGGTATTGCCTGATTCTCACTGGGCTAGCAGTGCTCAACAGCTGGACTAGTACAGGTGGTTGGTGGGTGGCCAGCCCCGGTGGGTTGGTTTCTGCCCATACCCCGGGTATCTTAGCGAGTAGAGTTTCTGGGACCCCTCCTCCTTCCCCCTTACCTCCTTGGATAGTGGCAAGTAGGTATTCTTCAGACAATGGGACTGTTACCTCTATGTTGACTTCCACCTCCTTGTCTTTCTTCCCTGCAGGACTTTCTTCTCGTCTGAAAGTGATAGTAGCCTGGAGTTTCTGTAACAAGTCCTTCCAAGCAATGGGTAAGGGCAGTCTGGGATGACTAGGAAGGAGTGGGTGATGGTGCCTCGGCCCAAGTTAGTAATCCTTGCGGTAGCCCAAGGATAGGCTTCTGCCTTGCCTGTCGCCCCTACTATCTTGGTAGTTGCTTTCTGAATTTGCCCCTGAGGTTGTTTCAACACTGAAAAGGTGGCTCCCGTGTCGACCAGGAAGTCTATTTGCTTACCTTCGACTGTTAAGATGACCATGGGCTCCTGGGAGCCTACGGAAATGGAGCCCTGGCCCTGTCAGTCCAAGGTTTGCAGCAAGACCTCTGGGCCCTGTTTCTGTCTATGACTATCAGCCTTCAACTTCGGACAGTCCCGCTTCCAGTGCCCTTTCTCCTTGCAATAGGCACATTGATCCCTGTCTATGCACCGTCCCTGGCTCTTCCACAGTCCCCCTTTTCCTTTGGAAGGAGGCTTTTGGGCGGCAATCAGGATCTTGGCGACCTCCTTTACTCTGCCAACCTCTGGATCATCCCTATTGACATAAGCCTTTTGGGGTATCTCTAATAGCTTGCTTCTGTTTTCTCCTTCAAACCCCTCTATCTTCTGGAGGTTTTTCCTAATATCTGAAGCTGCCTGAGTCACGAATGCTATGTTGACTAGCCTCCTGTTCTCCTCCGCCTCAGGATCTAGAGGGGTATATACCCTATAAGCCTCCATGAGTCTTTCTAGGAACGCTGCTGGGGATTCCTCTCGCCCCTGGATTACTTCGCTAACCTTACTAAAATTAGTTGGCTTTCTGGCTGCTGCTTTCAGTCCTCTAAGTAGAGCCTGGTGATACTGGAGGAGTGCGTCCCTCCCTGCTGTGGTGTTAGGGTCCCAAGTGGGGGAGGATATCCTCTAGTTCCCTTCTTCCCACGGTGGTTTCCCCTTCCTCCCCCATGACAGCTTTTGCAGCCTCCCTGATGATCCTATCTCTTTCTTCGGAAGCGAAAAGGGTCTGCAAAATCTGCTGGCAATCATCCCAAGTGGGCTGATGTTCTAAACATAGTCTCGAGGAGGGATATCAGCCCCTGGGTTTTCTCTGAAAACGGGGGATTCTGATGTTTCCAATTATATAAATCACTAGTGGAAAATGGCACATATATGAGGCAGGGTGGTGCCCATGGCGGGGCATCGGGTGCCGGCGGTACCTCCCGAAGCGGCAAAATGGCGGCATTTCCTGCCGGCGGGAAATCCCCCTCCCCGTACAGCGCTCCTCTCCGGGTGTGGGAGGGGTTTACATCCCCGCGAACATCCCCGTGTGCTGAATCAGGTTCCTCTCTACGAAGATAGGGAGGTGGGGCATTCACTGGATCTAAAGGGTCCTCCTGTTGCCCTGGCAGGGCCGGATAAAGCCTGGGTTTATTCTGTGACTGTTGTGGGGCTGGGTTGTCGCAGGGTCCCCCTCCCCGTTTCTGGTGATTTCTCCCTGTGGCTAAGCAGATTGCTCTCCTACTCCTCTGGTTTCCCTGCATGCACTTTCTAATGTAACCTGGGCACTCCGTGGCAATATCAGCCCAGACATCAATATACGAATACTGGTCTGGGTGAGGCACTCTGTAGACAATGGCTCGGACAGCCAACAGGGTGAGCAGGTCAAAAGTTCCTCCAGGTGGCCAACCAACATTAAAAGAAGGCCACTCCAGCTGGCTTAATGTTCTTGAAAATTCCAGATCCGGCAGAGACCCACCATACCCTCGTACCCGTCGCTGGAAATCGAAGAAATTCTTTAGCAGGCACTCGAGTGGGGACCCTGGTACCGACCCCTGCTGGCCCATTGTTTTTTCTTTTTTTTTTCCTCTCGAATACACTCCCTAGAAGGGACTAAAGGAGGCGGACAAAACCAACAAAAAACACAAACCGAGAAGCCCACAGACAAAGCAGGCTCTCTCTCACACACGAGTTCGGTATATAATTCAAAACACAAACGCAGCGCGGTGCAAGCGCAGGTAAAGAGGAAATCTAACGTGACTGGTCAGTTCCAAGGCTTATCGAAACCGAATTTCAAAGAAGCCAAATTTCAAAGAGCGGCGTCCGGCGTTTGAAAGTTCCTGGGTGGATTACCGGCAGCATCCCACCTACCACCGCAGGCGTAATTATTCCAGCGCGCAGACTACCAGATCAGGATCCTCACAATCAAATACTTACTCAGCTCGAGCTCTGCCCGTCTGGTCTCCGAACCAGAACTCCCCCGAGGGAGTATCTCGCTGGGGCCTCCAATATGTTATATTCAGCAACCGCGAGAATGAATGCCGGAGACTTTTCGGGTTTTCAAAGATGTTACTTTATTGGCCAAGGTTTCTTTTTAACCTGCGCAGGGGGCAAACTCTCCAAATGTGTCTGGAGACACAGTGCTCATAAGAGCTGCAAATGAGAGTTCCCCCGGGCGCCTTCAGCTACGTCCTTATATAGGGGTGGGCCAGCAAGCATTATGCAGAAGCAGACGTGGCAGGTAACTATTTACTTACAAATATCATGCACGAGAACAGGGTTAGGCATTGGCTCACCGGTTGTAAAATTTCAAACCAAACGTGTTAAATTACATCTGTTTTATGATCCTTTGTTCTTACATGAGGCAGGAGAGCAGAATGTCTGTTTAGTAACCTCCTGTGCCCTGGGATCTAACCAGTTCCCTTTTGTCCTTCAGCTAGGTTCCTATTTTCTCATGGTCTAAGTTTTCCTCTCCCCTTACATTAGCACTGAGGCACAAGATGCTCAGGCATTTGGCTTTGGACCCCTAATGCTACAACTAAGTTCATTAGCAACAGCCTAGGAGACTATGGGAAGTTATCATTCAGTCATTTCAGGAGTAGAATGCTCTCTGGGGATGAGAATTACATTAATGGCATTGTGCTTGCTGAGTGGTCAATGCAGTTGGCAACAAGTAATTTGTTCATATGAGAGGTGTCTATATTATCCCACTGAAATAGTTCACTTGGTGATAGGTTCTTCTATTAGTGAACTTTGCTTCATTTTTGGGTTTCCATGCCTACAGGCATCACCTTTATCAACCCTTAGTTCATGAGGACACACTTACCACTTTATTAGTAATCCAGTTCTTTTCATACTGTGATTTTCTTGAGCTTCTCCAGGTTTATAGGACTTTGGTTCAAGAGAGATTTTTCCAGAATGGAAATGCCATTCCTGAGAATTGTGGCTTTTCCTTTTATGAGATAAGGTTTTCCTTTAGAATATGTGAATAAGCTAGGAGTTGCTGCCAAAATACCAGTATTCAGTAGTATTTGGAAGCCTTTATGTCGAAAAACTCAACAAAAGCTGACACACTTAAATTTTCATCAATAAATACATTAATCAACTGTGATGTTGGACACTGATAGTTTTAATTATACAACATATGGTAGAAATGGGTAACCCCAATGAAAAGCTTATTTTCTCACTCACTTTCATGGCTTCTTGTAGGGGATTATACTCAGATTTGTCTGTTTATCCCAATACATCGTAGAAAGTTAGCTAAGTCCAAATGTTAGTTTTTTTGTCCCTAATATCCAAAGATAATTGTTGTTGGTCTTCCTTCATTATAACAATGGATGAGCTTATGGCCATTATTTTATGTTTAATAGGTAATGAAATTTTCTTTAGAGAAGATAATTACCTGGGGTATGGGGCCTGATATTTTATCTTAGCTTGTGGCTTACTGATTTTTTTAAACCTGTGATTGGATAACTTATATAAGACAAGAAGTTTCCTTGATGTAAGCCACTATCAGAACATCATTAACATAAAGAAATATCCAGGCCACACTTGAGGTCCCCATTAAACCAGGGTTTGTCTAACTTAATGATAACATATTATCATTAAGAAATACCACCATATCAGGATGGCTCATTATGTTACATTTCATACTAGGACTTCATTGTGAATAAATGTGAAGAAGGAAATAACACTTTCAAAGAACGAATGCCATGTATTAATAGCATAGTCACTATTAAAATAGTAGGCATTATGGATGCAATGAAGTTGAATCAAAGTCCTATAGACTTGAAGAAACCCAAGAAAATCACAGTATGAAAAGAACTGGGTTACTAATAAAGTGCTACACATGTCCTCATGAACTAAGGGTTGGTACAGGTGATGCCTATAAACATGGCAACCTGTAAAAGAAGCAAAGTTCACTAATAGAATAACTTATCACCAAATGAGCTATTTCAGCCATCATAATGCACAGTGAAACATTAAGCAGTACTGGCTTCTTTTATCAACTGGGCAGGGCTAATAAACTAAAATAGCATAGTATTCTGCCTGTGTTAAGTCTGATATAACAGAAATGATTTCATAATATTTTTTATAGTTGCACTATCACTTTGGGAGTACCGGTACTTTAAAAGTGGTCATGAGGAGGAGTCAGAATAAATGTGTACATCCAGTTCACTAGCACACTAACATTGGATTTGAGTAGTGCTGAATATCTGTAACAATTACGCAATTTAAAATAAAACTAGCAAGCTCATTTCAATGATCCATTAGTCTCAGCAATGGATGACACTGGTTCTAAAGTCCAACAGGGTAATTTGTTTATTATGGTCACTCTTAGATCCAGGTATGGCTAGGGCATTTGAGTGTATCAGTTTCTTGGGACTGAGGAGTATTTGAGGACATAGAACTTCGGTGCTAAGCCAGGAAAGTACTACGAAAACTTGGATAAATTGATCATGAAAACTATATTTTTCATTTGGATTCTAGGGTCTATAAATCCAGGAATCTCCTCCTCACTTTTTTTTTTTGAAGGACAGAAGCTGGGAGTAACACTGCCATATTTATTATAAACAGCTAATATCCTTAAAATATGAAGAATTTTATTTATTTTTTAAAATTTTTTATTGTATTTTAATTGTTAAGTACAGTTTTCTGTCTTTTACTCCCATCCCAGCCCACCCCCCCAGCCCTCCCCACCTCTCTCCCATTACCAACCCCTCCTAGTTTTTGTCCATGTGTCCTTTATATTTGTTCCTGTAAACCCTTCCCCTCTCCCCCTGAAATTCCCTCCCCTCTCCCCTCTGGTCACTGTCCGCCTGTTCTCTATTTCAGTATATTTGGTTATATTTTGCTTGTTTGTTTGTTTTGTTGTTTAGGTTCCTGTTAAAGGTGAGATCAAAACTGATGGGACACAATGAAGGCAGTCCTGAGAGGGAAGTTCATAGTGATACAGGCCTACCTAAAAAATATAGAAACATTTCAAACAAACCACCTAACCCTATGCCTATAAGAACTCAAGGAATAACAAAGACAGACCAGAGCAAGTAGAAGGAAGGAAATAAGCAAGATCCTCCTCACTTTCTAGCACATTTGACTTGGGAGTGGGAATGACCTCTGCTTTTGATTTTTGGTATATTTTTTATTTCAAAGCAATCAAACTTAAATAAAGAGAACCTGAATTGCCAGGGTAGTGTGATTCTTTTGGGATATTGGTGAATACTCTGGGATTTTCTGAGCAGCCTGTTTTAGAGGTACTAAATTGGGATGAATGAACACTTTTGTCCTATATTCTGGGAGGCTTTGGAGCCTTGTGGGGCAAATAGTGAGACTAGAAATGAACAACTTTTATATTTCAAGGGGAACCTTTCCCCAAATATATCATACACACACACACACACAGAGCCACTTATCATTATCGTGTTCCTGTAGATTTCTTTCTTGATAGATTTCCTCCTGGCACCAGCTCTTGTAACTTATATTTTTTATATTACTTCCATAATTGTTAGCCCATATTTCAAAACAAAGTGTAGATACTTGCTGAATAAATATCTGTTACAAATGGAATCCAGAGTGATGGTCATGTGGGAAGACATTATCCCCAAAGCAACTTCCTTTCTGATTATATAATTGTCCTGGATGTGAGTACTGGGGTCACATTGGAAGAAGGAGAGACAATTTATAAAATAGAGAGAAGAGATTGCATACTGTATTTCATTAAATATTCTTAGCTTGATGGAACAGGTTAATTATCTCTACATAATGATTACATCATGTTAAATAGTATAATATCATTTACTTTGATGACAAAAATGGCAAAATTTATAGTAGGCATGAAGTTGAATTAAGTGAAAAATTATTACTACCAAATTTTTATTACCAAATTAAGTAAAATAACATTTTTAAACCAAAACTATATGAAATATTATATAACATTTAGATTATATAAAGAGATAAAATTATGTAATTTCTCCAATATAAATTACCCAATGTTAGCATTTTCTTTTTGTCAAGATTATATTTATGTATAGTGGTATTTAACTTGCTGTTTTATACTTTTACTTTCTGTAAACATTTGTACATCTTTGTACATCATCAATTATTCTAATACACAAATATTTTTAAAAAACACTCTAGAGGCTTTCATTTTATAGGTGTATCATAATTTTAAAAGCATTTCAACTGTGAAGTCCATAGATTGTTTTGAATATTACCACTACAATAAAGAATCCTGTAAAGCATGTAAATTCTTTATACTAAATGTTTTCTTATGATATATATTTTAGGTATAAAGTACAGGAATCAAATTACATAAATTGTTTATGATGTTGCTAAATTATCATTCAAATGCCACTGACTCTTCCAAAAAACATTGTTCAGAAATACCACAATACAAATAATTGTTAATTATCCAGAATTTTTGTAAGCTTTACTTTTTCTTTCTGCATTGGATGGAAAGTTAAGAATATTGTATATTGAATATTCTCTAGTTAGACTATGAGACTATATTAATATATCTATAAATATGGCCATATTTTTGGATGTTTTAGTGGTCATATTTAATTTCATTTTTGTAAAAATGCTGAAATTAATGAATAAGTGAACCATGAAATAATGCTCCCAAAAGGATGGACAGATTATACCATTATTCATCATATACCATTTAAGTTTTATATAAAAAAATAATGTTGTCCTAGAATTTCACATTGACAGGTTGATTTATATTTATTTTCTCTGTGTTTGATGCATCAACTTTTTAATGGCAATTCATTTATTAACTTGACGAGGTATACCTCCTATGTGTGTGACACCATGGTGATGCTAGAAGTACATATAAATAAATAAAATGCAGACTCTGCCCTCAAGGATTTTAAAGAATAGACGTGAAAATTGATAACTGAGATACAAGATGAAATGTTGAGTGCCCCCCGAGAAGAGTGAAGGGCTGACTCCTGGATAATGCTGATGGATGCAGTTGCTTCTATCTAAGGAACCAGGTAAGTTGACATTGATGAGACCTGTAAATGTTGAGCAGAATTTTACTCTTCTTCAGAAAGGTCATTTTTTTTGCAGCTTTAAAAATAATAAATGTAATATAATTCCAAAGATGATACTTAACTAAAAAAAATATTAAAATATAATGCTTTAAGGATTCTTTAAAAAATCTAATTCTATATACTATCCAGACATAAAATATTTGGGACATCAAGGCAACTTTACAACCAAACCTCAATAACCCATATCCATCTTATAAAACTATGAGAGATCTAACCTTGAGGATTATCTTTCTCTGCTTTCTAGATTATTCTGAGCAGAGATTTAGCTCTTTAAGATTTGCTGTGAGGGTGGGAGTGGGAGAAATGTTTAGTGAAAATACTTAGGTCTGTTGATTTGTGTCAAACATGGGGAAACTGAGGCTGGATAGTAAAAATATCATAATCAAATAGTGCTGCCAGAAGAATCCATCCCCCATGAACTTAGCAATTTTTCTATTTATAATTACTGTTAAATCAAACTTCATTTAAGAGAGTAGATGTTAAAAGTTATCATCATAAGAAAAAAAGTTTGTAGCTTTGTACATGATGGATGTTAACCAGACTTTTTTTGTGATTATTCACAATACATATAAATATTGAATCATTATGTTGTATACTTGAAACTAATATAATGTTACAAGTCAATTATACCACAATTAAAAATTCATTTCTTAAGATTGATTTTTTTATTGGGTAGTATTTGCAATTGAGAATCAGGAGTTTGGGGTTTAGCCTTTATTCTGTAAACAATGTAAATAATTAATGGTATGAACTTATTAAAGTCTTTTGACCTTTCTTGACATAATTTGCCTTATTTGTTAAAACAGGAGAAATTACCCTTCTGATGATTTTCACATCTTTTCAACTGTGTCTAGAATTTTCTTTGCCTTTTTACTTCTTTAATTCCTAAATGAAATATAATTTTTATTATTAACTTTACTAGACAAAAAGGCAATAGAGTTGGCTGCTGGAAACTCTCCTTCTTAATTGTAACAGTATCAACCATTAACTGCCTCAGTGACAATGCATTGTTTCATGAGAACTCCCCCACCCTCGCACTCCAACAGATTACTGCATTCTACAAGTTAAAATTGTCTTCTATTTCTATTATCACAGCACTGTTAAAATTCAAGCCCAACTCAACTGTTACTATAAATTATTTTTGAAGTTATAATTGCATACTTTATTTGTCTTTTAAGTGCAGTTACAAAATTACAATACAGACTCATTCTGTGCTGAATGCAAGTGGGATGCAATATAAAATGTACCTTTTCTGAACAAAGGGAGAAAGTTGTGCAAATCAGCTGTAATTACTAGGTGCAGGTGTATAGAAAAATGATTTTCTAAGCACTGTATTCATTCATCTTATTTTGAATAGAAAATTATGGTTCTTCTAATTGAAAAAACATTGTTACTTTAATTTGCTAAGCACTTGGTTGGCTGAATAATATCACATACTTCTACTTTTGTGTGGAATGACCTGCTTTGGTGTTGCTTTCTAAAAAATGTTGAGGTTTTTTTTTGCCTTGCTTGTTTTTTGTATGACCTATTCCTTTTGTATGTTGGAAGGTATCAGAGAACTAAATATTAATGTAAAACTCTAAAATGTAAACCCTAAAATGAAGACTGTATTATGGTAAGCAGACAATTCTTGTTATGCTATTTGGATAACTTACGAACATAAAGAATTGAGCTTTTGAACTACAGTTTAGTTTTACTGTTTCTAAACAAAGAAGACTTATCATAATAAAACCAAACCAAGCCAACAAATCAACCAGACAAACAAATATCTTTCTTTAACTCTTACCAGAATTGGTTAGGTAATACTCACTAATTATCTTCAATAGGCTTTGTGAATTTTTTGAAATTTATGTTTAGCAATAACTATGCAAGTTATTCAAATATTCAAATAGTACTTGCATGTTATGAAACCTATTACCTAATAATTCTGGGAATTTAACAGACACTTGAACAATTCTTTAACAAGATATTATTAATAGTTATTACTTTGACATGTTGAAAATAATAAAGCCTAGCATTGAGGGTAATTCAGTAAGATAATTATAGATACAATGTGTTGAATTGAGATGCATGGATAATATTGGTTAAGTATAGCAATTTCAAAATAAAGAGTGAGCTTATTCAGTTGTTGAAAATATAGCCTTCCTAATAAAAACACAAAATATTCTGTCATTTTAATCTAAAATTAATTTGTACAACTGTTTCCATTAGCTGTAATTTTCCATGTTATCAATTCTTCAGTAAATTAACAATGCTTCTTTTTTATATGTAATTATTAGTGGTTAGGGTTGACATTCATCATATTTAAAGTGGTTATTAATATAAATATATCTTATTAGAGGTGTCAAATTTAACATCTTGAATTAATTTGTGAATCATGTATGCATACGCTCTACATGTAATAATGAAGACAAAGGCTTTAGAAGCCTTAGAAGGCTCTTTTATATATTTAGTTTAAAATATCTTTGAGTAAATTTGGATATAATTAAACCAAAGTGAATATTTATTTATATATTATCTCTTCAATATTTTTGGCTTATAAATTCCATAGTGTTACAGACTGTACTTAAAATTTTCACCTTTTCCTCAATGACAAATTGTCTAGAAACTTTAAACATGGTAGCTAGCCACACAGTTTTTCTATAATGTATCAGTAATTTGTTGTAAGAAGATTTTCACATTTTTACTTTATAAATCAGTATTGATATACTATTTAAGGATATACTTCTAGACACAATGGAGTAATTATGTTGGGTGTACCTTCTCCTACTAAACAACTATAAAAATTAACAAAGCATAAAATATGACAGTTTTCAGGCATAGTACAATAGGTAGTATAGGTCTTATACTCTTGAGAGAAGGGAATGCATTGTCCTGGGTTTTCATCCTATGGCATTTTCTGACCAGAGAGCAGGAGTGTGAAGGCCAGGTGAAGAATTGCTATCTTGCTGAGCTGAGCAGGTAGAAATATATTTGTGGGTGCTGAGTTCTTTGGAATTTGTGGATGATTAGCCTGAGGGTTGTTCAGAGAAAGAGGTGCCCATATTGTACGGTGTTCCTCTTCAATTTTTGGCTGAAAGCTAGACTGTGTGTAAACAGAGTGAGATAGTATCAGGCTTAAAATAAAACTATTTAAAGGCATAAATGCTAATGAATGTACTGGAGACTGCACAGTGCTGGAAATTGTAGATTTCCACCCATTCAGAGTAGAGCACCTCTGAAATATTCAACATTCATTTGAGAAAACAGAAAGTCTATGCTTTAAGAGTAAAGATTCTTCCCTAATGCAGGGTTGACCAAGCTTGGTTACAAAGGGCTAATTAGTAAATATCTTAGGATTTCAAGGCCATATGTTCTCTACAGCAACTACTCAACTTTGTCATCTTAAAACAACAACTTATAGACAAAGCATTAAACAGATGAGTATTTAAAAAGTCTTTTTTTAATTTTTAAATTATTTTTTAATTGTTGTTCAAGTACAGCTGTATTCACTTTCCCCCTACCACTCACCCCCAGCTGTCCCCACCTTCCACCACTGATCCCACCCCAACTTGGTTTTGTCTATGTGTCCTTTATAGATGTTTCTGAAAATGCTTCCCCCTTGTACAAACAAAAACAGACCATAGACTGCATTTGGCCTGTGAATTGTAATTTGCCAACCTCTGCCCTTGAGTATGTGCTATATAGTAGGGATGAAGACAAAGTGTAAATGAACATCCTCAACAGAGCACCAAACCAAACCTGACAAGATTAATTGTTAACTCATTATCTGAGAGGTTATATATTTACCCAAGGTGAAAAAGTAGAATCGCATCCAGGCTTTCCTATTTTCTTTCTCTTCCTTACACACCACTTTCCCTTGTCTACAATATAAATTACATGGCTGGACACACACAGACATATGCATGCGTATATATGTATATTCAAAGACTATATAGAGAGATGCATGTCCATATATCTGTATCTATTCTATATCTACATCTGTATGAATATTCAGTCCATATATGGATATATCTGTATCTAATCTATTGTGTGTGAATATATACACATGTATGTATGTTTGCATATATACACATGTGATTATATATTTAGGTGTGTGTTTATATACACATATGTTCATGTATTTATATATGCATATATGTGTATATATGCACGTGAAAATATACATATATATATTCACAGATCAGTATAGCTGGTTGTGTAGATTTGATGGTGTTTTATAAACTAGACTGGCATGAACAAATTGATTATTGTTACAGGTGGCTTAGCATAATTTCTTTAAATTCTTCCTTTCAAGATAATGTTGAGCATAGAATTGCTTGCTAAAGCAACAGTAAAGTGCTGCTTTACTTTTCTATAATTTATAATTGTTTTTATTCACTTAACATGGTATTTCCAAGTGCCACAGGAATTTTTAATTTGGGGAGTTTTCATACCAGTAGTACTCAGAGATTTCTGACTACTTACTTTCCCAAAAATCGTAGTCTTTTTGCAGACTTAGTTAAAGGGTAATGTCACAATTATTTGCTAAAATGAACAGCCATCAAAGAACACTATGTCTTGTTAACTATCTTTATATTATTCAACATATAATGACAATTTTAGGATCTCATGAAAGGGATGTGGTAAGTTGTTTAACTGTTGGAGCGTGTCAGACAGTACTCAAATCATTAATTATTTATCAGAATTCTACTCTGGAACTAGTATCATTATAGTAGTAAATATTTAAAAACAAGTTTCTTATTTCTTAGTAAATATATTTGGACAATCAATTTGTTTCTACATTAAATAAATACAGGTCAATATAATTTAATGTAAATTACAAAAAGTTAATAAATTTTAGAAACAGCATGATTACTTTAGCAAGAGATAAGAGTTTACATGAAATGAAATCTGAATCTATTTCAAGCTGGAAATGAGAATAATCCTCTAATGATTTTAGCTGTACTTTTCTTAATGTTGCCTTTTAAATAAACAATTAAATTGTAAAAATTCTCTATGGCCTTATCTTTATATTGTTTGATAAAATTTTGATTAGGGAAAAGTTTTATTTCATAAATGAAAGTAAGACTTCAAGCAACATTATTCTTTGAAGAAGAAA
The DNA here is from genome assembly GCA_028533065.1 of Trachops cirrhosus. NCBI lineage: Eukaryota > Metazoa > Chordata > Mammalia > Chiroptera > Phyllostomidae > Trachops > Trachops cirrhosus. Next base: position 59,445,087 of record CM052549.1, read on the forward strand.
AGCAAGTGTCATGTTCAAAACTGAATAAAAATTACTGAAAGCTGATTATTTTTGAAGCCAGATTTTGATAGCTGTGAAGGCTCTAGGTACAAGCGGAGAGGATTGAAGATGAGGTGGGGGACCAAAAGCTGAATTACTTTTCATTCATTATAATGCATAAGGATGACCTGGGAAGAGTCGTAATTTGGTATGCACTTTTTTTTTCTCTCAGTGTCTTGGAGTTAGCTGGAGGACACTAGTAAATATTAATCATAAAAACATGTAAATCTTTTTATTTGCAAAGGATCACTGAAATATGTATTGGGAAAAAATGATAACTCTGAGCCTGGATTCCTTGCTAAGTGTGCCAGCATTTGCCAGTTTCCAAAATCGATTCCACTTGGAAAATTATACTTGGTTGCTAAATGTTACCTGGAAGACTGTTGCATATTTAGACCAAGTTTCAGCAAAAATAATTGTTAACACAGAGAAAGGAGATTGGCTGCAGAGTATTCTTTTGTGGACTGAGTAACTCTACATGGAAACTGTTTTTGAAAGATAATATTCAAATATGCTGCAAAATTACAATGAATTCTTAAAGGGGAAAGAAAAACAAAAGCTGTTACAGCAAATCTTTGAAAAAAGTAAATTATATATCATTTTTCTCAATCTTTTTTATGTCTTTAGTTTAAAATTATATTTCTCTTGTGACTGAATAAGTTGGTGAAATTCAATAAAATAGTTTAAAATGAAGGTAAAATACATGTTATATGGAACCAGTTGATACATATAGAACATTAGAGCAATTATCCAATAGACTATCCAGAGTGACATGGGTCTAGTCTTATACATTCATGTATTAATTTAAAGAGAAAGAAGCAAATTTGTTTTGTTTTTTTTTTTTTTTACTTTAAACTGTCCATTAGCAATTTCATAGCCTGTCTGTCTGGATATCAAAAATTTTCAAAAATCTCTCAGGAATTTGATTGCACTTGAATTTGTCTACACATCACCAACAACTGAGTCACTTTGTATATAATAATTATTAAAGAGAAAGTGCATTATCCACCACCAAAACCATCTCAAACAAATCTGATGATTTTATATGACTGGCTAAATTTTTTATTTTTCAAATGAATGGATTGGATTCAGTGTAAAAAACTTTAAATATTTGAATAAACAATATTTTTCTTTTCAATTATGCTAAAATTTGAATTAAATAATTACATAAGTATCTCACTGACTGACTATTACACAAGAATACACTTTAATTTAATTTTAATTCTGTTCTTTTACTTTTTTATTTTTCTAAATTTTTAATTTTCTATTTTCTTTTTTCATTACTATTTAACCCCCTTATATACCCCTCACCCCCTGCAATCACCACACTGTTGTCCATTAGTCCTTTTTTCTTTTTTGCTCAATCCATCCACCCCTTAACCTAGCCCCTCAGCTGTCATCCTGCTTTCCATCTATGAGTCTGTCTCTATTTTGCTTGTTAGTTCAGTTTGTTCATTAGACTCCACATATGTGTAAAATCATATGATATTTGTCTTTCTATGACTGGCTTTTTTCATTTAGCATAAGGATCTCCAGGTCCATTCATGCTGTCACAAAGCGTACATTTTTCTTCTTTTTTTATGGCCAAGCAGCATTCCATTGTGTAAATGTTCCGTGGTTGTTTTATCCACTCATCTACTGATAGACACTTGGCTGTTTCCATATCTTGGCAATTGTAAATAATGCTGCAATAGAGGTGCTTATATTTTTTCAAATTACTGTTTTGGGTTCCTTCGGATATATTCTCAGAAGTGGGACTGCTGGGTAAAAAGGAAAATACATTTTTAATTTTTGAGGTTATCTCCATACTGCTTTCCACTGTGGTTACATCAGTATGCATTTCTACCAAAGTGTAAAAGGGTTCCCCTTTCTCCACATCCTCGCCAACTTGTTTGTTGATTTATTGATGATGGCCATTCTAACAAGTGTGGAGGGGTGATATCTCATTATGGTTTTAATTTGTACTTCTGTGATGATTAGTGAAGCTGAGCATCTTTTCATATGTGTATTGGCCATCTGTATTTCCTCTTTGAAGAAGTGTCTATTTGGGTCCTTTGCCCATTTTTTAATTGATTGTCTGTTTTTTTTGTTTTGGGTTTTGCAAGTTCTTTATAAATTTTGGATATTAACCCTTTATCAGGTGTATTGATGAATATGTTCTCCCATTCCATAGGTTGTCTTTTTATTTTGTTAATGTCTCCTCTGCTGTGCAAAACCTTTTCAGTTTGACTTAGTTCCATTTGTTTATTTTTTCTTTTGTTTCCCTTGCCTGGTGAGATATAGCAGATAAAATATTGCCATGAGTGATGTCCAAGATTTTATTGTCTATGTTCTCTTCTAGGATTTTTATGGTTTGGGTTTAATATTTGAGTCTTTAATCCATTTTGAGTTTATTTTTGTGTGTTGTTAGAAGGTAGTCTAGTTTCATTGTTCTACATGTATGTGTCCAGTTTTCCCAATATCATTTATTGAATAAACTATCTTTAGCCCATTGTATGTGCTTGCTTCCTCTGTCAAATATTAATTGACTATAAAGGTGTGGGTTTATTTCTGGGTTCTGTATTCTGTTCCATTGATCTATATGTCCATTTTTATGCCCGTACCATGCTTTTTTAATTAGTATGGCCTTATAATATAATTTGATATTAGGAAGAATGATTCCTCCAACTTTGTCCTTCTTTCTCAGATTGTTGTTGCTATGTGGGGCCCTTTATGGTTCCATATAAGTTTTTGAAATATTTGTTCTAATTCTGTGAAATATGACATTGGAATCTTGATAGGAATTGCATTGAATCTATAGATTGCTTTGGGTAGCATGACAATTTTAATGATATTAATTCTTCCTGCCCATGAACACTGTGTATACTTCCATTTATTTGTATCTTCTTCAGTTTTCTTCACAGTGTCTTATAATTTTCTGAGTACAGGTCTTTTGCACACTTGGTTAGGTTTATACATAGGTATTTTATTCTTTTTGAAGCAATTGTGAATGGGATTGTTTTGTTAATTTCCTTTGTTGTTAATTTATTATCATTGTATAAAAATTCAGCTAATTTCTGGACATTAGTATTGTAAAGTAATATTGTACTTTGCTGAATTCATTTATTATTTCTAGAAGTTTCTTGGTGGAATCTTTGGGGTTCTTTTTGCACAGTATCATACCATTAGCAAATAAAGATAGTTTTACTTCTTCCTTTCCAATTTGTATGTCTTTTATTTCTTCTTCTTGTCTGATTGCTATGGGTAGGAATTCTAGTACTTTGTTGAATAAGAAACGTGAAAGTAGACATCCCTGTATTGTTCTCGATCTTAGGGCAGCAGTTGTATTTTTTGCCCATTGAGTATGATGCTAGCAGTGGTTTTGTCATGCATGCTTTTATTATGTTTATGTGTGTTCCCTCTATTCCTGCTTTGCTGAGAGTTTTTTTTTTTTTTTCATAAATGGCTGCTGGATTTTTTCAAGTGATTTTTCTGTATCTATTGGTATGATCATGTAGTTTTTATCCTTCATTTTGCTTATGTGGTGAATCACATTTTTTGATTTGTGAATGTGTACCAACCTTGCATTCCCAGAATAAATCTTACTTGATCATGGTGTGTGATCTATTTAATGTATTGCTGTATTTGATTTGCTAATATTTTATTGAGGGTTTTTTAATTTTTATTTTATAATTTATTTATTTTTTTTTTGTTGTGCAATTATAATTGTCCCCATTTTCCCCTCTTACCTTCCCCTATCCTACCTCCCACCTCCCACATTCAGTCCTCCCTCCCTCCTGCATTGTCTTTGCCCATGGGTCCTTTATACATGTTCTTTAATGACCCTTTCCCTTCTTTGCCCAGCTTCTATGTTGTATCATTTTAGTAATTATTATTTGTGAAATATTAGGTTAGGATCTGGCTAGCATATATTTGTCTATAAATTATTCTTTTCTCTTACATAGTTTTACTTACAATTCTACTTCATATTTCTTTTTAAAATTTCTGCCAATTGAAGCGACCATGAAAAAGTAGAACTAACAATAAAAACAAAGTGCTGTTATAAAGATGTAGGAACTGTAGTATCCCAGAAAAGAAGACAAGAAATTATATGATGGGGAATTTTCAAGTACAAGGTGGAACAAAAGTATGTTTAAAGTTGTGGTGAAACACAGTTTATTTTTGTATTATGTATTACTTATTATATTATTTTTCATACAAACAACTGTAAGCCTACTTTGTCCCACCCTTTATGTTAATGTTGCTAATTGTCTATCTATTTATCATCTATCTATCATCTATTAATCATCAATCATCTATCTAACCTATCTCCCTATCATCATCATGAACATCATTATCATCTGTCCTATCATTAATTAGGTAGTCCAGCACTGGTCCTGGACTGGTCCAGTCCAGCACTGGAAATATTGAGTTATATATTTGCAATTGTTGCTGTAACAAATTACCACAAAGTTAGTGACTTAAAGCAACATGAATTTATTCCCTTACTGTTCTGGGGATCAGCAGTCTGAAAGTAATTTCACTAGACTAAAATCAAGGTATCTATAAATCTATGCTTCTGCAAACAAGTAATCTGTACACTTTCTCTTTCCAGCTTGCAGAAGCCTCTTTTATTTCTTGGCTTATCTCCCTTTATCTTCAAAACATACAATGTAGTGTCTTCTCTCTGGACATGCTTCCACCCTTACATTTTCTCTTTCTGACTCAGATACTTCTGCTTCCTTACCTCTGGGCACACAATGCAATATATAGATGATGTATTATAGACTTGTACACTTGAAAGCTATATAATTTCATCAATCAATGTCTCCACAATAAATCTGATTAAAAGGAAAAAAAGAACCTTTGCAATTTCACTGGATTTCAAAGATTGTCCAGGACAATCTCCCTATCTAAAGACACTAACATCACACCTGCAAAGTGCCTTTTCACATATTAGGTAAAATATCCCCAGTTTCAAAGGGTTGGTGAATGAAAATCTTTGGGGACTTTATTCAGCCTACCACATGTAATATAATTTGGAGGTCATTGGTGACCTAATGAAAGATTACAATAAGTGTTAAAGAAAGGTACCTGGCTAGAGGGCAGATTAAGAGAGAAGAATTATAGTTATCAAATATGGAAAATATTTTGAGGGTGTTGCTGAAAATAGGAACAAAGAAATTGAGCACTTAATGCCAAAAATGGCATTAATAATTGTTTTCTTTTAAAATTTAAAATCTGATAAAAGATAACAGTTGATTGACAAGTATGAGTAATAGAGAAAATGCTGATATATATTAAAAGAGAAAGGATATAATTTAGTGTAGATAACATCATAAATATTTTATTTACAGAAACAAAAAGGAAAGTAGAATATGATAAGTAGGTGGATAAATGTGAGGTGGCCATTCGAGAGTCTGATTTCTCAGTTCTCTTGGTGAGGTAATATCTGAGTATTTTTGAGTGATAAGGTGGCAGGGAAAGTGTTTAAGGAGACGGTATGGAATATTTTTTCTAGTAGGCTGGAATAGTCAATTGAAAAGTATAATTCATCAGCCACACTAAAGTTCTTCTTGAGTGTCATGGTAATAAATGTAAACTGTGACCATTGAGGAGGGTGCTAAATTTTTCTTCAGCCATAATTAGACTCTATTAAGGTAGAAGGGAAAAACAGAGGAGTTTATTGGGTGTGTGTGTGTGTGTGTGTGTGTGTTTTGTTTTTCTTTTTCACTGTGGTTGTGACTTGATTAAATTAAAGTGTGATGCTAGAAGGGACCAGTTCTGTTTAGCTTGGTGATTGTAAGGACTCATCATGAAATTATACCTTGGAAGAAGTGAATTGGATTGTTGGTATTACTGGGTGGAGTAATTATTGGACAAGTGGTAATAGAAAAGGAATTAGATAGAAATATGGTATCAAAGAGTACAATGTATAAAATTGATATTATGGGAATATTATAATTGTTGTACCAATCAAGGGTATAAGAATATATTTTATTATATATGTTCAATGGTGGGAAGGGGAGAGTTATGCAAAATAGAGAGTGGTAATTTTGTAAGATTTTCTTTTAACCCCTGATGATAAAGCAGAAGTGTCTGGGAGAAAAAAAATACTGGTGTCTTTATCACTGAATTTAGAAGATCCAAGAAAGTCGTGATTTCAGATCCAGTATTTGTTCAATCTTGACCTATACTGAGAAACAGTGAACTAATTTGAAACGTACTGATAGAATTTCAACATCTGGGAGGATCTGTACTACTTAGTTTTGCAGATACCCCCCTTAACACTTATGATGGAGTGTGTTAATTAATGTTGCTATATTAAGTGACCTGAGGCTATATTCTCTTATGCTATGGGTCTCAACTTCTAATGGGAGTGAGTTACAAGAGAAGGGTATGGAAGAGTTTAGTTAAATGACAGAAGAAAGAGCATCATGGTATGATTGAAAAGACATATGTTTTATTGTTTCTGTCTTGGTAAGTAAGAAGAGCATCTTTTGCTTGATTTGTGAAGTCACAATAATAATATCTAATATATAGAATTTCTGTGATAATCTATTGTGATGATGTGGTAACACAACTATTGCACACCTGTCCACACAAACCCTAATATAAAGAACTATAATAATTTAATACTACGTTCTTATTTCTAGTTCTGTTTTTAAGTATATTTCTGTTTGTTACTTCTCTGCTGGTGGAAAAGAGTTGGTTAGGAATACTCACTGCATCATTCCTATATGAGCAAGTTTTTTTTTACTAGACCAAGGAAACAGTTATATAACTAACTTCATGTAGATCCTTGATCAAAGATGTAATATGAGCTTTTCTACCTGTAGGTATCGGGGAATTTTGTTTTTTTATCTCAAACTCTTCTTTGAGGATTTAATCATCCAGTGTACCTAATTTATGGTAGTATTTCAGTTTTACTTTCACCCAAATTTCAAATTGCCACTTAAAATATTATACAAATTTTATTTATTTTTATTAATCTTTATTATATTTTTCCATTACCATTTAGTACTCTTATACCCTCTTACCCCCAGCAATCACCACACTATCTTAGATTCAAATTGTAAAACATACAATATTATTTTTCATAAACCAAAATAATTTGTTTGATAGGAAAATTATTTGTATACTAAAACATATCATATGATATGACAAATATAATATAAAATATATCATTAATATAAGAAAATATATTTTTTCAATAAGTAGAGGATACCAATAGACTTACTATCTGTGAAGAAAGTAATAAAATATAATAAATTATACCATTTCTGCCTTCTTACCTATATACAAGAGATAAAAATATAACTTGCATTTGTTAGAAGTGCATGAATAGATATTTGTTTCTTCAATAGATTCATGTATCATTGTATAAATGTGTTACAACTCCTATATATGGATAGGTAAAAAATATTACAACAGCATTGGGCAAGAAACCTCCATGGTTATAATTATTCATCAAGCATGCTATGTATTAGACTCTCAGAGGAAAATTATGAAGCACTATCTTTGAGAGTCTTAATATGTAGACTTCATAAGTATTTATAGTCGTGTATTAAATGACATTTTTGTTGTAATTTCCTTCATATAGTTTTACAAAGAAATCATTGGTAAGAGGTAAACAATGGTGGGTTTGTTTCACTTTGATATCTAAACCTTCTGTTTCTTTCTGTTAAAATATACATACTGGATATAATCTCCATAGCACCACATGAGCCCATATTTTTTTTTCAGAAATATTTCAAATGGAAATGAAATTTTAAAGGAAGCATGAGCACCATGGTTATCTATTAGGGATATGTGGTACTCCACATTGTAAAAGTTAAACATAACAGCTAATGAACACTATCATTAATAAGGGTTTTCCAATTATTTACTTTTCAAAGTATAGATAAATGCAGTAACTTTTGGAAAGAATTTTAACCAATAAATTATTTAGTTTAGAATTTTCCATGTTTGTATAATCACATGGACCACAGACATGTAGGTTCCACTGAGACAGAATTATTCAGATTGTTTTCCCCCTAACAGAGAAATATGTGAGTGAAAAAACTCTTTATTATTTTTTGTATAGTGTTTATTACATATTTTAAAATAAATGATACATTTTTCCTAAGAAGTAAAATGGAAATAAACTAGAGTGAATTCTCATCAAATATTTATAAAAATTAATTGACTTTTATCATTTTATTTTATAAGAAAAAGAATAAGCTTGTATAAAATCTTATTTTTACTGTCATTTTTGAATTAAAAAGTGTTATTACAAAAAATAGTTTACCTAAACATATTTTTGTTGTCACAATTTTTGTTAAGGTGAAAACATGGGATTATTCTTGCTGATAAGTTTGAATTTATCCTAAGAGCAATATGAAGGCACACATTTTTTTAAACAATATTATAGCTCAGACTGAGTTTTCAAAAGTTTAATTAAAAGTTTGTAGACTAGGAGAGGAATGGGAAGCATAACTCATGATACAAGACAGTACAATGAGCTGATAGATCTTTTATGAGGTGGTAGAACATAGGGTGGAGAGAAGAATTTCTGTTTTTGTTCATTTTATGCCCAGAATTCAGGAGGAATTTTCAATGAAAAATCTCAAGAAAGGGGAAAAATAAACATAAGTGGTTAGGAAACCCATTGAGGAAGCTACTTGAAGCTACATAGCATTTCCAGCACTGGAGAATGGACTCCAGAGGTCTCAATTTCTTTTTTGTAAGTATATATTATTGATTAGGTTATTACAGTTGTCCCAATTTCCCCTCTTTGCTCCCTTCTGCCTGGTGCCCCCCTACACTCTTGCAATCGCCCCTCAGTTCATGTCCATGGGTCATGCATATAAGTTCTTTGGCTTCTACACTTCCCACACTATTCCTGATAACTAATCACTGGATTCTTTTGACCAGTTGATAAGCTAAAGTTTTTTAAACACTAAGAATAATACTTGGCATATTGAAAGCCTTCCACAAATGTTACCTTTTGAATACACTATGTTACATCTCTTTCTTGACAAGTCTCCTATTGACACGGAGCAGAGAGACAGATAACCAATAGGGGAAAAGCCAACTCCACAGGACAAAAAGTGCTAGTGATATAGAGCTTAAAGAAATGGGAGATATAAATCTAAGATGGCAAAGGAGGAAGTAGAAGCTAAATTAACCTCCTCTGAGGACCAATCTGGAATTACGACCAAATTGTAGAGAAACCATCTAGAATAACCAACTGAACAAGAGCTGAACAGAAGTGTTGTAACCATGGACAGACAGAAGTAATAACTTCACCACAACATGACTGGTATGGAGTGTGGAAGAGACATGAGAGATCTGGCTGGGTTCCCACAGGCAGCAGCTAAAGTGTCAGAGAGAAATTTTAGTGGCTGGGAGGTTCCCCCTGAGAAGTGTGGGGTCTAAAGCCCAAGTTGGGCTTCCAAGCCTAGAGGAGTGGAGCTGGAAAGGAACCCAGATAATATCAAGCTGTGAAAAGTGGCAGGGTTTCTGTCTGCCAGGGAGAGACATCTGAAGACACAGCCTTATAAAGGGCCAATGCACAAAATTTCATTTGAAGCCACTCACCCTAGGTTCTGGCAATGAGAGGTCAGAGTGGATTATAAATGCTTGAGCAGAGACTAGGGATGGTGGTTTTGGGGAGAAAATTGAGGGAGCAGCCACGAGGATCCCTGTGCTTAGTCATTCCCCATATTGCAGGAACCATCTTGCAATGGTTCTGCAACCATCTTGCATCTTGCATCTCTGCTCTGGCAGAGCACTCCCCTCCAAGCAGCATCAGTCTGAGGGGAAGCAATAGCCACACCAAAAGAAATTACTCTGCCCCACTCTGTGGTGCTTAAGCCTGACATCTGATTCCAATTGATCAGATTAACAATTGAAGGAGACAGCCACACACTGGGTCACTGGTAGTCTCAAAGAGGCTGCATAGGGTCAGGCTGGGACACCATCTGACATCACCAGAAGCAGATGCAGACAGTGAAGACAGTGGTAAACACTAGACTGTACTGAAATGAATTCAACTGCAGTTTTCTTCATGATTTGCATTATTTTCTCTCCTGCATGCCTCTTAACATTCATTTCCTATTCTTCAAATTTGTCCCTATTAAGTAACTAGTTTTTACATTATAGTTTATTTTGAATCTCACATTTGCTCCTTCTTTCTTTTACTCCATTTTACCTTCTTATTTCCTCTTCTTATTTTCATTTAAAATTTTATTTTCTCTCTTGCTATGACTTGTTTCCATTCTGCATTCTTATCACTTCTCCCACCTCCAGCCACTCAAAACTATTTTTCTTGTCATTACTCATCTCACATTCTTTTTCCTAGATTTAAAATACCTTTATTCTCTCTCAACCTTTATCGATTTTTTCCCATTTATTGTGGATATGGTGGTTGTTGTTGCATTTCACTAATTTTATTTTTAGATCTTCACTATTTTTGTTTTTCAAATTTTAAATTTTGTCATTCACCTCTCCTACTTTATTTAGCCTTCCTCCTGTCCCTACTTTTTTTCATTTTAAATTTAAATTTTTCCTTGTCTTAACGTGGTTTTCATTTCTCAATCTTAGTATTCCTTTTCTCTCTATCCTCTCAAAATCATTTCTCTTTCCTCTAGAAATCTCTTGAGATTTTCTTTCTTCTCTTTTCTCCTCTATTCCCATCCCACCTTTATTAATCTGTGCTCCTTTGTTGCTGATAATGTTGTTGATATTTTCCCTCTAATACTATTTTTTTATTTCTGTTTAAACCTAAGCTATAAGTTTCCTTTCTCTTACCCCATTCTACTTTCTTCCTTCCTTTTATTATTTATGGTTTACATTTTACTTTCTCTTTTGACCTTATCTTTATTCCCTACTGTTGTTATTGTTGCTCCTTCTACTTTCTCAAAGTCATTTTTCTTTCAGTTAGTTATCTCATATTAGTTTTTCCTTTCTTAAAATTATCTTAATCTCTTTACACCTTTATTAGCATTGGCTCATTTGCTGTTGATAGTGTGATTGTGGGTAGATCTTATTTGAGGGGGTGTGGGTTTGTTTCCTGGACTGTTTGTTGTACAGGCAGCATCTGTACAACAGCATACAATGTGGTGGCTGGAGTGACTCTTAGGCAGCCAGCTGGAGGGAAGTAACAACCAAAAATGACCCCAAAACAACCAAAACCAAATTACAAACAGAGAGCCAACATGAATAAAATAAAGAACATCCCAAGAGCATCATATTCAGGAGGTCAAGGAGACTGCACCACTGAATCCCACAGGTCCCCTACCACAGAAGGTCATACTACAAAAACAGAGCATCAAAACATATCAATCTAAGAAGGGTAAACAAACAAGAAGAATCACTTAAAATGGGGAGACAAAGAAGGAATCCCCAATCAAAAGGAAAAGAAGAATCCTCAGAAAGAGTGCTAAGTAAAATAGAGGCAAGAAAACTATCAGACATAGAGTTTTAAATAATGGTTACAAAGATGCTCAATGAGCTTATTGAAAACTACAAAGAACTACAGGGAAGCTACAAAGAACTTACTCTAAACTACACCACCAGGAAAAAGAACATAGAAACTATCAGTAAGAGCCAGGAGGATATGAAAAATACAATAGAAGGAATTAAAAGCAGGATAGATTAAGCAGAGGGTCAAATCAGTGAGCTGGAAGATAAGGTAGAAAAAAATTCCCAGGCAGAGCAATAAAATGAAAAAAAGACTGAAAAAAGAATAAGGAAGATTTAAGGGAGATGCAGGACAACATGTAAAGTAATAATGTCCATACTGTTGGAATACCACAAGGAGAAACAGAGGATCAAAAAATAAAAACTGGTTTGATAAAGGAATGACAGAAAACTTCCCTGACTTGATGAGAGAAAAAGTCTTGTGAGTCCAGGAAGCAGGAGGAATCCCAATGATGATGAATCCAAATAGGCCCACTCCAAGACACTCATAATTAAAATGGCGAAATTTAAAGATAAAGAGAGAATCTTAAAGGCAACAAGTGAGAAACAGCTGGTAACATTCAAGGAAGCTCCAATAAGGCATTTAGCTGATTATTCAACAGAAACACTACAAGCCAGAAGGGAATGACAAAAAATAGTCCAAGTAATGAAAAGGAAAGGCAGGCAGACTACTGTACCCAGCAAGACTCTAATTTAAAATGGAAGGCAAAATAAAGAGTTCAAAGACAAAAAAAAAATAAGGCTAAAAATATACATCTCCACCAAACCAGCATTTGAAGTAATGCTAAGGGGTTGCTTAAAAAATGAAGAAAGAGTAAGAGAAGGGGAGGAACACAGGTACAAAGGGGAAAATAGCAATGAATAAGTACCTATCAATAATAATCTTAATTATAAATAGATTAGATGATCCAATCAAAAGACATTGGGTAGCTGAAGGGAGAATAGAATATGGCCCACATATATTCTGTTTACAAGAGGTGCACCTCAGAAAAAAAGAAAAGATCTACACAGATTAAAAGTGAAGGGATGGAAAAATATTTTAATAAAACAGAAATGACAAAAAGGCTGGAGTAGCAGTACCTATATCAGACAAATTAGATTTCAAAACAAAGGCATAAAAAGAGACAAAAAAGAACTCTTCATTATACTTAAGGGAATAATCCATCAAGAAGATGTAACCATTGTAAACATATATGCACCCCACATAGAGTACCCAAATATATAAAGAAAATCTTAGAAGACTTCAAGAGAGATATTGACAGCAACATACTTAGGGTCGGAGATTTTAATACCCCATTGTGAACAATGGATAGATGGTCCAAAGAAAGAATCAACAAAGATATTCTGGCATTGAACAATACTCTATGAAATGGATATAATGTATGTATACAAAACCTTTCATCCCAAAGAAGCAAAATATACATTCTTTTCAAATGCACATGGAATGTTTTCAAAGATAGATCTCATGGCAGGACACAAAACAAACCTCAACAAAATCAAGAAAAATGAAACCATATTAAGCATCTTCTTAGGTCACAGTGGCTTGCAAATAGAAACCAAACTCAGGGAAAAAAACTAAAAAAAATTCAAATTCATGGAAACTGAATAGTATGCTATTAAAAATTAGTGTGTTAACAATGACATCAAGGAATAATATCAAAAAGTACCTGGAACAAATGAAAATAAACACACAACAGCCCCAAACCTATGGGATATATCAAAGGCATTCCTGAGAGGGAAGTTCATAGCAATATAAACCTACCTAAAAGAGATATAAAAATCTCAAATAAACAACCTAAACCTACATCTACATAAACTAGAATAGCAACAACAAACAAAGCTAGGAACAAGGAGAAGGAAGGAAATAATCAAGAGCAGAGCAGAAATAAATGATATAGAAACTAAAAGAACAACTCAAAGGATCAATAAATCCAGGAGCCAAGTACCCATCAGTAGGTGATTGGATCAAAAAACTGTGTTACATTCGCACAATGGAATACTAAGCAAGGGAAAGAAAAAAGGAATTCCTACATTTTGGGACAGCGTGGATGGAACTGGAGAGTATTATGCTAAGTGAAATAAGCCAGGTGACAATAGACAAATACCATATGATCTCACCTATATCAGGAACCTAAAGAACAAAAGAAACAAATGAGCAAAATAGAAACAGCCATGGAAAGAGGAAACAGTCTGACAGCAACCAGAGGGGAGGAGTGGGGGATAAGAGGGGAAAGAAGAGTAAGGGTCTAGTCAAGGATCAGGTATAAATGCCCCATGGACATGGACAACAGTGTGGGGATTGACCATGGGAGTTGGAATGGGGCTGGTCAAGGGAGAGCAATGACGGAAAATGGGACAACTGTAGTAGAACAACATTAAAAAAAAAGAAATAGGAGATTGTTAACAATGAAATTAAAGTAAAAAAAAAAAAAGAAATGGAAGACAACATTTGTTCCAAAAGTGATAGACAGTTAGAAGTTGTCATTTATAGTGCATATGGAAATAAATTTCTTTAATACTGTTGGCAAAACTTGTTGCTTCAAAGAAAAATTTTAGGTATTATATGAACAGATATTGGGAGTATCCTAAATAAAGAAATAAGAACTCTGATCCATAATAGTAACATTTGAGTAGAAAGAATTTGACAAGCATGGATACGTAAGAAAGTACCAGGAGAATTTGGAGGGTGCAAGAGGCAGAAATTGAACATATCCCCCACAGATATATGTGTATGCAAGTTTATGTGTGTATGTACATATAAACACACCTATTGTATTTTATGATATGTGTTTATTTATAATGTATAACCTGTTTATATATTTTTAAAAAGTAAATTAGTTTAGTCAATCATGTATATGGCTCTTTGGGCCATAGAAGTGCTTTGATATTATTGTTGATTAAGCTTTCTGTTGCCTGCCTACAGTGCTTAACAAATGACTCTCATTAATTAGCATCTCTTATGGAATAAAGTCTTAAGGGTTATATATATATATTGTACACACATACTGACAAATAGGCTATTATAATGAGTAAATCATAAATAAAATATTGAGAAAATTTTTGAGAAGCTATTTTTAACAAAATGTCAGATATCTAAAGGAGGCATAAAGCAAATCTATTACTAACAAATCATGTTGTTGGTCATATTGATTTATTGGAAATGTTAGCCACTGTTGTTTTATGTAACAGCTACCTGTAAATTTTAAATTATTTTAGTAATGCATAAAATAATATTAGAATTTTGTGCAAAAAAACACCAGAGTTTCTAGATCACAGCAATCTGAGAACATTATTTCTCAAATATATTAAATAAGAACTTAAAGTTCATTTTTCAAAAATCAGATTCAGACAACTTTTAATAATATATTAATTGAAAAACATTACTAATGGACTCCTTGGCTGACTCAGCAACTGCTGGATATATTATTGGGCAGATATCTTAGTCCTTGAGCATCGCATCCATGTCCTGTAAACTTATAATGAGTAATACTAATTTCCTGAGCTCTTATACCTATAGGTAAGCAATTGCCTTTCTTTTTCACACTCAGTCCTCCAACCTAGAAGCCAGAAGTACCTGACCACACATGCAGTGCTACCTAGGCTTTCTTTCTGCCTTTTCATTATTTCTTTGACTCTATACTTAGTCTCACGGATCAGTTCCTCTGGCTTTCTTCCCTTTTATCTATTCATCATTCAACTTCCAGAATCCTAATCATTTCATATGTTTCACCTTGGAATGTAAAAAAAAAGGCCTTTTTAAATTACGTAAAGACACAAAAACAAATTAATAAAGTGACAGAATGAAAACTATAATAAAAACTATGTGTAGGTGAATTTGTGTGATATATATATGAAGATTTTATATATACATATATACACACACACACACACATACATGGAATTGATATGACTTTTCACTATGTTAAGTCCTTAAGATTTTTATGGAAAGTGGAAATAAATGTTCTTTGTATAAAGCATTAGTTTTAACATAAATGTCACTGGATGTCTAGCTAAGAAATAAAAACTTGTCCTAAAATTTCACACATTAACTGTGACATAAGACATTTTCCCATTGGTCCTTGTAAAGACAAAACATTTATCACAGTTAATCCTCTTGTCTGTCTCTTTTTTAGAAGTGTGATCTATGAGTGATGCTATCCAATTATCTTGCTTTCTATCTTGCTGCTACCAAATATCTTTAATACTCACATATTAAAATTTTGTAAACATATAGAGAACTAAAGAAGAGACTAGAAAATAATATTAAAATTAACAAATAATTTAATTTTATTTTTGAATGAATCTAGTCCTATAATGTGGCATATAAATGAAATGATTGATCGACTCAAATTTCTGATTCAAAGAACTTAAACAACATTTGATTGAAACCTTCTGTTATTCAGATAATAAGTACACCTGCTCATATTAAATTTATTTTCTTAGCTCACCTAAACTCATTTTTTAACCTAACAATTTCTTTACTTTTATCAAATTAATACATGTACAGAATTTTTACATGAATTCAACAAGCTTCTGAGAAAGAACAATGGTTTCCTGCTTCTCTCTGTGTTAGGTCAAGTCCATTTTTCTACACTTAGTCACTTTGACTCTTGATGTTGTCTTTCCTCTATTTTTTCTTTCTTTCTTCCTGGAGCCCCTTTTGATTGAATATTACAAACCCACAGAATATTCTATGATTTTCATGTTGTATTTTCTACTTCCCATCTGACGATTTCTTCTTAAACTTTGAAAGTTTTCTCAAAATTATGTTTTAAAAATTGTATTAAATTTATTTATTGACATTGGCTCAAGTATACAACTCTATAATATTGTATTTTGTGTTAGCGCCCATAGTCTAGTCTCTTTTCATCACCATATGCTTGACCCCCTTCTCCCTGTCCTCCACCTCCCAACCCCCTTATCCTCTAGTAACCACCATACAGTTGTCTTTGTCAATGAGTATTTTGTTTTTAAATCTTATTTGCTTGTTACTTTCTGTTTTATATCTCACATATGAGTAAAATCATATGAAATACATTTTTGTTTTGAAGAGTTTTAACTTTGGTATAGAATCACAAATTTATTTCTGTGGTGGTGTTCATTTTTCAATCTTACATGTGAAGTTTCTAGATAGGGCATGGATTGACAGAACAATAATTTTAATGAGTAATTTATATGATGAATCATAGATTTATGGAATCAAAAGTCAGTCAGGAATCAAAAGACCAATGATAGGTTGAAAGAGTCAATAAGAAAAAAAGAGAAACAAGAAACAAATCAATGTGAGGTAAATAATTTATATGTGTGCATTCTTAAAAGCATTTGTTTCACAATATCCTGCTGGCAAGGGTAAAAGTAAACTAAGTTTAAATATGTGTGGCATATGAAATCTTGTTCTGGATGTTGGGCAGCCTTATGCTACTTGTATTAAAAAAATTGCATTTTTTAAAAAAATTAAAAGTAGTTTAACTAAAGACTCCTTTTGTCCACCACCAATATTAATGTTTTAAATACTAGCAAGAAAATCTTAATCTGTATGAAGGTTTTTATTTCATTGGAATGGAAATTGTTGGGTTTATTTTTCAATTGTAGAGTGTTGATTGTTTTGTTTTTGTTTTTTTTTTTTCAGCTTTAGGGAAATGCTAAGTTTAAAATGACTTTTATAATCATTTTTACTTTAAATTTTTCCAATTGTTATAAAGGAAAGAATAATAGAAATAAACTGAGGAGTTTGTAAATGACTCTACAAGGAAAAAATATCAAAGAAAAGAGTGAATGACCAATAATGTACATTGGAAATGCTAAAAGCATTAATTTAAGAGTGAAGGATACAGCAGCTTCTGGTCAAGATGGAGGCATAGGTACACATGCTTCACCTCCTCAAGCACCTAGACGAATTAAAACCAGATCTCAAAACAAATAATAATAAGAACCATCAGAACATCAAACTGTATGAAAGTGCAACAACCAAGGATTTAAAGAAACCACATTCATCCAAATGGGTAGGAGGTGCAGAGTCACAGAGAGCAGAGAGGTGGTATGGTGCAGAGAGGTGATGGCAGTGGTGAATTGGAAGGTCCCACATTCACATACAGTGCATACAAATCAGGAGGGATACCTTGGGAGTGAGAGATCCCAGCCCCAGGCCAGACCCCAAAGCCCAGAGTTCCAGCACTGGAAAGTTATATCCCCATTACCTTTGATGTAAAACCCAGTGGAAGTTGAGGCAGTTAAAGAAACTGCCAGATTTTCATTGCTTAAATGCTCCACATGGACTTAGAATGTAGCAAACCCACCGACTCTGGGTTTACCACCAGGACAGCAGCTGGAAGAATGCCACTACATATGGGAAGTGGGTGAAGTGACTGAAAATGGAGTGAGAACTGGGCAAACCACCAGAAGCCAGGCAACATCATCGTCCCCTCTCAAAGCCCTATGTACACACAGGTGTGTGTACACACAGGTGTGTGTCTACGTACAAAATGGTGATGTGGATTCTCTCACTTTGGCAATTACCTAAGGCTAGGCCCACAGAATTTATAGGCATTTTCTACATAGGTCATGCTACTAAGACAGAGAGTAAGAGCAGCTCTACCTAATACACAGAAACAAATACAGGAAGGCTGCCAAATTGAGGAGACAAAGAAATATGCCCCAAATGAAAGAACAGAACAAAACACCAGAAAAATAACTAAATGAAATGGAGATAGCCAACTTATCAAATGCAGAGTTCAAAACACTGGTGATCAGGATGCTCAGAGATCTCCTTTAGTATGGCAACAATAAAGGAAGAAATGAAGGTTACACAAAGTGAAATACAGAAAATTGCACAAAGAACCAACAGTGAAGGGAAGGAAGCTGGGATTCAAGTCAGCAATTTGGAACATAAAGAAGAAATACTCAACCAGAACAGAAAGAAGAAACAAGAATTTAAAAAAAAAACAACAAAGAACAAGGATAGTATAAGAAGACTCCAGGCCATCTCCAAAAGTGTCAACATCCAAATCATAGAGAGCCAGAAGAAGAAGAGTAAGAGCAAGAAATTGGAAGACTATTTGAAAAAATAATGAAAGAAAACTTCCCTAATTTGCTGAAGAAAATAGATGTACAAGTCCAGGAATCACAGAGTCCCAAAGAAATTGTACCCAAAGAGGACCACAATGAGACACATCTTAATTAAAATGACAAAAGTTAAAGATAAAGATAGAATCTTAAAGCAGCAATAAAAAAGCAGAGAGTTACTTACAAAGGAGTTCCCATAAGATTATCAGCTGATTTCTCAAAAGAAACTTTGCAGGCAAGAAAGGACTGGTAAGAAGTATTCAAAGTGATGAAAAACAAGGACCTACATCCTAGGTTACTCTATCTAGCGAAGCTATCATTTAGAATGGAAAGACAGATGAAGTGCTTCCAAGTCAAGGTAAAGCTGAAGGAGTTCATCATCATCAAGCCATTATTACCTGAAATGTTAAAATGACTTCTTTAAGAAAAAGAAGATCAAAACCATGAACATTAAAAAGGCAACAAGTTCACAACTTTCAACTGCATCTAAAAATAAAAAACAAAAACACAGAAAACAACAACAAAAAAAGTTAAGCACACCACCAGAACAGGAACAGAATCATAGGTATGGTGATCATTTGGAGAGATACCAGTTGGGAGGGGGAAGGGGAAGAATGGGGGAAATAGTGCAGGGATTAAGAGTTATAGCATAATATCAATGTTATTTAATTAAATTAAAAATACTTCAGATTGGGTGAAATGTTTTAGATTTCTAAAATTCACTTTTACCAGTATATATGGCTACATTTTTAATATTTTAGGAGAAAATTTTATTGGTTTGGCATTTTACACTTGTTGAACCTCCATAAAGAAGGAGAACAAATAAAAAACAGCATAATTTTGTTAGAAATGCAATAGTTAGAACAAAAAATATGATTATAAAATACAGTAGCCCCATTATCCATAGTTTTGCTTTCCTTAGTTCAGTTACACACAGGTCAGCTGCTGTCTTGTGTATAAAATTCCACTAGTAAGCAATTCATAAGTTTTAAATTTTGAGTCATTCTAAATAATGTTATGAAATTCCCACTGTCTTGCCAGAATATGCATCATTCTTCTGTACAGTGTTTCCACTCATTTTATGCTCCAGACCTGTAAGTCTCATTAGTCATGTAGTAGCCATCTTGGTTATCAGATTGACATTTGTAGTACCTCAGTTTTTGTGTTCAAATAACCCTTATTTTACTTAATAATTCCCCAAAGTGGAAGAGTAATGAGCTGGCAATTCACACATGCCACAGAGAAGCTATAAAGTACTTTCTGTAAGTGAATTGGTGAGTATAACACAATAAAATATTTTGAGAGACCATATTTACATAACTTTTATTGTAGTACATGTTGTGATTGTTCTAATTTTCATTAACAATTGTCAATAATCTCATATTGTGCTTAATTTATCAATTAAACTTTATAATAAGTATGTATGTAGAAGAGGAAACATAGTGTGTATAGGGTTCATTATTATGTTCAGTGTCAAGCATCTACCGGAGGTCTTAAACTTATCCCCAGAGAATAAGAGGGAATATTGTAATTAGATCATATTAGATTATGTTGTTGCAAGAATTGCTATGAACCAGCCTGGTTGACCTGTTTCCTTGTGTTTTCTTAAACTCTGATTTATTTTCAAAGCTATATAAAAATAATTACATTCAACATCTAATCATCAATTATAATTTTCTTTAATATTTTGGGAACTTCTCATTTAGACTATAACAGAGTGGTAAAATTTAAGTGATCAGAGCAAACCCATTTGTGTCACCAGTGCAGCTGTTGCTGTATAACACTAATACCAACACACAAAGTTTTCCATCTGACTGTCAGTTTTTCTCTAAGACCAATTCAGCTGTGGTGCTGTTTTCATTAGAGACTTTTACTTAGCATTTGCTGATTTAATCTTGCTTTTCCTTTCTTCTAATACATTTAACATAATTTTAGAAACTTATTTTAATTTTGAAAAGAGACTGGAGGGCATATATGTATTGTGCTCATGTGCTTCCCCATGCCTGAACTTTGAGACTATCCCAGCAAGTATGAGAGTGACTTATCCCTGATGTAGATGTTAATATTAGTGAGTGGTGGATTATTTCATATTGCAGATTTATTTTTGAAAAGCAGAATATCTATATTATATGAAAGAAAAAATATCATGATTATATTTATAAAAACTATAAAGTTATGAAACATTAAGCTTACTTCTTACTAAGAAATGATAATAATTTTTTAAAGTTGGTAAAATACTCAGTGACAGATTTTCTCATTTCCTTCCTTGGCATTATGTAGAAATTGGATTGTTCAGTGAAACCCTGGCTTTGGCTAGACTCTGAGACCATATGTCAAAATTAATTAGTATAAATTATATTACTTTTTCAAAAACATATATTCCAATTTCCATTCTTCAAGTATCTGCATACACACATTAAGAACACAGATATAATTGAACACTGTGCACTAGTTATTGCCAGCTACTGAATGTAATCCCTTAATAGATACATTTATCCTTAAACACATTTTACTCAGTCTCAGAAATGCTTGAGTAAACAGATGGAGCTAGCATAGTGCCTTAATGGTCCAGCAATTCAGACTGAGTAGAATTAATGATGTGGAAGGGAAAGAATATTCTAGACCTGAAGATTATCTTGAGAAAACACTTTGGTCATACCCTCCTCTTCAGTAATGATCTCAGATTGTCAACAGAAAGTTTCCAACTAAATCCACCTTTTATGATGAAAAGAAGAACCAAAGCACATATTACAAAGGAGATTATGCTGTTAATTCAGCCTCTGCAGCACTTATCTTCTTCAGCTTTACCACCTTCTCCTTCTAAGTCAGAAAAATGGGTCAAATACAAATTTATGAAATAGTTGATTCTGTTATTTTAACTATCATATATCATGAATAAAGTATTAGGCCTTTTCATTTTATCTTCAACCTGAATAAACTGCATGTATGTGAATAAGCCACATGTATATTATGTTATTAATGTAATTAGAAGAAAATCTATCTGGGGTTTACATTTCTTCCAGGATTTCATATTCTTGGATGTAGAATTCAAGACCAACCAAGAGGGGTTGTTTCTTAGACTTAGATGGTGAACATACTACAATATACAGGTGATGTATTATATAATTGTACACTTAATTATATAATACAAGTAATTATACACATAAATTATATATAATTTTATTAACCAATGTTACCCTGATAAATTCAATAACAATTTTTAAAAGTACAAATAAATGAAATAAAATAAGCTATTGTCAAACCTCATGTTTTACTCAAGTATCTGAATAAGACTTGTACTAACACTAAGATAATCATGATTATTTTTTTCAGTTTTCATGTTCACAACTAATGATTGCCATTTTAGTAGGAGAAAGTTGAAAAAATGTGAAAACATACAGGATAAATTGTGAGTGTGTGAAACATAAGGTTTATTTTTATATTAGTATTTATTAACTACTGTATTGTTTTCCATATGAACAACTCTAAGTCTATTTTTGCCTCACTCTGTATTTCAGAGCTTAAGAGTTCAATATGGTTAATGTTCCCTAAATTTATGATATATATCTGCTTCTATTGTTATAAACCCAGAGAAAAGTGAAAGCATATAAGCTTGTGCTTAAGAGAGTAAGAAGAATCCCTTATTAAGTATTAGTCATTATTTAAATTTACTGTCTATTTCAGAGGGCACTTTAGCATACATTTAGAGTTGCAAGTATGATACCAATACTTGTTCTCTATACTTTGGAGGAACTTACCAACAACACCTCAGTTTCTCTTGCCTTTTGAATTCTCAATAAATATTTTATTTTATTTTTCTGTAAATCTTAGAAGTGTGTCATGCAAAATACTGAGATAGGCACAGTTCTCTAGCCATGAGGACTGATATATGAGAACTAAACAACTTTTTATGTGAATATTTTACAATAAATATTGCTTAATCTGTGAACAGGTCTCATTTCTCATAACTCTGTCTACCTGTTCCTTATCTCCACATGTTGTATTTAAAAGAGCATTGTCCATTTTCTTTGTCTACTTACCACCTTCAGTAATTGAGCAGGAAAATATCAAGTGCTCAAAAAACAGCATTTCAGCCAAGAAAATAGTATAACTTGAAAGCCTCTATCATCACTTTGCTTTCTTTCATTCCTACATGCATGCACAGAATTGAACCAGTTGGGTGCTAAATGCAACATGACACAATTTGATTGTTTTACTTTATTTGAGGATTTGTTTGTTAGCTCTGCCTACATTGGATACCAGGCAATTTATGTCTTCATTTGTGACATGGTGCAAAGTCTTCTAGTCACACTGGCCCCTAAAATGGTCTCGGTTTATAATTAATGTGGCTGCTGTAGTATAATCGTGTATATCTACAAAGTCATGACTGTTTTTTTTTTTTAGATCGCTTTAGGATATTTCCTGCAATGAAAGATGAGATAAACTTTTTATTTTTTTTTAAATTTCCAATCTAGAAGTTCTACTTTATTCCTTAAGTTTGCTAATTCCAGGATGCCACAGGAGGGAGTGAGGAAAAGAAAATGGGCATGTGATCTCAAAAGGCCCTTCCAGTATTGTACCACCCTGAGGAGGTGTTGGCATTCTTTGGGTTCAGAACCTGTTCAAAACTGACATTCTGTCATAAAATGCTTTCGTTGGGTAAAGATTGGTTTCTTGGAAACAGCCTTTGACATGACAGTCTGCATGTTGAGGGTTTACTGAGTGTTCTTGGGAACAGTGCCTGTAAGGGAGTGAAGGAGGCAGAGTGGTGTAGGAATCAGAAAACTGTGCCGACATACAGGCCTCAGCTAATGCCATGGGGGGGAATACATTGTCAGGAGCACTAAGTACTATCCAGAATCAAGGTAATGGGTCATGTGCCCAGTCCTTAACAAATCCAGACACAGATATGTGGTATAAACTTAGGTGAAACAGCATCATTTGCCAGAGGATAATTTCTAAGAGGGACTTTACTATGATGCATGACACAATCACACTTATGGCAGCTGGGAAAAGGATATCTGCATCCTGACAAGATATATTTTTGGCATAAGATAGTATCTGCTACAATACATCCATTGCAGTCCTTATAGGCATTTGCTCCACAGAGCAATGAGGAAGGAAACCTTATAAATTTTCTGGGAAAACCATGATGGAGAAGGTGACTTTTGCGTTAAGTAGAGAAGCAGGAAATAATTATAAGAAAAAAACAGAGCACAACTAAACACAGAAGCAAGAAAGATAATGGATTCCCTGGACAGCGAAAGAAATTTATCTTATTACTATCATTAATATAATTAATATTAACATTAAATCAGATGACAAACATTATAAGAAAGTTTTAAAAGGTAAAATGCAAAGGTTAATAAAAATAAAGAGTTAAGAAGAACTGAGAACTTTTGTCTTGATTATAAAGTTCTGTTCAAATTTAAACTGTGTAAAACTGCCACCCAGTAAAACTCATGTGGAGAGATAGAAAAGAAAATTTATTTTAGAAAACAAAATGGAACAAGAGGTTCAAAGACTGAAAATTCAAACCAAATAAGTTTATAACAAATTAATAATCAGTATTGTGATATAAACATTTATATCTAAATATCAATATAGTTATTTTTTAGAATGCAAGTAGAAGCCCTGCTGTAGCTTCTCTCGTTCAGTCTCCTTACCTCTCCTCCATCTCTTTTCCTATAGTAAAAAGTTTTGATAAATGTGTCTCAGAAATTTCTGTTCCATTAACAAAATTAAGTACAAATACAATGTGAAGTATCAAATCATTTCCTAAGGTTTAAATTAAAATTCCTATAATTTATAATATTTAACTTGAATATGGTATTCAAACTCTTCAATAATGTTCAATATGCCTGCTTTTTAATTAAAACAGATTAAATATAGAGAATTTACCATAAGGATGATACCTTATAATGTTGGTTGAATATGCCCTCATTATTTATTATGTTTCAATTTCTGCAACTATAACATGGGGGGGCTTGATTAAGTGATCTATATAGACTTTTCCAGATGCATATAATGTGAATCAATATATTTTTATATTATAAAAATAAAAATAAATTATATTTATAGAAATACCTAAATGAATTTTAATGCTGATATTAAATAACATTTATTTGAGGAGAAAGGAGGAAGATGGTGAAGAGGTAGGAAGGAGCAGATTCCACTTCTCCCTACACATGGGGGAAAAACCTAGCCAATCTATGGAGGAA
Source organism: Trachops cirrhosus (assembly GCA_028533065.1). Taxonomy (NCBI): domain Eukaryota; kingdom Metazoa; phylum Chordata; class Mammalia; order Chiroptera; family Phyllostomidae; genus Trachops; species Trachops cirrhosus. The sequence goes on from CM052549.1 coordinate 59,469,854, forward strand.
CAGAGCAAACAGCCAACAGTACCCCAGCATATATGAAAATAACAGAGCAAAAATTGCAGCAGACACTGCAAAACCAGAGGGTAAGGAAAGTGCTTCAGGACAACAAGGTACCAGGGACCAGCAGGGGGACCAGGGCAGCTGCAGCCCCAGGCCTGGCACACACCAAATCTGCCACAGGGTTCCTGGGAGAGAGCCAGGTCAACTGCTTCCTCCATGGCCAAACAAAGTTTAAGCAGTACCGGGAGATACCTGGTTGCTTGAAGTCCTAGAGAGGGGAATAAGGACTAAGTGGCAAACACAGGGGCTGTGAGCACCCAGGGAGTCTGTGGGCACCGGATGGGGAGAGTTGAGAGTAACACAGTGATGGGCCCTGACCCCAATAGTCCCCAGTCTGGCTAGAGAATTGACTGTGCTAAAGAACTGGCAGTGCGAGAAGCCAGGCCGCTGTTACTGAGCAGCAGGCTTGAGTAGGAGGAATTTCTGAGAAAGAAAAAGTGAAAAGAGAGACACTGTTTGGGGAATTCGCCTGCAGCAATCACTCTGGTCTACTCCCCACCCAGCTGGGCAGCAATCCCGAGGTTGCACAGAAGGTTGCACCGAAGGCGCTGAACACGCCCATAGCACTGGGAACAGTGGGCCCCTAACCTGTGGGACCCAGGCAGCCTGGCCAAGCATGCGCTGGCACTCCAGCCCACAGTGATAACCCCAGGGGAAAGTGCTTTGTCAGGAAGGCCTGCATCCTATACCCAAGGCGCATGAGAGAGGTGCCAGACTAGCTCTGGGGAGAGTGTTCACAAGGCTGACTAAGTGCAGATCCTGAAGAGAGAAAAGCCATACCAATCACCCTCAGCCTGCTGCAGCCACCAAGACAAGAAAAACCGGTTTGGTCAGTTTGAAACCAACAAGACCCCTTTTTTTAAAAGTGATTTTTAAATGTATATTATTTTTTATCTTTCAATTCCTTTTTCCTCTCTTTCCTTCTTTCTTGTTTTATTCCTTCTTCCTTGCTTTCCAATTTTATCCCTTCTTCCTTCCTTCCTTCTTCTGCATTTTTTCTTTAAATACACACAAGTGAGATGTAAAAACCTAGAACTGTGAAAAGACCAGAGAATTGGAGCCAAAGAGGGGGCATCCCAATAGATGAGACAGTGTGACAAATTTCACATTGCTATTACAGAGAACCTGCAAGTAATTGCATATTTATATTATTATCTTTTCATTATTCTTACATCTTTTAGTAGTATTTTTGTATTCCTCTTCTTTCTCTATAGTTTTATTTCTTTGGCTGGTTACATTGTATCATTTGATAGGTTTCCTCTGTTCTCTCTTCCGTAGTGTATCACTAATTTACTGTTCGTCATTTCACTTGTGTCCCATTAGCACACTACTCAAGGTCCTATACTCCTATTCTTGTTATCCAGATCACATAGATTCTGACAAATGATTGTTGTTCTAATATTATTGTAAATGATAGCTGTTCCATACAATTGTAAATACTTAACAACACCCCTCCCAGATCTTAGCCCACTTCATGGTTCCCTGAACTCTATTCCTGTAGTGGTTAACGCCATTCTCTCACACACTACACAAATTTACTATTCTTTACTCTCACCTTACCTCAGAATCTGATGTCCCACAATCTCACTGCTTTCTAGATGCAACTCACAACCCTTCCCTCCTCAGTAAGAGTCTTATCTTCTTTCCACCCTTTCTAAAAAGTGTCAAGTTGGGTGGAAGATCAGTGTTACCATTATGCATAGCCAAAGGATATGTGATCTCTTCTCTACTGGCTGCTACTGTAAATATCATAGAATACTTTCCTGCTTTGTTAAAACATTTTGCCTTTCCCCTCCAACTGATCACAAAAAAGAGTAGGTTGAAAGTGGTGAAAACCAGGATACCCAATGGAAGAGGAAAACCAACAAAAAAGGAATCACCAACAGATAACAACAGAAGAAGGTGAAGGAGGGAGTGGAAACCAGACAAACCTCAATCCAGGACATATCTGGAAATACAAATAAATAGTGGAAAAACTATCCAGTACAAACAACTGAACAAGAACAAGAGAGAATCCTGAAAACCTTTTACACACAGAAGAACCAGCTTCAAAACAAACTGCCCTCACCAGCACAACAAAATACAAGAGGTGGTGGACAGAGTGATCCTCAGTTAAGGGGCTGGTGGGAAGGACTCACCAAAGAAAGACCCAACAAAAATCAAAACCTAAAGATGAACATAGAGCCACTTAAATGAGAGCCCCAGACCAGTGAGCACCAGAGATCAAGTAGACTGCACCACTGAATCTCACAGATATTCTACCACAGAAGTTCACACCATAAATCCAGGGAATCAGAACAGCCCAACTTAAGAAGCTGAGGCTAACAAGAAGAGTCTCACAAACAATGGGAAGATAAAGAAACAACCCCAAAATAAAAGGAAAGGAAGAAGCCTCAGAAAGAATGCTAAATGAAATAGAGACAACTCAACTATCATATATTCAGTTCAAAGCAATGGTTACCAAGAGGTTCAATGAGCCCAGAATGAATTACCAAAAACTACAGGGAAAGTACAATGAACTCTCTGCAAACTATGTCAGAGTGAAAAAAGAAACACAAACTATCAACAAGGGCCAAGAGGAAATGAAGAATACAATTTCTGAACTGAAGAACACAGTAGAAGGAATCAAAAGCAGAATCAATGAAACAGAAGATCAGATCAGTGAGCTGGAGGACAAAGTAGAAAAAACACCTGAAACGAGTAAGAAAAGAAAAAAGAGGCTCAGAAAGAATGAAGAGGGATTAAGAGAAATGCAAGACAATATGAAACATAATAATATCTGTAAAATAGGGATACCAGAAGGAGAAGAAGAAGAGCAAGGGATAGAAAACCTGTTTGAAAAAGTAATGATGGAAAACTTCCCTAATTTGATGAGAGAAAAAGTCACACAAATCCAGGAAACACAGAGAGTCCCAATCAAGAGGAACCCAAACAGGTCCACTTTAAGACACATCATAATTAAAATGGCAAAATTCCAAGACAAAGAGAGAATCTTAAAGGAAGCAAGGGAGAAACAGGTAGTAACATACAAGGGAGACTCAATTAGGCTAGCTGACATCTCAATGAAAACGCTCCAAGCCAGAAGAGAATGGCAAAAAATACTCCAAGTAATGAGAACCAAAGGCCTGCAACCAAGGCTACTTTACCCAGCAAGGCTCTCAATCAAGATAGAAGGCCAAATAAGAAGCATCCCAGACAAAAGAAGTCTAAAAGGATACACCTCCACTGAACCTGCTCTGCAAGAGATGCTAAAGGGACTGCTTTAAGGAAAGGAAGGAAAAGTGAGAGACAGAGAGGAACACAGGTATGAAAATGACAATGAATAAGTATCTATCAACAATAACCTTAAACGTAAATGGATTAAATGCTCCAATCAAAAGACATAGGATAGCTGAATGGACCAATACATATGCTGCCTACAAGAGACCCACCTCAGAACAAAAGACCTACACAGACTGAAAGTGAAGGGCTGGAAACAAATTTTCCAAGCAAACAGATAAAAAAAACATGCCAGGTAGGAATACTCATATCAGACAAAACAGACCTCAAGAAAAGGGTCATAAAGAGAGACCCAGAAGGTCACTATATAATACTCAAGGGAAGAATCCACCAAGAAGTCATAAAGATTGTAAATATATATGCACCCAACATAGGAGCACCCAAATACATAAAGAAAACCTTAGAGGACTTCAAGAAAGATATTGACAGCAACACGATTATACTAGGGGATTTTAACACCACACTGTCAAAAAAGCATAATCTTCAAAACAAAATATCAACAAAGATATTGTGGCATGGAACAATGTACTAGATGAAATGGACTTAACTTATATATATATAGAGCCCTTCATCCCAAAGAAGCTAAATACACATAATTTTGAAAAGCAAATGGAACATTTTCAAAGATAGACCACATGATAGGACACAAAACAAGCCTCAAAAATTGAAGAAAATTAAAATCATAACAAACATTTTCACTGACACCATAGGACTAAAACTAGAAACCAACCCCAAGGGGGGAAAAAAAACACAAAACACTCAAAATCATGAAGATTGTAGAGCATGTATTAAACAATGAATGGGTCAAGAATGAAACTAAGGAAGAAGTCAAAAAGTTTCTGGAAACAAATGAAAATGAACTCACACAATCCAAAAATTATGGAATACAGTTAAGGTAGTCCTAAGGGGAAGTTCATAGTGACACAGACCTACCTAAAAGAGATAGAAACATTTCAAACAAACAACCTAGCCTGACACGTACAAGAACTCAAGGAACAACAACAGACACTCCAGAGCAAGTAGAAGGAAGGAAATAACCAAGATCAGAGCAGAATTAAATGACATAAAGACTAAAAGCACAATTCTAGGGATCAATGAATCCAGGAACTGGTTCTTTGAAAAGATAAACAAAATTGGCAAGCTTTTCAGCAGGCTCATCAAGAAAAAAAGAGGGAGGACCCAAATAAGCAAAATCAGAAATGAAAGAAGAGAGATTACAACTGACACCACAGAAATACAAAGGATTGTAAGAAATTACTATGAAGAACTGTATGCCAAGAAATTTGAAAACCTAGGTGAAATGGACAATTTTCTAGAAAAATATAATCTTCCAAAACTCAATGAAGAAAAAGCAGAAAGTGTGAAGAGACCAATAACAGCAGATGAAATTGAAACAGAAATGAAAAAACTCCCCCCACACAAAAGCTCTGGACTGGATGGTTCAACAGGAAAATTCTACAAAGCAGTTAAGGAAGAGCTAACCCCTATCCTTCACAGACTATTCTAAAAAATCCAAGAAGATGAAAGACTCCCAAACTCTTTTTATGAGGCCAGCATCATCCTAATCCCAAAAGCAGATAAACACACAACAAAGAAAGAAAACTTCAGGCCAATATCACTGATGAACATAGACGCTAAAATCCTCAACAAAATATTGGCAAACTTCATCCAACAATACATTACAAAGATCATACACCATGACTAAGTGGGATTCATCCCAGGGATACAAGGATGGTTCAATATTCCCAAATCAGTAAATGTAATACATCACATAAAAAAGCAAAGATGAAAATCACATGATCATATCAATAAATCGAGAAAAAGCATTTCATATGGTACAGCACTCATTTGTGATAAAAAACACTCAGCAAGGTGGGAATAGAGGAAGAATTCCTCACCATAATAAAGGCCATATATGAGAGACCTACAGTCAACATCATACTCAATGGGCAAAAACGAAAATCTTTCTTCAAGAGAGGGTTGTCCACTCTCAGCACTTCTATTCAACATAGTATTGGAAGTTTTAGCTACAGCGATCAGACAAGAAAAGGAAATAAAAGGCATCCAAATTGGAAAGGAGGAAACAAAACTGTCATTGTTTGCAGATGACATGACAGTGTACATGGAAAATCCTAACTCTACCAAAAAACTCCTTGACCTAATAAGTGAATTTGGAAAACAGTGGGATACAAAGTCAATATCCAGAAATCAAAAGCATTTTTGTTTACCAGCAATGAAACAGCAGAAGCAGAAATCAAGAAAAAAATCCATTTGATATAGCAAAAAGGAAAATAAAATACCTAGGAATAAACCTCACCAAGGAGGTAAAAGACCTGTATGCAGAAAACTACACAACACTGAAGAAAGTAATCAAGGAAGACACAAACAAATGGCAACATATACCGTGTTCACGGATTGGAAGAATTAACATCACCAAAATGCCCATACTACCCAAAGCAATTTACAGATTCAACGCAATACCTATTAAAGGACCAATGACATATTTCACAGACATAGAACAAACACTTCAAAAATGTATATGGAACCATAGATGACCCTGAGTAGCTGTTACAATTTTCAGAAAGAAGAGCAAAGTAGAAGGGATCACAATACTTGATACCAAACTGTATTACAAGGCCACTGTAATCCAAACAGCCTGGTACTGACATAAAAACAGGCACATGGACCAGTGGAACAGAACAGAGAGCCCAGAAATAAACCCAAGTCTCTATGGTCAATTAATAATTTACAAAGGGGGCAGGAAAATGTGATGGAGTAAAAATAGCCTTTTCAACAAATGGTGTTGGGAGAACTGGACAGCTATGTGGTGAAAATGAAACTCAAGCACCAACTTACACCATACACAAAAATAAATTCAAGGTGGATAAAAGACTTAAATATAAGCCTTGACACCATTAAAGTCCTAGAGGAGAATGTAGGCAGGAAAATCTCAGATATTTCACGCAGAAACTTTTTTACTGACATGTCCCCTAGAGCAAGGGACATAAAGGAAAGAATAAACAAATGGGATCTCATCAAAACAAAAAGCTTTTGCATGGCTAAAGAAAATAGTATTAAAATGAAATGAGAACCAACTGTATGGGAAAACATATTTGCCAATGATACCTCAGACAAGGGTTTAATCTCCAAAATATATAAAGAACTCACATGACTCCACTCTAAGAAGACAAGCGACCCAATGAAAAAAATGGGCAAAGGACTTAAATGGACACTTCTCCAAGAAGGACACACAGAGAATCCAGAGACACATGAAAGATGCTCAGTATCGCTAGCTATCAGAGAGATGCAAATTAAAACCACAATGAATTACCACTTCACACAAGTCAGAATGGCCATCATAAACAAAGCAGCAAACAGCAAGTGTTGGAGAGGTTTTTGTGAAAGGGGGACCCTAGTACACTGTTGGTGGGATTGCAGACTGATACTACCACTATGGAAAACAGTTTGGAATTTTCTCAGAAAACTAAAAATGAAACTGCCTTTTGACCCTGCAATTCCACTGCTGAGATTATATCTTACGAACCCTCAAACACCAATCCAAAAGAACCTATGCAACCCAATATTCATAGCTGCACAATTTATAATAGTCAAGTGTTGGAAGCAACCTAGGCGCCCATCAGTAAATAAATGCATCAAAAAACTATGGTACATTAACACAATGGAATTCTATGCAGCAGAAAGAAAGAAGGAGCTCCTACCCTTTGCAACAGCATGGATGGAACTGGAAAGCATTATGCTAAGTGAAATTAGCCAGGTGGTGAAAGACAAATACCTTATGATATCACCTTTAACAGGAACCCAATAAATAAGACAAACAAACAAGCAAAATATAACCAAAGACACTGAAATTGACAGGCTGACAGTGACCATAGGGGAGAGGGGAGGGAATTTCAGGGGAAAAGGGAAGGGTTTACAGGTACAAGTATAAAGGACACAAAACTGGGACAAAAACTAGGGGGTGTGGAAATGGGAGGGAGATGGAGGGACTGGGGGATGAGCTGGTATGGGAGTAAAAGGCAGAAAACTGTACTTGAACAACAATTAAAATAAGATTTAAAAAAATAACATTTATTTACAATTTAATTTATTATTTTTTTCTTAGTGAGCCAAATATGACATGTCTCTAATTCGTAAGTGGTGGGTCAATAGAGTAACACTGTGATCACATTCTGTAATCAAATATACAACCTTAATACTAAAATGGACAAGTATAGATTTTCCAATGTCTAGCTCTTGCACACAAGGCTAGTGCACAATTTTATTGTCCAATTAAAGCCAAAATAAATTTTTGATAGTATAAACATAAATATATAAAGTAAACTGTCCATCATCCATCATGACCAACCAATAAGGTACAATGGTTAAAAATATGTCAATAGTAATAAGATTCATCTCTATGTCTCAAGAAAATGTTGGCTTTTCTGCCATCTAACTTATCCCAAAACACTCAATTTTATCGCTTCAACAATAAACATAAACACCATCATTTAAATCAATCCTGTTTCATGGGAAATTGTACCTCGGCTTCTAATCTCCTCAATTGTTCCCTTCTCTACTGTGAACCATGGCCCAAATGGCTCCTGGTCAGCACTTAGAAGCATTTGTTTCCGTTTCTGTAGAGATCAAAGGAAAATGTAATATAAAGAAATCACCCTTTTTTCTACTGACTGCTACTTTTTTCTCCACAACATTACTCCATAGTGCCATCTGGGTGATTCATTCACAAGTCATAAGAATTAAAATTTAATCATGCAATATGTATATATGGAATAAATACACCATGGTGTAAAAAATATATAACTTTATTTCTTTAATCCTGTTTATGCTTCCCCACACACTCATTCTCCAAGCTGGGATGAAATTCATTTTTAGTTATAAGTTTGGATGAAGTGGGGAGGACTTTCTCTTCCTTAGAATCCTACCCCAGAAAGAAATTCCTGTCATCTGCCACAGAAATCCGCAGTGATGTGCTCATTGATCCAGTTTACCTTGAAGATGTCTTCTCTGCTGCCATTTTCCTGGCTTAAAACCAGTGATCTTTGCAGGACTGATGGTTGGAGCCTGCCAAGTGAAGTCACCCAAGGGCAGCATCGCATAGTCATCCTGAGAGGCATGAGGGAATGTGGCTCACGAAGTCATCATTCCATTCTCAGTTCCTACTGGACACTGTCTAGACGTCCTTCTTTCTGTTTCTGCAAATTCAAGCCTAAATTTACCTTTTAAGATATTGATATTTTAAGTTAGACTGTTTCCTCTGGAAATCAAGAACTTTAGCAGGACCCCAAAGAAAGGAGATTGACTATTCCATCTTATTCCATCTATCCATCTAGAGCAATATGAACAAATCATAAATTAATTTCTCAGTACTATTCCATTACATGTGACTTAACCCCATAATATGGAATGAAGGAAGGGTAAGGCAGTATAGACAGATTGGGGAATATTATGTGTTAAGCTATTTTCATGTAATACACATAAGTGTAAATTTCTAATACTGATATTTATTATGAAAGAAGATGAGGAAGAGTAGCAGTGCAGTATAGTAAAATAAATGCTGTATTTGAGATATCAGATGTGGATTGAGAGGCCAAATTAGACATTTTCTGAACACACACACTTGACAAGATATTTTATATTTAATGAAAATGTAGTAGTTTGCTAGGGCTATGGCCATAACAAAATGCCACAAACGAAGCTGCTTAAGAAGTAGACATGTATTTTCCACAAGAAGTTTTGGACGCAGGAAGTAAAAGATCAAGGTGTCAGGTGGTTGGGTTTCTTCTGAGGCCTCCCTTCTCTTCTTATAAGGATGGAAGTCATATTGGATTGGAACCCACCTTAATGATCCTATTTTAAATTAATTACTTTTTAAAAAACAACTTCCAAATGTAGTTACGTTCTGAAATACTGTACTTTAGAACTTTGACATCTGAATTTTAGGGGAACACATTGAAGCCCAAAATAGAATGACATTTATCTCATATGATTTTTTGATGATTAGATATAATTAAAGATGTGGCACAGCATGGCATGTAATTTATACCTAAAGATGTCAGTGTTATTATTCTTTTGAATTATTTTAAATGTAAATGAAATATTATTCTACTGCCCTGGTGATATTTTGTTTCTCAAAATCTGAGAGATGAATAGAAACATAATTGGTAAATGACTTCTGTGAAGAAGAATCTCATATTCTATATTAATCACTTAAGAAATGACTTCCACATAAAACCATAAAAGTATCCATGCAAGTGTTAAGTGTAAAACCTGGTTTATCCCTTGCTGTGAGATATAAATGAGCCCAACTGGGTGGGAGAGGAGATGGAAGAATGTTTTAAACTTAAATCCATTTTATTAATTTTCTGTATAGATTGGGTTTTGTTTCATGATTTTATTTTTTAATTGCCTGTGTCAAACACAAATACTCATTCCAATTTCTTCTAGAAATGTGATAGTTTTAGCTTTCACGTTTATGTCAGTGACAAATTTTGAGTTAAGTTTTTGTGCAAGGTGTGAGAAGAGTCAAGGTTCATCATTTCATATACTGTTGTCCCACAGTTTGTGGAAAAACTCTCTTTTCTGATTGAATTATTTGACACCATACACATTTTACATGTGTTACTTGTATGTGTACTATAAGCATCACAAGATAATAATTTTTATCATTAAATGGTTATAAAGAATTAACTAAGATATAATGAATAGGAAAAAATCCAAAAGAAAAAACATTCTTTTGCATTTACTCAAATATTTACCATTACAAAAACTTCTTTGTTTTCTAGAGTTTGTACCTGGCATCACTTATTTTTTTCTCAGCCCATGCAAGGCTTCCTGCATTATGTCCTGTAGTTTAGATCTGCTGAAAATTAATTGTCTAGTTTTTTTCTGAAAGTAATTATAATAAACCTTTATTTTTGAAGGATATTTTAATGGGATATAGAATTCTACACTGACATTTCTTTTTAATACATTAACATTGCTCCACTCTCTCTTGTTCTTCATGGATTTTGATTAAAAGTTAATGATTATTCAAATTGGTGTCCACTGTATGCAAGATGCCATTTTTTGTTCATTTGCCTCTTTTAATAGTTTTTCTTCATCTCTGACCTTTAACAGTTTGACTATGATACTGCCAAACTTCAGCTTCTTTTTGTTTATTATGATTGGTTTTGGTTTAGTATTTTGGATATAAAAGTTTCTTGTCAAAGTAGCAAAAGTTTAGAGAATAGTATCTTCAGATTGTTTTGCCTGTTTTATCTCACTCTCTCTTTTCTCTGTGGTGTTCCAGTTACATAATGTGTAATGACTATCTTTTATAGAATGAGCAGTGATTATTTGCTATTGTCTGGTAGGTCCTAGAGGCTCTGTTCTTTACTCTTTATTTCTCCATTTTTTCTGACTGGAATTTACTTTGATACTTTCTATTAGTTTATCTTCAAATTCTTTTTCTCCTTACTTGGTCATTTCAATTTGGCTATAAAATCACCTACCCTTTAAAAATTTGTCAGTTATAATATTTCCATTTTTATTTTCTAATTATCAACTGAATCCATTCTCTTTATGTTGGGATTATTAATTTTTAAACATGTTTTATTTTTCTACATTGAGGATAGTTTTAATAGATCCTTTTCAAACCTTGTCAGTGAGTTGACACATCAGGTTCATTGCAGAGTCACACTTTATAGATTTTCTTTTTTCTTGAGAATGAAGTTTTTGGATTGTTTCCCAGACACTATGAATAGATTGGAGAGACTCTGGATTGTTATATTTCTTCAATAGTGCTGTTTTGTTTCAGAAGATAATTTTCTTGGCTGAGTTTGAAAACTCTTCTCTAGTACTTTTCTTCTGGGATTCCTCTCTTCTGTTCAGTGTTCATGGTGTGTTCAAACTTTTCCATGTAAGAGCACTGTGCATGCCTTATGACATATCAACTACAGACTAGTACCATGAAGAAGATAACTGACTTGTATCGGTCTCTCTATACTCTCCTTTGTATACTCATTCCTCCAAAGGCAGTTCACTTTTGCTCACTTTTCAGTACTTTCAGGTAGTTGCTTCTGAATCATGTTCCAATTCTATAGTTGCTTTTCTGCAGGCATATTTTAATATTTTCATAGTCCATCACAGTGAAATATAGAAGCTGCATAAGTTTCTTGTTGCACTGATTTTGTGGGCCAATACAATTTAGAATGTTGCATCAGCTACATAAATAACCAGGTGTGAACAATGACAAAGCGAGTATGCTACATTAAGATTGAGAAAGGCAGATAATTGACTTCCAGGTGTGTTAAGTTACAGAAACATTTAGGTGAGCTGACTTAGATTGATAGTGCAAATGCTAAGACAAATGAAGAGAAATTATCAGACTACTGGTAATTTCGAAAGCTTCTCATACACTGGAAATAAAAGTCATAATAGTACCTAAAATTTCTATGTTTTTCATATTACAAAAGTTCAGTCTGCGGTCAGGGTGTTGGTGTGGTTTGGGGTAATAGTGGTGGTGAGGGTGGTAACAGTGGTGATAATGGGAGTGACCACAGTGCAGGCAGTGATGGTGCTGGTGTTGGTGATGGTGAGGGTATTACTATTGGTGCTGCTGCTTGAGGTAGCAGTTGTAGTGGAAAATACTCCTCACTCTGCTCACATAACATTTAGCTAATATTTCTTAAAATAACTTTTATCATGCCACAATGAACTTATTCACTTGTGTGTATATTAATTATTTGGGAATGAGGAGTATGCTTTACCATTCTCTGCATTACCTTACATAGTACTTTGAATGAATGGTGTTCAAGGGTATGGAATTGTAACCAATGTTTGAGGTGTGCAAAAATTTAACTTTATTTCTATTAAGTAAAATTAATTTTACTGAGCTCCAGAAGTATTGACTGGAAACATATTTATAAAATACTTAACAGAGCTTTCCTTTCTACTTATACCCACATAATATCCTTCAAAGATCTGCACAACAAAACAAAAACTGCTGCGTGCAAATGTGGTCCATATTCTAAACTTTTGGAATGTTTAGACATGTTATTTCTATGCTATGCTTGGAGACTGGGGTAGGAAACATGATATCCTAAGTCCAGTCTATTAAGACCACCATTGAACCATCCATATCCCTTTGCCATTTTACCTACTTCTATTTACCTAAGGCATGCTATAGAAAGAGGCATGTAGGGTTGGTAATCATAAGACCTATGGAGCTTTTCTCCTTCCCAATTTGGAGATATCCCCTCTCTCCTTCTTCTTGACTTTTTTCCTCTTCATCACCACCATGTACTTTATTTTTGGGGTTCTCCATATATTTTGTACCCAATATTAGGGTGACATGGTTCCCATAAATAAGGAGCATGAGCCTTTCCTCATGACCATGGTCCATGACAAGGGACAGGGCAGAGTGGGCCTTCGTAGGAGTCCTAGTGAAGGACCAGGCAGGGGACTTGGATCAGCAAGCACCAGAGGAGGAGGCTAAGAGGCTACCTAGGCCCTAAAAAGCTGGGCCTGGCAGGCCAGGGAGCGTGTCTGGAGCTGCCCCAGATCTTCTCCATGTAGCTGCAAAGCTCCTCATGGTTCTTCAGTCCCATGCCCTCACACACCCAGAAAATATACCCTTCACTTGCCACCAGGATGGACTGCACAACAGGGTCCCACGTGGGCTCCTTGGGCAGCTGAGCTGCAGGGACTGATGCAAATGGTCACAAATTCTATGTGCATCTGATACCCCTTAGCCTCCTTCCTGGCCAGGGTGCTGACAGAGCTGGTGGTGCCCCAGCAGGTGCAGGGACCAGTATCAAGACCCCCCTTACCAACTCTCACAGGGGCAGTCCCTCTTCCCCTTGGGTAGGCCAGGGGACTGCTGTCCTAGCTGGTGGCTCAGTTCTCCCTGGTTAGTGCCCAGCCAGACCCAGCTGTGGGGCTTGGGGGAGGTAGGGTCAGTGACACTGCTGGGAGCTCTTGAGCTGGTAGTATAGCATGAAAACCATACCACTGACCAGGAAGATGAAGGTGGCCAGTCAAGCACCCAGCAGGGCATACATGCCTACCTCTAGGTTAGTGATCAGCAGAGGAGCAAGGATCATCTCCTTCTCTTCCCCTTCTCCTTCCTAGCCTCTGCCTCCTTATTCTTCTTCTGCCTGCTTGAACTTGCCCCTCACATGCCTTTTACCTCACCACTGCCTGCTTCCCACCCTTTCCCACTATGCTGGCCTCTGTGGCTGATGAGCTCCCAGCAGGGCTAGATGGGAGAATGGCACTGGTGTGGGAGGAGGAGGCAGCCCTAGCAAGGCTATGCTTGAGGCCAGGGGCACATGGTGGTACCCTCAGCAGGTGCAGGTGGGTACAGAGACACATGCAGGGGCAGCCCTCAGTGCATACTTACCACCATCCTGAGCTGGGCACCTCTTGGCTGGCAGGATAGTGCCCAGCCCCTTGGCTGAGGTCATGGTGGCTTCCAAGCTTAGTGGGAACCAGGATGTGGTGAGAGGACAGTCATGGGGAACAGGCCACCTCCTGCTTTAGGGCAGGAAGGGCTGATTGTGGCTGCGACCCCAGCATGAGGCTGTGACATCCCTAGGGTGGGCAGTACCCTGGCTTGGGAAAAGTGATATGCATATTATGGCTATACCTGAAGCTCCAGCATTGTGGACAGAAGACTTTGTCATCTGTTACAGCCAGGGCTTGCACCCATGCTGGGCACCTGATGGAATCAAACAACAGAAAGTCACCTCCATGGAGGTGACAACCAGCTTCTGGTCCACCAGAACTGTGGCCACCCTCCAGCCAAGCTACTAGCAGGTCTTGCACATAGGGGTGCGGCACCACCAGGTGGGACATGCCCATCAGTTGGCTGGAGCCCAGCAGGTGGGTGAGGTAGGGACAAGGAAGCACCTGCTCATGCACTGGAAATACAGGCAGCAGCCAGGAGTGCACTGTTCAGCCTCCCCGAATGCCCCTGCCTCAGGCTCCTGCACCCCTCCAGCCAGGCCGGGTACCCTCCAGCCTCAGACCTCCTCAACAATGATGTAATCAGCTCTATATGCAGGGGTATAGCAGTGGGGCCCCCAGTCTTTGGTCAGCACCAGTGAGGCCTGCAGCCAGCGTACCCAAAAGCTCCCAGGCTCATATTGCCATCCACAGACAGAACATCACAGGCCTTGCACACGTGCAGGACCTATGTGTTGGCCAAATCACAGCCACTGTGCTCTGTCACCTCCACCGGAGCCCCTACCCACCCCTCACCCAATGTCCATGGGGACACACCAGTGCATTCCAGTCAGTGGTGCTGTATTCACCAGCTCCTTGGTCTTGGCTAGCAGGATGAGTGGTCTTGTGTCCTAATCTATTACCAGGATCTCCCACTCTATTTCAGGTTCCTGGCCCGGACACTACAAGTGCCATGTGACAGGGCGAGTGACTGCCATACCCAACTAGAATCATTGTCCCCCAAAAAGTTCACCCATAGGAAATAGGAGAGTTCAAGGGGGCTGCTGGAATCTGGCCCTGTGGGCTTGGCATGATAGCAGGTGATGAGGGTGATGTGGTCCTTGGAGGTTTTGAAGCAGTCAAACTTGGCAGTCCAGAAGGTGGGAAGGGATGGGCAGTTCGTCTCACATGCAGCCCCTTCTTGATCCTCAGGGTCAGGACACTGGAGGTGAAATTGTGCCGAAGCAGGAAAGTGGCACTGAAGAGCTCTCAGGGCTGCAGGAGCACATTGGGCACCGGCAGAGTCACTGCCTCATCTAAGGGCACCTTCCAGTACTATGAGGGGTCCACCAGGCACAGTTTCACACTAACAACTGGGAGGGCCTGCTCCCCAGCAGGGCCACAGCATCCAGAGCCCTCAGTGGTGAGCTCCAGCCTGCAGGCCAGCTCAGCCACATGGCAGAGCCCTGGAAGAATCAGAGTGTGGGGAACTCCAACTCTACCACCCGGGAACTCAGGGATGGCTGGAAGCCACAGGGTCATTGAGCGGTTCCTGCAGGACATTTGGCTGGCATGGACCCAGGAATAAGGCTGGCTACAAGTCATGGTGGCCAAACACCTGCCCTTCGAGGTGGAAGAAGACTCAGGCTTGGGACTGCTGAAGTCACAACTGCTACCACCAACACAGCCAGCATGTGTCACTGGACTGACCGTTGGTAGGGCTCATTGACCCGATGAGGCACAACCACCTGAGTAGCAAAGGGAAGGAAGTAGGCCAGGAGAATTGGCTAGACCCTGGGCCAAGGCTGCAGGAGCAGAAAGATCTGAGATCCATAGGCCAGAGAGGAGTTGTCAGGTCCACCTGCTCAAGGAAGTGCTCTGGGTCATCCAGGAGCTGTGGGCAAGTAGTAACAGTTCAGGGGTTCCTAGTCCCAGTCCACTCTCATGACATCCAGAGTGAGAGCCACCAGAAAGCAGAGGCAGGAGCTACAGGGTCCCCAGAAAGCTGATGCCCCATATGCCATTATCTGGGCATACATTTTTCCCATAGAAGGTGGGGACTAGATGGGCAGCTCAGGTGGCTGCTGGCTTCCCTGCATCTCCCTTGTAGGTATGGCACAACCCAATCTTGCTGGCTGGGTCCAGACCACTGCCACCCAGGCTGCCAGCTTGTGGCTGCAATTCCCAGTCACTTCTACCTACTTTAGAATAACACCACTCTAGAGTCTCAGAATTAACCATAACAAGTATCCTAGAACCTTTGTTTGTTTTCTATTCTCCTAATCTCCCTTTCATTGGGACAATAAAATGCTATCTGATTGAAGTGTAGCATGTTGGGAGTTTAAGGGAACTATGTACAGGAACAAATTACTGTAACACCTTACTGTAGCATCCTGATGCCTACTCAGTGAATATTTGTGAAATCAATGAGAATGAAATTAGTCCAGATCTGAAGGGAAAGCCTAATTCCATTTTAATTTGGGTGACATGTAGGGAAAACAAATCTAGTAGTCTTATTATTTCTAACAGTTCTCTAAATTATCAATCATTTGTTATGTTTTTTAAACTTTTACAGGCATCTAATAGTTACTAATATTTAAAACTAGGAGACTCCGAATCTGTTCAGACTTAGGAAGAAAGTGTTGGGTTGTGATTTCAGTGGTACTTTCCGCTTTATACTATGCTAATAAGGAATCTTGTTTGAAAATGGGCAGAATTGCCCATTTAGGAAATTAAATCATCCTTGGTGTTCTGCAACCGTTCAAGGCTGGGTAGGTTCACGCAGGATTCAGGCAGATAGAAGAAAATTTGAGGAGCCATCGTGATATCTAACATGCCTTTATTCTGGGGTGGGGAGATCCATCCACACTGCAAGCCAGTCCCACCCGCGCTGGAAGTCCCAACTTCCTTATATACTGATTACACACAAAACCAGCAAAGTGCCAATACTGACCTTCAGTTATATAACAGAACTTCCCTATGATCTCTATGCATGCCAGTCCCTACTTAAGGTTAGATGAACACTGCTAAGTTATGTTTGCCTGGACATCCAGATGAGGGAGTCTGGCTAATTCCATTTTCCTTACACTTGGGTTGGTGGGAGGAAAAAATAACTAAAAAAAGTGTTTAGGCTGGACTGAGAGTTATTGGGGTTTTGAACTGAAGTTTCCAAATTTGGAAAATAATTATCTTAGCTCATATTTTATATCTTATCATACCTTCCTTTCCTGTAAAATTTCTCATTTTTATTACTTAATCCAACCCACTGGCCAATGCACTATTTTTATGGCTATTATTGGTTTATTACAGTAAACTTTTAAGCAGAAAACAAAACAAAACAAAAAAATTTTTCTCTTGCCTCTATCTTACTCTGAAGGAAAAAATCATTACTTTAGCTCAGCCAGTTGAAGAAAATACCAAAAATTTTCCCATTAGTTCTTGTCCTTTTTCCCCTGATAGTATCTAAAATAAATTAAACCCATTGCTGATCTGCAGCACACATCAAAGTCCTTACTTTGCAGAATTTAACTTCATATGTCCCTAGGGTTCATCCCAACTGAATTAATAGCCAGGTCCGCATCAGAAAACCTCTTGAGTGGGGCACTATTTTCCCTTGTGGAATGGTTTCTCTGACAAACTTCTGTTTTAAGTACTGCTACTCAAATTTAGTGTGCATATAAAACATAAAAGGATTTTGGTGAAATGCAAATTTTAGGCCAAATTCTAGAATTTCTGATTCAGTAGGTTTGGAGGGAGACCCAGAATTCTGCATTTTTATAATCCCTCAGCTGATTCTGACACAAACACTTTGCAGACACCATTATCTGCCTCATGTGATGCCTTCTGAGATCTGTCCCCTATCCATTGCTAATCACAGCGGAAGACAGAAGACATTATTTTCTTATTTTCTTTCCTTCCTTAACACCTCTCTTTTTCTGATAGAAAACAGACAAATTTAAGAACCTGCTTTTTATTTGCTACTTCAATTCTTTCTCACATACTTTTCTTTTTTAAAAAAATAAAATGTCAGACAAAATATAATCAGACACATTGAGATTAAGAACAAACCGATAGTAATCAGAGGGAATGTGAGAGGGGTTAATGGGGAGAGAAGGGTGAAGCGTTTACAGGAAGAACTATAAAGGACACATGGAAAAAACCAAGGCAGGGGTGGAATCAGGGGAGGGAAGTGGGGATGGCTGGAGTGTATGGAAGAGCGATGGGGGGAAATGCAGACAACTGTACATGAACAACAATATATTTTTTTAATTTAAAAAAAAAGAAACTTCTGAATTCACCACAGTAGAAGACTGACAGTTAAGTGAAGTGTATTATACACACTATTTTTATAAATACCACTATGCACTAAAAATATTATTTAATAATCACATATGAAAGGGGAAAACAATCACTTTGGAGTGTTTTACATTTTTTATTCATAAGAACACATCTAACTCTAAGAGAATTTGAGGAAGCCTATATTTTTTCACATTAAAAATAAGTTGTATTTAGTCAATAGCTAATCAAAAACAGTAAAAATGTGACTATAAATAAAAATCCTAAAGCCTTTGAGTGCCTTTCTCCTAATAGAAGGATTAAAAGTGATTTTTTGATGTTTTTGGGATAGAGCTTGAGGAACTGTCTATATAAACTTTCTTTTGGTAACTTAACAACTATGTTGCTGAGTGAAGGGGGTCTATGGGGAGAAAAAGTAGGACAACTGTAATAGCATAAATAATAAATAATATTAAAAATTTATTTGTAGCACAATTAAATTATAGATTTAAGAGAGTATGTACAATTGGAATTTTAGGGTACTTCTCTTACTCCCCAGGGGTATCCAGACTTTTGGTGTCTCTGGACCTCAGTGGAAGAAGGAGTTATCTTGATCCACACATTAAATATATTGTTACACATAATCACAAAAAAATCTCATAATGTTTTAAGTAAATTTATGAATTTGCGTTGGGCTGCATTTATAGTCATCCTGCCACAAGCAGCCCATGGGCCACAGGTTGATCACCCCTGTGTCTAAAGCATTGTATTTAAACAAAGCAAAAAGTCTATATTCACATTTTAGTAAAATAGTAAACTGTACATGATTAGTCAATTAATCTTTTTTTCATATATTTTCTTTTTTTAGAACTATAATGAAGCATTAGTATTTGTATTTTTTTTTTGGTTATATGGCCATTAATTGAAATGATGGCTTCACTTAAATTTTATATATATAGTAACGTGTTACAGCTTGTTAATAGGTAACCATGAGTATTAAGTGGCAGTTTATTTTTCTGTGTTCTTTTATTTAATCTTTCTTCTTAACAGTTTTATAAATAGTAACATTTAATTTTCTCCCATCTGCTCTGTAACTTCAAAATTTAATAAAACTGAGTTGATTACTTCCTAAAATAATCTCCACCAATCTTTGACAGTGTAAGTGTTTATTAGTGTACAAAATAATGAACAACTAGGGGATATCAAATAAATCTTGTTACTAGTCAGATTCATAGTGGAAAACTCAGCAAGAAAATATGTCAAAGAGAAAAACTTGTCATTCATTATATCTCTAGCAAGTAACTTCAATTAACATAATCTGGGAAAATGCTATGTTTCAATGATAAAAAATAGGACAAAATGAAAGCTACCAAATATATTTGAACATGTTCTCATTCATGAGATTATAATGATACATAAATGGACCTATTCGTTATATTTATTTTGTGGCTGCTGTTGTTTTTTATTCTGGTGTTTTTAAATATCTTTTAATTTTTTTATTTTTTTATTGCTGTTCTATTATGAGTATAAATGAGCTATGGGCATGGGCAACAGGATGGGGATTGTGGCTGCTGCTTTAAAGTAGTCCCCATTCTTCCTCACCTTCTTTTTCTCTTTGATTATGCCACTTGTCATGTGTCTATAGACACAATCAAATAACTGATCAACTAAACCAAAAATTTGAAGGATTCTATTCAGTACTGAAATACCCTATTCAGGTCTAAAATTATTATTAATTTCAAGTTTTCTTCAAAATTATTACCTTATTTTTCATATCTCTACATTAGGATGTTTTTAACTATATTTATGTGACTTTATGCATTAGGATTTTTCCTTATTTTACTTTTTATCATCTCTTTAGCATAACTACAAAATTAAAGAAAGTATTTTATTTTTTAAGGATTTTATTAATTTTTAGAGAGAGGGGAAGGGAGGGAGAGAAGGAAAGAAACATCAATGTGAGGTTGCCTCTCATATGGCCCCTACTGGGGACCTGGCCTGCAACCCAGGCATGTGCCTTGACTGGGAATTGAATCAGCGACCCTTTGGTTCACAGCCCATGCTCAATCCACTGAGCTACACAAGCCAAGGCTAAAGAAAGTATTTTAAATAGAAGAGATCATCATTCAGAAAATACTATTGCACTATTAAAACTATTTTTCACTTTAGAGAGTCCCTTAAAATACATCTTATTATCATCATCATATTTTGTTTTTTGCATTTTGCCTTTTTATTTAAGAGATAAAAATATTTATGGAAAATTAAGATAATACTTAATGTACTATATCCACACATTATGTTATAAAATAGTTGATATTTAAAATAATTATTTTCTTAGTTATGAATTTGTGTGATTTACTTTAATATTTTATAGCATGATTAATACAATGTGTGTGTAAAATTCTTAATCTAAATTTGTAAATTTAAGTCTGACTAATTAATATTGTAAGTACCATTTTCTGTTATAATTATATATCACTGACAAATTAACTTACTGAATTTTAAAACAACTTTCGATTGGAAATTTTATAGTGTTTTCCTATATACATGATTAGAAGTTTTGTGATAAAACCAATTGTCCTTACATGATGATGTCTAAGAACCCAACAAGCCAACAAGTTTCGCTTCTTCCATTTTACTGAGAATCTACCACATAATACCCATGATGAGTCTTGTGTATCTTTCCATCTGATTTGGGAGAATGCTTTTCTGTGATATTCTCTCATCAGGTTATCGAAAGGCAGAAATAGCAACTTTGCTATCACTGCATCTGAGGGCAGAAGGGCAATGTCCCTGTGAGTACAGGAAGGTTGAATGAATTGAATGACTTTCTGTGGTTCTGATAAGTATCTCTTTTGTTTTCCTTTTCTTTTCATTGAAGAAATTGCTTCTTTCTCGAATTTGCTTTCGTTATGATTACTCACCTAAAGCAAGGACATGGGACTGAGAATTTTTAAGACCTTACTCTCTGCACCTCCAACATTGAAAAGACAATTGATATGTACCAAAACGAGTATCAGTTCATTCTACTGAAGATGTATACTGAATACCCCAATTTTTATTAGGATACTCTAATCATATGTAGATTAGAATATATACAATCTAGTGTTTTAAATTTGTGTAGAATTATTTATTTCAAAATAAACCCATAGAAGTTGGGTTACTAGGACAAAGCTTTGAGCATTTAGGCTCTTGATTTTTTTTTGAATTTCACCAAACTAAATTTAATCAGTATATATTGTTACAGGATGGTCTATTTTCTGGGCTACGCTCCTGCTGTTTGCAGGTTCCAGTTATTAATCACTCAGCAGAGTATAGAAGGTAGGATTTGGGACTGTGGTTCTCAGCTTGACACTCATTCATTTTTTAAAAATTGTTGTTCAAGTACGGTTGTGTCCATTCCCCACCCCCCCTCGCCCACCCATCCCCACCTCCCACCCTGGATCCTACCCACTTTGGCTTTGTCCAGTTGTCATTTAAACATGTTCCTTGATGACCTTTCCCCTATTTTCCTGCATTATCACTCTCCCCACTCCCATCTGGTTACTGTCAATTTTTTCTTTATTTCTATGTCTCTGGTTCTATTTTTGCTTGCTTGTTTGTTTTGTTGATTAGGATCCACTTGCAGGTGAGAGGTATTTGTCTTTCACCAGCTGGCTTATTTCACTTAGCATAATGCTCTCCAGATCCATCCATGATTTGTATTGTCATGTTGTTTTCCAAATGGGGAATTTAATATATCAATTTATAATTATCTCTATACATTCCATAAGCCTTACTATTTATTAATCTGAATTATCATTTTATATATTAAGTAAAGTGATATTGTTAAATTTACACTCCTTTGATTACCACAAGAGATAACAATTTTTCATGTGTGTTTAGAACTTTTTATATGAAGTAAAATTTTCATTTAATTTTTCCAATTACCATTTGTGATTCTAATGTTTTCTTGTAAATGAAATAAACTATTTATATATAGAATATATAGTACTTAAGTATGTTTTCTGTACTATTAATATTTTCACTTAGTTTTACCTTAGTTATGTTATTTTTCATGATGTACTAAAGTTTTACTATTCATGCAATAAAGCCTTACAATCTTGCTGTGATTGTCTATTGTTTCAAATTTGAATAATTTTTTTCACACCACAGTTCTCACAAATATTTATTTAATTTTCAAACAGCTTTTTAAATTATATTTTTATTTTACATTTAACTCTATATGCTTTCTACCAGTCTATAAACATGTTTGTCTCCTTGTAAATTATAAGTATACCTCAATTCATTACCCATAATTTGACAGATTACACAGTTGGAAGTGAGGATTTCCTGTAAAATTTCCAGACAAAACCTATAAAACATTTTAAGTACAGAAATTAAGCAAAATAAATTTATAGTAATTCCAGAAATAAAAAACAACAAAACATATAGGAAGATATTGATGAATTGTCTACATTAAAAATTAGAGAATTTGATCCACCCAAAAACATTACAAAATGTGAAAAAAATAAAAAAGACATTTGAAATGCATATGACAAGAAAATCCATATAGGTACTTCCATAAATGATTAAGTACAAGAAAGATGAAAGTGAAAAAAAATCAAATGGATGGCTTATAAACCTTTGAAAATATGCTAACCCTGAAATAAGAATCAAGAATGTTCTGATACATTCTAAATTAATTAAAAATAGTAGTTTTAGGAAGATGAGTAATGCTCATATTTTAGCATAAGTTTAATACAAAAAATTAACAGAAAACCCAACCTGACAGTGAATAGGGAATGTGAGGTTTTCCTCCTATATAAGGAGCTGATAAAGCAGGATTTATTTGATACATGTTCTGATGTTGGATCTATCTCCAGGCAATTCTCTACACATTGTTTACCTTTATATGTTATCTTTTCCTGGCACTGGAGCTTGAAAAAATGAATTTATTGCCTGACAGAATTTTCAAGCTTCACATTCTGACATGATGCCATACAGTAGACAAAGCATATGCTGTTACAATTTCTTACAAAAAGATCTTAGCTTTTATGAATTGGAATAACCCTAGGGACAATTTCTATGGCAGGGCATTTCTATGCATATATGGACTTAGACTTGGATAAATCAGCAAGTCATTGGGACAATGGCAGGTGATTTCTGTAGTCGTAACAATTAGATGTCACCCCTGGAGATGGGGATGAAGTTAACATTAACCAATCTGCATGGTAGTCATCTAATATGGGTATAGGTGTGTTAAAATAAGTGTTTACTACAGAATAGCTTATAAAAAATTCCAGGGGAATCAAATGTATCAAGATTGAAGGTATGTCAGTTCTTATGTGAGGATTAATAGTTTGATCAGGCAAGGAAGATAAGATGGATAAATCAGTTCAAATAATTATATTTGTCTTTATGTAACTTTACCAAAGTTTGAAACTTGAGGGATTGAGAATTTTATTAGTCTGTCCTTTTCCAAGCAAGGCCAGTTGTATTTGCTGACCAGTACCATAAGACTTGATCCAATGGGAAAGGACACAGCCCAAACCAAATCCAGGGACTTTGTAAGAGAAAAAAAAAAATGCTAACTTGAAAAACTACCAGAGGTTAATTACTATAATTACTTTAATTATTTAAGTATAATTTAGTATTCTTTGCTTTGTCCTAGAAAGTATTGCCTGCAAAAAGTATTTGAAAGTATTTCAACACCATTATATAATATCTGTGTCAATTATATCTCAATAAATTTGAGTGGAGGGGAGAAGTAAATAGATCCAAGCTTTAATCTTACAGAACCTGCAGTATTAGATATGGGTGTAAGAACCAAATTAATAATATTAAAATTCTTTTTAGTACAAATTTTTGGTAGCATTCTGTACTGATTTGATGGTAGTCTCACCAAAAGAAATATCCACATTTCAATCCCTAGAACCTGTGATCTTTTGTTAATTAGATAAAGTATCTTGATAGATGTGATTAAATTAAGGATTTTGAGATGAGGAGATTATCTTGGACTATGCAAATGGACCCCAAATCCAATGACAACTGACTGTATAAGACACACAACAGAGAAACAAAAGGTGATGTGAGAACAGGCAGAAGTTGGAGTATATGGCCACAAACCAAAGAAGTCAGCAACCACCAGAAGTATTAAGGGGCATCGGGCAGATTTTCTCCAGAGCCTGCATAAGGAAGGCAGCTCTGTTCCTACTTTGATTTTGGAAGTAGACCTCCAGAACTATGAGAGAATAAATTTCCATTGCTTGAAGTCACTAGGTTTGTGGTAATTTGGTACAGAAGCCCAAGAAATTATACATATTGAAGACATGAGAAACTCTGTGGGGACATAGGAGCAATATTCTTTACCTAAAGCAGCCCATGATCGGACTAGAAAGGCCAGTGTTGTCTACAGCTACTCTATGTTGATATGTCACCTGTCTAGTTCAGAAACATTTTGAGCAGGGATATCTTGGAAAGTAGTGATACAAATTGTTGAACCATGGTGGGTAAAGTACATTTCTCACAATTCTGACTGCCTTTAAAACATAATTGAGGACATAATTGAGTGATAAAAAAGGCAGTTCATACACCCTTCCCCCGTCCTCAAGGTGAAGATTTTGTGTCTCAAATTGAGGCCCAGCTTTTTCCCTTCTTGACTGCATTGTAAAAATATTATCTGGATTGCCGTTACTAGCTTTGTTGTAACTGTGCTTTCCCTCTTTGATTTCCTTAAACTCCCCGACACACTTATAAATAAACTCTTCATTATACTGTCCCCAAATTACCCAGATTGAGTAAACCATTTGCATCTGTTTTCTTCCACACATTAATAAAGCCTACTTGCTTAATAATCATCTTTCTGTAAAAAAAATTATAAGAAATATTCCTAGAAGGATTGCATGTGTGTATTGTGTGTGTACTTATCTAGCTAACAAGTAAATATAGATGATTGTTTTTATCGTAACAGCCTTTTGCTTTTTAGCATAAAACTTCAGAATTAGTTTCCTAGGGCTACCATTTTAAAAATGCCACAAACAGGGTGGCTTAAACCAGAGGAATTTATTGTCTCACAGATCTGGAGTCTGGAAGTCTGAGATGAAGGTGTTAGCAAGATTAGTTTCTTTTGAGAGTTACAAGGGATCATCTGTCCCATGCTTCTGTACTAGCTTTGATGATTTTATAACAGTCTTTGGTGCTCTCTGGCTTGTAATTGCATCACACTGATGCTTTCCTTTGTCTTCACCTGGCATTCTCTTAATCCCGCGCTTAATCCACTAAGCTATACCAGCCAGGGCCACAATATAATTTTTAAAAGAATCATAAAGAAACAAGTTATCCTGGAGCTAGAGAGTACAATTTCAATTTTTTCCTTTATATTAAAATACAAAAAATAATATACAATAGTGTTGCAAATTATCCACTTTTTAAAATCCATTTTAATAAGAACTTAAAAAGCAAATCAGTTTTAAAAATGCAATAATTTCTATTCTTGTGTAACATAGTCTGTTTCATGGAGATATTCTTTTGATTCAATTATGTCTGCAAGCACCGTAACTTGTATTGATGAACGGGGATTGACATAGTAGTTTAATCCTATAATGAACTAAATGTTACAAAGAATACAATTTTCCTCTTCATTTACCTTAATTTATTCTAGTTGTAAATGCCATTGACTACCATGATTACAGAATAAATCTCACTGTAGGGACAATTACTATAGTGTAGAATAAAATTTGAGTTGTTTTGTAATTATTTCCACTGGGTATTCCATTTTAATTTAAAAGAGCTTTTGCAAAAAAAACAAAAAAAAAAACAAAACTGGAACCTTAATGAATGATGTACAGGATTATGTATGAGTCATTTAACATGTAATTATTAAAATATTACAAATTGTTATTTTTGTTCAGTCTGGTTAATATTCTAAATGTATATACTTAAACAGATGCTTTTTGTATTGAGTATATAATTTTCCTGTTGGGTGTTAGGAAATCAGTTTCTCAAAATTAAAAATGTATATTTTTGTATTTCCAAATTTTAAAAATGTTTTTCCTTCATTAGAAAGACTAAAAATATCATTTAATAACTTTTGCCATCATTAAATATAATTGAAATATTGCACTCTTCCAAATAAAGGTTAAGTAATTTAAACACCAATTCAATTTTAAAGAAAGAGCACTAACTATCTCCTTCACTTATTATAAATGTTAATTTACAAATACAAGATGTGCCAAATGTAAGTTTACAGTTGTGAGTATTTTAAAACACAGAGTTTATTCTTGTATTATTATTTATTAATTACTTTATTATTTTCCATACAAACAACTGTAAACTTA
Source organism: Trachops cirrhosus (assembly GCA_028533065.1). NCBI lineage: Eukaryota > Metazoa > Chordata > Mammalia > Chiroptera > Phyllostomidae > Trachops > Trachops cirrhosus. The sequence continues at coordinate 59,496,229 of CM052549.1, forward strand.
CTTTCCCCCTACCCTGTATATACTATCATAAATCAGTGGTTCTCAAAATTTTGGTTTTCAAATCCTTTTATGTTCTAAAAAATATATTGTAGACCACACAGAACTTTGGCTTATGAATTTCATCTATAAATGTTTACCATTAGGAATTAAAATTGAGGGAGTTTAAAGTAAACTAATATGCATAGATACATTTCAATATTATCAGAGAAGTCACCTAATCACGTTGTTATGTAACTCTTGGAAAACTCTACAGTTCGCTCATGAGAATATGAAAATTTATGAGACTAAAATGGTCTTGGAGTCACCACACAACTTAAAAACGTCTGCTTTACATTAATGTAAACAACCAATTTATTACAGCATAATTTAACTTTGAATATGATGAATACATTTCTACTGGTTGTGATAGTCTGCAATATATCTTATAACATTTCAGGTAACATTTTTCTTTTTATAATAGCTCAAAGAGCATGATTCATTACATGTTTTAAATGATTTTATTTATTTGTTTTTAGAGGGAGGGGAAAGGAGGGAGAAAGAGAGGGAGAGAAACATCAGTGTGTGAGAGATACATAGATTGGTTGCCTCCTGCATGCCCCCAACTGGGGACCTGGCCAGCAACTCAGGCATGTGCACTGAAGGGGAAATGAACTGGCAAACTTTTTTTTCATAGGCCAGCACTCAATCCACCCCACACCAGCCAGGGCTCATTACTTTTAAATTATTTGTTTTGTTTTGTTGAATGAATATATGTAACTGAATCATAATTATGGAAAACAGGTGCTTTAGAAAGGGAGGAGTAACTTTGGGGGGAAAAGGTACGATTTTATATTCCAAAGAAATTTTATACATCAAGCTCAATTTTATACATCAATTGCTAAACAGGGATTTTAAATGTCTCCATTATTATTGTTTTTTTCTATATAGTCCCAGAACTCCAGTTCATGCCTACATGTGTTTTTTGACAGATAATATCCACAACAATACTTTTAGCAAAAAAGTGTCTTCATATTTTAAAATGTGATCATTAATATCATATATAAACATGAAATAGTGTTAATCAATAGCTTACTGGATAAACTGCTAAGTCATTTGTGAGCAACAGTGAAAGATAAAACAATTACCTATATACAGATTAGATAGATAGGTAGATAATTCGATAGGTAGATACATAGGCAGAAATATGGATAGAAGAGAGTTCATGTTTTATAAGAACATGGAAGTAGAAAAATTACATGCCTTAATGCATTTAAGAAAAAAATATTTATGACAGATTGAGCCTGGGGTGTCAGAAGATGGTGGCTGAGTATATGGAAGCTGAGCCCACTTGCAATCAATGGAATCTCAGCTGATATGAATATTTGAAGCCAAGGAGTACAGAGGATGCTTTGTACTGCCTGGTTAAGAGATTTTGTAAGTTGAGGGGGAAATGCTCTGTGTAAGGCACCCGCAGCATAGGATAGAACAGACAGAAAATGCAGCTTGGTGGCTCCCTCCCCTCCCTGAGCAGGGCCCTGGTCCCATACAAGGAAACCACCAACCATAATCTAGAGAGACTTGGAAAGATATATAAAGTCTGGGAGACTTAGGTTACACACATAGCAAGCAGCATGTCCATAGCTGCAGCACCAACTGGGAGAGTTCCACAGAGAAACTCTATCTCCTAAAACTGTCAGAGGCACTGGCAGGCTGTGGAGAGAGATTTTGTACTTTTGGAAGAAGCAGAGTATGTGGAGAACTGGCCCAGGGCTCCGTGTTATAGTGTGGGGAGCACACAGAGACTCTTAAAAGAGGAGTTGGCGAGATTCAGCAGGGACCCTGGGTTCCTGCACACTCACAGCAGCTCTGCCAACAAAGAAACCAGGGTGAAAGCGAGGTTTGGTCCCACTGAGTCCAGCTGCACAGGAAGAACAGAAAGTGTCACACTGAAGAGACGCTGGGACCAGACTCAGCATGGCTAGCAAGCTGAGGGCGGTGCAGAGTGGAAACTTTAGGCTTGAATCTCCTGCAGGAGTTGCAAGCTGGGGACTGAATGGTCAGGAGCTAAACCCCAGAGATTTGTTACTGTGGGCAGGTCCCCGCACAGGCAGGCATGCCCAACCTCCACCTGCGGGATTGCAGGCTCCGCAGTTCATTGAGGCCAGGCTCAGGAGCCCCCTCCCTGCCAAGTGCATATCCACTGTAAAAAAAGGAGAAGCTCTGAAAGTGCCCTTTCTGAGCTTCTATTAGACACTATGAGCTACCCTGCTTCCTCAAGCCCTGATCCACTGAAACCAGCAGAGCAGAACGTTAGAGACTGGTGTAACAAAGGTTGTTCAGGGCCCCACCCAGCCTCAGCTCTTGTAGAGACGCTCTCCGGGCCAAGCATTAAAGAACTGCCTCTTTTACACACATTGTCCGCTCATAGGAAACAGACAGCTAATTCACCAGAAACTATTCATCATTGGAAATCATCTGGGACAGATCAAGATGCATGGCGGGGGTATGGGGAAACATTCCCATCATTTACATGAACACTGAACAGCGCCCTTTGGGGGTCACCCAGGAATTCGACCCTCCCCATTGCACTAGAGGCTCCCTCTGGAGGCAGGTGGAGGTAGTACTGGCAGTGCTACCAGACATTAAATGAACACTTCTAGACTTTGTGCTGATGGAAAGCTAGCAGGGCAGAACAGTGGGGAACAGCCACGCCTGAAAGAGGGAGTAGCAGACTGTGGATCACTTGTAGTCTCATACAGGCTGCCTAGTGCTAGACTAGGACACCATCTGAAATTTCTTATTATATGCTTATTCTCTCCAAAATTATTAATCCTTGTTCACTAGTTGTTGATATGGTGATGGTTATAGCATTTCTTCAACTTTATTTCTAGATGTTCACTATTACTGTATTTCAACTCTCAATTTTTACTGTTCCACTCTCCTACTCATTTTGCCTTCCTCCTGACCTTTCTCACTTTTTTCATTTTAAATTTCCTTTTTTCCTCTCTTAGTCTGGTTTTCATTCCACATTCTTATTATTTCTTCTCCCTCCATCCTCTCAAAATCACTTTTACTTTCTTTAGACACCTCATAATCTTTTTTCTTTCTTATTTCTTAGTTAATCCATTTCCACCTGTACTAATCTTTGCTCATTTGTTCTTGATATTGCTGTAGTGGATGTTTTTCTTCAATTTGATCCCTATTTTTACACTATTTTTAAAACCTCATATTATACTCTTCCCTTTTTTACTCCATTCTGCCTTCTTTCCTCCCTTTTACAATTATGATGTAAACTTAATTTCCTTCCTTTTTTGCCTTGTTTCTATTACCTACTCTTGTGATTTCTCCTTCATATACCCTCTCAAAATCATTTCTCTTTCTGCTACTTATTCAATTTTCCTTTCTTATAATAGTACTAATCTCTTCACATATTTATTATTACTTGCTCATTTGTTGTTGAAAGTGTGGTTGTGAAAGGGGGTTATTTTTGTAGGTGAAGGTTTTGTTTTGTCCTAGAAGCAACTGTATTACACCACACAAGATGTGGTGGGTGATATGACTTTCAGCCAGCCAGCCAGAGGGAATTTCCAAAGAACAACCCAAGAACAATAAAAAACCAATTACAACAAGTGAGCCGACATGACTGGCATTGAAGGCATCTCAAGAGCATCCAGCTCAAAATATCAAGAAGACTGTACCACAGGTTTGCTACCATAGACAGGAAGTCAGAAAGTCAAAGAAGATAAATCTAATACATAGAAACAAACAAAAAGAGTCACCTAAAATAGGGAGACAAAGATACAACCCCCAGTGGAAAAGAAAGGAGGATTCCCCAAAAGGATAGCTAAATTAAATTGAGAAAAGCAATCTCTCAGACATAAATTTTAAAATAATGGTTATAAGGATACTCAAAGAGCTCAGTGAGACTACAAGAATCTCTATGGAAACTATAAGGAACTAACTGGGAACTACATCAGCATGAAAAATGACATAGAAATTACAAATAAGAGATAGGAGGAAATTAAGAATACAATATTTGAAATAAAGAATATACTGGAAGAAATTAAAAGTAGGCTAAATGAAAAGAAGGATCAAAACAGCAAGTTCAAGGACAAGGAAAAAAAACACCCAGACAGAGAAACAAAATGAAAAAAAAGGAAGACCAAAAAAAAAAAACCAAACAAAAAAAGGGGGTAAAGGACTTGAACAGACACTTCTCCAAGGAGGATACACAGAGTCCAGACATATATTAAAAGATGCTCAGTATCACTAGCCATCAGAGAGATGAAAGTTAAAATGACCATGAGATACCACTTCACACTGCTCAGAATGGCTATCATAAAAAAACAACAAACAACAAGTGTTGGAGAGGATGTGGAAAAAAAGGAATCCTAGTGCCCTATTGGTGGGATTGAAGACTGGTGTAGTCACTATGGAAAACAGTATGGAATTTCCTCAGAAAACTAAAAATACAACTGCCTTTTCACCTGGCAATTCCACAAGCAAGCAAAATATAGCCATTATCCCTTCCCACAAGCAAGCAAAATATAGCCAGAGAAATTAAGAACAAACTGACAGTAACCAGAGGGGAGGTGGGAAGGGATAATGGGGAAAAAAAGGGGTAGGGTTTCCAGAAACAACTATAAAGGACACATGGACAAAAACAAGGGAGGTGGAATCAGGGGAGGGAGGTGCAGATGGCTGGGGTTGGGGGGGAAAGGCAGACAACTATACATTAACAACAATAAAATTAAGAAAAAGGAAAAAAAGATAAAAAAGAAAAGAAGACTCAAAAAAAGGAAAGATAATTTAAAGGAGCTGCAGAACAACATGAGATGTAATAATATTTGTATCATAGGGATACCAGAAGGAAAAGGAAAGAACCAAGGCTTAGAAAGCCTGTTTGAAAAAGTAATGACAGAAAATGTCCCTAACTTGATGAGGGAAAAAGTCTCAAAACTCCAGGAAGTAAACAAAATCCCAGTCAAAATGAACCCAAAGAGGCCCACTCCCAGACACATCATAATTAAAATGGCAAAATTTAAAGACAAAGAGAGAATCTTAAAGGCAGCAAGAGAGAAGCAGCTAGTAACATAAAAGAGAGCTCTGATAAGGCTATCAGAGGATTTCCCAATAGACACTGTAAGATAGAAGGGAATAGCACAAAATATTCCAAGCAATGAAAAGCAATGGTCTGCAACCAAGATTAGTCTACCCAGCATGAGCCTCATTTAAACTGGTAGGTGAATAAGGAGGTTCCATCAAAGAGGAAAAAAAAAAGGCTAAAAGAGTACATCTTTACCAAACCAACATTGCAAGAAATGTTAAAGGCACTGCTTTAAGATGAAGAAAATGGGAGCGAGAAAAGGAACACAGGAACAAAGGGAAAACATGGCAAAAAATAAGTAGCTATAATAATAACATTAAATGTAGATGGATTTAATACTCCAATCAAAAGACATAGGGTATAGCTGAATGGGTAAAAAAACATGACCCACACATATGCTGCTGACAAGAGACTTACCTCAGAACAAAAGATCTACACAGGATGAAAGTGAAGGGATGGAAAACATTTTCCAAGTAAATGGACATGAAAAAAGCTGGGGTAGCAATGCTTGTATCAAACAAAATAGGCTTCAAAACAAAGGCCATAACAAGAGACAAGGAAGGTCACTATACAATACATAAGGAGGTAGTTAAACAAGAGGATATAACCCTGATAAACATATATGCACCCAACATAGAGTACCTAAACATACAAGGAATATCTGGGAGGACTTCAGTAAAAATATCAACAGCAACATACTCAGAGTAGGAGATTTTAATACCACACTGTCCAAAATGGATAGATCTTCCAAGGAAAGAATCAGAAAGGATATTGTGGCATTGAACGACATTCTGAATGAAATAGACTAATTGATATATACAGAACCTTTCACCACAAAGAAGAAAATACACATTCTTTTCAAGCTACATGGAACATTTTCAAAGAGAGTCTACATGTGCTACACAAAACAAACCTTAACAAATTTAAGAAAATCAAAATTATATCAAGCATCTTCTTGGATCGCAATGACTTGAAATTTAACAAACCTCAAGAAAAAAAATCAAAAACAATCAAACGCTTGGAGATGGAATACCATGTCATTAAATAATGAATGGTTTACAATGTGATCAAGGAAGAAATCAAAAAGTATCTGCAAACGAATGAAAATGAACACACAACAACCCAAAACCTATAATAATTGGTGAAGGCAGTCCTGAGAGGGAAGTTCATAGCAATGCAGGTTTACCTAAAGAAGATAGAAAAATGTCAAATAAACAATCTAACACTACATTTACAAGAACTAGAGGAACATCAACAAACAAAGCCCAGAAGAATAGCAGGAAGGAAAAAAATCAAGACCAGAGCATAATTAAATGACATAGAGACTAGAAGAATAATTCAAAAGATCAATAAATCTAGGAGCTGGATCTTTGAACAGATAAACAAAATTGACAAGCCTTTAACCAGATTTATCAAGAAAAAAAAAGAGGACCCACATAAATAAAATCAGATGTGAAAGGGGAGAAGTAACAACTAATACCTCAGAAATACAAAGGACTGTAAGAAATTGCTATGAACAACTGTATACCAAGAAATTAGACAACCTGGACAAAATGGGGAAATTTCTAGAAACACGATCTTCCAAAGCTTAATGAAGAAGAAGCAGAAAGCCTGACAAGACCCATAACAACTAATCAAATTGAAGTGATGATTAAAGAAAAAAGCAACCCCCAGCACACAAAGCCCTGTACTGGATGGCTTCACAGGCAAATTTTAACAAACATTTAAAGAAGTAACTCCTATGCATCAAACTGTTCCAACAAATTGACGAAAAGGTAATATCTTAAAACTCCTTTTAAGAGTCCAGTATTATCCTAATTCTAAACCTGGTAAAGATACAAAAAAGAAAGCAAACTTTCCGGCTTTCACCACTCTTTTCAACATAGTATTGGAAGTTCTAGCCATAGCAATCAAAGGAGAAAAAGAAATAAAAGGCATCCAAATTGGAAAGGAGGAAGTAAAAATGTCATTATTTGCAGATGACATGAAAGTGTAACTAGAAAACCATATAGACTCCACCAAAAAGCTATTCAACTTAAAATGTGAATTTGGCAAAACAGTGGGATACAAAGTCAGTATTCAGAAATCGAAGGCATTTTTATACATCAACAATGATATATCAGAAAGAGAAATGAGGAAAAAATCCCTTGTACTATAGAAACAAGAAAAATAAAGTGCCTAGGAATAAATTTAACCAAGGAGGTAAAAGACCTGTACTTGGAAAATTTTAGAACACTGGAAAAAGAAATTAATGAACATACAAATAAATGGAAGCATATATCATGTTCACGGACTGGAAGAATTGACATCATTAAAATGTTCATACTACCCGAAGCAACCTATAGGTTCAATGCAATTCTTACTAATATACCAATGGCATATTTTAAAGATCTAGAACAAATATTTTAAACATTTATTTGAAACTGAAGAAGACACTGAATAGCCTCAGCAATCTTGACAAAGAAGAACAAAGTAGGATGGATCACAATACCCAATATCAAACTATACAAATATGTCTCTGTAATCAAAACAGCCTTGTATTGACATAATAACAGACACAAGATCAATGAAACAAAATAGAGAGCCCAGAAATAAACCCATGTCTCTGTGGTCAATTAATATTTGACAAAGTGTGCATAAGCATACAATGGATTAAAATACCCTCTTTAATAAATGGTGTTGGGACAACTGGACTGTCATATGAAAAAAAATTAAATAAGACCAACTTATACCATACACCAGAATAAACTAAAAATGGGTAAAAGACTTAAATACAAGTTGTGACACCATGCAAGTCCTTGGTGAAGTAACATGGGCAGTAAAATTTCAGATATCCCACATAGCAATATTTTGGTGATATATCTCCTAGGGCAAAGAAATTAAAGGAAAAAATAAACCAATGGAACTACATCGAATTAAAAAGCTTCTGCATGGCTAAAAACCCATCATCAAAATGAAAGAGGAACAGACCATATGTGAGAACATATTTTCCAATGGTACATCAGACAAGGGTTTGATCTCCAAAATATACAAAGAGCTCATATGACTCAACACCAGGAAGACAAAACATTCAATTAAAAAATTGGCAAAGAACCTGAATAGACACTTCTCCAAGGAGGATGTATATATGTCCCACAGACATATGATAAAATGCTCAATATCACTAGCCATTAGAGAGATGGAAGTTAAAACCACAATGAGATATCACCTCACTCCTGTCAGAATGACTATTATCAATAAATCAACAAACAAAAAGTCCTGGAGAGGATATGGAGAAAAGGGAACCCTAGTGCAGTGTTGGGAGGGAATGCAGACTGATGGAGCCACCATGGAAAACAGTATGAAATTTCCTCAAAAAAGTTAAAAATGGAAAAAGGAAAAGGCGCAGGCGCTCCGGGGGACCGGTGCGGCCCAGGCCCCAGAGGTAGGAGAAGTGAGCGCCCCTCGGGACCCAGAGACTGCGCACCCGCGGACCC
>CM052549.1:59505290-59569101 GCA_028533065.1 Trachops cirrhosus
AAATTCACAGCGATACAGGCTTACTTAAAAAAGATAGAAACATTTCAAACAAACAACCTAACTCGACATCTACAAGAACTCAAGGAACAACAAAGACAGTCCAGAGCAAGCAGAAGGAAGGAAATAACCAAGATCAGAGCAGAATTAAATGAAATAGAGACTAAAAACACAATTCTAAGGATCGACAAATCCAGGAGCTGGTTCTTTGAAAAAATAAACAAAGTCGATAAGCCTTTAAGCAGTCTCATCAAGAAAAAAAGAGAGAAGACCCAAATAAACACAATCAGAAATGAAAGAGGAGAGATTGCAACTGATACTACAGAAATACAAAGGATTGTAAGAAATTACTATGAAGAACTGTATGCCAAGAAATTTGAAAACCTAGGTGAAATGGACAAATTCCTAGAAAAACTATAACTTTTTTTATTATAAAAACTACTTATATGTAGAATGTTTGATGTGTTGTAATATTGAGCCTAAAACACAAACATGTCCAGCTGTACAGAAATATGTTCTTCTTTTATATCCTGTTTTCAGGTTATTTTCTATTTAAATATTTTTAACTTTTTAAACATTTTTGGGAAGCAACAACACAAACACACACAGTAGTTTAAGCCTATACAGGGTCAAAATCATTATCACTGTCATCCAGTTATACATCTTGCCCCAAAGGAAGGTTCTTTTGGAAGGCAATTAAAGGTGAATTTCTTTGATCTGTAGTTGGCTTAGTTTTAGGTTCATTGTGGCAAGTTTATTTCAGTTTGGTTTTAGTCTTAAAGTGTACCCCTTAATCCTATAATATAATCCTTATCTTTAAGTCATGGTTTCTTGATTTTTGCTGACAGTATGAGGTTTTTGCCAAAATCCTTTAACCCCACAAGTTTTGTACTTCTAATCCTGTCTATTCAGCATTTTTAGCTTTTCTAATAAGGTTTTCTGCTGTGTTTTTGCAGTGTGCAGTCTCAGGATTCTTTGCACCATAGGAGTCAGCCATAGTTTTGGGATGAATTTGTTTTAACTGGTGGTTCAACCTTCTGCTTCACTCTCCTTACTAAGATTCTTCTCCCCAGTGTGCAGGCACTCTGGCAAACCCTAATTCCAATTCCAATTTCATAATGCAATAAAATGGCTCGTGTAAATTGGAAGGTTTCCTCTCTTATGTTGCTTGATAACTGCATTTTTATTTATTTCTTTTAAGAACTGTTTTCTTCTGTTTTCCTGCTTGCTTTTTATTTCTCATCAATGTGTTCAAATAATTTTTATATGTAGTTTATATATAAAATAATATATAATATATATCTCCATAATTTACAGTTTATTAATATTATAAGGAAAGTGATTACTTAGGTGTAATTACATGTAACTCTTATGAACTAATATTTTTACTTTAGATTAATTTTAAGACAATAATACTGAATTCATTTTAAAATTTAAAAATTAATTTTAATAGTTCTTAGTGGATTTTTAGAAGACAAAATTCAAAACAATAATATTAAATTTAAAAAGAGGCTTTGAAAGTAAATTAATTATATTATATATGCTAAATACTTTTGTTCAATGCTTTCAATTTATAAATGAACTTTATTTGTTCTAACCATAACCCTATAAACCAAGAATTATAATCTCTTATATCCAGATGACAATAGAGGTATCAGAAAAAAAGAGTCATTTTACACAAGTTTTATTATTAGGAGGCAGAACCTTGACCTATATTTATTTTTAATTGAAATTATTTGGGTACCATTGGTTAATAAAATTATATAGGTTTCAAGTGTATATTTCTATGATACCTCATGCATATATTACATTGTGTGCCCACAACCCAAATTCAAATCTTCTGTCGTCATATATTTGGCTTTCTTTTCTCTTTACTACCCTTCAACCCCCTTCCCTCTGGTAACCACCATACTGTTGTCTGTTTCTGAGTGCTTGTTTGCTTGTTTCTCTTGTTTGTTCATTTGTTACCATCAATTTTATATCCCACATATGAGTGAAATCATATGGTTCTTAATTTTCCTAAGTGGCTTATTTCCCAAAGTCCATCCAAGTTGTTGCAAATGACAGTATTTCATCTATGGCCACACAGACCTGAACATGTATGATCTCATCTGACCTATAGTTTTTTGAGAAAATTCAATGTTGAATCTCAAATTCTGAGGGCTTTACAAAGATCTCTTTAAGTTTTTTTAAAGGAAGAAGAATTGTTAAAGCAATGGCAGTCAAAAATAAGGGCACGCAGGAAGCTTTAGTTTGAGAAATAAGAAAATAGACAGGTATACCATCTATGAAGTCAGAATCTCCTACATCTCAAACCTGCATCATATAGTTTTTACAGTGTTAGTGAACAAATAAGAATGTAGTGTTTTGTGGTCCTTTTCTAATGTGAGAGAACAGCAGTTTGATGGTAGAGATCCTGCTTAAAGTCTCTTTGCATCTGCTATTCTTAAGCCGTTGGGACATTTGGGAAAGTTCTCACTTTTATTGCAGATGCATTTTTTCTCTCAGTGATGAGATTTGGCACTCCACCTTACTCCTCTGAACTTCAGTCCATCTCTTTCACTTCTCCTTCGTGTGTGGTCACCATTATCCCCTGAAATCTGGGTATTTGGAATAATCCTCCTCTGTTACATTGACTAAACACACACACACAGCCTATCTCTTCATGCAAATCCTAACAACTTTAATTAAATGACAATATGTTCATGAATATTTTGTCATTTCACTTCTTATGGAACAAAGGTCAAAGATAAATAAACTGACAAACAAATTAGAGTCATGGACACATGGAATAAACTAACAGCTGTCACAGGGAAGGGAAGGAAAAAATAAGAATAAACAAAGGTGAAGGAGTTAGCTAAAGAACATATATGCATGACTCCTAGAGACAGACAACAGTATGGTGATGGCCACACTGTGGTGCAGAGGTTGAATGGAGGTGGACAAAGGAAGAGGGAAGGTGGAGACATCTGTAATAGTGTTAACAATAAAAATAAACAAAAAAATGTAAGAATGGGAAAGGGAAAATAAGACTGTGAAAGTCCATAATGTCATTACATGCATACCATGCTCAAACACATACCCATATACATAACACACACACCTATATTTCATTCTAGGAGGCAAGTGTTTCAAAACAAAACAAATTCATCAGTGTTACAATCTCTTGTAGATAATGCTTCATGGGAATTACCTTCTTCAATACTTCAGACAATATCACTGCAGCAGTGAGATCTGTTGAGGTACATTCTCCCACAAATTTTGTTATGCAGAGCTTTGTTCTTTTTGAGTTTCTGAAACCATCCTCCCTTTTTTTCACCCCCACTGTCTTTAAATGAAATATGCTTCCTTCTTTGTCTCATTTTCATATAACTTGGTAAAATCCAAGATAACTAGCTATTTAGGACTGTTCACTAATTATTTTATGATATATAAACTTATTTTGAGTCTCATCACATATCCATACTCTGCAAGAAAATCTTAATCTAAAATGCTCCTATACTTTATTTGTGTAAGATTACATTTGGGCAGGATTCTTTTTGTTTTCCTGTTTTTGATTTATATGGAAAAATAGGCAAAATGTTTAGAAAAACTAAAAACTTTAAATTTAATATTCAGGTGTAAATAAATATTATTGTAAAACTATTATGGTTAAACTTGGTTTATTTGATATCTGGACAGTTGAACAGAAATTCTAACAACTGCATTGTTAATATGTAAAGAATGGGAATTGTTGAGTCATTCAGTACATAGTATAGAGGTACATCTGATTATTTCTAGATTATATAGTAATTAAAACATTTTTAGGACACAGGTTTATTTAATAAGATATCGAAGATAGATGTTCTTCAATTCTGAACTCTGTTTTGAACAGTATTTTTGATTCACTGTAGGATATAGAATAGAAATGGAATTTAATAGAGATAATCTCCATATGAAAATTATTTAATTATAAAATTAGAAGGCTAATGAGACATGAAAAGCAGAAATAGCAACAAAGAAACACAAAGTTGCTAAATATTTGCATCTATATATGTTACATATTAGGTCTGTTCAGAAGGTATCTAGACATGTAATATGAAAAATAGAGACATTTATTGAAGAAGATACAAGGTACAGGAAACATTGTATATAGAACAATGATGCCTCAGTCCCCTTCAAAGTAGGCACCTTGGGAACTCAGAGAGTTCTCACCAATAGCCATCAGCTGCACCATAGCATTTTCCTGAATCTCATCAAAAATCTGAAATCTCTTCCCTTTCAAAGGTGATTTTAGTTTTTGGAAAAGCTGAAGCCACAGGACCCTAAATCTGAGCTGAAAAGGAGGGGGCTGAGTCAATTAGCTGATGTGATGTTTTGCCAAAAAACTCTTCACGAGATGTGATGTATGAGCAGGCGCATTGTCATGATGAAATTGCTGCCAATCACCAGTTGCCCATAGCTGTGGTCTTCTGAATCATCCAAATAGTTTCTGCAGAGGAATGTTCAAGCTTAATGCAAGATTTGATGCAGATTCATTGCTTTGCTTGCTCAGTCACACAGTACACATGCTCACTCAATGGCATCAACCTCCCCCATTGACTAGTAGTACAGTGGAGTCATTGTTCACCCATGAGCATTCCAGTCCACACTCCTTGGCTGCCAGGTTACATCCATATCATGCAAACCATTCTTGTTATATTAACAATGGCTGGACTTTTTCTGGACAGATCTCGTATAGCTCAGCGTGTTTGAAGTTTAATTTATCCCTGCTCCTCTACAAAATATACTCTTCCTAATGTATTTCTGATTTCAATGAGTGAGACCATTTGCAATCCTGTAGTGAAACCAGAAATATGGTTTTCATTCTTGATTCCTCTCTCTCAGATTTCACTTTAAATCAGCTAAAATTCCTATTTTATACTTCCTGATTATGTTTCTAAAGCATCATCTTCTCCCTACTGCTATCACCTGGGGCCAAATCCTCCTGTTGTGCAAACTTCTTGGTAAAGCTCAGCCTTCAATTTTGTCTCTGTCTATTGCATTTCCACAACAGCAGTAAGTTATTTTAAGGAACTGTGGTTTCTCTAAGAGAATGGCTATATAGATTGGCTTTTATTTTCAAGATTTTTGTTAATAAGAGAACATGGTATGAAGCTGCATTGGTATTACATTAGTAATAACCTTTAGAGAACATTAAATATTCTTACCCAAGAATGAAGGAGACTATTTGAAATGAGTGAAAAGCTACTAAATCCCCATAAAAAATTCCTTGAAGGTATATATATTAACAAACATGTCTTCCCATATCTGCCTCCTGCTTAAATCCCTTCAGCAATACTTCATTATTTTCATGTAACATTGTTTAGCTGACACTTTGAGATCTGACTTCTTCTTCAACATGTCAGCTTCTTAACGTGATTCTTCCTCTGCTTGCTGTGCCTGAATTGGGCAAATATTTCCACTTGCTTCACTCTGAATACAATACAGCCTTTGAATATTGATTTCTTTCTGCCTAAAACACACTTCTGCTCCTTCAATTTAGTTAATTGCTCAGTGGCTGTAGGAGGGTATTATGTGTAATAGTCAGGGAAGCAGGCACTGATGTCAAACTGGATGGGACAAAATTTCAGGTCTTCCACTAAACTGTGGTATGAGCTTTAAAAATAGTTACCTATATCCATATATTTGGAGACTCTAGATTATAACAAGGCAAAAATATTTCAATGAAAACAAATAGTTTTTGCACATCTTTAATGATGTTAATACTTGAATAACTGAGATCCTGTCAAATTTCATGTTAAATAAATTTATGTTTTAACATAAACTTCACTACCTGCATTTTCACACATATATTATGTAACTCTTTATATCCTTATAACCACCAAAATGCCTGTGAAGTCACAGCTGGCAGTTCATTTTTCCTGAGCATATAATTATTTTATTTGTGCTTGCAAGTTTATGGTACAACTCTTTTAAAATTCATAAGTAATGGTGTCATTAGGGAATTTATTTCAAGTCTAAATGCAGTCAAACTTCAGTTCTCAAACATCTTGTTTCATGAATAGTTTGGTTCTCAACCAAGTTGTCCACAGAAAAATGTCTTTGTTGTCTGACAAATCTTTGGGTCCCAATTCTCTACCTTGCACAACTTTCATTCTGATATTTGTGTGATAAGTCATGTGTCTCTCAGGAGGCAAAGGTTTTCAATCAAATCACTTCTCAAACAGTTTTCCAGAATGAATGAAGTTTGAGAACAGAGGTTGCACTGTATATATTTGTCTAATATCTGGACAGTAAGTCTTTTAATCCAATTAGTATATCTACTATATTTACATAGTATAATTGCCTCTTCTATTGCAGCTAAGGGTTTCTATAAATTGAAAGAACGTTATTTAAAATTATACTTCCCTAGAAATATTATCTTTTGTCAAATTTCTTTGCTAAACACATAAGAAAATCATTGATCTAACACAATATGTTTTTCCTTTCACACTTCCCACACAAACTCTTGCTGAAAATAAAATCAATTGAGCACTCTATAAGACTTAATAAGAAACTGAATATATGGTGATTCCTTAGTTTTCTGAGGGATCATTTTGAAAAAGAAAAAGTTTTCTCATAATTAGGTATGTATTTTATTTAGATATGCTGAATCTTATGTTTTTCATTTATAAGTTATATGTTTCTCATGAGCTTTAAATGAAATAATTTATTAAAATCACTTTATATGTTTCCCAGAAAAGAATAAGCCCTAACTGGTAGTTATTCACTTATTTTTATGTCACTGCTATTATTTTTAGCATTTGAATATATTTAATATAAATATGTATTTATATTTATAATATAAATATATATTTATTAATAAAATATGTATTTAAAATTCTCATGACTCAGTATTATCTGGGAAGCCATGTTAAATATATCCAAACTGTTTTTGATCCTCTTATGTGCAACTATAGTATCTTTCACATTGGCCATAACAATTGAGATTGCAGCTTCACATATAATTTGCATGGAGTAGACTTCAAATGTATTGTCAGGCAGTCTTGTCAAAGCTTACAGTAGCAGCTAGACAATAAATAACTAATTAGGTAAATAAATAAATAAATAAGTGAATGAATGAATAAATAAATAATTGTATTTATAACATTTTGAAGGAAGTGGAGGAAGATCATAGAAATTATCTAGAATTACTCAGCATAATGTTTTTTTCAGTCATGAGTACATAGAATAAGAAGCACTTCCCCTTATTATGAGTTAAAAATGTGTAATAAGAGTTTAGAGTTTATTCTGTATAAGGTATTGTGGCAGTCATTAGGAATCCAGTCACCTAGTGGTGGTGTGGTTTGTATCCTCACAGATGTGCAATCTATAATAGAGACTAATTAAAAAACACAAAAATTCAATTACAAAGGATTTCTAATTAACAGATGGCAGACTTTAGCTATACTCTACAATATTAACAGAACCCTAATAATTGAAATTAAGAAATATATCTATATATGTGTCACACATAAGTTAAATAAGTTATTCCTAAATATAAACATATATGGAATATCTATAATAAATATATACATGAAAATAAGCAGTACTAAACTTAAGTGGAGGGAAACAACAGAATGATGAACTGCACCAACACCTAAGCAACCTGCCAATCTCAGCTTCTCAGAATTTTTCTCTGATCTTTCCTGGCGCAGAGATATATTGCTAAACGTAAAATGAATATTCCCACCTTTACCCCAACCCACTACAACATTCTTGATATAATCATTTTAAGTTTTTAATGTTAAGCATATATATATATTTGTGTTCATTTCTGTCTTTTTGTATATCTACTATGAACTCACTTTTGATTTTAATTGTTCTTTAATTTTTGTTGCTTTTGACTTGAAATAATGATTTCTATTCCAGTATGCAGTATTATTCTTTTGAATATTCCAAGAAACACCTATGTGACAGTTTTAGGTATGCATTAAAACAGCAAAGCTAGAATAAGAAAAATATGTTTGTTTCTTGAGTTTCTTATCATTGAAAATTTGTGAATTTTGCAGCTTGTAAAACCAAATAGAAGATGAGATTTTTCTGGCATCTGTGAAATAAAACCACTTACAACCTTTGGATATTACTGAAGAAATGTATTTCATATCAAATATTATATAAGGAAAACTGACATAGTAGGACCTAAGTACTTTATATGGATTATGAAATTTTAAATGAGGTAACACATTAGGAAATTTAGTACTATTTACTGAATTCTTAGAAACATAAAAGAGCAAAAAATTACAACCATAATTTTTTACTACTGCTCATAATATGTTATATGTATTACTTTTTAAAAAAATGGGTAATGGTTTTTGAAAAGTGATAGAATACTTTGAAGTAATTTTAATTCAATCCTAAAATATCAGGTGTTTCTGATTGTAAGATTAACTCTTTTATTTAAAGTATAATATAAAATTGTAGCACTTTATTTAAAACTTTAAATTGTGAATGAGACATGCAAATATATAGTTGAAGCCAAAGTAATATATACTTTAATAAGATAACTTCAATTAATTTTCAAGGTAGAGAATGTTTAGTTATGAGTATGTGAATTGGTGACTTTGGTTGTGCATTATGCAAATTATATCTATACATTATGTATAATGTTTTAAATATTATATATAATTCTTAAGGACCAAAATAAATGTAATAGCATGAGTGACAAAACATACTTAAAGAAATTAAGTAAAAAATTATTCCTTTAATGTGGCAAATGTACATGTACAGATTCTCAGTGTGTCTTGTGATTACATTCATTTATAAATAATGGCATATGTAAGTTACTTTACCAGTCACAAAAGTTATTTTCTCTTTATTTTTTAATTTTACTTTAACCATTGTTCAAGTACAGTTTTTAGTCCTTTCCTCTCATCCCATACCACCAACCCCTCCCCACCTCCCTCTCATTTCCACCCCCTTTAGTTTTTGTCCATGTGTCTTTATAATTATTCCTGTATATCCTTCCCCTTTTCCCCTGAAATTCCCCTGAAATTCCCTCCTCTCTCTCCTGTGGTCACTGTAAGTCTGTTCTCTATTTCAGTCTTAGGTTATATTTTGCTTGTTTGTTTGCTTTGTAATTTAGGATCCTGTTAAAGGTGAGATCATATGGTATTTCTCTTTCACTGCCTGGCTTATTTTGCTTAGCTAAATGCTTTCCAGTTCCATCCATGCTGTTGCAGAGGGTAGGAGCTCGCTCTTTCTTTTCCTTCCTTCCTTCCTTCCTTCTTTCTTTTCTTTCTTTCTTTCTTTCTTTCTTTCTTTCTTTCTTTCTTTCTTTCTTTCTTTCTTTCTTTCTTTCTTTCTTTCTTTCTTTCTTCCTTCCTTCCTTCCTTCCTTCCTTCCTTCCTTCCTTCCTTCCTTCCTTTCTTCCTTTCTTTTCCTTCTTTTTTTCTTCTGCATAGAATTCCATTCTGCAAATGTACCATAGTTTTTTAATCCATTCATTTACTGATGGGCATCTAGGTGGCTTCCAACACTTGGTTATTGTAAATTGTGTTGCTATGAATATTGGGGTGCATAGGTTCTTTTGAATTGGTGTTTCAGGGTTCGTAAAATATAATCCAGTGGAAAAATATAAAGCAGTGGAATTGCTGGGCCAAAGGGCAGATCCACTTTTAGTGTTTTGAGAAATTCTGTACTATTTTCTGTAGTGGTTGTACCAGTCTGCAATCCCACCAACAGTGCACTAGGGTTCCCTTTTCTCCACAACCTCTTTGACACTTGTTGTTTGTTTCTTTGTTTATGATGGCCATTCTGACCTGTGTGAAATGGTATCTCATTGTGGTTTTAATTTGCATCTCTCTGATAGTTAGTGATATTGAGCATCTTTTCATGTGTCTCTGGATCTTCTGTATGTCCTCCTTGGAGAAGTGTCTATTCAAGTCCTTTGCCCATTTTTTCATTGGGTTGCTTGTCTTCTTAGAGTGGAGTCATGTAAGTTCTTTATATATCTTGGAGATTAAATCATTGTCTGAGGTATCATTGGCAAATATGTTTTCTCATACAGTTTGTTCTCTTTTTATTTTAATACTGTTTTCTTTAGCCCTGCAGAAGCTTTTTATTTTCATGAGACCCCATTTGTTTATTCTTTCCTTTATGTCCCTTGCTCTAGGGGACTTATCAGTAAAAAATATTGCTGTGTGAAATATCTGGGATTTTCCTGTCTATGTTCTCCTCCAGGACTTTAAAGGTGTCATGGCTTATATTTAAATCTTTTATCCACCTTGAATTTATGTGTATGGTATAAGTTGGTGCTTGAGTGTCACTTGTTTGCATGTAGCTGTCCAGTTCTCTAAACACCATTTGTTGAAGAGGCTATTTTTACTCCATTTTATGTTGCTGTCTCCTTTATCAAATATGTTATTGACCACAGAGACTTGGGTTTATTTCTGGGCTCTCTGTTCTGTTCCATTGGTCCATGTGCCTGTTTTTATGCCAGTACCAGGCTGTTTTGATTACAATGGCCTCATAATACAGTTAAGCATCAGGTATTGTGATCCCTCCTACTTTGCTCTTCTTTCTCAAAATTGCAGCAGCTATTTGGCATCATTTATGGTTCCATATCCATTTTTGAAGTTTTTGTCTATGTCGGTGAAATATGCCATTGGTACTTTAATAAGGATTGCATTGAATCTGTAAACTGCTTTGGGTAGTATGGACATTTTGATGATGTTAATTCTTCTGATCCATGAACATGGTATATGTTTCCATTTGTGTCTTCCTTGATTTCTTTCTTCAGTGTTGTGTAGTTTTCTGAGCACAGGTCTTTTATCTCTTTGGTGTATTCCTAGGTATTTTCTTTTTCTTTTTGCTATATCGAATGGGATTTTTTTCTTGATTTCTGCTTCTGCTGTTTCATTGTTTTTATACAAAAATACCTTTGATTTTTGGATATTGACTTTGTATCCTGCTGTTTTGTCATATTCATTTTTTAGGTCAGGCAGTTTTTTGGTAGGTCTATAAGATTTTCCATGTACACTATCATGTCATATGCAAACAGTGACAATTTTGTTTCTTCCTTTCCAATTTGGATGCCTTTTATTTCCTTTTCTTGTCTGATCGCTGTGGCTAAAAGTTCCAACACTATGTTGAATAGAAGTGCTGAGAGTGGACAACCTTTTCTTGTTCCTGATCTTAATGGAAAAGATTTCCATTTTTGCCCATTGAGTATGATGTTGGCTGTAGGTCTCTCATATATGGCCTTTATTATATTGAGGGATGCTCCCACTATTCCCAGTTTGCTGAGAGTTTTTATCATAAATGGGTGTTGTACCTTATGAAATGCTTTTTCCTCACCTATTGATATGACCATGTGATTTTTGTCTTTGCTTTTGTTTATGTGATGTATTACATTTACTGATCTGCAAGTATTGTACCATCCTTCCATCCCTGGGATGAATATCACTTGTTCCTGGTGTATGATCCTTTTAATGTATTGTTGGATGTGGTTTGCCAATATTTTGTTGAGGATTTTAGTGTCTATATTCATCAGTGATATTGGCCTGAAGTTTTCTTTCTTTGTTGTGTCTTTATCTGGTTTTGGGATTAAGATGATGCTGGCCTCATAAAAAGAATTTGGGAGTCTTCCATCTTCTTGGATTTTTTGGAATAGCCTGTGAAGAATAGGGGTTAGCTCTTCCTTAAGTGCTTTGTAGAATTCTCCTGTGAAACCATCCAGTCCAAGGCTTTTGTGTGTTGGGAGTTTTTTCATTGCTGTTTCAATTTCATCTGCTGTTATTGGTTTCTTCAGGCTTTCTACTTCTTCTTCATTCAGTTTTGGAAGATTATATTTTTCTAGAAATTTGTCCATTTCACCTAGGTTTTCAAATTTCTAGGTATACAGTTCTTCATAGTAATTTCTTACAATCCTTTGTATTTCTGTGGTATTGGTTGTAATCTCTCCCCTTCCATTTCTGATTGTGTTTATTTGGCTCTTCTCTCTTTTTTTTCTTGATGAGCCTGCTTAAAGGCTTGTCAATTTTGATTATCTTTTGAAAGAACCAACTCCTGGATTCATTGATCCTTAGAATTGTGCTTTTAGTCTCTATGTCATTTAATTCTGCTCTGATCTTGGTTATTTCCTTCCTTCTACTTGCTCTGGGCTGTCTATGTTGTTGTTCCTTGAGTTCTTGTAGACATAGAGTTAGGTTGTTTGAAATGTTTCTATCTTTTTTAGATGGGCCTGTTTCACTATGAACTTCCCTCTCAGGACTGGCTTTTCTGTGTCCCATAAGATTTGGGTTGTTGTGAGTTCATTTTCATTTGTTTCTGGAATGTTTTACTTCTTCCCTAATTTCATTCTTGACCCATTCATTGTTTAATATATGATATTCAATCTCCATGATTTTGAGTGTTTTGGGTTTTTTTTCCCTTGAGGTTGATTTCTAGTTTCAGTTTGTTGTGGTCCAAGAAAATGCTTGATATTGTTTCAATTTTCTTGAATTTGTTGAGGCTTATTTTGTGTCCTATCATGTGGTCTATCTTTGAAAATGTTCCATGTGCATTTGAAAAGAATGTGTATTTTTGATTCTTTGGAATGGAGGGCTCTTTATATATCCGTTAAGTCCATTTGATCTAGGGCATTGCTCAATGCCACAATATCTTCATTGTTATTTTGTTTGGAAGATCTGTTCATATTTGACAGTAGGGTTTAAAATCCCCCACAATAATTGTGTTGCTGTCAATATCTTTCTTGAAGTCCTCTAAGATTTTCTTTACGTATTTGGGTGCTCCTATATTGGTTGCATGTATATATTTACAATGCTTATGTCTTCTTGGTGGATTCTTCCATTGAGTATTATGATGTGACTTTCTGGGTCTCTGTTTATGGTCCTTTTTTGGAAGTCCATTTTGTCTGATATGAGTATTGCTAACCCAGTTTTGTTCCTGTTGGTTTCTTGTAATATTTGTTTCCAGCCCTTCACTTTCAGTCTGTGTAGGTCTTTTGTCCAGAGGTGGGTCTCTTGTAGGCAGCATATGTGTGGGTAATGATTTCTTATCCATTCAGCTCTTCCAGGTCTTTTGATTGGAGCATTTAATCCATTTACCTTTAAGGTTATTATTGATAGGTACTTATTCATTGCCATTTACATACCTGTGTTTCTCTCTCTCTCTCTCTCTCCTCTCTCTCTCTCCCTTTTTTCCTCCTTTCCTTAAAGCAGGCCCTTTAGCATCTCTTGCTGAGCTGGTTTGGTGGAGGTATATGCTTTTACACTTGTTTTGTCTGAGAAGATCCTTATTTGGCCTTCTATCTTGATTGAGAGCCTTGCTGGGTAAAGTGGCTTTGGTTGCAGGCCTCTGGTTCTCACTACTTGGAATATTTTTTGCCATTCTCTTCTGGCTTGGAGCATTTCCATTGAGAAGTCAGCTGCTAGCCTTATTGGGGCTCCCTTGTATGTTACTTCCTGTTTCTCCCTTGCTGCCTTTAAGATTCTCTCTTTGTCTTGAAATTTTGCCATTTTAATTATCTTGTGTGTTGAGGTAGGCCTCTTTGGGTTCCTCTTGATTGGGACTCTCTGTGTTTCCTGGATTTGCATGACTTTTTCTCTCATCAAATTAGGGAAGTTTTCCATCATAACTTTTTCAAATAGGTTTTCTATCCCTTGCTCTTCTTCTTCTCCTTCTGGTATCCCTATTATACAGATATTATTACGTTTCATATTGTCTTGCATTTCTCTTAATCCCTCTTCATTCTTTCTGAGCCTCTTTTCCATTTCTTGTTCTTTCTGGGTGTTTTTTTCTACTTTTTCCTCCAGCTCACTGATCTGATATTCTGCTTCATCAACCCTGCTTTTGATTCCTTGTACAGTGTTCTTCAGTTCTGAAATTGTATTCTTCATTTCCTCTTGGCCCTTGTTTTGATAGTTTCTATTTCCTTTTTCATGTTGATATAGTTTAAAGTGAGTTCATTGTAGTTTCCTTGTAGTTCATTGTGAGCTCATTAAGCTTCCTGATAATCATTTCTTTGAACTCAATATCTAATAGTTGACTTGCCTCTATTTCATTTAGCATTCTTTCTGAGGCTTCTTCTTTTCCCTTCATTTGGGGATTGTTTCTTTGTCTTCCCATTGTTTGTGAGACTCTTCTTGTTAGCCTCAGCTTCTTAAATTGATCTGTTCTGGCTCCCTGGGTGTATGGTATGAATTTCTTCGGTAGAATACCTGTGAGATTCAGTGGTGCAGTCTCCTTAGGGTATCCTGGTGTTCACCCCTTCCACCTACTCTTTTTTGTGATCAGTTAGAGGGGAAAGTCAAAATGGTTTAAAATAGCAAGTGAGTATTGTATGATATTTATAGTAGCAGCCAGTAGAGAAGAAATAGGAGATCCTTTGGCTATATATAGTGTTAACTGTGATATTCCACCCAACTAGCCACTTTTTAGAAAGGATCAAAAGAAGATAAGACTGTTGTTGGGGAGGGAAGGATTGTGAGTTGGATCTAGAAAGCAGTGATGTTTTGGGAAGTCAGATTCTGGGGTAAGGTGAGAGTAAAGGATAGTAAATACGTGTAGTGTGTGAGAGAATAGAGTTAACCACTATAGTAATAGATTTCAGTAAACCATGAAGTGGGCTAAGATGTGGAGGTGGGGGGGTGTTGTATAGTATTTACAATTGTATAGAATAGTTATTATTTACAGTGACATTAAAGCAACAATCATATGACAGAATCTATGAGATCTAGATAACAGGAATAAGGAGTATAGAACCTTGAGTAGTGTACTAATGGAACACAAATAAAGTGAAAGACAGTAAATTAGCATAGCAATACACTATGAATGAGATAACAGTGGAAACCTGTCAAACCATACACTATAACCAGCCAAACAAAGAAGACTATACAGAAAAAAGGGAAATACAAAAATACTATTAAAATAAAAGATGGAAGAATATTGAAAAAATAATAATACAAATATGGAATAACTTGCAGTTTCTCTGTAATAACAAAATAAAATTTGTTTCATCTCAGCTGCTGGGATGCCCCCTCTTTGGGTCCAACTCTGGTCTTTTCATAGTTCCTGTTTTTTTTTTTTTTTGTCTTACTTGTGGGTATTTAAAAGGAGAAAAGGAAAAAAGCAGAAGAAGGAAGAAAAGATAAAATTGGAAAGAAAGGAAGAAAGAATAAAACTAGAAAGAAGGAAAGAGAAGCAAAAGGAATTGAGAGATATAAAAATAATAAATTAAAAAATAAAAAATTACTTAAAAAAATCAAACAAACAAATAAGCAAACAAAAAACCTCTTGTTGCTTTCAAATTGGCCAGACCAGTTTTTCTGGTCTTGTTGGCTCCAGCAGGTTGAGAGGCATTGGTTTCGCTTTTCTCCCTTCCTGTTCAGCTCTCAGTGGGGCAATCTCCTCAGAGCCAGTCGTGCGCTTCTCAGCAGGGTCCTGGGTGTGGGATCCTGGCCCTCATAAGTGCGCTTCTCCAGGGTTCACCGGTGTGGGCCCAGGGTCTTCCACAAAGCTCACTCTTTCCGGGTTGCGAGCGTGTGGCCAGGCCACCCTTGTTTGTACTGGCTGGGGCACATACTCTTCCCAGGGCTATGCATGGGTGCTCATAGCCCTTGTGTGTTTGCCACTCAGTCCTCACTCCCCTCTCTGTGCCTTCAAGCAACCAGGCCTCCCCTGGTGCTGTTTAATCCTTGTTTTGCAGGGGAGGCAAAGGCCAGGGAGGCCTTGTTCTCTCCCAAGAGCCCTGTGGGAGACCAGGGGCTGCAGCCTCCCTGGTCCCCCCTCTGATCCCTGGGCCCTTATTGCCCTGAAACGCTCTCCTTACTGTTTGGTTTTTCAGTGTCTGTTACAATTTTTTATCTCTTATTTTCATATCTGCTGTGGTACTGTTGACTGTTTCCTCTGTTCCTCCATACACTGGCTAAGTTTTTCTCCTGTGTGTAGGGGGAAGTGGAATCTGCTCCCTCCTACCAGGCTGCCATCTTCCCTCTCTCTTTTTTATTTTTTAACTGTACATTTTAATTCAGGTCATGGTGTATGAAATGAAACTGTTCATTGTCTCTCTCTATATTAAAACTTTCACTTCCCCCTAGCCATGGTTACAGACTTGAATAATGCAACACTTCCCCATGACCACAGAGAAACATTCACATCTTAATTGAGGTCTGTATGCATCACTATATTTAGTCATCTTTGAGAATACATTTTATACATACATGAATTTTGAAAAGGAGAATATGACTAAGTGGTACAGTTAGAAAAAAATCATGTTTCTCTCTCACATTGACATTTCTCTCCCTCTCTTTCTACATCTCTTCCCCTCTCTCTAAAAAAAAAATACATAAAATCTTTAAACTTTTTTGAATACAAAATTAAAAAAAATAATGTACATTAAACAATAGTTAATGATACTCCAATATTTTGGCACTGAAAATTTTAATGTTATTATTTTATTTGCAAATTAGATTTCACAGTACATCTGGCCTGGAACACATAAGATCTTGGCTTGTGGTGCAAGTGTAGCTGGTCCCAGAATCACAGTTCCTTTTTCAGTTCACTTGGCACTGGTCAAGAGTGAAATTTATAGTCCTCTCCATGTATGACGCTTCTAGTATGTGTGCTTAGTCCTTTTCTCAGGTGGTGGCAATCCTAGTAGCCAGGCCCTTGAGAGCTCCAGACTGCATGCAGATGGTCATCGTGATTGTGTGGTTGTTTTTGGTCATACTGTACTGAACTAGTCTTTTATGTCACTTGCAAGTCCAGTTCATGTGCATCCTTCAGTGACTCTTCTCTTTCTCTCTTTCTTCCAGAATCTTCAAATGAACCTACAATGAAATGCATTCAGTCAACAACCACTTGAGTGAGCTTGGAAGCAGATTCACCTTCATTTGAATGTTAAGACATTTTCAGCCTTGATGAATGCCTTGACTGAATCCTCTAAATGACACAGTCAGCAGATCCAGGAAATCCAAGATGGCAGTGGAGTAGGTGGAAACCACACCCATCTCCTCCCAGAACCACACTGGAATTACAATTTATAGAACAAACATCCTGAGTATCCAACTGAAGACTAGGTAAAGAGAAATCTTACAATCAAGATGATTTTACAGAAGAAGACACATCAAAACTGCTCCAAACAAGTTTCCAAGGGCCTGTCTCAGGGAATGTTTTACATTGGCCTTCACCATAGTCTCTCCAAAGAGGCCCAGACCAACACACTTAGTGGCCAGCTTGAGACAATATCAGCGCAGAATCTAATAAGTTTTAGCAGCAACATACTCACAGGGAGATATCACAAGCACAAAATCTTGCTGAGGTAAATTTCACTTCTTGCACCAATATTAGGGTTGAACCTCCTAGTCAGCCTTGCTGAGGGTTGATCTCATGCAAGAATGGGGCAATAGCAACCAAGATTCAATTACAAGAAGGCCCACACAAGGGAAATTCCTAGAGCACCCATTTCAGGTTATCAAAAAGACTGCACTAGTGGATACCACAGAACTATATAAGGTCACCTCAAGAGAAATAGGAGCTATGGCAGATGCATCTAATACAGAGGCAAAAAAAAAAAAAAGGAGGTGGTCAAAATGCAGAGACAAAGAAAAACACCACAGGTGAAAGAACAGGATGACTCTCCAGAAAAAAAACAAACTAAATGAAGTGGAGACAAGCAATTTACGAGATATAGGGCTTGAGTAATGATTATACTGATGCTCAAGAGCATGAAAAAAGGCATAGAATCCACAAAAGAGTCAGAAATAAAGAATACAAAGTTTGAAATGGAAAATGTAGTGGAAGGAATAAAAAGTAGGTTTAATGAAGCAAGAATCAAATCAGCGGTTTGGAAGACTATGTAAAAAAGACCCAATCATAGCAGTGAAAAGAAAGAAATTTAAGAAATAAGGACAGTTTAAGGGACTTTTGGGACAACATGAAGCATAAGAACACCCACATCATAGGATTATGAGGAAGAGCATAGACAGCAATGTTTCAATAAACTATTTGAAGAAATAATGGCTGAAAACTTCCCTAAACTCATGAAAGAAAATGACACACAAGTCCAGAGAGTGCAGAGACTCCCCAAAAATATGAACCCAAAGAAGCCCAACCAAGAGAAATCATAATTAAAACTTTAAAGTTTAAAAACAGTGATAATCTTAAAAGCCACAAGAGAATAAAACAGTGACTTACAAGGGAGTTCCCATAAGATTATCAGCTGATTTAACAACAGAAATATTTCATGCTAGAAGGGACTGGCATGGAATATTCATAGTGTTGTTGAGGAAGGACCTACAAACAAGACTGCTTTACCTGGTAAGGCTAACACTTAAAACTAAAGGAGATATGAGGAACTTCCCATATGAGGAAAATATGAAGGAGTGTGTTACCTCCAACTTAGTATTATAAACAATATTAAAGGCCCTGCTTTAATAATAATAATAAGAAGAAGAAATGTAGGAGGAGGAGAAGGAGAAAGAACAGAGAAGGATGAGTAGGAGGAGAAGAAACAAAGGAACATAGTTAAAAGAATAAAGTAACAACAACAATGTACCTATCAATAATCACTTTAAATAAAAATGGCTTAAATACTCCAATCAAAAGACATAAGAGAGCTGAATGGATAAGAAAACAAGAACCACATACATGTTGTCTACAAGAGATCCACCTCAGAAGGAAATAAAAAGATACAGACTAAAAGTAAAAGGATGGAAAGAGATATTTCATACAAATGAAAAGTAAAAAATGGGATAGCAATAACTTTATCTGACAAAATAGACTTTAAAAAATGCTATAGTTAGAGACAAAGAAGGTCTCTACACAATGACAAAGCTAGTAATTCAAAAAGAAGGTATAACCCTAGTGAACATTTATGCACCCAACATAGGAACACCTAAATATATAAAGCAAATCTTCATAAAACTAAAGGGAGAGATTAAAAATATACAGTTATAGTAGACAATTTTAATACCCTATTGAAATCAATAGATAGATATTCTAGATAGAAAATCAATAAGGAGATGGTAGCCTTAAATGGAATGGTGACCTTAAATGGCACACTAGATAAGATGGATTTAATTGCTATATTAAAGCATTTCAGCACAAAGCAGCAGAATATACATTCTTTTCAAGTGCACATAGAACATTTTCTATAATAGACCACAAAATAGGACACACACACACACACGAAGTTTTAATAAATTTAATAAGGTTGAAAATATGAGACCTGTTCAGAAGGTATCCATGATAATACATTTATTGAAGGAGATACAAGATACAAAAAACACTATACATAAAGACAGTGATGCCTCAGTTCCATTCAAAGTAGGCACCTTGGGACCTCACACAATTCTTCCAGTTGCCATTGGCTGCCCCTTTGTATCTTCCTGAATCTTACCGACAGTCTGAAATCTCTTCCCTTTAAAAAGTGATTTTAGTTTTAGGAAAATCTAGAAGTCATAAGGTGCCAAAGCTGGGCCGTAAAGGGGCTGAGTCACCTGGGTGATTCAATATATCACCAAAAAACCTCTGCACTAGATGTGATACATAAGTGGACACACTGTCATGATGAAGCTACCAATCACCAGTGGATCATAGCTGCAACCTTCTAAATCATCTGAATAGTTTTCATGAAGGAATGTTCAAGCTTAACACAGAATTTGATGCAGATTTGTTGTTTTACTTGCTCAGTGCTTTTGAATGTGATGGCCACACAGTACACATGCTCACTCAACATCATCTACTATGTGGACTGACTAGTACAGTGAAGTTGTCACTGTTTATGCATGCTCATTCCAGTCCACTCTCTTTGGCTGCTAGATTACATTGATGTTGTGCAAATCATTCTTGTCTTATTAGCATAGGCTGGATTTTTCTGGACAGAACTCATATATCAAGCAGATTATTTGACTGCAGTTGTATGAAACTAGAAATCCCACGGGGAGGGAAAACATAGACATGGACTCTAAATAACATGTTACTAAGCAATCAGTGGGTTAACTATGAGATCAAGGAAGCAATGAAAGTATACTTTGAAACAAATGAATATGAGAACACAACCAAAAATATATGAAACAGCAAAAGCTGTGCTAAAAGAAAAATTTATAACATTACTAGCATACCTGATGAAACAAGAAAAAATTCAAATAAACAATCTAACTTTAGACTTAAAGGAACCAGAAAAAAAAAGAACAAAAAAACAAAACCCAGAATGTGTGGAGGAAAGGAAACGATAAAGATCAAAACAGAAATAAACAAAACAGTGTCTAAAGTAAAATACTACAAAGGTCAATGAAGCAAAGAACTGTTTTTTTAAAACATAAATATATTGGCATACTCTTAAACAGACACATCCAGAAAAAAAGAGAGAACATTCAAATAAATAAAATCAGAAATGAAAAGGAGAAGTAACAAATGACAATTAAGACAAAGAATTGTAAGAAAATATTACAAACAATCATATGCCAACAAATTGCATAATCTGAAAGAAATACATACATTCCTAGAAAAGCACAATCTTCTAAAACTGAAGAAGGAAGAATCAAAGAATCTGAATAGACAGATTACAACTAATGAAATTGAAGCAATAATAAAAAAACTTCCAGCAAACGCAAGCCCTGGACCAAATGGCTTCACAGGTGAATTTTATCAAACATTCAAAGCAAAACTGACACCTAGCATTCTCAAACTATCCTAAAAAATTGAAGAGGAGTGAAGGCTCCCAACCTCATTTACAAGGCCAGCATCATCCTAATTCAAAAACTGGATAGTGATGACTTTAGAGTCAAATACTTAATTTGCTTTTCTGAGAATTGTCAGAAAGAACTATTTTGAAGAGGTTTTCTCAGTGTATATTGCCAAACTTCACCATTACAATGAAGGTGACTTTTTAATATGAAGCATTTTAATCTGTTTAAAAACCTTCTTCAAACACTCAAAACATTCCATAAAATCTAAAATTGTCTGAAGCCTTAAAAGATACTTTCCTTATCACCTTGAACACTTGTGTCTGAATTGCTGAGGACTAGAGAAATATAAATTAAGTAGAAATGTAAACTGCTCTATAAACCCAATGTTTTGAAAATGGTTTTAAGCACTTTTGTAACTGTCAAGTCTGAAATATAAATAAATCCACAATGAAAATTTGTATGGATTTTTCTGTTAAAGATAAATACATTAAAAATGGAAAGTTGTGCATATATTGTTGGCCTGAGTGTTTGTGTGTGATTTAAAAGGTAGACTTAATTCTGTTTGGCTTGATCTTTCAACTTGTAATTGTCTAATATTCTGGGCTCTGTGATGACACAGACATATGTTATACATCTTTGTCCCTATGTTTACCAACACTGCATTGTACACTTAGAAATTTGCTGCAAGATAGAACTCATATTAAGTGTTCTGATCACAGTTTAAAAGAAGAATATTTGGAGTAATCTTGCTAACAATAACCAGATACCATCCAAAGAACTGGAGATAATTTATTATTTTATTTATGATCTTAGTATATAGATTTTGCTGTTCACTTGACCCAAAGTGACATGGCCCTGTAATTAAGGGAAACATAAAACACAAACCAGTCATTGTCTTTTCTATCTTTTAATTTATATAAGAAAGCTCTTTAAAGAAAATATGGTAGAAATATAAAATGGAGCCATAAGAAAAGATAAAATACTGCCATATTTTTAAATACTATATTTTTTTAAACATATTTTTAAACATAGCTGGAACTTGAGAATATTATGCTAAATGAAATATGTCAGTCAGAAAAAGCTAAGAACCGTATGATTTCACTAAGATGTGAGATATAAAACTGAATCTCAGGCACACACACAACAGTATTTTGGTTAACAGAGGAAAAAGGGTTATAGGATGGTAGAGGGTAAAAGGAGCAAAATATGTGGTGATGAAAGATGATTTGACTTCAGATGGCAGGCATGTGATGCAATATACAGATCATGTATATATAGTAATGTACACATGAAGCCTATATGATCCTATTATCCAATGTCATTCCAATAAATTTAACAAAAACATTTTACCACAAAGAAAACCTTGTTCCTATTACATATTTATTTTTGTAAAATTCTTTAGGTTAAATATGTTATTTGGATATATACTTTCATAAGTTCTCTTATGTCACACCTCCAGTGTTAATGTAGGTTATAATTTTACTTTCCTTTCTATTGTCTCATGTCTCAAATGTCTGATTTATACTTGTCTTTATCTACATTTTAACTAATCACAATTCACTTGTATTTGTAATTCCTATCATACAATAAGATTGTAGTTGTATACAATGGAATATACCCTAAGTAAATGTATTTTCTTTAAAATGTACTTTTTAGTTGCATAGAATCAAATATACTGTAAGTAAATCTATTTTCCCTAAAATGTATCAATCACATTAAACAAATATAGATCAATTATTTTGTGAAGACTATATATATGCATATAAATGTATATGTATATTTGTATGTGTTATATATAAATATATACACACACATATATGTAGTGTATATCTACAAATACATCCAATTCTTCATATTTTATTCCCGGTAACAGCAGTAGCTATCTATTTACAGGTGAAAAGAGATAAAAGATGTGAAGCTTTTAGAATGAAGTCAGAATGTAAGAATTAGATAATTAATGTTTATTAACTTTCAATACAACATTTACATTAACAGTTAAACATTCAATTTTGTAACAGTTCATAGCTAAGAAATTTTAAGTAAACATACTTGGAAAGATCACTAAAAAAGGTAATTTAACATCTTAGCTTTCAATAATGTTATTTAAATTAGTATTTTAATTTAGCTAGTCACAATTATTGACATGATTTGTAGTGATTCCTGAACATTATGATTACTTCAAATTACTGTTTACACAAACTAAGGGTTACCAACAATACTTAACCTAAACACAACTTCACAGGGTTATAGAATAGCAACTTTGATTAGAAAATTCCTACTTTGTTTCTACATACAATAAAATGACCTCTTAACTGGGTTATTGCTAAATTTAGTAAAAAAAAGTAAAAAATTTGATTTGTTTTGTTTACTTTTCTAAACCAGTGGCTGATTATTTGCATTGTTTGCATTGTTATTATCTGGAAACAAAATGTAATTCTTAGCATTATTTTTTCTATGGAGAATCTGGCATGTGAAAAGATAAAAAACATAACTGGACAAAAATTTGAATGTAATTCCTGAATACTTAAACTTTGAAAATAAATAAATCTATTTCTTTTACTTTATTCATCATTCCAGTTTGGAAGAAAAATAGTTTTAAAACAAAGAGTAAAAAACTATTTAATACTTAGAATAAATTAACTATCCATTGTCGACTGAATTAATGACTCCATTTTCTGCGAAGGTCTTAGGAAAAATGTTAATATTTAACAGTATCGGTCTTGCTAAAATAACACTCAGTGTGATATGTGGGTGTACATCTAATCTCTGCATATTAAATCTTTTGACACAAAGAGTGAAAATTTAAATTGGGAGAATAGTAGGTATACTGTGCATCACTATTCTTTTCTTAATGTTCTGGAGACTAATGTTGTCAATAAGGAATAGAATATTTGCTAAAGTAGATGTTCATTATTTGCATAATACAGTTGTTTTTGTTTGGACTCCAAGATTATGGTTTGCATGAAGTTCCTTACTGAATTTTAACTTAAAATACTTATAGAAAAAAATATATTTGGAGCTTGAGTTCCCCTAATGACACTATGAGCAATATTGTTTCAGTTCCAAAACCAAAGTAATTATTGGTATTTGCGCTAATGTTAATGTTTTGCTTTCCTGATCTAGACACTAGTGTGTAAAATTTGTGTTAAATTTGTGAAAATTCATGATTATACTTCAATTAATATTTAAAAAAATGCCTGTGGGAACCAGTCTCAAACCTAAAGCAAAAATAGAGTAAATGATTTATAAAGATGAAAAATATGATGCAGTTTCACATTTTCATATCTTTTGGAAATAGAAACAGTAATATCAGAACACTTAAATATGTTATTGTCAGAGAGTGGGAGAAACACTGCTGCTGGTGGTTGTATAAACTGCATCAATATCTTATTCATAGGCCTTTATTGAAATAACAGACTGGCTTGCCAGATAGCAAGTTTTTGTCACAAAAACTTTTTTTATATATTATTATATTATATTATATTATTATTATTTATTATATAAATAACCTTGTTTTATTATCATTATATACAACATAAGATCATTTAAACTAGTCATCCTTTTTCTCTTTTTTTCCTTTCTTGAATTTTACTTTGTGTTGGTTTCAGGTGTACAGCTGAGTGGTTAGACAATCATATACTTTATATAGTGGTCCCTTCAGTATTTCTAGTACCCAGTTGGTACCATACATAGTTATCATAATATTACTGACTATATTCCCCATGTTTTACTTATATCCCCATGATTATTTTGCAACTACCTATTTATACAATGTAATACTTCCACCTCTCTTATCCAACTCCCCAATACTCTTCCATTCTGGCAACCAGCAGTTCACTCTGTGTCTGAGTCTGTTTAAATTATGTTTATTCATTTTGAAGAATAGGATAGATTTTTTTAAAAAAATTATTGAATTAGAGTGAAAATGGTTAATAAAATGATATAGGTGTCAGGTGCATAATTCTATATTCATCATCTCTATATTGTATTATGTCTTCATCACCGCAAGATAGGTCCCCTTTCATCACCATTTATCCCCTATCCCCTTTTACTCTTTTTCTTCCTGTCATTCCCCTTTCCTTCTGGTAATCACCCCACTAGTGTTGTTTGTCTCTGTTTGTTGGTTTGTTTCTTTGTTTGCTTAAGCCCTTCATCTTTTTCACCCAGGGCCCCAACCCCTCTTCTTTCTGATAGCTGCCATTCTGTTCCTTGTATCTATGATCTATTTCTATTTTGTCTGTTAGTTTTATTTTGCCCATTACATTCCATACATAAGTAAAATATATGGTAATTGTCTTTCTTTGCCTTGGTTTATTTCACTTAACATAATACTCTCCAGGTCCATTCAAGCTATTGCAAAAGAAAAGATTTCTTTCGGTTTTTTTTTTTTTTTTTTTTTTTTTTTTTACGTCCAAGTGGTATTTTATAGTGTAAATGTTCCACAGCATTTTTACCCATTGATGGGCTGCTTCCAGATCTTGACTACTCTAATTAGTGCTACAGTGGATATAGGGGTGCATATATTCTTTTGAATTAGTGTTTTGGATTTCTTAGGACATATTCTCAGAAGTGGAAATATTCCCAGAAGTTCCATTTTTAATTTTTTTAGCTAATTCCACAGTTTTCCACAATGGCTGTACCAATCTGCATTCCCATTAGGAATACATGATGGTTCCATTTTCTCCACATCCTTACCAACATTTTTTGATTTATTAATGATAGCCATTCTGACAAGTATGAGGTGATAGATTTTTAAACAAAGAATGAAATAGTTGTTTTGAGTAAATTAACTTTAAGATCTTTACCAAATGGAATATTCTATAATTTATTCCTATTAAAACACAACAATAACAAAATAATTACCACTGAATATTTTCCATTAAGTCTATGTTTTTAAACACATCCTCAGATGGTATAGGATACTAGGATTTTAGAGACTATAGTTAATGTTCTTTGTTGTCTAAATAGTTTCCATTCCACCTAAGTACATAGGTATTCCTATATGTTAGATGCATATAAAATATTTTCTATATATATATATGAATTTGGCACATAATATGTACTTGTTGAATGCTTTATTATTTTTATTCTACTTAGCACTTTGTTGACTTTTATTTTTTCAAAAATGGATATAGTGACTAAGTTGGCCAAACTGGACAAAAAGGTATGGCTTTAGTACTAGCCAAAAGGGATTTTCTATATTCCACTGTATGGTCCAATGCATCCAGTTTCTGCAGAGGCTTCCTATTGCTCAGATATCTTCTGATCATGAGGGGAACCATCCTGAGGACCAAGCTGTCCCATCTAAGATGACATAACATAGAGATATGGAAAGTATCATGATCTTTGATGACACTGTGGAGCTGCTGAATTAACCACTCTTGCATTCTCTGCCCCCCCAAAGCTTTTTTGTAATTTAAGATAATAACTATCTCAACTCTTTAAGCCAGACAGAATCAGAAATTATGGCAGTAACATGCAAAATCTTGCTGGTGCTGACACATTTTAAGTACTCAATTTTTCTCTCATAAGCTACATGACATTTGAAAACCATTAATTCTCCTTGAGGCTTGGTTTACTCAACTGTAAAATTATTTGACTGGCACATCTCAACATAAAATCATGTAATTTTTTTGTAGACATAATAATCAGATTTAGTGCTAAAAATCTGAATATGCCTCGCAGAGGCTTTTTATGAACCACATAAGCAATTCATGATGCAAATTATTGATATTTTCAATATTGCCCCAACTAGTTCTTATATACCCTCAAATATGTTTTACATGTTTTACACTCTCTCAGACTTGTGATGGTGGAAACTGTCTCTGAAATATTATAATTTTAATTATATTATGGTTTATTTTTGGTTGAAGGTGGCATAAATTAAGAAACCATCAAACTCAAGCACATTTCTCATAATATCCCATCTCAATCTCCAAAGCAGTTGATGAACTTGCTAATAAAGAAGCTAAAGAAATCATGTCTTTTTCTTGATATCTAAGAACAGATGTGCATGATGGCTACCAAGGAGAAATATAAATTTTGGTAGCTGTATATTACACCTGTCTCTTTTCCCTTCTGAAGCATTCCCAATTAGGTTTGGAGAGTTTTGTCCACAATCACAGTGTCAGCATCTGCTCTTTTAACCAAATGTACTGATTTTTGTTAAACCAAGTAAAGCTTATATAATAGTTTTGCATTGTAATTTATTTAATTTTATGGTTTAAATCAAAAAGAGCAGGGCTAATGAACCTGCCACTTTCATTTTTTATAAAGATAAACCTGCTTTTCACTTTCGCTAGATTCCCTTGTTAAATTTGCTGAAGATTGTCAGCCAATCTGTTTGTTTCTCTCATCAATGAGAGTTACATCTGTCAACCTTTGAAGATTCCACATTCTTTGAAAAGTCTGTGCTCAAGGAAAAAAAACATAATAAATTTAAATGATAAATTAGGTACACAACAAAGAGCCTCATAAAATATCAGTTTTTCATAGGGAAAAAATACATATAAAGTCTACTTTTCACCCTGAGATGTTCTCAAAGGAAGAAAAGCCAAAAGGACATGTCATAAGTCACGTAAGTGTCATATCTGCCTAAAAGCAGATTTGTCCCTTGCCATGTATAATGTAGTAATAATAATGATAATAGCAATAATCAAATGTTCCAACATTACAAGTAGAAAAGTAATTATAATAAGCATTTTATGATTACCTTTTCCAGAATAAAATTTTTCTTAATGCTGACTCACTTTGCACCTAGCTGCAGTCCCAGGTGGGTGCTTTCTCTGTCTGCCACAGAAACATTCTGGGGTTCTATGACTACCTTGACCCATCAAGGGTGATACAGCTGTCTGGGGATGCAGGATCCTTTTCAGGGAGTGAGCTGGCCATCCAGGCTCCTAATGCATGTTCACTGAGTTATGCTTGCAGCACTTGGGAAGGTGGTCAAAGGATGATGTATGCCTAGAGCCATACAGAGGGTGAATGAGCTTGGAGAGGTCCTCATGGTCTGCTGTTTGTTCAGGGCCTGTTATGGCTGCCATAGCAAGTGGCTGGATGTAACGGAGCAGACTGACAGAGGTCCCATGCATGAATGTGAGTTTATGTGGGTGACTCTGAAGGCATAGGTAGAACAGAAGCTTGTTCTATGGAGAATGTGTCCCAGGTTTGTACCAGGCAGGGTCTAGCAAAAAGTGAAAGTGCTAAGAAAGTGGCTGAAAAATTAGCTCTTTGGGTGAAAGAGGAGAGCAAGGGGTTCAAAGATGAGACCAGGAGAAAGCTGAGGAGAAGCAATACATCCTCTGCTGCAGAGTTGTTCTCCTTTTTTAAAAATTTTGCCTTCCTCTAGTTTTAGGTGTGTTTTTATTGTCTTATATTTTACAAGGGGCTTTATATATAAATAACAATTTCAACAAAAATTAATTAATCATGTGGACAATCTATGAAATTAAATTAAATATGAATTCCTGATATTTTCATTTATGTTTACATGGTCTTCTAGTCTTACTTTTTCTGTGTTTTGATTAACTCTTTTCCATTAAACCTCAGCCTTATCATGATTCAGAGATCTAATGCAACTGCCTTATCTGTTTGTTTCTCTTCTCTACCTGTCAATTTTTTAATCAAATTTTATCTATTCTAGGAAGACTTTCCTAATACCCAAGCTGAATTTTTGATTTTTAATCTTTAGATAACTTTTCATGGCTTAAAGAGACATGTTTAATTTTAAATTTATGTGTGTATAGTCACATCCCTTAAATACACTGAACATCATTTAGATAGAGACTGGTAATGTTCATGTTTAACTCACCTGAAACTTTTGATAAATACTTGAATATTTTTATGACACTGAGTATTAACTATGCAGACTCATGCAATATAATTTGTTGGGATTTTAATTTTTAATGATATGGAAATATTATTTTATTATTCAAGTTCTGTGTTAGAAAAAGCTCAGCTTATAATATAATTGACAGACAAGTCAGAACTACATAATATTTCAGAACACAGGTCATCTTATTCTTGGGTCTTTACTCTTTATGACCATGACCAAGTCTGTGCACCATTAAAAATATATTCCTGAATATTATCCATTTTGGCTTTTATAAAATATGACCCTTCAGTGATGCTCAGTATACCCAGGTCCTTGGCTAAATTGTATATGGATTGTTGAACTTTACAAGTGCTGAAGAATCTTCCACATCTGGGCCAAGTTAATTCAGTGGTTCTTGAGAGCCCTAAATGACTACAAAAATGAATTATTTTGATCTCCTAAGCAAATTCCATACTACTGTACATGGAACCTTGCTCCTGTCATTTTCTCTGTTTCAATATCTTCATATTCCTGGGAACAAGGGTTGTTCAATATATGCAAATTAATATATGTGACACACCACATTTAAAGATAAAAATCCTATGAGTATCTCAATAATTACAGAAAAATCACTTGATAAAATACAACATGCTTTCATGACAAAACCCTCAACAAATTGGGTACAGAAGGAACATACCATAAGGAACATACATAAGATCCATATATATTTGAAAAATTTGAAATTTTTCCTCTAGGTTGAGAAGACAAGGGTGTCCACTCACAACACTTATTCAAAATAGTATTAGAAACCCAAGTTAGAGCAGTAAGATGAGATAATGAATTAAAAGGCATCTGAAGTAGAAAGGAAGTAAATAACAGAATAGAAATATAAGGCATCCAAATCAGAAAATAAAGTTGTCATTATTTGCAGACAATATCATCTTATATATAGAAAACCCTAAAGACTGAACCAAAATAATGTTGGAACGAAACAATGAATTCAGTAAAGTTGCAGGATAGGTTAAAGATAAAAAGAATCTTAAAAGAAGCAAGAGAAAAGAGGAGAGTTACATACAAAGGAGTTCCCATAAGACTATCAGCTGGTTTCTTAAAAACCTTGTAGGCAAGAAGGGACTGGCAAGAAGTATTCAAAGTGATAAAAAGCAAGGACTTACACCCAAGATTACTCTATCCAGCAAAGCTTTCATTTAGAATGGAAGGGCAGATAGAGTGCTTCTCAGATAAGGTCAAGTTAAAGGAGTTCATCATCACCAAGACCTTATTATATGAAATGTTAAAAGGACTTATCTAAGAAAAAGATCAAAACTATGAACAGTAAAATGACAAGAAACTCACAGCCATCAAAAAATAATAAGCAAACAACTGAACAGGAACAGAAATAAGAAATGGAGATCACATGGAGAGTTATCATCATTGAGGGGGAGGGAGGAGAATGGGGAAAAACATACAGGGGATAAGAAACATAATTGCTAGGTACAAAATAGACAAGGGGGTGTTAAGAATAGTATAGGAAATGGAGAAACCCAAGAACTTATAGATATGACCCACGGACATGAACTAAGGCAGGGAGATTGCTGGAGAGAATGGGGTATCAGACAGAGAGGGGACCAAGGGAAAAAATGGAACAAGTGTAATAGAATAATCAATAAAATATACTTAGTTAAAATATGAAATCAGTTGCATTTTTATAAAGTAGCAATGAAAAATAAAAAAGAAATAAAGAAAATTATCTCATTCATGCAAGCATCAAAAATAATAAAATACAAATAAATTTAACCAAGGCAGTAAAAGATCTATACAATGAAAACTACAAGACTTTTAAGAAAGAAGTTGAAGAAGACACAAATGAAAATTCATCCCATGTTCATGGATCAGAATAATTAATTAGTATTTTTTAAATGTCCACATTATAAAGTCCAAAGCCAACTATCCCTATTAAAATTGCAGTGTCATTTGACTTTGGGTGGTGGGCACAAAATCCACTATACTGATCATGTACCATAGAAATGTATACTTGAAAGCAATGCAACCTTAAACCAATGACATGTCAATAAATTTAAAAAAATAATTTCAATGCCATTTCTACAGAAGTAGAAAAAAATCCTAAAATGTGTTTGGAAGCACAGAAGATCCTGAATAATCAAAGTCATCCTGAGAAATAATAAAGCCAGAGGCATCACACTTCCAGGTTTAAAACTATAGTACAAAGGTATAGTCATTAAAACTGTATGGTAGTGGCATAAAAATAAATGCATAGGTCAATGGATCAGTGTCAAGAACTGAAAAATAAACCCAAGCATATATAGTAAACTGATATTGTACAAGGGAGACAAGAATAAAACTCAGTGGAGAAAAGACAGTCTCTTCAGTAAATGGTGTTGAATACTTACTTTTAAAAAATACTGAAGGTTATGATTTAGATTGCATTGAACTTCATGGGCACCAGAGAGAAACATATAATGTGGTACAATTTGAAACCATGAAGGACTATATTTGTTTCAATGAAGGAAAGAAAAAAAACCTGTACTGGAACTTTGAGTTTTGATTTAATCTTGTCTTTGGCATAAGAACAAAGCCTTATTATAAATAAAATAGTTTTTACAAAGTTTCCAGGTATTCATTGTTTTGACAATAATGGTGTTTTAGAGTTTACTAAACAAATATTTTATTTTACACATTTTGCTAGGTGATGTCACATAGAACTATTTTAGTACAAACTTAGAAAGTCTAAGGAGGGAGTAATTATTATTCACATTTTAAGCACAAAAAAATGTGCTTAAAGGGTAAATTCTGTTTATCATTACAAAGCTAAGGCAAATACAGGATTAAAAAGTACATACTTTGATGTTGTCATATATATAATTCAAAACACTCATAAACACAAACCTATGTACTTGCTTTGAACAAAATATTCATATTCTTGGATAAGTAAAATGAAACCTCTTTGAGGGGTTATTCATTAAGTTTATGTTTATTTGATACTACTCCAAGTTTTATCCAAAGAAAGTTGTGAAAGAGCATAGACAGAATGGTTAATTCCAGTCCTCTCTATCTCACCTATATCAGCGTCTCAAATTTGTTGACCCCACATCTACACCTATACACCCACCCACCCCCATACACCCTACAAACTCCACTCACCCCCATAATTCTTGCTTTGTCAAACTCCCATCTCTGATCTCAAGTTTACAGACTCTCATTCCTTAAATGGTAAATAACACATAAAGCAATGTATGTCCTCTGACCACAGTTCTTCACATACTGGGGGCCTTCAACTACAGTAGTGATATGAGTTGAAAAGCAAGGAACTGAGAGTTTGAAAATGTTACCTAAATAGGCAAGAGTCAAACTGCAGTAGTCTAATGCAGGGAGTGAAAGTACACACTGAAAACCCCTTTCTGTGTGTGAAAACGATATGCAAAAAATAACTCTCTGAAACTGTTGTTCCCTGTATGTGATCTTGATTTCTCCATTAGACTCTATTTTCACTCTACCTATAACAAATATGATTTGAATCACTTCATGTTCCCATTTGTTTCTCAAATTATTAGTGATTTTATATTACTTTATACAGTCACTTTTATACTATTTTAATGACCAACTTTAAGAGGAGTGTGTGTTTCCCTGACTGGTGTGGTTCAGCGGGTTGGGTGTCATCCCACACACAGAAAGGTCACCAGTTCGATTCCGGGTCAAGGCACATACTTGGGTTGTGAGCCAGGTCCCTGGTTGGGAGCATGCAAGAGGCACCAATTGATGTTTCTCTTACACATCAATGTTTCCCTCCCTATCTTTCTCCCTCCCTTTCCCTCTCTCAAAAAGTAAATAAATAAAATATTTTTTAAAAAAAAGAGCCGTGTGTATTACCATTTCATTTCCTGCTACATTGCAAATGGAATATTACTCTCAATTACTACATTTATACTTAAATATCTGTTAATTGTGAATGTCTGCTCCTTTTTGAAGTAATTAACCACTCATTCTATTTCATTTATCTTGTCAACTTTTATTCTCATTATTTGAATATTACCTAAATTTTTTCAATCCTTTTGAACCTCCAAAGCATTATTATTTCTTTCATAGTAATATTATAGAGAAAAATTACAGATGTATATGCAAACTTCAGCACTTACCACTACTCAAGGTTATAAACCCACCCATTCTGTTCTTCATAAATTGTGTTTCACTGGATAAGGTGATTCTCCCCTTAC
Source organism: Trachops cirrhosus (assembly GCA_028533065.1). Classification (NCBI taxonomy): domain Eukaryota; kingdom Metazoa; phylum Chordata; class Mammalia; order Chiroptera; family Phyllostomidae; genus Trachops; species Trachops cirrhosus. Next base: position 59,537,987 of record CM052549.1, read on the forward strand.
CTGAGACAAATTAGTCTACCTATACTTTAAATATTTTTGCATTTCTCTGAGAAGTTATTTTTCATATATTCTTTCATTCCCTTGTGTATTTGACCAGTTCCTTTAAATTGAATATATTCTATTATTATTTACACATGACTTTAACAATTTCTTCTATTTTTAAGATTTTATTTTATTTAAATATAGTTGGTATATAATATATTGGTTATAATAGATTCAGGTATACAATATAATGATATTACACTTATATACTTTTCAGTGTGATCACTCCACCAATTCTAGTAATTATCTGTCACTGTATAAGCTAATCACAATATTATTGACTATATTCTTCTTCCCTTTTCACCAATCTCCCAACTTGCTCCTTCTAATAACCATATCTTTGGACTCTGTTTATATGAGTCTGTTTTTGTTTTGTTTGGCTATGTTTTTAGATTCCACATATAAGTGAAACTATATGACATCTGTCTTTCTCTTCCTGACTTATTTCACTCAGCACAACACCCTCTAGATCCGTTCATGCTGTCACAAAGAGCAAGACTTCATTCTTTTTTATTACTGCATAATATTCCATTATATATGTCATATTTTTTATTCAGTTGTCTATTGATAGGATTTAAGCTGTTTTTGTATCTTGGATATTGTAAATAATGATGTAAAAAACAAGAGTTGCATATTTTTTAAAAAACCTTTTTTTTGAAGCCATGTATCTCTCTAGGGATTTACCTTCTATCTTATATATACATTAAATATTCTGAAAATACTTTCTTCAAAAAAACACTAGATCTATTTGCTCACCTTATAGCCAATTGTTATAATCAATGCTTCAAAACAGGGAGGTCACCAATGACTTTCATGTTGTTAAATCTAAAATCAGTTTAGACCTCCTTTTTCTTTCTTATTTTTAAAATATTCTCTCTGGTTATGCAATTGCACTGCCTACTGCTATTTTCCTATGGATAATGTATATTTTTCAATTTTTCTTTTACTGGCTTCCCTCCTTAGCCCCAGCCATAGAATGTGGGATTTCTATAATGTTCTGACGATCACTATTTTCTGATGTATTTACTGCTATAATTTATATTTATAGCATCAATTTCATTAATTAATCCAAAATTTAATTGGCCGATCCAAACCTCCTCTGAGTTTATATATAATTGTCTACTCCATATGTCAGATAGGATACTTCATATGTACCTAAAACTCATCATGTATGAGACTGATCACATGAGGTTCCCCAACGAATCTATTCCTTCTCTAATATTTCTTCACTGAATTTGTGAAAACCTAATCATTTTACCATGTTTTCTTTTTCCTCTCTTGCTCCTTCCTCATGCAATACAATTACCAAGCCTTGTAAAGTCTTAGTTTTAACTCTCCCTCAAGTATGTCAACTCCTCTCTTCCTCCATGGTTACAACCTTAGTCCAAGCCCTTGTTATCTCTTATCTGAACCAAAGTCAGAGGCTGATTAGTCTCTTTTTGGTTTATGCTACTTTGATTTGTGTTTTTGTCAAGCCAGTCAGAGAAAGACATATACCATATCATCTCACTTACATGTGAATTCCAATTAACAAAATAAACCAATGAACAAAAATAAAATAACAAAGGCACAAATTCATGGAATAGGCTGGTATATCTCAGAGGCGAGGGATGGAGGAGGCTGGATGAATGGATTAGTCAAATTCAAGGAAACTGAATGGCATGCTATTAAACAATAAATAGGTTAATAATGAGAGCAAAGCAGAAATCACAAAGTTTCTGGAAATGAAAGTTTCAAAATGAAAATGAACACACAGCAGTCCAAAATCTATGGGACACAGTGAAGACAGCCCTGAGAGGGAAGTTTGTAGCAATACAGGCTTACCTGAAAAAAGATAGAAACATTTCAAATAAACAACCAAACCCTATAGCTACAAGGACGGGAGGAATGACAACAAACAAAGCCCATAGCAGGCAGCAGAAAGGAAATAGCTAAGATCAGAGCAGATTGAATGACATAGAAACTAAAACAACACTTCAAAAATCAATAAAGAAGCTGGCTCTTTGAAAAGATAAACAAAATTGGTAAGCCTTTAATCAGACTAATCAAGAAAAAAAGGGAGGACCCAATAAATAAAATCAGAAATGAAAGAGGAGAGATTACAACAGATACCACAGAAATACAAAAGATTATAAAAAATAACTAGGAATAACTATATGCCAAGAAATTTGAAAGCCTGGGTGAAATGGACAAATTTCTAGAAAAATATAATATTCCAAAACTAAATCAAGAAGGCTGAACAGACTGATAACAGCTAGTAAAGTTGAAACAGTAATCAAAAAACTCCCAGCACACAAAAGCCCTAGACCAGATGGTTTCACAGGAGAATTTTACAAAACATTTAAGGAACAGATAACCCCTATCCTTCTCAAACTATTCCAAAACAATCCAAGAAGATGGAAGACTCCCAAACTCTTTTTTTGAGGCCAGCACCATCTCAATCCCAAAACCAGATAAAGGCACAACAAAGAAAGAAAACTTCAGGTCAATATCGCTAATGAAGATAGATGCTAGAATCCTCAACAAAATAGTGGCAAACCACATACAGTAGTACATTAAAAATCATACACCATGATAAAGTGGGATTCATCCCAGGGATGCAAGGATGGTACAATATTTACAAATCAATAAACAAAATATATCACATAAAGAAAAGGAAAGACAAAAATCACATGATTGTATCAATAGATGCAGACAAAGCATTTGATAAGGTGCAGAACCCATTTATGAACAAAATACTCAGCAAAGTGAGAGTAGAGGGAGCATACCTCAACATAATAAAGGCCATACATGAGAAATCTACAGCCAACAGCATACCCAATGAACAAAAACTAAAAGCTTTCCTGGTAAGATAAGGAACAAGACAAGGATGTCTACTTTCACCCCTTCTATTAAACATAGTATTGGAAGTGCTAGCCAGAGTGATCATACATCAAAAGCAGTAAAGGGCATCCAAATTGGAAAGGAAGAAGCAAAACTGCCATTGCTTGCAGATGACATAATAGTGTACATAGAAAACCTTATAGACTTGGCAAAACAGTGGGGTACAAAGTCCATATTCAGAAATCAAAGGCATTTTTGTATACCAACAATACAATATCAGAAACAGAAATCAGGAAAAAAAATCCCATTTGCTATAACAGTAAGAAAAATAAAGTACCTAGGAATAAGCCGAACCAAGGAGGTAAAAGAGACATACTCAAAAAACTATAGAACATTGAGGAAAGAAATTAAGGAAATTAAGGAAGACACAAGTGAATGGAAGCATAAAAAAAAGAATGTTCCTGGATTTGAAGTATTAACATCATCAAATCTCCATAGTACCCAAAGCAGTCTATAGATTCAACACAATCCCTATTAAAATATCAATGACATATTTCACAGATATAGAAAAAACATTTCAAAAATTTATATGGAACCATAAACTACCCCAGTAGCTTCAGCAACTTTAAGAAAGAAGAACAAAGGTGGAGGGATCACAATACCTGGTATCAAACTATATTACAAGGCCACTGTAATCAGAACAGTGTGGTCATGGCATAAGAACAGACACATAGATCAATGGAACAGAATAGAAGGCCCACAAATAAACCTGTCTCTATGATCAATTAATATTTGACAAATGTAGAAAAAGCATAAAATGGAGTAAAAATAGCCTTTTCAACAAATGGTGTTGGGGGAGCTAGACAGCTACATGCAAAAAAATGAAATTTGACCATCAACTTACACCATACACAAAAATAAACTCAAGATGGACAATAGGCTTAAGTACAGGTCACAAGACCATAGAAGTCCTAGAAGAGACCGTAGGCAGGGAAATCTCAGATATTCCATGCAGCAATATTTTCACTGATATGTCCCTTCAACCAAAGGATGTAAAGGAAAAAAATAAACAAATGGGACAACATCAAATTAAGAAGATTGTGCACGGCTAAAGAAAACATCATCAAAATAAATAGGGAACCGAATGCATGGGAATATATATTTGCCAGTGATACCTGGGATAAGGGTTTGATCTCCAAAATACATAAAAAACTCATATGACTCCACAACAGAAAGACAAACAATCCAATTAAAAAATGGGCAAAGGACTTGAGAAAACACTTCTCCAAGAAGGACATACAGAGGACCCAGAGACATATGAAAGAATGCTCAATATCACTAGCTATCAAAGAGATGCAAATTAAAACCATGATGAGATACCACTTCACACAGGTCAGAATGGCTGTCATTAATATATCCACAAACAACAAGTACTGGAGAGGCTGAGGAAAAAAGGAAGCCCTAGTGCACTGTTAGTGAGAATGCAGACTATGGAAAAGAGTATGGAATTTCCTAAAAAAAACTGAAGATAGAACTACCATTTTACCTGGCTATTTTACTGCTGGGATTATACACTAAGAATCCTGAAACTCCAATTCAAAAGAACCTATGCACCCCAATGTTCATAGCAGCATAATTAACAATAGCCAAGTGCTAGAAACAGCCTAAGTGCCCATCAATAAATGAGTGGATCGAAAAACTGTAGTACATTTACACAATGGAATACTACACAGTAGAAAGAAACAAGGAATTCCTACCCTTCATGACAACATGAATGGAACTGAAGAACATTGTCAGGGTGGGCGTGGTAGGACACAACGGCAGCCGAACTACAACCTGGAAAAGACGGCTGATGTCAGGCCAGGGAGCCTAAATGGCGGAATTTGCCGTAGCAACCAGAGTCTAAGGAAGCCTACCAATGATAGGTTACCACTTTGTCCTAGAGGGACCAGTCCCCAGACCCTGTGAAGACCCCCCAGATTTGGTGTATAAAACCCTGCCCTGCTCTTTGTTTGACCGTGATTCTCCTCCGGCCCAGCTCTGTGTGGACCGTGGGACCTTGCCCGGGTGTGCAAACCCCAATAAAGCTCTATACTGCCTGATTTTGTGGCCAATTGGCATTTCTTTCTTGGCAGACCTTAAGAAAAACTTACAAACATTATGCTAAGTGAAATAAGCCAGGAAGTGAAAGACAAACACCGTATGATCTCACTTATAAGTGGTACCTAATCAGCAAAACAAACAATCAAGCAAAGTAGACCCAAAGACATAAAATAAAGAACAAACTGACAGTGACCAGATGGGTGGGGAGAGAAGGATAATGGAGGAAAGAAGGGGAAGGGACAAATCAAGGAACATGTGTAAAGGACCCATGGACAAAGACAGTGAGGGGGTAGGATTGAATGTGGAAGGTGTGGGCTGGGTAGGGCAGGGGAGAGTAATGGGGGAAAATTGGGGATAACTATAATTGAATAACCATAAAAATAAATAAAATGTACATGTAGCAAACAAAAATAAAATAAAAAATAAATTAAAAAAGATAAGAGCTTATATGCATATCCCAAAGTCACAGAAAACAGTGTGTTGATGGCCCTAGGGAAGGATGGGCAAGGATTAGGTGGAGTTGGTCAAAGGGCAGGGGAATGGGGACATGTGTAATAGTCTAAACAATACAAATAAAGTAAATAGTGGCTGATGTGGCTCAGTGGATTGAGTTCTGGCCTGTGAACTATAGGTTCACCAGTTACATTCGAAGTCAGGGCACGCTCCTGGGTTGCAGGCCAGGTGTCTAGTGGGGGACACACAAAAGGCAACCACACATTGATATTTCTCTCCCTCTCTTTCTACTTCCCTTCTCCTCTCTCTAAAAATAAAATCTTTAAAAAATTAAATAAAACCTTTAAAAATTAAAGTGAGAAAAGAATTAGATATACAGGCATATTTTAAATTAAATGTTGTATTTAACAATTAAAACAATTTGATGAGAATAATTTAACCACATATATGTATATACACACACACACATGCACATATAAACAATTCATCAATACTTATAGTTTAAATATCTTAAAATTGTGTAAACTGTACCTCAATAAGGTTGAAAAAATGTTGAATCTCAATTTCAAAGAATTACTCCCCTATGAAGGAGTAATAAAACAATAACAGAAATAATAGCCTTTGAAGAGAAAAAAATTTAGGTATCTTCCATGTGTTAGAATGTAAAATTTACATTTTTTGTGTGATTCATGACTAGAATTGAAATTAAAAATTAACCAAAATGAAAGTGGCAAAGAGTTTATAGGATAAAAGGGAAGCAAAACATAACTTTCAGAATTACATATTTTAAAAATATTGTTTTTGTTACCTGTTTCCATGAAGTAAAGGAGCTCCAATGATTTTACCCTGAAATATTTTCATACAAGCCATAGAATATAGCTCATAGGGGCTGTCCTTTTGCCAATCTGTTCTGCTACTAGGTTTTGTGTTGAGCATGAGTTTAAAAATAAAGAACCAACTGGTTTTATATTTTGAAGTGACTAGAGGGGAATCTTTATAATAATCTTTTTTAAATTTTTAAAAATTGTTATTTGATTACAGTTGTTCTATTTTTCCCACTTTGCCCTCCTCCACCCAGCCCACCCCCAAATTCAATCCCTAAACTGTTCATGTCCATGGGTCATTCATATATATTCTTTGACTAGTTCCTTCCATTCTTTCCACCATTATTGTCCTAAAACTTTGCCTCTGGCTGCTGTCAGTCTGTTTGATTTTTCCATGTGTCTGGTTCTATTTTGCTCATTAGTTTATTTTATTCATTAGATTCCTCTATAAGTGAGATCACATGTTATTTGTCTTTCACCAACTGGCTTATTTCACTTAGCATCATATTCTCCAGTTCCATCCATGCCATTGCAAAAGGTTCCTTCTTTCTTTCTGCTGTGTAGTATTCCATTGTGCAAATGTACCACAATTTTTTGATTTACTCATTTACTGATGGACCTCTGGGCTGTTTCCAGAAGTTGGCTATTGTAAATAACACTGCTATGAACATGGAGGTGCATACATTCTTTTGAACTGGTGTTTTAGGATTATCTGTGTATATTCCTATCAGAGAACTCACTAGGCCAAAAGGCAGTTAAGTTTTTAACTTTTTGAGGAAATTCTATCCTGTTTTCCACATTGGCTGCACCAGTCTATATTCCCACCAATAGTGCACTAGGGTTCCTTTTTCTCCACATCCTCACCAGCACTTGTTCATTTATTTATTAATGATATTCATTGACAGAAGTGACAGAGTATCTCATTTTTTTTAATTTGCATCTCATTGATGACTGAGCATCAGTCTTGTTGAGCATCCTGTGATGTTGAGCATCCTGTCATATGTTTATGGGCCATCTGCATGTCCTCCTTGGAGAAATGTCTATTCAGGTCCTTCACCCAATTTTTAATTGTTTTTTATCTTTTTGGTGTTGAGTTGGATGAGTTTTTTATGTATTTTGGAGATTAAACCTTTGTCCAATATATCATTAACAAATATGTTCTCCCATACAGTCAGTTCCCTTTTTATTCTGGTGATGTTTTCTTTAGCCATACAGAAATTTTTCTTGATGTAGTGCCATTTGTTTACTTTTCTTTATTTCTCTTGCCCTAGAAAACATATCAATAAAATATTGCTTCATGTAATATCTGAAATTTTACTGCCTATATTTTCTGCTAGGACTTTTATGGTATCACAACTTATATTTAAGTCTTTCATCTACTTTTAGTTTATTCTGGTGTATGGTATAAGTTGGTGATTTAGGAGACTGAAGATGGTAGTGAGGTAGAAGGGAATGGATTCCACTTCCCTCTACATGAGGGAGAAAAACCTAGCCGGTCTATGGAGTAACAGAGCAAACAGCCAATAGTACCACAGCATATATGAAGATAGGAGATCAAATGGTAAAGGACATTGAAAAAATAGACAGTAAGGAGAGTGCTTCAGGACAATAAGGTCTCTGGGACCAGCACGGAGGACTAGGGAGTCTGCAGCCCCAGGCCTGGCACCCGCTGGGTCTGCTACAGGATTCTTGGGAGAGAGCAGCGTCAACAGCTCCCTCCTCTGCCAAACAAGGATTGAGCAGCACCAGGAGAGACCTGGTTGCTTGAAGTCCCAGAGAGGGGAATAAGGATGAAGTGGTAAACACACAGGGGATGTGAACACTCAAAGAGTCTGTGGACACCGGCTGGGGAAAGTTGAGAGTTGGGCCATGATGGGCCTTGATTCTGATAGTTCCCAGTCTGGTTGGAGAATTGAGCTGTGCGAGAGGCCAGGCCTCTGTATGGAGAGGCGGGCTTGAGCAGGAGGAATTTTGCCAGAGTCTAGCTCCTGCAGGTCCAGGGAATCCCTATGGAAGGAACGGTGTTGGCGAGGAATGACAGGGGACTTAGTGCTTTTAAGCTCACCAGCTGGGCATCTCTGCCTTGCTGGAGTGAGTGCTTTATTTTATACTCTGGCGTAAGCATATGTGGCAATGTGGGAGCAAAAAAAAATTTTGTTTTCCAGAGTACATTTGCTTTATCATTGTTGTGTAGAAAGCATTACATAACATTTGGATATATTAGCAACACATGTTATATAAAATACAATTGAGCAGTTAGATACTTTGCAGTTTGCAAGCCTTATCTATATTGACATCATCTCTCTACCTGAGCCTCTTCCTTCTACTTATTTTGACACCTTAGTTTTTCAAGCTTAGGTGTAAGTTTTATGGTTAACATGTAAAGCCATAAGTTGACTAGAATATGGGTACATTTGAGTCTGGGCATCTTGCCAAGTGACTGAGAATACAGGGTCTGTGGTCATAGTGATTAATATCTGTCTCTCATTTCTAAACCTGCTTTGCTAGCTATAAAGGCCAAAAGCATTGAGATCCTGTTTGTTATAAAGGAACTGTCTCCTCCATTCCTTTCTCTTTCCTGGGAATGGAGTCCAACCCCAATGTGCCTAGGCCCTAAGTAATTGCCTGAACAATCTATCCTTTTGAACCTGTGTATAAAAACACCAAGGAGGTCCGGTTCTCTTAAGCTTCTCTGGAAAGGACAGTTCTAACCAATTTCTCCAATAACCGTTTACATTAACCATCTTATGTCCATTTATATAAGCTCCAGTATAGGGCAGTGGGGGGTCAATTGGTCGTGGCGTAGGGGCTCTTGTGGTCCAAGGAAATCTATATAAAACCGAATATTTAGCTCTCTTCTTTCTCCTGCCTTTCTAGGTGATTTTGGCCTGACTAATCTATTTGGGGAAGTTCTAGTTGGCTATTTGGTGGGCATAATTGTACTATCATGAAATAACTCCCCTTCTAGGAAACTCCTGATCAAGTCTGGGGTACAAGGGGGATTTGGAGTGGTTATGTAGTCATCACTTATGTTATCCTTATAATTCTCAAGAGAATCTCATTCTCACCATCTGCTCCAGTATGTATAGCAATAAAAATGATCCCAAGCACAGGCAAGCAAAAGAGAAACAACACAAGGGAGATTCAGGTGCTTTTCCCTGCCAAGTCTGGTGTGTGAACCTGCGGCTCCCTCTGCGACTGTGTCATACAGGAGGGATGGGTTGGCATCCATCAGAATTTCTTTTAAAAAAATAGACACTCGTGGGCTGTTTGGGGAATTGTCCTGCAGCAGCCACTCCGGCATCCTCCCAAACCAGCCAATCTCCCAAAGAAGGACTTGGGACACACATACATAGCCCCTAAGAGAATGTTACCCAAACCAATGGAACATGAGACACCAAAGGTTACTGGGGAATTCTGAGTGTGGATCAGGAAGGGAGAAAAGCAAAACCAATTCCCCCTCAGCCAACTGCAGCCAGGAAGAGCAGCAAAACTGGTTTGACCAGTTTGGAGAAAGAAAGAGGCTTTTTTTAAAAACTAATCCTTTATTTTATTTTTTCCTTATCTTTTAACCCCTTTCCCCTCTCTTTCCTTCTTTCTTGTTTTATTCCTTCTTCCAGTCTTTCCCATTTTATCTCTTCTTCCTTCCTTTCTTCTTTTTTTTAATTCCCACAGGTGAGACAAAAAAAAACCTGGAACTGTGAAAAGACCAGTTAGACCAAAAGAGGGGGCATCCCAACAGTTGAGACAGTGAGACAAATTTCACTTTGCTACTACAGACAACCTGCAAGTTATTGCATATTTGTATTATTTTTTCATTATTCTTATACCTTTTATTTTATTAGTATTTTTGTATTCCTTTTCTTTCTGTTTAGTCTTCTAGCGTGGCTTGTTAAATTACAGAGTTTGACTGGTTTCCCTTATTCTCTCTCTCATAGTGTATTGTTAATTTACTGTCTTTCACTTCAGTTGTGTTCCATAAGCACACTACTCCAGGTCCTATACTCCCTATCCTTGTTATTCAGATCACATAAATTCTGTCATATGGTTGTTCCTCCATTATTATTGTAAATAAGAGCTGTTCCATACACTTGTAACTACACAGCACCCCTCCCAGATCTTAGCCCACTTCACGGTTTCCTGAAATCTATTACTGTTGGGGTTAACTCTATTCTCTCACACACTGCGCCTATTTTCTAACCTTTACTCTCACCTTACCTCAGAATCTGACCTCCCAAAAGCTCGCTGATTTCTAGATCCAACATACACTCCTTACCTCCCAAACAAGAGTCTTATCTTCTTTCCATCTTTTCTAAAAATTGGCTAGTTAGGTGGAATATTATGGTTAACACTACACATAGGCGAACAATCTCCTATCTCTTCTCTATGACCTGGTACTGTAAATGTCATAGAATAGACTCTTGTTATCTTAAATCATTTTGCCTTTCCTCTCCAACTGATCACAAAAAAGAGTAGGTGATAGCTGCAAATACCAGGATACCTGCTGGAAGAGGAAACCCACCAACAAAGGAACCACCAACAGATAACAACAGAGGAAGGTGAAGGAAGGAGTGGAAGTCACACTAACCTCAATACAGGACCTATCTGGAAATAGAAATAAATAGTAGAGAAACTACCCAGAACAAACAACTGAAAGAGAACAAGAATCCTCAAAACCTTGTACACACAGAAGAACCTGCTACAACACAACTTGCCCTCACCAACACAACAAAATAGAAGAGGTGGTGGACAGAGTGACCCTCAGTTAACCAGCTAGAAGGAAGGACTCAACAAGGAAAGACCCAACAACAATAAAAACCCAGAGACAAACACAGAGCCAACATAAATGACAGCCCCAGACCAGTGAGCTTAGGAGATCAAGGAGACAACACCACTAAATCTCACAGTATTCTACCATAGAAGTTCATACATGAAATCCAGGAAGTCAGAAAAGATCAATTTAAGAAGCAGAGGCTAACAAGAAGAGTCTCACAAACAGTGGGAAGACAAAGAAACAATCCCCAAATGAAGGGAAAGGAGGAAGCCTCAGAAAGAATGCTAAATGAAATAGAGGCAACTCAACTATCAGATACTGAGTTGAAAGAAATGATTATCAGGAAGCTCAATGAGCTCACAATGAGCTACCAGAAACTACAGGGAAACTACAATGAACTCACTGCAAACTATATCAACATGAAAAAGGAAATAGAAACTATCAAAAAGGGCCAAGAGGAAACGAAGAATACAATTTCTAAACTGTAGAACACAGTAGAAGGAAGCAAAAGCAGGATCGATGAAGCAGAAGATCAGATCAGTGAGCTGGATGACAAGGTAGAAAAAAACACCCAGAAAGATCAAGAAAAGGAAAAGAGGCTCAGAAAGAATGAAGAGGGATTAATGGAAATGCAGGACAATGGGAAATGTAATAATACTCATATAATTGGGATACCAGAAGGAGAAAAAGAAGAGCAAGGGATAGATACCTTTTTTGAAAAAGTAATGATGGAAAACTTCCCTAATTTGATGAGAGAAAAAGTCACACAAATCCAGGAAATGCAGAGAGTCCCAATCAAGAGGAACCCAAAGAGGCCTACCTCAAGACACATCATAATCAAAATGGCAAAATTTCAAGACAAAGAGAATCTTAGGCAGGAAGGGAGAAGCAGGAAGTAACATACAAGGGAGCCTCGATAAGGTTAGCAGCTGAGTTCTCAAAGATAATACTCCAAGCCAGAAGAGAATGGCAAGAAATATTCCAAGTAATGAAAACCAGAGGCCTGCAACCAATGCTATGTTACAGAGAAAGACTCACAATCAAGATAGAAGGCCAAGTGAGGAGATTCTCAGACAAAATAAGTCTAAAAGAATACACCTCCACCGAACCAGCTCTGCAAGAGTTGCTAAAACGGCTGCCTTAAGGCAAGGAAGGAAAAGAGAGAGAGAGAGAGGGGAGCACAGTACAAAAATGGCAGTGAATAAGTACCTATCAATAAAAACCTTAAATATAAATGGATTAAAACCTCAGTCAAAAGACATAGACAAGCTAAATGGATAAGAAAGCATGACCCACACATATGCTGCCTACAAGAGACCCATCTCAGAACAAAACACCTACCTAGACTGAAAGTGAAGGGCTGGAAACAAATTTTCCAAGCACATGGACAGAAAAAAAGTTGGGGTAGCAATACCCATATCAGACAAAATAGATTTCAAAAAAAAAAGGTCATAAAGAGAAACCCAGAAGGCCACTTCATAATACTCAAGGGAAGAATCTACCAAGAAATAAACATTGTAAATATATATGTCCCCAACATAGGAGCACCCAAATACATAAAGAAAATCTTAGAGGACTTCAAGAAAGATACTGACAGCAACACAATTATAGTGGGGGATTTTAACACCTCACTGTCAAAAATGCATAGATCTTCCACACAAAATATCAACAAAGACATTGTGGCATTGAAAAATACACTAGATGAAATAGACTTACCTGATATATATAGAGACCTTCATCCCAAAAAAGCAAAATACACATTCTTTTCAAATGCACATGGAACATTTTCAAAGATAGACCATATGGTAGGACATAAAACAAGCCTCAACAAATTCAAGAAAATTGAAATCATATCATGCATTTTCTCTGACCACAAGGGACTGACACTAGAAACCAACCCCAAGGGAAAAAACCCAAAACACTCAAAATCATGGAGATTAAATAGCATGTTATTAAACAATGAATGGGTCAAGAATGTAATTAGGGAAGAAATCAAAAAGTTTCTGAAAACAAATGAAAATGAACTCACAACAATCCAAAACTTATGAGACACAGTGAAGACAGTCCTGAGAGGAAGTTCATAGGGATACAGGCCTACCTAAAAAAGATAGAACATTTCAAACAACCTAAACCTACACCTACAAGAACTCAAGGAACAATAACAAAGACAGCCCAGAACAAGTAGAAGGAAGGAAATAAGCAAGATCAGAGCAGAATTAAATGACAGAGACTAAAAGCACAATTCTAAGGATCAATGAATCCAGGAGCTGGTTCTTTGAAAAGATAAACAAAATCAACAAACTTTTAAGCAGGCTCATGAAGAAAAAAACAGAAAGGACCCAAATAAACACAATCAGATGAAAGAGGAGAGATTACAACCACAGAAATCCAAAGGATTGTAAGAAATTACTATGAAGAACTGTATAACTAGAAATTTGAAAACCTAGATGAAATGGACAAATTTCTAGAAAAATATAATCTTCCAAAACTCAATAAAGAAGAAGCAGAAAGCCTGAATAGACTAATAACGGCAGGTGAAATTGAAGCAGCAATGAAAAAACTCCCAACACACAAAAGCCCTGGAACCGATGATTTCACAGGAGAATCCTACAAAGCATTTAATGAAGAGCTAACCCCTGTCTTTCACAGACTATTCCAAAAAATCCAAAATGATGGAAGATTTCCAAACTCTTTTTATGAAGCCAACGTCATCCTAATCCCAAAACCAGATAAAGACACAACAAAGAAAAAAAAAAAAACTTCAGGCCAATATCGCTGATGAACATAGATGCTAAAATCCTCAACAAAATATTGGAAAAATGCATCCAACAATACATTAAAAAGATCATACACCATGACCAAGTGTAATTCATCCCAGATGCAAGGATGCTAAAATATTCTCAAATCAATAAATGTAATACATTACATAATCAAAAGCAAAGACAAAAATCACATGATGATACCAATAGATTCAGAAAAAGCATTTGATATGGTACAGCACACACTTATGATAAAAAAGTCTCATCAAAGTGGGAATAGAGGGAGCATTCCTCAATATAATAAAGGCCATATAGGAGAGACCTACAGCCAACATCATACCCAATGGGCAAAAAATAAAATCTTTTCCACTAAGATCATGAACAAAACAACATTGTCCATTTTCACCACTTCTATTCAACATAGTATTGGAAGTTTTTGCCACAGCAATTAGACAAGAAAAGGAAATAAAAGGCATCCAAATTGAAAAGGGAGAAACAAAACTGTCACTGTTTGCAGATGACATGATGGTGTACATGGAAAATCTTATAGACCTACCAAAAAACTGCTCAACCTAATAAATGAATTTGGCAAAACAGCGGGATACAAAGTCAATATCCAGAAATCAAAGGCATTTTTGTATACCAACAATGAAGCAGCATAAGCAGAAATCAAGAAAAAAGTCCCATTTGATATAGCAAAAAGAAAAATAAAATAACCTAGGAATAAACCTAACCAAGGAGGTAAAAGACCTGTGCTCAGAAAACTATACAACACTGAAGAAGGAAATCAAAGAAGACACAAACAAATGGAAACATATACCATGTTCATGGATCAGAAGAATTAACATCATCAAAATGTCCATACTACCCAAAGCAGTTTACAGATTCAATGCAATCCTTATTAAAGTACCAATGGCATATTTCACCGACATAGACAAAAACTTCAAAAATGGATATGGAACCATAAATGATGCCAAATAGCTGCTGCAATTTTGAGAAAGAAGAGCAAAGTAGGAGGGATCACAATACCTGATGCTTAACTGTATTACGAGGCCATTGTAATCAAAACAGCCTGGTACTGGCATAAAAACAGGCACATGGACCAATGGAACAGAACAGAGAGCCCAGAAATAAACCCAAGTCTCTGTGGTCAATAACATATTTGATAAAGGAGACAGCAACATAAAATGGAGTAAAACTAGACTCTTCAACAAATGGTGTTGGGAGAGCTAGACTGCCACATGCATAAAAACGAAACTCGAGCACCAACTTACACCATACACAAAAATAAATTCAAGGTGGATAAAAGATGTAAATATAAGTTGTGACACCATTAAGACCCTAGAACATAAGCAGGAAAATCTCATATTTCACACAGCAATATTTTTACTGATAAGTCCCCTAGAGCAAGGGACATAAAGGAAAGAATAAACAAATGGGGTCTCATCAAAATAAAAAGCTTCTGCACAGCTAAAGAAAACAGTATTAGCCCTGGCTGGTGTAGCTAAGTGGATTGAGCTCAGGCTATGAACCAAAGGATTGCCGGTTCAATTCCCAGTCAGGACACATGCCTGGGTTGTAGGCCAGGTCCCCAGTAGGGGCCATGTGAAAGGTAACCTCACACTGATGTTTCTCTCTGTCTCTTTCTCCCTCCTTTCCCCCTCTCTAAATAAATAAATAAAATCTTAAAAAGAAAAGAAAAGCTACAAGCTAAAAAAAAAAGAAAGAAAAAGAAAACAATATTAAAATAAAGAGAGAACCAACCTCATGGGAAAACATATTTGCCAATGATACCTCAGACAAGGGTTTAATCTCCAAAATATATAAAGAACTCACATGACTCCACTCTAAGAAGACAAGCAACCCAATTAAAAAGTGTGCAAAGTACTAGAACAGACACTTCTCCAAGGAGGACATACAGAGGGGCCAGACACACATGAAAAGATGCTCAGTATTGCTAACTATAAGAGAGATGCAAATTAAAGCCACAGTGAAGTACCACTTCACACCGGTCAGAATGGTCATCATAAACAAAGCAACAAACAACAAGTGTTGGAGAGGTTGTAGAGAAAAGGGAACCCTAGTGCACTGTTGGTGGGATTGCAGACTGGTACAACCACTATGGAAAACAGTATGGAATTTTTCTTGGAAAACTAAAAATGGATCTGCTTTTTGACCCAGCAATTCCACTGTTGGGATTATATCCTAAGAACCCTGAAACACCAATCCAAAAGAACCTATGTACCCCAATGTTCATAGAAGCACAATTTACAACAGTCAAGTGTTGGAAGCAAACTAGGTGCCCATCAGTAAATGAATGGATCAGAAAACTATGGTACATTTGCACAATGGAATTCTATGCAGCAGAAAGAAAGGAGGAGTTCCTACCCTTTGCCACAGCATGGATGGAACTGGAAAGTATTATGCTAAGCAAAATAAGCCAGGTGGTGAAAGACAAATACCATATGATCTCACCGTTAACAGTAACCTATTCAACAAAACAAACAAACAAAATGTAACCAAAGACACTGAAATTTGTAACAGGCTGACAGTGACCAGAGGGAAGAAGGGTGGGAATTTCAGGGGAAAAATGGAAGGGTTTGCAGGAACAAGTATAAAGGACACATGGACAATATCAAAGGGGGTGGAAATGGGAGGGAGGTGGTGAGGACTGGGGTGGTCAGCTGGGATGGTGGTAAAAAGCAGAAAACTGTACTTGAACAACAATTAAAATTAAAAAGTAAAAAGAAAAAATAAATACATTAGACTTTACCCTGGAAGAAAATGGTGATCTATTTTCATTTTTTTTGCATATACTAGTCCCATTCTCCCAACATTATTTATTAAATAGAAAAGAGTAATTTTACTTCGTTTTATGCTTGTGGCCCCTTTGTGAAATGTTGACCATAGAAACATGGGTTTACTTCTCAGATCTCTATTCTGTTCTACTGATCTATGTGTGTTCTGATGCCAGTACCAGGCTATTTTGATTACAGTGGTCTTGTAGTATAATTTTATAGCAGGTATTGTGATCGCTTCAACTTTATTTTTCTTTCTCAAGATTGCTGTGGGTATTCAGGGTCTTTTTTGGTTCCATATAAATTTTTGGAGTATTTGTTCCAGATCAGTGAAATATGTAATTGGTATTTTAACAGGGATTGCATTAAATCTATAGATTACTTTGGGTAGAAACTCATGAAAACTGTATGAAATTTAATAAAAATATACATTTGAAACCCTATATAATTTTATTATCCAATGACACCCCAATAAGTTTAATTTAAAAAGTCAGTAAAATTTAAAAAGTTTGTAAAATTTGGAGGGGAATATATAAAAGTTAACTTTTAAAAATAACTGGGCTTCCACATTTATATTAATCATAAAAAGAAGTAAAGAATTTGGAGTATAGATTTATATGATACTTTATCATATAAAGTGATTGTTTAATTGTGAGTAAAATATACCTCACTAAATAGTAAGAATAAAAACTGTAAAGCAGTGTAAACAGATTTTAAACATCATCTGTTATTAAGGAATTACAATTTTAAACAATGATAAGATAGTGGTATACACCTATTAGAATGGCCAATCCTGAACACTCCCAATACCAAGTGCTAACAAGAAGAATGTGGAGCAACAGAAATTCTCATTCATTGCTGGTGGCAATGTAAAATAGTGCAGTCACATTGTGACACAGCTTGCAAGTTTCTTGTAAAATTGAACAGATTTTCACCATATAATCCATCAATCATCCTTCTTGGTATTTACCCAGATGAAATTAAAAGTTATAGTCCCTTGCTTCTACACACAAAACCTGCACACAGATGTTTATGGCAGCTTTTTAAATAATTGCCAATTTTGGAAGCAACTGAGATGCTCTTCAGTAGGTGAATGGATAAATAAACTGTGATGTACCCAAACAATGACTATTATTCTGAAGTAAAAAGAAATGAGCTATCAGACTATAAAAAGACATGTAGGAAACTTAAAATTTATATTAATAAGTGAAGGAAACTAATCTGAAAAAAGGCTGCATACTGTATGCTTCCAACTACATGACATTCTGGAATAGTCAAAGGTAAGGAAACAGTAAAAATATATCACTGGTTACTGGATGTCCTATGGGAGAAAAAGATAATTGGACAGTACAGAGGATTTTTGGAGCAGTGAAACTACTGTGTATGATACTACAATGGTGGGCATATGTCAGTACATATTTGTCAAAACCCATAGAATGTACTACACCAAGAGTGAACTGTAATATAAACTATGTATTTTAGGTGACAATGATGCATCAATTTAGATTCATAGATTTTAAGAAATCTACCATTGTGATGAGGGATGTTGACAATGAAGGAGGTTGTTAAGTGTGTGCAGACAGGAGTGTGAGAATGCTCTGTACATTCTGCTCCATTTTGCTATGAACATAAAACTTCTCTGAAAGTATTAAAAATATATGTATAATACATGCCATTGTATAACACTAGTTTTATTAACAATGGCATTATTGTTCTTTTAAAGCATTCAGGTTTTGTGCATATATCCTAGATATAAACAATTGCAATCATTATCTAGTTTTCTACTCTTAGATTAGAAAAACATACTCATTAATAAATGGAAAAACAATAAAATAATAAAACATAAATAAGTGGTAACTACACAGAATTAGCCCTGCTGTTTTGAGCCTGTTCTTACCATTGTTATCAATGTTTCTACATGTCTTATAATAACCTTTATCTCAGACTATCTTTTCAGATTGAGGGATCTTTTTATATCAAATAGCTTTGGTAGCTAAATCTAAGGCTTGTCTTTATGTCAGAGAGAATTCTTTTTTATGAGTAGTATCATAAAGATAATTGGTCCCTCTGGAATACAATGTGGGGAGGTTTGCTGGTAGTACCCTTATACAATTGGGGGTTTCTTAAGCTCAGGGTTCCTCAGCTATGACTAGACCTCTATGGGCACAACATTCATATGAGCTCATTTTGCCTTCATTGGAACTGGGGGAAAGAGGAAGTCATGTAAAAATGAAGCTTAGAAACCCTGCTGTTACATGAGTACATGTCCAAAGACATTCTGGCTTGTTGTCACCTTTCCTGGCAAATTTATCAAAATGTAGAGAACCAATTCAGCAATTGCCTGCTGATCAAGGACTGTTTGACTACTAGACAACCATGACTTCAAACAATCCTTTTATTTACATTCCCCAACACACACACACACGTGTAAATTTGCACATTTCCTCATAAAATGTTATCATTCTGGAGCTACAATATAGAGAACTAAAGTTATATGCCAGCAAAATGTAATAATTGGAGCCAGGTAAAAATAGGAAAAATTAATATATTTGGGAAAAATAACTATTGCTTGAATGTCAAAGCCTAATAAAAATCACAATGTTTATGATGGTTAATTTTGTGTGTCAATTTGACTGGGCTGAAGAATGCCCAAATAGCTGGTAAAAAATTTTTTCTGGCTGTGTATTAAACATGTTTGTGAATGAAATTATCATTTGAACTGATAGGTTTAGTAAAGATAACCTTTGAAATAAAATATTTTGCTATTTTCACTTTCTTGATTTTCATAATTTGAATAATTTGACTACATTTTTCTTCTTTTATTATCCAAGGAGAAATAATTCCTTTTAAAGTTTATCTTTTTGACCTATTTCTGAGGAAGTCACTGAATGTCAAGCATTTGCAGCATTACAGAAATTATTTCCATGGTTTAGTTCAGCTTTATTGCTTATATTTGTCATGATGAATTCCATATGTTATCTTTTAGTTCATTGCCCCACACTGGTACCTCAGTAATGACAAATAATAATTCCTTTATGAGATGATTTCATAGTGAAATACAAGCAGATGGCATCAATGATAAATTTTAAATACAGATGAATCTGATAAAAACTTAAGCCATCTCCCCTATGACAAATGTTAAACATTGAAGATGGATGCATGATTTATTTTTATATACTAAGGATCTAAAACTGTTTTATACCCAGAAATCTGTTAATTTTTAATTGTAACCATATTAATATCACTTAGCAGATATGTCAGTTACAATTGCTTGAAGTCATGCCAGGAAAATAGTCTCATTCTATTGAGTGGGTGAATGTTGAACAGCTTCTCAATATGCTTTTCACAATGAATTGATAAGAGCTATTTTCCATTAAATTATATACTTGGTAAATATTGAGGTGAATGGTATCAATTATCTCAATTTCAACATTATAAAATGTTCATTAAAAGGAGGAATTATTGACAGAAAACTGTACTTGAACAATGATTAAAATAAAATTAGAAAAAAAGGAGGAATTATCAACCTAGTCATAAATAAAATCCCATATACTTTTAATATATTTGCATTGAAGTTGTATTTTGGGGATATATGATATATTGCAAATAGTCAAAAACAATTTACCAGGATGATTTGAGTCTATAGCTAATTCAACATCATTCCAGAAGAAATATGAGTGAGTACATGAAATATGAGTTGACTCATATTATTTTATTCATTATTGTATTATTTTCTAATATGAACAATTCTAAACCCACCTTATATGTGATAATAGTGATTATTATTTTATCTACCTATTATTATTTATAATAGTTATATTCTTTCATTATTTTATTTTATTCTCTGATCAAAGATACTGGCTCCACAATAACTGTGAGACAAAATTCACAGACTGATTATACAGGCATAGAAGACCTTCCAGGGCCAAGCATTAGCATATTTAACCAATCTTGTCTTTGCCTAGTTAGAGGTCAACAAAAATAATAGAGACTTATACCCCATGATGATTTGTTCCTGGACATGATATTAATTCCCACATTATTTACAATTCCCCCAAATTGCCACCCACTCTAAGCTACTTCGAATATTCTCTATCTCTTCTACAATATAAATCCTCCCAAACATTAATCTACATGTCAGGATCACCTTTGGAGTTAGTTGAAAAAAAGTCAACACTTTTGAGAATTAAGTGGTAGATCCAAGATCTTGGTACCTACGCTTAAACTCTTAATGTTTTATTCTCACCTTCTAATTTCTTGATGAAGCAAGTTGCCATGTTATTTGTTGCTGTATAGAGAGAATCATATGGTAAGGAAATGATGGCAGCCTCCAGTTGACATCCTACAAGAAAATGAAGTGCTAGCCTGGAGTCCTGCAGGAAATGAATGCTGTCAACAACAATGTGAGCATGACAGGGATCCTTCTCCAGCTGGCACTGTGAGGATGCCTGATGAATCTTTGATTGCCATCTTATAGAGAACCCTGTGAAGACATGCTTTGACTCCAGACTCACAGAAACTATGAGATAATGAACTCTTACTAGGTTTATGCCACTAAAGGTGCCACTAGATAACAAATACAGATATGTGCTGATTCTACCAGTTGCTAATATATCTGTTCTGATAATGTGTTCCAGAAAAAGAAAAGTAAGCACAGGGTGGGTTGGGAACTCATTGAGCCCACTAAAGATGGACTTGAAATAAAATGGACTTGATTTTATGATCTCCATATATTCTTACTCTGAATCTTGGAAAATAGCTGAATTTTGGTTTTCTAAGATTTTGTGTCAGTTGGGACCCAGAGTCTTGATTATGATAATGAATGCTCACAATCACCACGATCATGATTTTTGGACATTACACAAGTCTGTTGCACAATGATATGGGTGCCCACAGATGCCTCTGAGGAAGGCTATGAGAAAGATTAAAAGTAGTATAGTTTTTGACATTATAAAAGAGTCCTTCCTCAAGGAGAATGAGCTTACATTTTATCCAGTAAGTTCTGGGTATATGAACTGACTCAAGTCTGGGAATTTGTTGAGGAACTGGGATTCCCTGTTTGGGGGATACAAGTCAAACATGTTTACAGAACTTAAACCTTTTCTGTTTATACAAATCAGACTCTGCTTTGATTCTGTTCTTTGTTATACTAGTAGGGGCTTGTAATAACCTTGTTGTATCTTAGAAATTTAAGTTTCTTCACTGATCTCCTGCCATTCCATCCTTCTGCCCTATCATCCTCTTTATGATTAGATGCTTCAGTTCAGTGGTAGAATATCCCCTTGTAATTTCAGATTTCACTAAAGAGGCAATATAGATTCCTTCAAGAATGCTGGAACTCCCATAACAGTTGTGGTGAAAGGTGTGTCCTCTGGCCACTGTTTGGTGGCTGAGAAGGTCTTATAAGGTAAATTTTCTCTGATATTCCAATGTCCTTAATTAAGGCTTAGGATACCATGTCTGTGTTATACCAAATATGAGTAAGTTATCAATTCCTATGTAATAATACTACCACAAAATTAGCAGATTAAAACCAAAACACTTTTACTATTTTACAATATCTGCAATCAGGTGTCTGACAATGGTTTTAGTTTGGTCCTCCACAAGGCCAATATCAAAATGTTGAATAGGGTTGTGGTCTCAGCTAAGAGAAGGATTCACATCTTCACTTTTGTGGTACTTTACAAAGATAGTGGCCATTATTCTTATTATATTATTGGTTGTTTTATAATAAAAATTTTCCACTTGACATTTAGGTTTGACTTGTTGTGTAGAGTGTTTTGTTCCTGTGCTCTTCATAACTGTTTTTTCTGGCAACTTTCTTTTACACATTACTCTTAGCCTGTAAAGTCCTGATATTGTGTAAATAATCCTTACAAAAGTGGAGCTTTTTTTCCTGTGAAATGACAAAAACACAAATCAAAGTAACATAAACCAAACAGAGACTAACTGGCTAATGAAATTGGAAATTTGGGGAAGGAACTGGTCTAAGATAGGGCAAAGTATAGAGACTCATAAATGTCATTAAGACTCCCTGTATGTCTGTGGAGAAGGACTGGGTGTGTCACATTGGAATAGAGTTGTAGGTGTCTAAGTGAGTAGACTTCAGGACAGCTGCTAAACTTTCTACAATGTGCAGGACAGCTTCACAAAAAGAAATATCTAGATAATATTGTTGAGATCAAGACATTCTTTGTCAAATATTAATTGACCACAGAGAGATGAGTTTGTTTCTGGGGTCTCTATTCTGTTCCATTGATCTATGTGTCTGTTCTTGTGTCAATACCACAGTTTTTTTATTACAGTGGCCTTGTGATATAGTTTTATAGCAGGTATTGTGAACCCTCCTACTTTGTTCTACTTTCTCAAAATTGCTGAGGTTATCCTGAGTCATTTATGTTTCCATATAAATTTTTGAAATGTTTGTTCCATATCATTGAAATATGTCATTGGTAATAGCTTCTTCATTAAATGGTGTTGGGAGATATGGACAACAACATGCAAAAAAAATTGAAACTCAGCCACCAACTTACACCGCACACAAAAATAAACTCAAGATGGATAAAAGACTTAAATATAAGTCGTGACACCATAAAAGTCCTAGACGAGAACATAGGCAGGAAAATCTCAGATATTCCACGCAGCAATATTTTCATCAATATGTCCCCTCAACCAAAGGATATAAAAGAAAGAATAAACAAATGGAACTACATCAAATTAAAGAGTTTCTGCACAGCTAAAGAAAACATCAGCAAAATGAAAAGGGAACAATCCATATGGGAAAATATATCTAAAAGTGATACCTGGGATGAGGGTTTGATGTCCAAAATATATAAATAGCTCATACAACTCCACACCAGGAAGACAAAGAATGCAATTAAAAAATGGGCAAAGGACCTGAGCAAACACTTCCCTGAGGAAGACATACAGAGGGCCCAGAGATGTATGAAAGGATGCTCAGCATCACTAGTCATCAGAGAGATGAAAATTAAAACTACAATGAGATACCACTTCACACAAGTCAGAATGGCCATCATTAATACATCTATAAACAACAAGTGCTAGTGAAGTTGAAAAGAGAAGGGAACCTTAGTACACTGTTGGTGGGAATGTAGGCTGCAACAATCACTGTGGGAAATAGTATGGAATTTCCTCAAAAAACTAAAAATGGAACTGCCTTTTTATCCAGTGTTCCCTCGGCTAGAATTATACCCTAAGAATCCTGAAATATCAATTCAAAATAACCTATGCACCTCCATGTTCATAGCAGCATCATTTACAATAGCCAAGTGCTGGAAACAGCCTAAGTGCCATCAGTAAGTGAGTGGATCAAAAACTTGTGGTACATTTGCACAATGGAATACTATGCAGCAGAAAGAAAGAAATCCCACCCTTTGCAACAGTGTGGATTGATTTTGAGAGTATTGTGCTAAGTGAAATAAGCCAAGTGGTGAAGACAAATACCATATGATCTCACCTATAAGTGGAACCAAATCAACAAAACAAACAAGTGAACATAATAGAACCAGAGACATGGAATAAAGAACAAACCAACAGTGACCAGATGGGGAGGAGAAAGGGGGATAATAGGGGAAAAAAGAGGAAGGGTCAAGTCAATGAACTTGTATAAAGGACTCATAAACAAAGACAATGGTGGTGGGGGAGAATTGAATGTGGAAGAGGGGTTGGATAGGGCATGGGAGAATAATGGTGGAGAAATGGGGACAACTGCAATTGAACAACAATTAAAAAATAAAATCTGTGTTAGAAAGAGATTACACTTTCATTATTAGATAAATAAAATTGGGTGTGATAATTCTACTACTTTAATATATCAAGAGCATGGTAATCTCTGCAACATTCTGCAATTATATATTTATTATTCTGTATAACATTAACTATGTAGAATTTTACTATATTCTATACTAGTACTCTATAAACTGTAGTATGCCCTCTACTATGTACAGCATCATATATAGCATACACAGTACTATCTATAATGTATTAATTCATGATATATGTAACATATATAATACTCTAACCCTGCACTAATATAATCTGTAACCATTGATCCCTGAATAAGGAGACAAATGGGGGATAGAGTGTGACAATGAATTATTAACATATCATCGACTGAGCTAAAAGTTTGTTCCAACTTTAGGTCCTGTGACACTATCTTATTTTTATATGTTTCTAATTTGGTATAATGCTATTGATTTGGAAAAATAATTATTCTAATTTCCCATCAATAGGAAAGATTTCATGCAATCTATTTTACTTGAAAAATATACTAGTTTTCATTTACTCTCTTATCTTCAGGATAAGCTATTTTTATAAACCTCTAAGTCCATATAGCCTTCTGAAATCCTGGTCACTGTGACACTGCAAATCATCAAGTTGATTTACCATATTGAGGATTTTATGTTAATTGGATATCATGAACAAGTAAGGGTTACATATACCTCAATGTCCTAAGAAGACACTTGATGCTGGATAAGAAACATTAAATATCTTGAATGCTTAGAGGCTTGCCATATCAGTAAACTCTTTAACAGTGTCCCTCTTTTGTAATGAGGTACAGAACATGGGTCCCCCTAGGGTGGGAAAACTCTACTCTCCTTGCAAATCCTAAAGGGGGACAGGAAGGAGGCAGATTTGGGGCAGGTAGGGGTGGTCACAGAGTAAAAAGTACAGCATTTAAGACACATTGCACAAGAAAGTCAGGTGAACAGCCTGTTCCTTCCTGAAGAGAAAATCTACACAACCTGCAGAATTGTGTTTGTGACTGTGAGAATGTGCAGTGACTCATGACATAGCCGGGGGAAGCTCTACAGTGCCTACAAACTACTGGGATGGATGCCATCCTCAGATGCCTGTACATTGTTGGGAACTCTTGCCCTGACTTAAGATGGCAACCAAAAGAGGGTCAAAGATACTGGGGAGCTGACAAATTCCTCAAAGATACTGGAGAGTTGGAGGATACTAACACACCATGGGAAAAAACAGACGTTAGATCACGCAAAAAGTTCGGAGCTGAGCATTAAAATTGCAGCAGTAGGTCTGAAGGGAAGCTGCCACAAGGTTGGGAGATCTGCCTAAAAGTCTGCCTGAAGAAGATGGCAACAGAGCTGGTAGTGCTGTGAGGGCATGTCTGGACAAGCACACAAAGACGAGAGATGTTTGGAGCTGAACTGTTACCAGGAGTGCTGAGCTGCAGACTTCTGCTTTTCTGAAAGGTGCTACCTCTGAGTGGTATATTCTGAAACTGGCATTGTTTGGCAGAAGGAGGCAGGACTATTTGTTTTGGGGTGTTTTTAACGAGAACGGGACTTAACAACAGAACCCTGCCATTACTCTAAATCAGTATAACCTTTAAATAAACAACTCCATTTTTCACTAAATTCCTGCCTTGGGAGTCACACCTCTTGGCGGCAGCAATAGAATCCCATGGCTGTTCCAGAACACCATTGGTAGGGTTCTGTAACACTTTGAAATCACCTCTGAGATAATGTACAAATTATAGCACCATAGATTTCTTAAAACAAAGAAGTAAGGCACAGTGCTTTGTAGTATGGAGGTATGATGGATGTATCATACATTGATAAAGGGAACATTTATTTGACAATTTATTAGATGACTCAGAAGACTCCGAATTTTGAGTATGACACAGATTACAAGAGGACACTTCAAAGCCAGGCCGAAGTGCAAAAGCAGCTGCTATTCAGGCCATACAATGCCGACAGATTTATTGATTCTAGAGTGGCCTGTGGTGAATAAGAATGCTGTGTGGAGTCTCTGACAAGTTCCAATAAGAGAACTGCGACAAAAACTTTGGGCTCTGAAACAAATCCATACTTTCTGCAGCTGAGAACTACTTGTCATTAGATAATGACAGGTGTACACCCAAATACTCAAATACATACATGAACTTACAGACATTTTGATATTTAAAAAATTAGCTATTTATCTATACAAATAATATTTTACTGGATGAATTGCATTTCTGTCATGTAGATTATGATAATGATTAAAATCTTGTTAGCAATATACTTAGGGGTTATAAATGTAAGAATATAATTATTTCTTTTATTTATATTATTTTACATACTTTATTCCTTCCTGAAGGTAATGTAATCTTATTAGAACTAAAAAAAAATAATACCATGTCAGACATACAATATGTACAATTTCTTGGGTTACTTTTCAAGACTTGGTAGCATTTCACTAGGGGATTTATATGTGTGCAACAAAATATGGCATTTTATGAGTATATTTAAGAATTATGCCCTGGCTGGTGTAGCTCAGTGATTGAGCACGGGCTGTGAACCAAAGGGTCACTAGTTTGATTCCCAGTCGGGGCACATGCCTGGGTTGTGGGCCAGGTCCCCAGTAGGGGACAGGTGAGAGGCAACCACACATTGATATTTCTCTCCTTCTCTAAAAATAAATAAATAAAATCTTTAAAAAAGAATTAGTTGCTAGCTTTGGGGCAGTTTTCAAACCCATGCTTAATGGCAACCTAATATCTTATTTTTTTCACTGTTAGTTACATCTCTTAGTCAGATTTCCATATGCTTTTCATTATCTCCAATACATTATGGACAGACCCCCAAGCAAGGCCTTGGTCATTCACAATCACTGAAAAACCATAAAACAAAAGGTTCAGAAGAACCCTTATTGTCGCTCTAACAAATAGTATTCGACTCTCCCTATCCACTAGTTATTTTAGATTTTCTCTTTACCTATATTTCAGCTATTGCAAATTGCTTACCTTGGGGGCGTAACCAGAAATCTATGTTTCTGAGTCTTAATTGTCTTCTCCAACTCACACCAACAGTTGTGATGGTATAAGTTAAGAAAAGTAGATTTTGAATACCCTACATATCCTGCATTGTATATCAGAAATACAGCCACTACTGCTTTTACAATATCATTTAACAACTATGATTGACAATGACACCAAGCACAGTGAGTGGCACTTGTCAGTACAATCAGTGGCACTATTAAAATAGGATGGATTGGTATTTTATTTGTGACAAGTTTGAAAAAAAATTTTTTGACACTTAAAATCAGTTCTGGTGAGACATTACAGAAGAAAAAGGATGCTTTTGGAACATAACACTTTTGCATAATGTTAGAAATAAGGAGAGATTTCAAGGCTAATAGAATAGCAATCATCTATTAGCTAACAATTCTAAACTTAACCCACTGGTGGTATCAAAATAATCAAACTCATTTGTGCTTTGTCATATAACAAAAATTGTCCCAAAGATTTCTTGAAATATCTTACTGACAAATGTAGTAATGATTGTGCAATTTTCTGCATTAAATTTGTAGGTATTTGTACTATAAAGAAAATGATTTACATTAATAAATCATGAATATAACCTCCCTTACCTTGAGTTTTGCTTATATAATATATATTGACTCCCTTCAACCTAAATAAGTGAAAAAAATCCCTGCCTGAGAATATGACCTGGCCTTCCCTAGGGAAAAACAGTGTAGTCATATGCGTACATTATATTAGTTTAGGTACTAAAGGTATCCCATCACATGCAGTTATTATAACTTCAGAAAGTTATCCCATCGAAGAATAATACATCCAATGTAGCAGTTTTTCTTCCATCAGTGGAACAGATTTTTACTTCCTTGGCTGAGCATCAGGAAGTCAGTTGCCTTGTTTAGAACCCATGTCAAATATTCACCCTCAGTGTTCTGATGAGCTCCCACTTAGGAGAGGTGTATGAAAACTGAAACCTGCTTAAGGAACAATACATTCATTTCTCCTTTCTCACATTCACTCTGGGGCATGTGCTCAGTTTATCAGATTGCTAGAAAGAGTAGCATTTGGTACTTAAAAATGTTAAGACACTCCTATTGTATAGTAAGCCCATTTTATATGTCTTAGAGTGAATCTCTACTTTCAATACATTTTCTTCTTTTTCATTCTAATGGGCAAGCAAGATTAAAAACCATTGGTACAGTTTCAGATATGTTTATTAGACAATGTAGTTGGGGAATAGAGTTTGAATTGACCCTGCTGTACATAATAATGTAAATCTACAATTGTTGTGGGCAGCTGACTATGAAGTTATGTTTATTTCAAGGATTTTCTTTTGTCTTCAATGTTAAAATATCTAGTTTTAATATTCTTTCAGAATGAATGTCCTACCTTCTTCAGCATTTCATTTAGTATTTATGAACTGGGTTACCGGAAGAAATAATCAGTCTGATTCTCACATCATCAGGGAGGTCTCAGAAGGACTGTTATCATTATTCCACCATTCACCTCAAACTTCCCTCATAAAGTTTCCCTGTTGTGTCAGTCTAGACCTAAAACTCAAGAGTATAAGAAATAATACATCATATGGATCACTTGTTAGGCTGAGAGATGAATTAAAAGACAAGTCCAAATCTAGTGGGATGGAAATTATTTTTCTAAAGAGGCAAAGAGGTTTGCATCCTGTTATTTTAAAGCAAGAAAACACCTCTACTTTGGTAAGTAGTTCTGAGATGATATGAGTAAGGATAGGTACTTTATTGTCACTGAGGTTTACCTCTATGAAAAGCTTAATATCTCTTGGTATTTCTCCTTTAGATTATGGAAACCTTCAGAAATAAACTGGTTTTTCAACTTTTGGTCCTTTTCCTAAAAGCATTGGAATTCCTTTCAGCAACACCTGTTTTAGTAGTACTGTGTGGTATCACCTTTTAAACACAAAATGGTAATGTTGTAAATAAAAGAGTCATAAAAGAAGTGTGCCCTGAGCACCACATTACTTTTCCTGCCAATGATTCTTGTCATGCAAGCAACCTCCTGTCAAGGGTATCAAAAGAAAAGAGTTTACAGATGTAAAGACAAAAAGTGAGGAATCTGGGAATGTAGTTTTCTAGTGTTCCCCAGAGAAACATAACTAAAAGGAATATACCTGTACCTATATCACCTAGACACATACCCATATGTATATCTATCTATATGATCTAGATATCTATATCTACATCTATATCTATATCACCTATCTATATCTATTTAAGGTCTGTCCAGAAGGTACCAGCCATGTAATATGAAAAATAGAGACATTTATTGAAGATACAAGATGCAAGAAACATTGTACATAGGACAATGATGCCTCAATCCCCTTCAAAGTAGAAATGTTGGGACCTTACACAGTTCTCCCAGTCACCATCAGCTGCCCTGTAGTGTATTCCTGAATCTCAGAAACAGTCTGAAATCTCTTCACTTCCAAAGGTGATTTTATTTTTAAGAAAAGCTAGAAGACTTGGGGTGCCAAATCTGGGCTATAGTGGGGCTGAGTCACCTGTGTGATTTGATATTTCACCAAAAAACTCTGCAGGAGACATGATGCATGAGTGGGTACCTTGTCATGATGAAGCTGCCAATCACCAGTTGCCCACAGCTGCAGGCTTCTGAATCATCCAAATAGTTTCCATGGAGGTATGTTCAAGCTTAATACAAAATTTGATGTAGATTTGTTGCTCTACTCTCTCAGTCATAATGTGACCACACAGTACACATGCTCACTCGGGGGCATCTACCACCCCCATTGACTAGCACAATGAAGTTGTCATTATTCACACATGTGCATACCAGTCGACTGTTCTTGGCTGCCACGTTACATTGATGTTTTACAAACCATTCTCATTATATTGACAATGACTGGACATTTTCTGGAGAGGCTTCATATATTTACATATGCATACATATGATCATGCATGTATTAGAGCGAGATTATTATAAGGAACTGGCTCACATGATTGTGGAGGCTGATCATCCTGAGATGTGCATTAGGCAAACTATGTATCCAGGAGAAGTGATGATGTAGCTCCAATGTGAAGGATGGCAGGCTTGAGACCCAGGAAGAAGAGATGTTTCAAACTGAAGTCCCAGTTCTAAGCAGTCAGACAGAAAGAAAGCCAGCATTTTATTTTTATTTAATTTTTATTTATCTTTCTATCATCTATCTATCTATCTATCTATCTATCTATCTATCATCTATCTATCTCTCTATCTCTCTATCTATCTATCCTCAGCCCTTCAACAGATTGGATAAGATCCATTCACATTAGGGAGAATGATCTACTTTATGTAGTCTACTGATTTAAATGTTATTCTAATCCTGAAGCATCCTTACAGACATACCCAGAATAATGTTTTATCAAATGTCTTGGCATTCTATGGCTCAGTCAAGGTGACAAAGAACATTAACCATCACAAGCAGTATCTTGAAGAAATAATCAATAGGAGAATATCTGCCTGGTAGACAAAGTGAGACAAATACTATGTTCTATAAGTACACATGGATAGTGGAACATGGATCATGTAGATTGAAGATCTCTGCATACTTTAAGGAAAATACCCATATCTTCTCATGTGGTGTCTGCCCTGCCTGGTTTCAGGAGTCGTAACCCCCCGTGGCTAAAGCTGAGTGAGAAACCTCCCAGAACTGGGAGGCCTAAGGAGACAAAACTTATTTCCCTGAACATGGGCACTGCCTGCTCTGCTATTCCCTTCAGCTTG
>CM052549.1:59569601-59579997 GCA_028533065.1 Trachops cirrhosus
TGAGAGAGTGGCCAGGCCACATGCAGGCACCCTCCCCTTGAGAGGGTAGCCATGCCATCCCTATTCCTCCACAGGACTCGGTAGTCCATGTGTATGTTTCTCTCGCCACTCGCGAGCCATCTACAACGTCTTTGGTCCACCACGGGACGGTGGACTGCAACATTCTCAAGATAGAGAATACATTGTATTTTCTTTAAAAAGGAACAACATTTATTTTGCATTAACAATTTTTAAAAGGCATACATCTATGCTATATGTAATGATAAATATTTTCTTTGGATACCCTTGTGTTGTATTGTGTTGATATTCAAATAAAAATTTCAGAAATCAATAATAATTGTCCCTTTTGACTATTTTTGAACTTTGAATTATTTCAATGATCTAAGTTATCTAATTCTACTTTACTTTTACATATATACACTGAAACATGCAAGAGCAGATAACCAGCATTAAAATATTCACACCAGAAAGTTGTTTAATTTAACTATAAATGTAAACATAAAAGGAAAATACAAATATACAGGGAAGAACTGAGAGTATTGTGTTTGTGCCTGACTGCTTCATCACTACTAATCCAAACTATATCAATTTATCTAAAGTAACTTGCTAAAATGCTTAATTACTGCCATTTGAGCCTGATTTAAATTAACTTCATGAATATAATTTTAACGCCAATTTTATTTTTCTATATTGAAATTTTTTTGTCTATTTAGAGTTCTCTGGAGCTACTCTGATGAAATCTCTAAGAAATACCTGGGACATAGAACATTTAATAAAAATCATCATTACCTTTGAATAAGAACGAAGATTTAAATGATTAAAAATTT
Source organism: Trachops cirrhosus (assembly GCA_028533065.1). NCBI lineage: Eukaryota > Metazoa > Chordata > Mammalia > Chiroptera > Phyllostomidae > Trachops > Trachops cirrhosus. The sequence continues at coordinate 59,570,429 of CM052549.1, forward strand.
CTGAGTGATTAAAAATGTAGAAATTAATTTCAGCTGTATGATAATCCTGAAAACTGATTCTCTATTTTCCTTAATTGGGAGAGGCATTTTGTATCATTTATAGACATGCTGGCCCCTAATGGACATTTCTCCCTTTCTCCCTAGCTCAGAATGATTAATACCAAAGAGAGATGGCAGGGAGGATGGACAAGCTGTATTGCAAGAATTAGTACCCACTTTCACATAAACTCACGAGCAATTTTGTTGCTGGTCATCTAATTTACAGCTCACTCTATTTTCTAACTTTGCTCCTGCTTATTGCTTGACTTTAATGTAATATCCAATCTACATTCTCAAATCCGTAGTTTCTTATTACATATGTCTAATTTCAACTACATTAATTCCTCTTGGCACTGTAACTCCAAGCAATGTTTTCAGATCCCATTCAACAACTTCTTATTCCTCACTTTCCAAAGTTTATTCCACTATTGTAATGGTCATAATAACTTAGAGAGTTCTAGGTTTAGGAAGGCTAGCTAGGTCTTACTCACCAAAAAAAAAAAAAAAAAAAAGTTTGCCCTGACCAGTGTGGCTCAGTTTGTTGGAGCATCATTCTATAGTTGAGAGCATAACCAAAAGGTTGTGGGTTTGATTGCCTGGTCAAGGCACTTGCCTAGATTGCAGGTTTAGTCCCTGGTCCAGGTGAGTATGATCCCTGGTCAGGGCATGTACAGAAGGCAAAAAATAGATGTTTCTCACTCACATCACCATTTTCTTCTTTCCCTTCCTCTCTCTTTAAAGCAATGGGAAAAAATGTCCTTGTTAAGGATAAAAAAAAAAGTTTACCTCTTTCCCTTATGTAACTTCACATAATATTTTTCAGTTTTTAGGTCTGAATTGGGATAGTGATTGCATGACCTTATGTCTGACAGGAAGAGTTCACCTACTATGGAAAAAGATATACCAACATGAAAACTAATATTCACCTAAACTTAAAAATACAAAGAAAAATAATGATGATTCTCCTTCAAAATTGTGAACAATCCCAATTTTTAGGGATGTGTATATCTGAAAATTATGTTGAGAAGATTTTTCTTGAAAAATACAAAACACATAACGTGGCAAAGTGACATTCAATAAAATATTGTTATTATTTTATTATTCCTAGCATAACTGCATATACATAGAATGAAAGAGATATATGTGCCAATTTATGTGATACATCTTTTATTTACATGTGCAGAGTTGGACTTCATAGATATACTACATGAACTACCTTATGACTGACTATCTGTTAGAGGAACTAGCAAAAAGAAAACAATAAATGAAATCAAAGAATAACATTCTTGGCATGTGGCTTAAAGCACATGAATTTTACTGGAGAATATTTGTTCACTCATTCATTCATTTTATCAGTCATGCCTTAATGATCCATGGGTGCCCAAACTTTTGTCATCTCTGGATGACACTGGAAGAAAAAGTTATCTTAGGATACATTAAATACACAAATACTAACAAGAATAAAAAATCTTATGTTTTAAGTAAATTTACAGTTTTGTGTTGGGCCACATTCAAAACCATCTTGAGATGCGAGTTGGACATCCAAATCCATCAACCCAATAAATACTTATTGAACACTTACCTTTATTCTACGAATACTGAAGTGAAGAAGAAAGGCATGATCTCTTTCCTTTTTTATTTTTATGCTAAAATAATAAAACATATAATTATTTTCAATTGAATATTGAACAGGGGATTCTAGTCTCAAAAAGGGAAACAGTCATTAACTATTTTTTGCAATTATCAAATCTTTTTAAAGAATAAGTAAGAATTACCTAGCAAGGACATAGGAGAGATATAAAAAACATTCCAGGTAGAAAAAAGTACATGTTCAAAGACCCCAGGTTAAAAAAAAAAAGCATTATAACACTGAGGAATTAAAAAATGGATGGTGCACTTTTTAATTTAGGAAGGTATAGAGAAGCATGAGATGAAGCCAGTTAACAGGAGAGCAGCCAAATTCTGAGTATTCTTAGAGACCTGTTAAGGATTAGAAAGTAAATCATTGAAAGACAGAAATAAGGGATTTATGTAACTATATTCCTTTCAAAAAACTCCTTCAGCTACTCTTATAAGAAATGCATTAATGAATGACAAGATTGGATCTTGGGGAAAAAGTTAAGGACTATTGTAATAGTTCAGGTAAAATATGAAAGTATTGTGGATTGATGTGGTAAAAGTGAATATCTTAAAACAATATTTAAGGGATGAAATTAATACCAGCTGAGGGGTGAATACTCATTATTACAGTTACATGTGGACCAGTTCCATGGCTTGCTAACTGATCTCAATATTTCTACTCCTGACCCACTCTGTGGGTCATCATCATCATCAATGAGAAGTCAGATTAACACCTTAATGCAAGTGAGATTGAGCCTGTTAAATATATTCCTTCAAAGAACTTTCCTTTGATTTAACAAGAAGTTAAAAACCCAAACTGACCTCTACTATTGACTTCTCCACCTTTCAGCCTCATTTCTTTTTCCCCTTTTCCATTGCACTGGACTTTTATGAATGTTTTAGTATTAAGTCTCTTCCAGGATTCAAGATCTGTTAATATTCTTGCCTCCCTCTCTCTCTACTTGGAAAACTCTAATATGCTTTTTAAGTTGTAATAAAAAGTAACTTTCTCAGAAAGATCTACTCTGATACACATTTTAATGGTATCTTATAATTTCACACAGTCAACATAAAGGGTGAGTTTTCTTACAACTTTTGTTTTGTCTTATACATTTTTGTAATATTCATAGCTCTTATATTCTTATAAGAAATATTGCCTATATTAACTGTTTATTTTGTTCACTCATATCATGTTTATATAAAATATTAATTATTCACCTGGATTCTTCTCATTTAGGCTCAAATATATTCTGTCAAAAGAATTTACTTGGGAGCATTAATTTCATTTTTCTAACCCCATGATATTCTATATCATCATCATGATCAGATTTGCTAAGTTTGCCTGGGTCTGGTCAAAAATGACAAGCAATTTGCATCACTTTTTATAGTGTTTATTTTAATTATGCCACTAATGACCTCTAGAAGGCTTGTAGTACTAGCCATTCAAAAACAAAACATTTCTTTTTACCATTTCCTAAATACCAGTTATATGTATCATTGATGGTTTACAGTATAAGGGTTGTTGAAGAAGTAGGAGTAATAATGTTGTTACTAATATGCAGGACCCACTGGCCAATATTTTCTAGTAATTTGCCATCCAACCATTTGTCTTTGGTAAGTGTATTCAGTAGCAAACCATAGATTCAGGGTGAATTATCAGACCTGGTATAGCCCAAGGAAACTAAGAATAAAAGACAGAATGAAGGGCAGAATAGCTAGCAATATGGTGACATGTTTTATAATACTGTGTAGCTTCTTTTAATGAGCTCTTATAATTTATGTTGTATCATATTTCTGATATTCCTAATTCTTCCTTCACCTATGTGATCATGACCCAGATGTTTAGCTATACATTAGGTAAAATTAAATTTATTTTTTAATTTAAAAATGTATTTTTCTTTAAAATGTGGAGTTGAAAATAAGTTCTTACAGTATGAATTATAATAAAATTTTAGGAATTTATTTTTCTCATAATTCTATTTAAAATATATAAGCTAAATTTGAGTATATTTACATACTCAGAGAGAAGTTCATGGAGAGAGCAAATATTTAGTGTTTTTTTTTCTTAAATTTAAGGTTGTCTGAAACACATAAATTGAAGACATAGTTTTTTAATTTTGCCACAGTCAGCCAATCACTTCTGCTTCTGGTTAGGATATAGAAAGACGTCAGCACAATTGCTGCCACCCTAACAATAATTATAACTTGAATATCTAATGAAATAATTGTATAATATATCTCTTCATAGGAGGGCTGAGACCCATGGTAATTTTCTACCCTAATGGAGTAGGAAGGGAAGGAGGGATCTTTCTTACAAAGGGTGAGAACTATCAGTCTTTCAACTGGCACATAATGACTTCATGTGAGCAGACATGATGGGTGATAATGCCAAGGTGGTTGGTATTCCAAGTTAACATAGCAATTCAATATCCACCCATCAAATATTTCTCACAGGCTTTTACCAAATGCGTAGGATTAATACCCTGTAGGCTGTGTCATGGCAAAAAAGATGAGATAAATCTTTCAAAAGACCTCCAGGCCTTCAGTGAGTACAAATCAGTGACCCTCCAAAAGTAGATGGCAGGCAAAAGACCTATGAAAAATCTCTGTAAAATACCTAGAGCCTTCAAAAGCACAAAACAGTAGATGATTAAGGGTGGGGTCAGACAGAGGTTGCTGTGAGAAATATCTATAAGGCACTAAGACATTCAACCAATCCAAGGCACTGACCTTCCTCTCAGGGTACAGACATCCTCCAAGGTGCAGAGGGCAAGACTGGAGAGCACAGAGACTACTGGTCTAATTTCCTAAGAGTCTGACAGATGTTCTGTAAAGCAAATTTGCTGTAAAGCAAGTATTTTCAACCAACCGGTGTGCCACAAAAATTTTCAAAACATACAATACCTGACTTGTTAGGGACACTGACCTCTTTTCCCTTAGACTGTTGAATTTAAAAAAAATGGAAGCTGACTGGTATGAATGAATGAAACTATATATATAATATATATTTGTCACATTGGCAAAATATATCTGGGTGTGTTACAGAATTTCAGTAATTAGTTTATGCATAATATGAAAATTTTTAATGAAGTTTGAAAATCATTGCTGTAAAGCAAATTTGAAAAGCTGGTTGAGAAACATTTCAGAACAGAAGGGATTGACATGCAATATTCAAAGTAATAAAAAACAAGGGCCTACAACCAAGACTACTTTACATGGGAATGCTATAATTGAAAATGAAAGAAAAAATAAAGAACTTTACAGAGAAGAAAAATCTAAAGAAGGCTATTACCACCAAACCAGTATTACAAGAAATGTTAAAGGGACTTTTTGAAGAAGAAAAAAAATAACAGAGTAACATAGTTAAAAGAATAAAATGGCAATAAATACATACCTATCATATTCCTTGATGACAGTGGAAAAAAGTTTTAATAGGTGTATCAAATGGAGAGTATTTTGAAGGTAACTAAAGTTTAAACATGTAAGAAAAATAATGTTTATAAATTTAAAAAATAGATACTTATCAATAATCATTTCAAATGTAAATGGCTTAAATGCTCCAATCAAAAGACATAAGCTAGCTGAATGGATAAGAAAACAAGATCCATATATATGCTGTCTACAAGAGACCCACCTCAGAATGAAAGATACACACAGACTAAAAGTAAAGGGATGGAAAAAATATTTCATGCAAATAAAAATAAACTAACAAAAAAGCTGGGGCAGCAATACTTTATTTTCTGATAAAATAAACTTTAAAACAAAGGCTGCAGTAAGAGACAAAAAAGAACACTACATAAAGATAAAGGGAGTAATCCAACAAGGGGATATAACTCTTGTAAACATTCATGCATCCAGCATAGGAGCACCTAAATATGTAAAGCAAATCTTGATAAACATAAGGGAGAGAATGACAGCAACACAGTGATATTAGAAGATTTTAACATTCCATTGGTATCAATCGATAGATCTTTCAGTCTAGATCAGTTGTTTTTAATTAATATCTTCAGAGCATTTCATCCCAAAGCAGCAGAATATACATTTTTTTTCAGGTGCACATGGAATATTTCTAGGATAGACCACATGTTAGGACACAAAAGAAGTCACAATAAACTTAAGAAGATTGAAATCATATGAAGTATCTTCTCTGGCCATAATGGTATGAAACTAGAAATCAATCACAAGAAAAAAAAATTTAAAAACACACAAAGACAAGGAGGCTAAATAACATGTTACTAAACAATGAATGGGTTAACAATGAGATCAAGGAAGAAATAAAAAGAACCTTTAAACAAATGAAAATAAGAACTTAAAAATGCAATCTATGAAACACAGAAAAAGCATCCTAAAAATGAAATTCATAGCATTACAAGCCTACTTCAAGAAACAAGAAAACTCTCAAATAAACAATCTAACTTAACATTTAACAGAACTTGTAAAAGAACAAGCAAAGACAAAATAAGTAGAAGAAAGAAAATAATAAAGACCAGACAGAAATGTACACAATAGAGTCTAAAATAACTAAAAAAGATAAATGATATCTAGAGCTAGTCCTTTGCACAGATAAATAAGATTAACAAACATTTAACCAGATTCCTCAAGAAAATAAGAGGACCCAAATAAATAAAATCAGAAATGAAAGAGGAGAAGTAACAACAGACACCAAAGAAATACAAAAGACTGTAAAAAAATATTACAACTACATGCCAACATATGGAACAACCCAGATGGAATGGGTAAATTCCTAGAAATATAAAGTCTTCCAAAATGGATCAGGAAGAATTAGAAAATCTGGACAGACAGATTATCGCTAGTAAAATTCAAGCAGTAATAAAAAAAAACCCTCCCTTCTTTTTTAAGGCTGTGTAGTATTCCAATGTTAGAGATTATAATGCTAAATGAAATGAGCCAGTAAGAGAAAGACAAATACCATGTGATCTTACTTATATGTGAAATCTAATGAACCAAATAAACTGACTAATAACATAGAAATAGATGCATGGATACATGAAACAGACAGCTGTCAGAGGGGTGGGAGGTAAAGGGGACTGGATGAGAGAAATCAAAAGGATTTGCTAAAGAACATATATGTATAACTATAGACACAGAAAACAATGTTGTCATGGTCAGAGGGAAGGCAGGTGGCAGCAGGGTGAAGGTGGGCAAGGATGGTGGTGGGTTGGAGACATCTGTAATTGTGTCAATAATAAAAAGTAAAAAAAAAAATAACTCCCAACAAACAAATATTCCGAACTGGATGGCTTCACAGAAGAATTTTATCAAACATTGAAAGAAGGAACACCTACCTTTCTCAAACTACTCCAAAAATTTCAAGAGGAGAGGAGACCCCCAGGCTCATTTTATAGGTCAGCTGTATCCTAATTTCAGAACTAGACAATGATACTTCAAAGAATGAAAATTATAGAACAATAATGGGTGCTAAAATCCTCAATAAAATATTAGCAAACTTGATGCAGAAATTCATTAAAAAGATCATACACCATGATCAAGATAGGTTTATTTCAGGGACACAATGTTGGTACATATTTGCAAATCAATATATGTTATATACCAAATAAACAAAATGTAGGATAAAAACTATGCAATCATATCAATAGATGCAGAAAAGCATTTGATAAAATCCAGCACCCATTTATAATAAAAATTCTCAGCAAAGTAAAAATAGAGGGAATATACCTCAATCTAATAAAGGTCATGTATAACAAACCTATAGCTAACATCATACTCAATTGGGAAAAACTACAATAAAAGCATTCCGCTTAAAATCAAAATAAAGACATTGATGTCTGTTTTCACCACTCTTATTTAACATAGTACTGGAATTTCTAGTCATAACAATCAGAAAAGAAGAATAAATAAAAGGCATCTAAATTGGAAAGGAAAAAGTAAAAATGTCATTATTTGCAAATGAATCATACTTTGTATAGAGAATCTTAAAGATGCCACCAACAACAATTAGAACTAATAAATGAATTCAGTAAAATTATGGGATACAAAATCAATATAAAGAAATCAATTGCATTTTTATACACCAACAATGAGCTATCAGAAAGGAAAACTAAGAAAACAATCTCATTTGCAATTGCAGAAAAAATGCCTTGAAATATATGCTTCAAAATAAATTTATCCAAGGAGGTAAAAGATCAGCTCAAAATTATAAGACACTGAAGAAAGAAATTGATGAATATACCAATATGTGGAAGCATACACTGTGTTCATGGATTGGAAGAATTAACAGCATTAATTTGTCCATATTACACAAATCAATCTATAGATTCGATGCAATTCCTGTCAAGATACCAATGGTATATTTCACAGAACTAGTACAAATACTCCAAAAATTTATATAGAACAAAACAAATAACTTTTAAAAAGCCAAATAACCACAGCAATCTTGAGAAAGAACAAGTTGGAGGTATCACAATACTTGAAATCAAACTATATTACAAAGCCATTGTAATCAAAACAGCCTGATACTGGTATAAAAACTGACAAATAGATCAATGGAATAGACAGAGTCCATAAATAAACCCATGCCTTCATAGTCAATTAATATTTGACAAAGGAGACAAGAGCATACAATGGAGTAATGACAGTCTCTTTGATAAATGTGTTGGTAAAATGGGGCAGGAACATGCAATAAAATGAAATTAGTCCATCAACTTACATCATAGAGAAAAATAAATTCAAAATGAATAAAATACTTAAATATAAGTGAAAAATCATAAAAATTCTAGAAGAATACACAGTGTAGCAGTAAAATCTCAGACATCTCTCATAGCAATGTCCTTGGGCCAGTAAAACAAAAGAACAAATGAACAAATTTCATTACATTAAACTAAAAAGCTTGTGTAGAACAAAAAAATTAACAAAATGAAAAGGGAATTCACTGAATCAGAGAACATATTTGTCAATGATATATTTGACAAAGGTGTAATTTCCAAAATACTTAAAGAACTTATACAGTTCAGCACCAGGAAGACAAACAGCCCAATTGAAAAATGGTCAAAGGACCTAAATAGACACTTCTCCAAAGAGGACGTACAGATGGCCAATAGACATATGAAACAATGTTCACCATCACTAATTATCAGAAGATTCAAATTGAAACCATAATGAGGTATCACCTCACAGTTGTCAGAACAGCTATTATTAACAAATCAACAAACAACAAGTGCTGACAAGGGTGTGGGTTAAGGTAATCCTGGTGCACTGTTGATGGGAATGCACACTGGTGCAGCCACTGTGGAAAACAGTATAAAGTTACCTCAAAAAATTAAAAATAGGACTTCTTTTTGACCCAGAGATCCCACTTCAGAGAATACTTTTTAAGAAGCCCACAACATTAATTCAAAAGAATAAATGCACCTCTATGTTCATAGCAGCATGATTTATAGTAGCCAAGACCTAGAAACAGCCCAACTGCCCATCAGTAAATGAGTGGATTAAAAAAAAAAGCTGTGATATATTTGTACAATGTAATACTACTCAGCTATATTTCTAAAGAAAGTCTTACCTTTTGCAATGGCATGGATGGAACTGGAGATAATTATGAGAATTGAAATAAGCCAGTCAGAGAAAGATAAGTACTATAAGATTTCATTCGTATGTGAAATCTAATGAACAAAATAAACTAACAAACAAAATAGAAAAAGATGCATAGAGAACAGACTTACAGCTGTCTGAGATGAGGGAAGGGTGAAAGGTTGGGGAAAAAGGTAAAGGTATTAAGATAAAAAATCCTCACAGGCACAATACAGACAGCATTATGTGATTACCAGGTGGGGGTGGTAAAAGTGGGTATTGGGGGGATAAATGGCGATGGAAGGAAACTTAAGTTGGGATGGTGAATATACAATATGATATGCAGTCGATATATTATAGAATTG
>CM052549.1:59591330-59607940 GCA_028533065.1 Trachops cirrhosus
TTAGCTATTGTAAATTGTGCTGCTATGAACATTGTGGTGCATAGGTTCTTTTGGGTTGGTGTTTCAGGGTTATTAGGATATAGTCCCAGCAGTGGAATTGCTGGGCCAAAGGGCAGATCCATTTTTAGTTTTCTGAGGAAGTTCCATACTGTTTCCATAGTGGTTGTACCAGTCTGCAGTCCCACCAACAGTGCACTAGGGCTCCCTTTTCTCCACAATCTCTCTAACACTTGTTCTTTGTTGCTTTGTTTATGATGGCCATTCTGACCGGTGTGAAGTGGTACCTCACTGTGGTTTTAATTTGCGTCTCTCTGATAGCTAATGATATTGAGCATCTTTTCATGTGTCTCTGGATCCTCTGTGTATCCTCCTTGGAGAAGTGTCTGTTCAAGCCCTTTGCTGATTTTTTTAGTTGGGTTGCTTGTCTTCTTAGAGTGGAGTCCTGTAACTTCTTTATATACTTTGGAGATTAAACCCTTGTCTGAGGTGTCATTGGCAAATATGTTTTCCCATACAGTTGGTTCTCTTTTTATTTTAATACTGTTTTCCTTAGCTGTGAAGAAGCTTTTTATTTTGATGAAATCCCATTTGTTTATTCTTTCCTTTATGTCCCTTGCTCTAGGGGACGTGTCAGTAAAAAAGTTTCTGCGTGAAATATCTGAGATTTTCTGCCTATGTTCTCCTCTGGGACTTTAATGGTGTCATGGTTTATATTTAGATCTTTTATCCACCTTGCATTTATTTTTGTGTATGGTGTAAGTTGGTGCTCAAGTTTCATTTTTTTGCATGTAGCTGTCCAGTTCTCCCAACACCATTTGTTGAAGAGTCTAGTTTTACCCCATTTATGTTGCTGCCCACTTTGTCAAATATTAATTGACCATAGAGACTTGGGTTTACTTCTGGGCTCTCTCTTCTGTTCCATTGCTCCATGTGCCTGTTTTTACACCAATACCAACCTCTTTTGATTACAGTGGCCTTGTAATACAGTTTAGTATCAGGTATTATGATCCCTCCTACTTTACTCTTCTTTCTCAAAATTGCAGCAGCTATTCAGGGTCATTTATGGTTCCATGTAAATTTCTGAAGTGTTTGTCTATGTCTATGAAATATGCCATTGGTACTTTAATAAGGATTGCATTGAATCTGTAAACTGCTTTGGGTAGTATGGACATTTTGATGATGCTAATTCTTCCAATCCATGAACACAGTATATGATTCCATTTGTTTGTGTCTTTCTTGATTTCTCTCTTCAGTGTTGTATAGTTTTCTGAGCACAGGTCTTTTACCTCTTTGGTTAGGTTTATTCCTAGATATTTTATTTTTCTTTTTGCTATATCGAATGGGATGTTTTTCTTAATTTCTGCTTCTGCTGTTTCATTGTTGGTGTACAAAAATGCCTTTGATATCTGGATATTGACTTTGTATCCTGCTGTTTTGCCAAATTCATTTATTAGGTCAAGCAGTTTTTTGTCCGAGTCTATAGGATTTTCTATATACACTAACATGTCATCTGCAAAGAGTGACAGTTTCGCTTCCTCCTTTCCAATTTAGATGCCTTTTATTTCCTTTTCTTGTCTAATTGCTGTGGCTAAATCTTCCAGTACTATATTGAAAAGAAGTGGTGAGAGTGGACAGCCTTGTCTTGTTCCTGAAGTTAGTGGAAAAGATTTTCATTTTTGCCCATTGAGTGTGATGTTGGCTGTAGGTCTCCCATATATGGCCTTTATTATGTTGAGGAATGCTCCCTCTATTCCCACTTTGCTGAGGGTTTTTATCATAAATGGGTGCTGTACCTTATCAAATGCTTTTCCCGCATCTATTGATATGATCATGTCATTTTTGCCTTTGCTTTTGTTTATGTGATGTATTACATTTACTGATTTGCGAATATTGTACCATCCTTGCATCCAAGTGGGATGAATCCCACTTGATCATGGTGTATGAACTTTTAATGTATTGTTGGATATGGTTTGCTAATATTTTGTTGAGGATTTTAGTGTCTATGTTCATCAGCGATATTGGCCTGAAGTTTGTGTCTTTGTCTGGTTTGGGGATCACGATGATGCTGGCCTCAAAAAAGAGTTTGGGAATCTTCCATTATTCGGGATTTTTTGGAATAGTCTGTGAAGGATAGGGGTTAGCTCTTCCTTAAATGTTTTGTAGAATTCTCCTGTGAAACCATCTGGTCCAGGGCTTTTGTGTGTCAGGAGTTTTTTGATTACTGTTTCAATTTCATCTGTTGTTATTGGTCTGTTCAGGGTTTCTGCTTCTTCTTCATTCAGTTTTGGAAGATTATATTTTTTTCTATAAATTTGTCCATTTCACCAAGGTTTTCAAATTTCTTGGCATACAGTTTTTCATAGTAATTTCTTACGATCCTTTGTATTTTGTGGTATCAGTTATAATCTCTCCTCTTTCATTTCTGATTGTGTTTATTTGGGTCTTCTCTCTTTTTATCTTGATGAGTCTGCTTAAAGGCTTGTCAATTTTGATTATCTTTTGAAAGAACCAACTCCTGGATTATTTGATCCTTAGAATTGTTCTTTTAGTCTCTATGTCATTTAATTCTGCTCTGATCTTGGTTATTTCCTTCCTTCTACTTGCTCTGGGCTGTCTATGTTGTTGTTCCTTGAGTTCTTATAGATATAGAGTTAGGTTGTTTGAAATGTTTCTATCTTTTTTAGGTAGGCCTGTTTCACTATGAAATTCCCTCTCAGTACTGCCTTCACTGTGTCCCATAAGATTTGGGTTGTTGTGAGTTCATTTTCATTTGTTTCCGGAAATGTTTTATTTCTTCCCTAATTTCATTCTTGACCCATTCATTGTTTAATAGCATGCTATTTAATCTCCATGATTTTGAGTGTTTTCGGTTTTTTTCCTTGGGGTTGGTTTCTAGTTTCAGTTTGTTGTGGTCAGAGAAAATGCTTGATATTGTTTCAATTTTCTTGAATCTGTTGAGGTTTATTTTGTGTCCTATCATGTGGTCTATCTTTGAAAATGTTCCATGTGCATTTGAAAAGAATGTGTATTTTGCTTCTTTGGAATGGAGGGCTCTTTACATATCTGTTATGTCTGTTTCATCTAGGTCATTGTTCAATGCCACAATATCTTTGTTGATATTTTGTTTGGAAGATCTGTCCATTTTTGATAGTGGGGTGTGAAAATCCCCCACTTTAATTGTGTTGCTGTCAGTATCTTTCTTGAAGTCCTCTAAGATTTTGTTTATGTATTTGGGTGCTCCTATGCTGGGTTTATATATATATTAACAATGTTTATGTCTTCTTGATGGATTCTTCCTTTTAGTATTATGAAGTGACCTTGTGGGTCTCTCTTTATGGCCCTTTTTTGGAAGTCTATTTTGTTTGATATGAGTACTGCTACCCCGGCTTTTTTTTCCTGTTCCTTTGCTTGGAAAATTTGTTTCCAGCCCTTCAATTTCAGTCTGTGTAGGTCTTTTGAGCTGAGGTGGGTCTCATATAGGCAGCATTTGTGTGGGTCATGATTTCTTATCCATTCAGCTATTCTATGTCTTTTGATTGGGGCATTTAATCCATTTATGTTTAAGGTTATTATTGATAGGTACTTATTCATTGCCATTTACGCACCTGTGTTGCTCTTTCTCTCTTTTCCTTTCTTTCCTTAAAGTAGTCCCTTTAGCATCTCTTGCTGAGCTGGTTTGGTGGAGGTGTATTCTCTTAGGCTTCTTTTGCCTGGGAAACTTCTTATTTGGCCTTCTATCTTGATTGAGAGCCTTGCTGGGCAAAGTAGCCTTGGTTGCAGGTCTCTGGTTCTCATTACTTGGAGTATTTTTTGCCATTCTCTTCTGGCTTGGAGCATTTTTATTGAGATGTCGGTGCTAGCCTAATTGGGGCTCCCTTGTATGTTACTTCCTGTTTCTCCCTTGTTGCCTTTAACATTCTCTCTTTGTCTTGAAATTTTGCCATTTTAATAATGATGTGTCTTGAGGTGGGCCTCTTTGGGTTCCTCTTGATTGGGATTTGTGTGACTTTTTCTCTTATCAAATTAGGGAAGTTTTCCATCATTATTTTTTCAAATAGGTTTTCTATCCCTTGCTCTTCTTCTTCTCCTTCTGGTATCCCTATTATACAGATATTATTATGTTTCATATTGCCTTGCATATCTCTTAATCCCTCTTCATTCTTTCTGAGCCTCTTTTCCTGTTCTTGCTTTTTCTGGGTGCTTTTTTCTACTTTGTCATCCAGCTCGCTGATTTGATATTCTGCTTCATTAGTCCTGCTTTTGATTCCTTCTATTGTGTTCTTCAGTTCAGAAATTGTATTCTTCATTTCCTCTTGGCCCTTTTTTGATAGTTTCTATTTCCTTTTTCATGTTGATATAGTTTACAGTGAGTTCATTCTACTCTTCCTGTAGTTTCTGGTAATTCATTGTGAGCTCATTGAACCTCTTGATAACAATTTCTTTGAACTCAATATCTGATAGTTGACTTGCCTCTATTTCATTTAGCATTCTTTCTGAGGCTTCCTCCTTTCCCTTCATTTGGGGATTGTTTCTTTGTCTTTTCATTGTTTGTGCGACTCTTCTTGTTAGCCTCTGCTTCTTAAATTGATCTGAACTGGTTCCCTGGATTAATGTGTGAACTTCTGCCATAGAATACCTGTGAGATTCAGTGGTGCCATCTCCTTTGGGTATCTTGGTGTTCACAACTTCGCCTTACTCTTGTTTATGATTAGTTGGAGGAGTAAGGCAACATGGTTGAAGACAGCAAGAGTATTCTATGATATTTACAGTAGCAGCCAGTAGAGAAGAGATAGGAGATCCTTTGGCTATATACAGTGTTAACTGTGATCGTCTACCCCACTGGCCACTTTTAGAAAGGATGAAAAGAAAATAAGTCTCTTATTGGGGAGGAAAGAATTTTGAGTTGGATCTAGAAAGCAGTGATGTTGTGGGAGCTCAGATTCTGAGGTAGGGTGAAAGTAAAGAATAGGAAATAGTTGTAGTATGTGAGAGAATAGAGTTAACCCCTACAGTAATTGAGTTCAGGAAACTGAAGTGGGCTAAGATCTGGGAAGCATGTTTTGCAGTATTTACAATTGTATGTAATAGCTATTATTTACAGTAGTATTAGAGCAACAATCATATGGCAGAATCTATGAGATCTATGTAACAAGAATAAGGAGTATAAGACCTTGAGTAATGTGGTAATGGAACACAAATGAAGTGAAGGGCAGTAAATTTGCAATACACTATGAATGAGATAAGAGGGGAAACATGTCAAATTATTCAATATAACCAGCCAAGCAAAGAAGACTATACAGAAAGAAGAGGAATACCAAAATAGTATTAAAATAAAAAATATAAGAATAATGAAAAAATGATAATACAAATTGCAATAACTTGCCAGTTCAAAAAAAAATAGAATAAAGAAGGGAAAAAAGCAGAAGATGGAAGGAAGAAGAGATAAATTTGTAAAGAAAGGAATAAGGAATAACATTAGAAATAAAGACAGAAAGAAAGAGAAGCATAAGGAATTGTGAGATATAAAAAATAACAATTAAAAAAGAAAAGTAAAAAGTTACTTAAAAAAGAGAAAAGACAAAATAACAAAATAAAAAAGCTCTTTTTGGTTTCCAACTGGCCAAACTGTTTCTTCTGGTCTTGCTGGCTTCAGCAGGCTGAGGGGAAATTGGTGTTTCTTTACTCCCTTCCCATTCAGCACTCAGTCAGCATCTGCGTATTCTCCCCAGGGCTAGCCACACGTTCTCCCCAGTGCCAGCTTGGTGACTCTAGCAAGGCCCTGGGTGTGGGATCTGGGTCCTCCTACGCATGCTCTCTGGAGCTCATGGCCGTTGGCTCCCTGGATCCTATGGAGTGCAGAGTGCACTCACCTTCTCCGTGTTCAAGACTGAGTGCTCTGGGGATCCTGCGGAGCATTCTCACCTTTTCTGGATTCATGTGTGTGGGCTCAGGGCTCCTGAGGGACAAGGACTTCCCCAGTTCGCCACTGTGGGCACCAGGGATCCTGCGGAGCATCCATGCCTTTTCCTTGTTTAGGGCTGTGTGCTCTGGGTCTTCCACAAAGCCACACTCTCTCAGGCTTGCGGGTGCTGGCGCAGCTTGCGGCCAGGCCGCCTGTGTCACACAGGCTCTGGCCCACACTCTTCCCAGCGCTGCGCGTGGGTGTTCACAGCCCCTGTGTGAGTGCCTCTACATCCTCACTCCCCTCTCAGTGCCTTTAAGCAACCAGGCCTCCTCCGTGCTGCTCTATCTGTGTTTGGCTGGGGAGGGAGCGGTTGACCCAGCTCTCCCCTGAGAGCCCTGAGGCAGACCTGGGATTGCAGGGCATGGGGCTGCAGCCACCCTGGTCCCCCAGCTGATCCTTGGGCCATTATTATCCTGAAGCAGTCTCCTTACCATCTGGTTTTTCAATATCCGCTACAATTTTTGTCTCCAATTTTCATGTATGTTATGATATTGTTGTCTGTTTGCTCTGTTCCTCTGCTGATCAGCTAGGTTTTTCTCCCGTGTGTAGGGGGAATGGAATCTGCTCCCTCCTACTACGCTGCCATCTTCTCTTCCTCAGGACATATTCTTACTACCAATAAATATTGGACCTCTCCCTATGGTTCTTCAATTAAACAGAAACCTCATAATTATTTCCTAATTTTAAAAGATGTTAGTTAAAAATATCACCACCCTCCAACTACCACACATTATTTTAATTATAAGAATAAGGACATATTTAATGCCTACAAAGAGTTTTTCTGAAGATAAAATTAAACAGTGATGAAATCCCTTATAAACATTGACAACATTACAAAAACGTAAGTGACTGATACTCAATTTCTTTTGTATAAAAAACCTGAACCCACCAATTCTGTCAGTAAGAGCAAACAATGCAGGATATATTTTTGCAGAAGTAATTTCAACACTAAACAATTGTTCACATGATCATAAATCATTTCCCAAATCCAGTGCATGTAGAAACAGGAAAAATGACAAGACATCCTAAACCTAAATTAACCATACTGTCAATACGCCTATCATCTCAGGAAATACAACAAGAGCATTAAGTACTCTAATGAACACAGCACACTCTCATTTCCACTCAGTCTTACTGATCCTAACTTTCAAGAATATCTTAAACATTTCATATCAGCTTGGAAAAATGAAGCTTAATAGAAATTTGATTAAGTGCAGACAAATTATGCATATTATTTTTCCCAAAAGAGAAATGTAGTTTAATATAATTAGAAAATACTTAAATTAAGAATTGAGAAGCATTGTTTTCACTAATATTTTAATAGAGCAACTTTATTTAGAGTATGGAATTGTTCCTGCATAATGGAATTAAATTTGTCAATTCTTCTTTATTATTGTGACTTAATCTCTATAAATAATTAAAACTTGGTGTATAAGATTCTCAATTTGGAGCAACATATTAATAGTTTTCTATTGCCCTGGGTAGTTAAAATGTAAATAATATGTTTGTCTTTTCCAATTTGTCTCCTGTAACAATCTGACATTATGTCAGTAATGAAAGTCTGTTATAAAATGAAAAGCACAATTATTGACATGAAGGCTAAAGCAAAAGTGTAATGAGAAATCTCAGTCTAGCAATCAAACAAAGTTTAATTTTGTTTACTCACTTGACACGCTTCAGAATAGTCTCATGAGTCCAAATATTCAGGACGACAATCTGACAGACATGATTTTTGCCTTTTATTCAATATTCATCTCATGAGAAATGTGGAGAACCATCTGGGTAATCACAGTATTTACTTTTGCCAAGTATAAAGAGCATAGGAAATGAAAATGGTGTTCTAAATCTAGTCATTACTCCACTATATGGGGGATTTATGTTTCTGCTATATTTTATTTACACAAGTATATTCTCTAAAAGACATTTCTAACATATGATCCTGTTCTTAAAGTTTGATTTCTACTAGAGTTAATGTGTGCTATCAATAAGTAGTATGTGAGCATTGGTGATGAAATGACTTTGATTCTTACTATATACATTATATTATGTGTTTATGCCTTATTTCAAGCCATAAAAATTATATCATTGATTATATTTCTAGTGTCAGTCAAGTAAATGCATTCTGAATTGCCATTTATATTTTAGATCAGCCTGTCTAGTAAAATGAGACATACTAATAATGACTAATGCCTAGTGTATAGATCTCTAAAACTTGGTCATGAAAATGTATACTATTACAACAAATACCAAAATGACTGTGATATTTTGAATAAAATCAAGATGAAGACAACAGAGGGCATTAAATAGAAGTGATCTAAGTAATTAAAGGAACATGTAATTCATGGCCATGTAAAGAAGGAGGGAAGAGGACATATGAATGTGGAAAAAAAGAGTTAAAGCTACTTTTTACACACACACAAATGTGTGATGATTTATTTGGGAAGGGATGGTGGTATAAGGTCAGAGAAGGTTTTCATTATAGAATACTTGATTTTGTAAAACTAACAGCTTCTTTCAATACAAATGGTCATTTTGAATCAAACCATTAGTTGTGTGCATTTTGACAGTTATAAAACCAGATTTGTTTTTAAAATAACACCTACTTACAATTAATATATGAATTGTTATTTTCTAATTTATTTTGTGAATTATGTTTGAATTAAAAGAGACTATTTAGTGGGTAGCCTTTCTAAGCAACCTCAGTTAAAAACCTCCTCTTTTATATACTTGATTCTTTACTCTCTGCCAGACCTGACAAAAAGTGAGAGTGAAAACAAGAATGGCTGTGTACTTGTGAACACATTTTTAGAAATTTTAAATATAGTGGAAATTAGCTTCACAGAATTAGAACCAGAATTATTGAAACATATAAAATATCTCTAGTAAAAGATAATGAATAATATTTTCATATATGTACTTATGTACACACACATGCATGGGGTGAGCAAAAGTAGGTTTACAGTTGTCCATATAGAGAATAACACAATAATTAATAAAACTATAAGATAAACTCTGTGTTTTACATACTCACACCTGTAAACCTACTTTTGCCTGACTTATGTAATAAAATTCATAGACAATCTGCCCTTGAATTAACCTAGAACAAACACTAGTAAATGAACAAAATTTGAAATAGAATTTTATCTATATGCAAATCCAACATCTGAATAAAAATATACACCTGAGGTAACTTCACACCATTTTCCACAGTGACTGCACCAGTCTGCACTCCTACAAAGAGTGTACTAGGGGCCCACTTCTGAAAATATACCCTAAGAATTCCAAAACACTGATTTGAAAGAATATATGCACCTCTTTGTTCATAGCAGCATAATTTACAATTGCCAAGATCTGGAAACAGCTCAAGTGTCCATCAGTAGATCAGTGGATAAAATAGCTGTGGTAAACTTACACGGTGGAATACTACACAGACATAAAAAGAAAGAAATCTTACCTTTTGTGACAACATGGATGGACTTGGAGGTTATCATGCTAAGTGAAATAAATCATGCAGAAAATACCATATGATCTAACTTATATGAGAATTGTAATGAACAAAATAAAC
Source organism: Trachops cirrhosus (assembly GCA_028533065.1). NCBI lineage: Eukaryota > Metazoa > Chordata > Mammalia > Chiroptera > Phyllostomidae > Trachops > Trachops cirrhosus. The sequence continues at coordinate 59,600,861 of CM052549.1, forward strand.
TGATGAACAAAAAAACAGAGGCATGGATACATGGAACAGACTGACAGCTGTCAGAGGAGAGGAGGGAGGGTAACTGGATGAAAAAAGGTGAAGGGATTAGCCAAAGAACATATATGTCTAATCCATAGACACAGACAATACTGTGGTGATGCCCAGAGGGAAGAGAGTAAGGACTGGGTGGTGGTAGGCAAAGGGGGGAAAAATGGGGACATGCATAATATTGTCAACAATGAAAATAAAGTTAAAAATAAATTGTGTAAATAAAGTATTAAGACATTTAATAAAAGAGAAAATATACATGAGTATCTATATTAATTGTTTATTGTGTTTATGCCAACTTTCACTGATGACCTAGGAGAATACACATAATTATCTCAGTACATTTTATTTATATTCTTGGATAAAAGCACTGTGGAGCTCTTCATTTAGTGTTCCTTTCCACAATCATCTAAAAAAATATTGGATGTAAAGTCTCCAAATGGCACTGAACGTAAATTTCCAAGAACTAAATCAGAAACTGTGAAGTAACTGACTTTATCCTACTTGCAAGCTAATGCATTATTAGTCTGCCCCCTTTTTGCATACTCATACTGACCAAAGGTGCCCTACCCAGTCTCTGGGTCAGAGGCACAGGCCATTCCTGACAGCACCCACAGCAGCCAGAGTGGTATCTTAGCACAGAGTCTCCAATCCCAATCCCCACAGAGCATCTCGAATAAACACGGTATGTTGCCTGCCACGGGATTTCAAATTCTGGGAAACTCTGAGCTGTGTAGACAGCCAACACATACGCTCATTCTCCCTACAAGAGAGAGTGATTACTCACTAAGCAAGTTTCCTCTGGGGGAGTGGAGAATGTATTTTTTGGATTCCTACCTTAATACTTAACACTCAAGTCCCCAGGAAAGGTAAAGAGAGATTATTATGTTTCCAAATCTCAGAAGTTTCTAGCTTGAAAGAAATGCTACCTTGTGTGTTTGTGTTTTAAACAGGTGTCTCTGCTTCAAAGACCTGGACCAGTTAGAAAAGTGAAAATATTCAAAGTGAATTGTTTCTGAACAGATTCATTCCTGGTTTCCACAACATTCAAGTTCTTGGTGAATTTCCCCATGCATGTGCCACTCCATTACGCTCTAATTAAGCTAAGACTAGTACAAAATCCTTTCAGTCTGTTTGTGTAACACTTAAAACTGCTGTCAGCAGAAATCTGGGGGTCAGAGTGAGGGAACCTTCCAGTGATGACCTCAGCTATGATCCCCATGGTCCTGGATCTAGTGAACTGAAGAAATCTCACAAACCATTAAAAAGGCAGGTGTCTTTTCATTAATTTTCTGTGTTGACTCTTCCAACTGTTTTAATGTGTTATTCCAGATACAATGTCATGTTATTAGCACAGTTTTTGCCTCAGCCTGCAAGATGGAAATCTGTGGAACTTCTGCCATCCATGCAAACTCCAGCCAGTGAGCAGAAGCTAACCTGAATGCCTTCCAGTGTTGAGGCAGTGCCATTAATCACTTCAGGTAAAGTTACAGATGTATTATACCACCTTATCTAATTGAATAACTAACATGGTATTAAAACTGTCCAAATAGTCTGTGTAAATAATGAGTTAGTTATCTGTCTGGGAAGGTCAGATGAATTAAGGAAACCTCATTTTGGAGAATGCTCTGCAGCATCTGAATTACCAATGATGATTCTTTACATACTCTATAACTACCTTAAGGTGCATGTCATGATGTGTGTTTTTGTTTTTGTTTTTAGATTTATTTATTTATAGATAGAGGGGAAGGGAAGGAGAAAGAGGGGGAGAGAAACGTCAATGTTTGGTTGCCTCTCGTGCACTCCCTACTGGGCACACAGCCCACATCCCAGGCATGTGTCTTGACTGGGAATCAAACCTGTGACACTTTGCTTTGCAGGCACACACTCAATCCACTGAGCTACATCAACCAAAGCATGATGTTTTTGAGAGGAAGGAAAGATAATATCAGGCCTCTAAATAAGAACTATAATCTAGTGGGCAAATACATTGGCTCTGGAAATAATTATTGTTTATAATTTTATGACGTCTATTTGGAATGTACTTTGGCAGTGCCTGCAATGTGGCATATTACAGAGTATCCCATGGGGCACCAGGGTGGTTGGTAGGTCTTAGGGTTCTTAATTCAGCCTGAGTAATTGAGTCTAATATTTGGTTTATGAGTAACTGCTTGAGGGAATTCAGTCCAATTGCTCTTGTTAGTCTATACTATCAGTGAGGTAGCATTCTTCATTTTCATAATATCTGTATGCAGAAGCATCCTGAAGTGCTATACTTAGGAATTTCAGGAACTAAATCATCCACTGAGGTGCTTAACTTTAGGAATCCCCCAAAATATTTAGGACTCCAAAGCCTCATACTAACTTTAGGAACCTCTGTATCTTTCTCTTCCTGCTTTAAGGAAAGAAAGAGAGAGAGAGGGGAAAAAAAGCAACTGTATCATTTGGATTGCTTGTGATTAAGACAGCCTTATTTCTGGGCTCTTAGGATATAGTCATAGCAGTGGAATTGCTGGGTCAAAAGGCAGTTCCATTTTTCATTTTCTGAGGAAATTCCATACTATTTTCTACAGTGGCTGCACCAGTCTGCATTCCCACCAACAGTGCACTAGGGTTCCCTTTTCTTCTCATCCTTTCCAACACTGGTTTGTTGATTTGTTTGTGATGGCCATTCTGACCAGTGTGAAGTGGTATCTCATTGTGGTTTTATTTTGCATCTCTCTGATGGCTAGTGATGCTGAACATCTTTTCATATGTCTCTGGGCCCTGTGTATGTCCTCCTTGGAGAAGTGTCACCCCAATGTTCATAGCAGCACAATTTACAATAGCCAAGTGCTAGAAGCAACCTAAGTGCCCATCAGTAAATGAGTGGATCAAAAAACTATGATACATTTACACAATGGAGTTCTACGCAGGAGAAAGAAAGAGCTACCCTTTTCCACAGCATGAGTGGAAATGGAGAGCATTATGCTAAGTGAAATAAGCCAGGCGGTGAGAAACAAATAGCATATGATCTCACTTTTAACTGGAACATAATCAACGAAAGAAAAAGCAAACAAAATATACCCAGAGACATTGAAATTAAGAACAATCTAACACTAGCCAGATGGGAGGGAGGAGGGGACAATGGAGGGAATGGGGGGAAGTAGTTTTCATGAACTACTATAAAGAACACATAGACAAAACCAAGAGGGGGAGGGTGGAAGCAAGGGAGGGAGGTGAGTTTGGCTGGGGTGGGGGGAAAATGCAGACAACTGTAATTGAACAACAATAAACTAATTTAAAATAAAAAGACAGGTTTATTTCCCTTAGCTTGACTAAACTATAGACTGGTTTCTTCCTAACTCTAGGCCCCTGACATCCCTTTTATTGGAGTATTTGCTTTAGAAAGCTTAAAATTGTAAACTCTATCTTTTCAAAGGTAGATAAATCTTCTCCTACCCTCTTACCAGTTTTACAAACAAAAGACCTACTAACCAACTCTTTGAGATATAAGTACTAAAGAAGAGAGTGCCGCTATCTCCCAGTCTTTATGGGAGGGTAGGAGCCTAATTTTAGTAGGCTCCAATTAGCAAACACAACAGGTCTAATAACATTAAATAACCTTTACCCTAAAAGCCTCCAGTATTTTCCACTGGTTCACCTCAAAACTTAAATACCCTCCCATATTTTGTTTTTCTAGACTTAAATTCAATTTTGATCTCCCATTGCAAGAGTCTTCAAGTTTTTCTTGCCTGTGTAACTCTGTACAGTGAAATTTTGTTTGACACTTGTTTCAGTCCTACCTCCCAGTAATCAGTTTGTAACCACCTGTTCAAATCATTCTCATTAGCAAGAAATATAAAGGACTACATACTATCCAATGCATTGTACATATTAGTCAACATATCACTGATTCACATGGACTTCCTGAGTCAATGGACCCACAGATCTACTGTGTACTTCTTTCAAATGGGTATTTTCTCTGACATTGCCTGATCCTTTTTACTAGACTGAAAAGTCAGGAACTGTGAAGAAAGATATTACCTTGCATGCAAGCTCAAGTTAGCTTGGTATCATTTTATTTACTTATATTGACAGACACAGACTTCTATTAATCATAGGAAAAGCAGCTGCTAGATTAGCATTTTAGCATCCACATTCCCGCAGAAGAACATAATATAAACTAGCTATTGGCTGCATGTGCAGTGTAGTTGCAGCATAAGAAAGGGACCTCAAATTTAGGAAAGAGTTTTTTAATATGCTGCTGACATGTCTGCCATTCCTGAGAAATACAGGGAGGGACTGGGGCAGAGAGAAAGAAAGAGAGAGAGAGAATTTTCATTAAGTCTCTTCCAAGGCAGAGAGGGAAAGTATTTCTTGGTTTATTAGTCTAGAAAGTAATCAAATGTCCCCAGAGAGAAAGAAGGAGATGGCTTTACACATTCAGTCTCTCTGGACCTATTACTAGTTTTTCACGCATATTTGCTATTCAAACACTCTTTGCTCTAAACTAAAATGAAATTATCCAGTAAGATTTGTCACCCAATACCAAGATAATGTTGAATTTTATTTTTTCTTCAAGATATATGCTGCCCTCATCATTGTCATTGATTTGAACCAAGTTCACAGGATTGTCTCTGTGCTTAAATATTCAGATTATTGATGCACTCAATTATATACTGTTGCATAGGTCTACCATGTATAAGATATGTGATTAAAATATGGGAGAATACCAAAACAATTATTTACAAATATTGATTTTTAAATGCTATTATAAATATGTTATGAATATATATACATATCATTAAACTGAATTGAAAAAAGTGAGTAGAAGAATTCAGAGGTGTATTTAATAGAAATCAATTATGAGATGTATCTTTAAGCTTAGCAATAATTAGCTTTCACAGAAAGTGTAATGAAAGAACATTTTTAAAAACCAAAATTGACATACATACATGATGCTATTTTGAATTCCATGTTAGCAAAAGAAAAAATGCATATACAAATTACCTTAATTTAAAGCATTTATTAATGGTATAAAATTAATTTGTCTTACTAATGGCTTCTTAAATTTGATTATACTTATGACATCTACTAAGAACTATATTTTCAAATTCTTAAATGACTTTTGCAACTTATCAAACTTGTTACTATTCTTAACAGATCTCATTAATATAATGACTGAAAAATCTTTAGTAAATAATTTTAATTTAAATTATCAGGATTGCAGCCACAAGCCTATTTTCTTTCCTACCATTGTCAAAGACTATCTTTGCATCTCATTTCTTTTAAATATATTTTCCAAAACACTTGAACTTTCTGCCTTATTCTCTGATTTTTCTCTTTGCTTCAGAGTCTATTTATACTGTATTTACTTGTTTGAAACTTTTGCTTTAGCTTTCCCATATATTCTTTTTATAACCTCCAAAGGTTTGGATTTTATTTCCTTATTGACGATTATCCAGAGCCAGGAGACAATATTACCAAATTCCATACCCTCTATTTTCTCACAAATGAAGTTCAGACACCTCTCTACCTTTTTTATATCTACTCTTTCACAAAATGTATACTTTTATAATAATGGATAATTACTTCTTTCTACTAACTGAACCCACTCACAGCAGATTCCTTATGTATTATTGAATGACTGCTTTATTGAGTATATAGAGGGAGCTCAATATACATAAGTAGTATTTCATTGTTAAAATAATAAATTAGATAAAAATCTATTAAGCAATCCCATAAAACTGTCAGCTGATTTCTCAAAAGAAACCTTGCAGGCAAGAAGGGGCTTGAAAGAAGTATTCAAAGTCATGAAAGGCAAGGACCTACAACCGAGATAACTCTATCAGGCAAAGCTATCATTTAGAATGAAAGGGCAGATAAAGTGCTTCCCAGATAAGGTCAAGTTAAAGGAGTTCATCATCACCAAGCCCTTATTATATGAAATGTTAAAGGTACTGATCTAAGAAAAGGCAGTTGATCAAAAATATGAACAGTTAAGTGACAAGAAACTCACAACTATCAACAACTGAACCTAAAATAAATAAAAAAACAAAAACAAACTAAGCAAGCAACTAGAGCAGGAACAGAATCACAGAAATGGAGATCACAAGGAAGGTAATCAGTGGGGAGGGGGAGGAGGAGGGGAAGAATCGGGGGAAAAAGGTACAAGGAAAGAGAAGCATAAATTATAGGTAGAAAATAGGGGGAGGTTAAGAATAGTATAGGAGACTTCTGGCCAAGATGGAGGCATAGGTAGATGCACTGTGCCTCCTCACACAACCAAGATAGGGACAACAACAATATAGAAACAAAAAAACAACCAGAACTGACAGAAAATTGAAGTGCATGGAAGTCCAACAACCAAGGAGTTAAAAATAGACACGTTCATCCAGACTGGTATGAGGGGCAGAGTCCGGCTGGGTGAGGGACGTGGAGCAGAGACCTGAGCAACTGGGGCAGCGCACAAATCCACAGCAGGCAGAACCTGGGCACACAAGTGGCGGTGGCTGGTGGGCCAGGTTGGGGGCTGGCGACCAGCAGACCCAGCGAGGTGGCCATTGTGAAGCAAGGCACTGCGTGCAGCTCAGGGTCCCAGCACCGGGAAGTGGAGCTTTGGGGCACTGACTGAAGAGGGTCCTGCAGGGTGCACAGGCCCACCCACACCAGAATTGGTGCCAGAGGGGCCCAGTTGGCTTGTGGAAGGGTGTGAGGTCCTACAGAGAGCAGAGCAAGCGCCATTGTTCCTTCTCGGACCCCGCCCCCACATACAGCCTCACTACCCTAGACTGGGGTGCCCCACCCCGGTGAAAACCTAAGGCCCCGCCCCTCACTACAGGAGCTCGACAAGACCAAAAAAAAAAAAAAACCAGCAAAAAGATGGCTCAAACAGAAGAAGATTTGAAAGCCCCAGGTCCCATCCTTTTAAGTGACCAAGAGATAGCCAACCTATCAGATGCACAGTTCAAAGCACTGGTGATCAGGATACAGAATTGGTTGATTTTGGTTGCAAATTAGAAGAAAAAATGCAGGCTACAGTAAGTTTAATGAAGAAAA
>CM052549.1:59608440-59657859 GCA_028533065.1 Trachops cirrhosus
ATAAAAAACATGTGCAGTAAAATGACAGCAAACTCACAATTATTAACAACCACACCTGAAACAAACACAAGAAGAAACTAAGCAAACAACTAGAACAGGAACAGACACACAGAAATGGAGATCACATGGAGGGTTAGCAACAAGGGAGTGGGAGGAGGGGGGGAAGGTACGAAGAATAAGTAGCATAGATGGAGGTAGAAAATAGACAGGGAGGGCACGAATAAGAGGGGAAATGTAGAAGCTAAAGAACTTATGGCACATGGACATGAACTAAAGGGGGGAAATGTGGGTGGGAGAGGGTGTTCAGGGTGGAGGGGAATGAAGGGGGGATAATAGGACAACTGTAATAGCATTATCAATAAAATATATTTTTTAAAAAAGAATAGTATAGGAAATGGAGAATCCAAATAATTTATGTGTATGACCGATGGACATGAACTAAGGGGGGGAATGCTGGAGGGAGGAGGTTGCAGGGCAGAGGGGGATAAAGGGGAGAAAAATGGGACAACTGTAATAGCATAATCAATAAAATACACTTACAATATAAAAAAGTTTAAAATGATAAATTTTATGTTATATACCTCAATAAAAAATATTGATAACCTCTGGAGTTCACAACTTACCAAAAAATGCATAGGGTTGTACAAGTATCTGAGAAAATGAAATAGAGCCCCAAATAAAATTTCAGACCCATCACATTCTATACACTAAATTAGCCAAACAACTTGCAAAGCAACTTGTTCTATATATGTATATTGCTATCTACTGTATGGTGCTTGGAATTAAGATTGATAGTGTTTAGAAATTATAATTCATAAAGAAATTGGATATTGTGCTTATTTAATTGACAATTTTGCAAATTAAATGTTTCTTTTTTAAAAGATTTTATTTATTTATTTTTAGAGAGAAGGGAAGGAGAGAAGGAAGGGAACATCAATGTGTGGTTGGTAGCTTCTCCCATGCCCACCACTGGGGACCTGGCCTGCAACCCAGGCATATACCCTGACTGGGAATCGAACCAGTGACCCTTTGATTCACAGTCCAGTCAGTGCTCAATCCACTGAACCACACCAGCCAAGGGAATGATGTTTCTTTAGGCATTATCTCCATGTGTAAAATCTGAACACTTCCTTAAATGCTATGCACACACAATCCAAGTGAATGAACAAAATATACATAAACCTGTGAAATAATGTTATTATAAAAAATTCAATATATGAATTAATTTAAACACAAATCTTAACATATTACAACTGTATACATTATCTCTCTCACCTTTCACTCTAGGGTCCTCATAACACTTAGTTGAGGGTATGTATTTTAGTCTGATGTGACTTTTAAAAAGCTTGTGACCAGCTCCATGTTGTTGTATGTCATAGCTGAGACTACTATCTTTGCAGATAAGTAATGAAATTTCTACACTGGTGTGAAAGATTTTGCCGTTTTTCATGTCACTTGCCACATTCCATGTAGTCTCACTAAAATGCAAATAAGGCCTCCCTTTAAGTACTTGACCATGAAAAATGAAAACTTAGCTTCAAAGTGAGCTAGCCAAATACCTACAGACCAGGTAACTATAGTCATCTCCCAAAGATCATCTCTCCAGCTATTGTCTTTTAAAAAATTGCATTTAACTCAAATCTTCTGATTTTCATTATTCTAAGTATGAATGCATATTGGGGACAAATATGTTATATACAGCTGAAAGAATGAAGCATAAAGAACAAAGGAAAAGCAAAGCATTTGTAAGTAAAAGAATGAAAATTACTTGCATAACAGCAAGTATATGTTTTAAAATAGTTATATGTTACTTAATCGAAGTTATGTTTATGAAAATATACTTAACAAAAAGCAAGGCAAATAATCAAAACATTTAATATTCACAAGCATCTAGATATTATCAGTGAAAGAAATGGAGAGTATCACTAGTATTTACAGAATAAAATCAAAGTAATACTTTCAAAAAAGTGAACTTAGACACCCAGTGATATATAAATTAATATGTCTGTGGAAATTAAACTCTCTTTTTGATATAACCATGTTTTATGATCTTCTCTTTAAAAAATTCCAGATTTTCCCAGTTAAAATTTACAGATTGTTTTTATTGTTCTGCCATATAATTTTAAAATTGTTATCTAGTTAAATATTTTGTTTTCTATGGTAATCTATTCTACAACAGAACACTAATATTTAAAATCCTAAGAGAAAAATCATGTACTAAAACCACCTGCCTAATTTATAAATGAAAACATGCTGTCTATGATAATAGGATAATACACTGCATGTGAGCTAACATGAAAAAAGTACTATATCTAGAAAAGTTTACTCTGAATTGTAAAATCAAAACTACAAATAAAATGATAGTGTATGGAATATATATCAATTTAATTAGTAGAAAAAATCATGAAAAGTGGAACTGCAGATATTTCCACAGGAATTAATACACTTGCAATGGAAACTTAATTTCTAAATAGCCTAAGTTTGAGGTTTTGAAGAAACTTTTCCATTATAAATATATAAACTAGATATTAAAAAAATGAAGTGACTTTTTAAAAATGTGTGTACAATAGAGGAATCTGGCAAATAAAATTTCACTTGGTAACATTTTTTTGAAAAAAATCACATATGGTCTTTTAGGTTACATGATACTAGATATGAACTTTTACTTTTAGGAATGATTTCTTTATTTTTAATTCTTCATCTTTAATTACATGATTATGTAAGTGTATTAAATCTCCAATACCTTGATATATAGTGTGATATCTTAGTTTCAAAAACATGTTCCTGTCACTGGGTCATTCATATATGTTCTTTGTCTAATCCCTTCCCCTTCTTTCCACCATTATCCTCCTTTCCCCAGGCCTCTGGTTACCTTCAGTCTGTTTCATGGTTCCATGCCTGTGGTTGTATTTTGTTTGTTACTTTATTTTGTTAATACATTCCACTTAGAGGTGAGACCCACAGTGTGGGAATTGATTGTGGTGGGGGGCACAGGCAGTGAAGTGCAAAAGGGGAAACATTGGGACAACTAGGGTCACAAGGAACATGTATAATGGACACATGGACAAAGCCAAAGCGGGGTAGGATCAAAGGTAGGAGGTGAGGATGGGTGGAGCAGGGGGGAGTGGGGAAGGGAAAATGGAGACACCTGTACTTGAACATTAAAAAAAAAGAAAAAGAAAAAAAAACACATTCCTGGAGGAGTTGTGAGATCTGATTGCTCGATGGCCTTATGATCTGTGAAACTAGACAATTTCAGTAGGACTGCAGATTGTCATTTGGTTAAATTCCATTCAACTGCCTTTCTCCAGTGAAGCTCCAGAAGTACTCAGGATTTAAAGATGTTTTTAATAAGCCCTAGCTGATGTGGCTCAGTGGATTGAGTGCCTGCCTGCAAACCAAAGGGTAACTGATCAGTTCCCAGTCAGGGCACATTCGTGGGTTGCGGGCCAGTTCCCCCAACAGTGGTTCTCAAGAGTTAACCACACATTGATGTTTCTTTCCCTCTCTTTCTCCCTCCCTTCTCTTCTTTTTTAAAATAAATAAATAAAATATTTTAAAAGTATGTTCCTAATGAAATTCTTCATTTTACTTCATCATTTATATTCAATTGTTATTCAGTATTCAAAATTATGATCTTGGGCTAAGATTTTATTATTATGTAAATGTTATTTTAGTCTAATTTAATGCATCATAATTTAGTATACAAGAGTTTTATGAAGCATCTCAAAATAGAGATGGGAATGATTATTTGAGATGACTATGAATGTTAATGTTATAAGAATAATATTATTAAAAATTAATCTTAGCTAGCTTTAACTGATTTTGGAATCAGCTACTGTTAAACTTCTAGGAAATAGTTATCTATTGGTATAATTCATGATACGTTCAGTACTCTAGGACTAAAGACATGCAATAAAAAGCTTTTGAATCTTTTCAACAGCTGAATTTAGTCAACTGAGTTTTTTCATGATTCATGACAAGAAATAATATTTTATATAAATTTGAAATTTTCAACTAGTAGTTATACATAATGGAGATACTTGTGGTGATAAACACACAGCACAATATACAGATTATGTATTGTAGAATTGTATTATTTTATTAACTAATATCTCCCCAATAAATTCAATTAAAATTTAGAAAACACACAGACTCAAAATAGCAAATAATGACAAAGATATACGTTACCTGAAATTCTCATATACTACTAGCAGGAAAATAAATCAATATTACCACCTTGGAAAACTGTTTAGCAGCATGTGCTGATTTCGAAAGTACGTATACCCTAGGACTCAGCAGTTCTATTTTTCGATGTGTATCCAACAGCAATGCATACCTATGTGCATTAAAAGGAATATACAAGAACAAAAATAACATCTTAAAGTTTATAAGATCTCAGCTAAATGGGTGGGTGGGCTGGAATGGGATTAAAAGATAGAAACTATACTGAATAATCTAAAATTAAAAAAATAAATAAATAATTTAAAAAAACTATATTAAACATCATTCACACAATAAAGTATAAATATGAAACACAATAATGCATCAGTAATGTTTTGGTATGTGATTTTAAAATTTATTTTTGACATGATCTGAAAAATCAATCAATAGAAATTGCAGATGGTATTTTGGATATATTCAATCCACCAGAAAGAACTTTTATCTTTGCAATACATCTATTTAAAAGATTGTACCTTGGTTACAGTTCTTATCTAGTGATGCTTTTCAAAGAGCCTTTGTAGCTTACTTTGTGGCATGAAACACTCATTTTCAGTAATAACCTCATGTCAAAAATGGAAGGAAGCATAGCTACACAATGGAAAAGTCAGTACTTCATCAGATGCAACTTCCAGCACTTATCACCATGTCATATTTGCTTTCTGCCTCTACGAAAGCATAGCATTTTTATTTCCAGCTCAGCTGCTCATTTCTCAGTTACTACATTCCAGCTCAGCCAACCAACCTGACCCTGTCTACTGCTGCCAGCAGGGTTACATTGCCAGTAAATTTATTTTGGCAAATTTGAAAGTTTACCCTTATCTGACTTGCTGATTTCAGTTACACATGGAAAAATAGCTTTGGAAATGTGATGCCAAATGCTCAGATACCAGTAGTTAAGAATTCACTTGTAACTCCTTGTTACTGACACATCGCTTTGTCACCATGTAATTGGTTGTGTAGAAGCTGAAACACCAAGAGCAGTCATGGATTATGGAAATTGTAGTATTTTGATGTAGACCTAGTAGGATGTAAAGTCAAGTGAAAAATAAAACTAACAAGTACAACTTATACTTTCAGAAAAAGCCAATATTGAGGCAAAATAATCTTTAAATCAGCAGTTGTTAATAATCATTATTAAAAGATATGTTTATATAATACATTCTAGAAGACAGAGAATTTAGTGTTTAAAATTGGCCACTTTTTCTCATGTTTTTAGTTCATATATTTTTCAACTTTTGCTGGCCAACAATTCTGACAGTTGACTTAATATATAAAAAGAAATCTTATAATATTTGCAGTACAGTAGTTTCAGATAAATTGAGCTAGAATTAGATGAACAACTACCACCACCACAGTGACACAAAAGTTATTAAATGAAACCATCCTCCAAATTCCTACTTTTTCTTAAATACAAAAATCAGAAAATAGTCATTTATGTATTTCAGTTACTTATATGGCCTGTGTCTTTTTTAAACTCTTCTATCTATAATTATTATAGGTAGAAATTTGAGTAATAACACAGATTACCTCACTCAAGGTATTCATATTCTAGGGACTAGAAGTTCATTTTCACTCTACTAAGTAGATAGAACTTGATTATATATCCACAGATTAGTATTTAAGTACTTTGAAAGGGGTAGGATTTTTAAGTTTTTTTTTAAAATTTTGCCCTCAATTGACAAAGCATGTAATCATTCATAACTATAAAAGTAGTAGCTATTATTTAGATATATAAGCATTTTTCAACAGTATCTGTGTTCCATTTGTCCAAGTAAAAAACACAATAAGTAGAAATTCTAATTTTACCTACACAAAACCAAAAACGATAATGAAATAGATTTTCTTCACCTGGAATCATAATTGTGATCGTGCTCCAAAAGTTTTCTTTGTACTGCATAAAAATTTATTGATTCAATATTTTTTAATATTTACAAAGTATCAGAATCTGATAATTAAAAACAGTCTGCTTCCTTCCCTCAAGAAACTGACAAAATAGTAGATAAGAAAGTGAAATAGCACATTTCTATCTTTACATCAGTGTGAATGTGCAATATTTGGGCTTGAATGAGGGAAATGTATAAACCCAGCAAAACTGACTGTGTGGAGGGGGAAGTCTATGAAACCTGATACAAAGTTTAATTTTTAGTTATATATTGATGAATAATGCCAGGTGTATTCATATCAAATAGCTGCTAAGAAGTGAAAACATTAGTTATTTTTTGGCAGAATTGTTGCTGAGATGAATTTGGAGAGATGATCAAGGTTTAGATCATGGGGACTTGTATACTATGCTAAGGAGTTTGAAATATTGCCTGCAATAAAGTGAACCATTGAACAATTTTAAGTGGACAATGCTATAGCCAGATATTAATTAAAAAATGTCTCAATGGCAGGTGAAATATGGGCATGTAGCTGTAAACTACTGCACTAAAGGCAACAATAGCAGTTAAAAAACTAAAATAGCATTTCCAGCATCCAGACCATGATGATAAGGGTGCCATCTAGTTCTTTGGCTTGGACACCTGCACAGATGGTGATTTTCACTGAGGTAACGAATCTTTAGGATAAATAATTATGCAAGAAAAGGCAATGAGTTTGAAGTAAATGTAAGATATCCCCCAAAAGCCAATAAATAGTTTATTGACTTTTTTAAATTGTATTATTTACATCACCATTTATTTCCCCATATCCTCTTCCACCTCCACCCAAACCCTCCCCTCCTGCAGTTACACATTGTGGTCCTTGTCCACCAATAAATAATTCTGATGCATGAATATTGAATTTAGAGAAAAGGCAGAGCTGGGATAAGAATAAAGCATCATGCCCTGGTGGGGTGGCTCAGTTGATTGGAGTGACATTTTGTACACCCAAAATGTTGAGGGTTTGTATTCCAGGTTAGAGCACAAACCTGGGTTTTGGGTTTGTTTGTTGGTTGGGGCACATGCAGGTAAGGGGGAAGCTGATTGTCGTTTCTCTCCCACATCAATGCTTCTCTCTGTGTGTCTCTCTTTCTCTCTCTTTCTGTCTCTCTGTCTGCCTTCCTCTCCCTTCCTCTTTCCCTAAAATCAATAAACGTGTCTTCAGGTGAAGATTTCAAAAAAAAGGAATTAGGCATCATAACGATAAGTTAACATTTGGATTGACATACTAACATATTGTGTAATATTACATATTATATTTTCATATAACATATAAATATATAATATTAAGATAACAAAAATGAGAATAAAATAGAAGAATCTATGGGAGACACTAAAATTTAAATTGTGATCAAATGGTACAATTTCTCAAAAGAAAATAAGAAAGAATCCTCAGGAATATTAAAAAAGATCAAAAGCTAGAAGAAAAAGATCGTAAAAGTTAAAGAAGTTTTGAAGAAAGCTTTAGTCGTTAATTTGAAACTTTGCAGAGAATATAATTAATGTAACCACTGAACATGTTAGTTATTTTTAACAGAAGTCTGTTAAAATCATTTACAACTCCAATGTCCTGGGAGACCAAACACTAGTGCAATCGAAGACCTAATTGTGGCTAAGTAATTAAAAATACAAGGATCAACTGACTGGTTTGTGAGTGGATGCTAAGGGTATTAGCTAAGTGGAAATTAGTGTAAGAAAAGGGTATTTTTATAATAAAAATATTTGAATGTTTTAGGGATTCAGCAAAGAGTCATTTGAAAGAAAAATTTCTGCATTTGATAAAAAATAGAAAATGGGCAAATTGTTATTTTGTGAAGGGAATATGGATGATAGTCAACAAACAGCACAGTGGTAGGGCATTACTCTATTTGCCTTACATAAAAAAAGCCTTACATAAAATTTTGTCTCAAATTATCCAAAGAGGTAGGATGAATAGTGATATTGTTGGGGGGGTGATGAAATTCATCACTAATTTCTAATTCACTGGCAAAATTCATTATCTGTTCTATTAAGAGAAAAGATAATAGAGTGAGATAAAATATTTAAGAATAGTGGTCAAACTTTAAAGAGTCCTGTGGAAAATTGGAAAGGCAGTTGACCATGACCATGTAAAATATTTCCTGTATGAATCTGGAGATCCAACTCTCTATATGGATCTTGATAGTTCTTATAAGCCATTATTTCTTATACTTGTGTGGTTTTCTCATATAGCTCTTACCAAATATGAGTTCTGGAACAGAGACAGCATGTGCTTAGTGCTTGTGTGGACAGAAGAGGGGAAAAGATAATTAAATAGTAATGTTCCCTATGCCTTTAAATAAATAGTTGAAAACATGCGTTATGTGATCTCCTCTGGACAAATCAGAAAAAATTCAAGAGAAGATGATACTACAAGTAGCCAGTAGATTAGAAATTGGGGTCATTATTAAATTAAGATAATAAAATGTTTGAAAGAGAGAAGCTTGTCTGGTTCACTCAAATATTAAGGTATTGTGGTTTATAATTTTGAAATTAGTATAACATCAACTATGGACAAGGTTCAAAATGAGGTATTAGAACTGAGCTGCAGAATTAAAGTAGGAATTAAGAAACTTGGAAAATAAAATTTATAAATGACCAATCATAATTTTTATCTTTTACTTTATAATTAACATGGCTGTTGAATTTTCTTTGAATGATGGTTGTGGTAGAATTGTAGATACTAACTTTGGGACACATGCAAAAATTTTCAATAAAAAGATAGTTAATGCATAAACAGATGTTAGATGATAAAAGCTCCTTGCCAAAAACAAAAGAAGAAAAGAACACCCAACACAGGAATAAAGTGAAAGATCAAAGAAGTCATTAGAATCAGCTTGCCTTGGCTTTAAAACCTTACCTCCACCACTTGTAAACAATAAAATCTTGAAGAAATTATATTCTTGGCTTAAAAATCTATTTTAATCCATCTGCAAACTCAAATTTCTATGCAAGAAAAATTACATTATTTTTTCACCTAAAGTACATAAAATGATAATGACAAGGACAGATAAACTCTCAAATTATAAAATTTGTTTCTGATATTCATTTTAATATAATAGTATGAATATATATAAACATCATGAATACATATATAAAATCTGTTAATAACAATATTCTTCTTTGTGAGATTGCATGCAATGATATTCACAACTCTAAATAACTAATAAAAATATTGTGCATGACTAAAACATTTTCCCCATTTCATCCTTGTTAGGACATTTTAGTCTTAAAATTTAAGTCCTCCTGTTATTCCAAAAAAACCCACTTTACTAATTTTCTCAAATTTTAAATACAAAGTTGAGAAGGATTTCTGCTTCTAATTTTGAGTTAATTTTTGGAGTAAGACTAAAATAATCACTGAAAACAAATTCCGAAAGGTTGAAGGAAAGAAAGCAAAAATGTAAAACCAAAATCAATAAAATAAAATTTAATGTAATTTTAAATCAGGGTAAATAATCAAAATCAGGAATTTGTTAAGCTGATTCATCAAATGTAAACATTAGTCACAATTTAATACATTAAAAAATTAAAAAATTAAGTGTGCATCTAACCTGTTGAAAAACAAATCTTGGATAAAAGGTAATGCCCAATAATAATGATAATTCCACAAAATAATAATAGAACAGAGTTTAATTAACTGATAAATACTATAAAAATGTAGCAGCATTACTCCCAATTTGAAATATTGTTATCTTTGCTCATTAACATTTTATTTGATATTTATTATAATATTTTACCTTATTTTTAAATGTTTTATTGTTTATTCTATCACAGTTGTCTCAATTTTTTCCCTCCCCCCTCCTCTGCCAGGCTTGCCCCCTACTTACATAATTAGTCCACGCACCATTGTTCATGTCCATTTGTCTTACATATATGTTCTTTGACTAATTCCTTCAGTTTCTTTCAGAGTTCCCACTACCCTCCTTCTTTCTTACAACTGTCAAGACTATTCCCATTTACTATGTTTCTGGTTCTATTTTGCTAATTAGTTTATTTTGTTCTTTAGATTCCTCTTATAAGTGGGATCTTATGGTATTTGTCTTTCACCAGCTGGCTTATTTCACTTACCATAATAGTCTCCAGTTCCAACCATGCTGGTGCTAAAGGGAGGAATTCTTTCTACTGTGTAGTATTTCATTGTATAAATGTTCCATAGTTTTTAATCTATTCATCTACTGATGGGCACTTAGGTTGTTTCCAGCACTTGGCTAATGTAAATGGCACTGCTATTAACACAGGGGTGCATAAATTCTTCTGAATTGGTGTTTCGAGATTCTTAGGGTATATTACCAACAGTGGAGTCACTGGGTCTAAAGGTAGTTTCATTTTTAACTTTTTGAAGAAATTCCACACTGTTTTCCACAGTAGCTGCACCCGTCTATATCCCCATCAACAATACACTAGAGTTCCTTTTACTCCACATCCTCACCAGCATTTGTTGTTCACTAATTATTAATGATAGCCATTTTCAGAGGTCTGAGGTGATATCTCATATTGGTTTTAATTTGCATCTCTCTGATGACTAGTAATGTTGAACATTTTTTCATATGTCTATGGGCCATCGGTGTGTCCTCCTTGGAGAAGTGCTTATTCAGGGCCTTTGCCCATTTTTTAATTAGGTTGTTTGTCTTCCTGGTGTTGAGTTCTATGATTTCTTTATGTATTTTAGAGATAAAACCCTTGTCCAATGTATCATTGAGAAATATGTTCTCCCATACAATCGGTTCCCTTTTCATTTAGATGATGTTCTTTTTTAGCCTTGCAGAAGCTTAATCTGATGTAGTCCCATTTGTTTATTTTTTCCTTAATTTTCCTTGCCCTAGAAGATATATCAGCAAAAATATTGCTATGTGGTATAACTGAAATTTTATTGCCTATGTTTTCCACTAGGATTTTTATGATATTAAGACTTATATTTAAGTCTTTTATCCATTTTGAATTTATTCTGGAGTATGGTGCAAGTTGGTGGTCTAGTTTCATTTTTTTATTTTGCATGCTCCAGTCTAGCTCTCCCAATATTATTTATTAAAGAGGTTATTTTTACTCCATTGTATGCTCATGCCCCTTTTGTCAAATATCAATTGAGCATAAAGATATGGGTTTATTTCTAGGCTCTCTATTTTGTTTAATTGATCTATGTGTCCGTTCTTATGCCAGTACCAGGCTGCTTTGATTATACTGGCTTTTTAGTATAGTTTGATATCAGGTATTGTGATCCCTCCAACTTTGTTCTTCTTTCTCAAAATTGATGACTTTTGCAGTCATCAAACTCCAAAAAAGACTGCTTGGACCCTTTTTTTGGTTCCATATAAATTTTTGGAATATTTGTTCTAGATTTGTGATACATGCCATTGATATTTTAATAGGAATTGCATTAAATCTATAGATTGCTTTGGATAGTATGAACATTTTAATGATGTTATTTCAATCTATGAACATGCTATATGCTTTCATTTATTTGCATCTTCCTCAATTTCTTTCTTCAGTGTTCTATAGTTTTCTAAGTACAGGTATTTTACCTCCTTGGTTAAATTTATTCCTAGATACTTTATTTTTTTATTCCCATAATAAATGGGACTTTTTCTTAGTTTCCCTTTCTGATATTTCATTGTTAGTATACAAAATTGCCATCAATTTCTGATATTGACTTTGTACCCCACAGCTTTGCTGAATTCACTTATTAGGTCCAAGTAGTATTTTAGTGGAGCCTATAGGGTTTTCTATGTATGCTATCATGCCATCTGCAAATAATGAGTTTTACTTCTTCCTTTCCAATTGATCCTTGTGGCTAGAACTTCCAGTATTCTGCTGAATGAGAGTGGTGAAAGCAGACACCCTTGTCATGTTCTTGATCTTAAGGGAAACACTTTCAGTTTTTGCCCCTTGAGTATGATGTTGGCACTAGGTTTTTCATATATGATCTTTATTTCATTGAGGTATGCTCTCTCTACTCCCATTTTGATGAATGTTTTTGTCATAAATGGGTACTGTATTTTATCAAATGCTTCTTCTGCATCCATTAACATGATCATATGACTTTTGCTTTCCATTTTGTTTATGTGATATCAGGTTTATTGATTTTTAAATATTGTACCATCCTTGCATCCCTGGAATAAATTCCATTTGATCATAGTGTATGATCTTGATGCTGACATTTTTATATGTGGTAGAAAATAAGTGAAAAACTATAATTGCAATATTCTCACTATTTGCTACTATTTTTGTGATGATATTCAATTATAGTAGTGTTTTAAAAGATAAATGAAGAATAAATTACAATATAAAAAGTTCAATAAATATCTTTTTTGGAGAAATTTTTCTTTCAATTCTCATTCTGCTTTGTGCATTGCCAGTTATGAAAGTCTCACTTATTTCTTTAATTTATAAAATTGAGGAAGGGTAACAATAACAATGCACAGTTTCATTTGCTAAAGTTTTCATGTTTGTAGAAAGTGTTTTGTGCAGTAACTAGCATATTTAAAGAAAAAGGTAAGTGAAAAAGAAAAAGTCATAGTAACAGTAGGTGTAAAAGTGATAGTCATTGTTATGAAGAACCTTGATTTTCTTACACCATTGCATGACATTGACAATTAAGATCCCTCAGTCTGACTCAAAAACTGATTCAGTAAATTTATCTGTTAAAAACAGAGAAAGTATGTTTTCAGATCCATTCTAATAGAATATTTGTGTATTGCCTTGTTTTCAATTTGAGTTTATTTTCATTATTTAATAATATGTTTTAATGAAAATGATATTTAGTTTTATTTAGCCCAGTTTAATTTTTTCCTTTATAGTATTTCTGTGTGTCCTAATAAATAATATTTGCATAATATATCATCATCTAGGTAGATGAAACACCTACATTTTCTTCTAGATATGTATGCCTTTCCAAAATGGGCAGATAGACTACCAGGTTTACTTCTAGTAGATTTTAGGTTTAAATTCATTTAGTATGGAATATAAGGCAGGAACCCATGATTTATTTGTAATGAATATTTAATACAGCATTTTTATTTAAAGACATTAATATCTCCATTGTACCCCAATGTCTGCTTTGCTATAAAGTCATTAAGTTTTGTTGGTCTATCTTCTGCTCTTTGTCAATAGTACACTATCATAATCTCTCTAACCTTACAAAAAGTCAGCTAGTATAAGTCCTGTGACTTGGTTCCTCTTCAGGATTATCTTGGTTATTCTTGTGCTTTGACTTTACATATATATTTTAACATAATTGTTTGGAAATTTAAAAAGTAAAAATGAGTCTCCATGATTCCTAATAGGATTTCATTGAATCTATGGTAAATTTTGGAAGAATTGACATCTTAATACTACTGAATCTTCCATTAGATGATATGGTGTAAACCTTCATCTATTCAAATATTTTAATTGTTCTTAATATTTTATAAACTTCTACAGAGAGGACTTGCATATTTTATTTTAATTTTGCATACTGTGTCATCTAATCTTATCCTCAAACTCATGTGGAATCTTTTTTTTTTCCCATTCTTGGACTATATCAAACAGATCTCTTACATTTTTTCCCCTTGGTTTTGAGATATTGTAAAATATTTATTTTTGGATATTAGAAATGCAGTATTGTCTAAATCAAGTCTGCCAACTATTTAAAAATATTTCTTTTCAGTCTCAATTCCAGACTAACACTTGGTTTCAAAGACCTCTAGTAGAGAAGAAAGGTTCTTTTTTTTTATTTTAATATCCTCTCAGTCCAGTTTTACCTCCAAACATTCTACTGCTTCTAACACTTTTATTCTCAAGGAGCAGGGAAGGAGAAAGGGAATCAGATGGAAAAATCAATGTCTTACATGGCAGGTGAAAGAATAATATGATTTTTAGTAACCTTCGGAATAGTGATACCCATGTGCTGCCTTTCTTATTCCTGTGAGTCCTTCCAGTAGGTCTGTCTCCATTTCATGACCACCTTCCAACTGATAGACCCTCTTCTCTACATTATTCCTTGATGTACACATCACACTCTTTACTTGAACACTTGCAACACTAACATGACTCTTGACCATGTTCTATAATTTTAGATGCCCCTATTCCATCACCCAGCCCTGTTAGATAAGGTACTTTCCAGAGAACTTGAGTTTAGCCATATTCTTCATTGTGCATATGACTCACCCACAACACCAATACCTGAAAAAGCAAACCATACTCATTCATGTGCTCATTCCATTCATGCCATTGATTGTTAATCAGGCCAACCCATCACTTCCGAATTCTCCAGAAGAGATCAGACGCCAGTCTCTAAGCCTCTGAAATTATAAGGACATGTGTCATTATATGTTAATAATTCTCCTGTGCGTCACTCAAGAAGCACTGAAATTATATAAAAGTTTCTGAAGCATATGAAACATTCAGCCAGGGGCCAGGGGCCTTCCCCTTTGGAAATCATTACTCCTAATATTTCAAAGTGTGTTCTTGATGCAATCTCACTTAGCTTGGTGGTGGAACTGGGTGCATGAACAGAAAGAGAAAGCAAAATGCTTAGCATTCTCTATTCATACAAATCAATGAAAAGACCTCCTTTTTTGAAAGTATATTTTACTGATTCTGCTATTATGATTGTCTCATTTCTTTCTCCCCTTAACTCCCCTCTGCACTGCACCCTTCCCTCCCACCAGCATTCCCTCTTTTGGTTCATGTCCATGTGTTGTACATTTAAGTTCTTTGTCTTCTCCATCTTCCTACACTATGCTTAACTTCCCCTGTCTATTTTGTCCCTACCATTTAAGCTTCATGTCTCTGTGCCTTTTGCCCCATTCTCCACCTCCTCCTCCCTGCTGATAATCCTCCATGTGATCTCCATTTCTGTGATTCTTTTTCTGCTCTAGTTGTTTGCTTAGTTTGTTTTTTATTTTTTTTATGTTCAGCTGTTGATAGTTTTGAGTTTATTGTCATTTTACTGTTCCTATTTTTGTTCCCATTTTTGATCATCTTTTTTTCTTAGTTAAGTCCCTTTAACATTTCATATAATAAGGGCTTGGTGATGATGAACTCCTTGAACTTGACATTATCTGAGAAGCACTTCATCTGCCCTTCCATTCTAAAGGATAGCTTTGCTGGATAGAGCAATCTAGGTTGTAGGTCCTTGCTTTTCATGACTTCGAATGCTGCTTTTCAGCCCCTTCTTGCCTGCAAGGTCTCTTTTGAGAAATCAGCTTATAGTCTGATGGGAACTCCTTTATAGGTAATGGTCTCTTTTTCTCTTGCTGCTTTTAAGATTCTCACCTTCTCTTTAATCTTGGGTAATGCATTTATGATATGACTTGGTATATGCTTCATTGGGTTCAACTTCTTTGGTACTCTCTGAGCTTCCTGGACTTCCTGGAAGTCTACGGCCTTTGCTAGATTAGGGAAGTTTCCCTTCATTATCTTTTCAAGTCAGCTTTTCAATTTCTTGCTATTCTTCTTCTTCTGGCACCCCTGTGATTAGGATATTAGAATGTTTAAAGTTGTCCCAGAAGCTCCTAAGCTTCTTCTCATTTTTTTGAATTCGTGTTTCTTCATTCTGTTCTGGTTGAATGTTTATTTCTTCCTTCTACTCCAGATCTTTGATTTGAGTCCCAGTTTCCTTCCCTTCACTGTTGGTTCTCTGTATGTATTTGTTTTGATTTCACTTTGCATAGCTTTCAGTTTTTCCTCTATTTTGCGAGCGTATTCAACCATTTCTGTGAGTATCCTGATTACCAGTGTTTTGAACTCTGCATCTGGTAAGTTGGTTATCTCTTCATCGTTTAGTTCTTTTTCTGAAGTTTTGATCTGTTCTTTCATTTGGGCCATGTTTCCTTGCCTCCACTCACCTGTTATGTAGTAATGGGCAGAACCTTAGATATTCCCCAGGGTGGGGTAACCCACATCAACTGCATTGTGGTGCTGTATGTGGGGGAGAGGTCTGAGAGGGAACAATTCTGCTTTCTTGGATTTTGGCCAGCTTTCAGTCACTTCCCTCTCTGGGCACAAGTGAATTGGGCCCTTCTGGTGCTGATTCCCAATTGGGTGGGTTTGTGTATGTTATAAGACCCTGTGGAGCTCTCCAATGACCTCTCCTGTGAAGCTGGGAGTTTCTTCTGTCACCACAACCCACACAAGTTTTTTCAGTGACAGGTTTTGAGGCTTTCTTTTCCCGTGCTGAAACCCTGGGTTGTGCAGTCTGTCTTGCTCCCCATTTGTTCCTCCTGGTTTATCCACACACATTGTGGGACCTCCAGCCATGGCCTCTTCCACCTGGACAGTCTTGCTGTACATCCTGTCCACCCTGGCTGCCTGTTTCCACTCCTCCTACCAGTCTGGATGAATGTTTCTTCTTTAAGTCCTTGGTTGTTGGATCCATACAGTTTGATTTTTTGGCAGTTCTGGTTGTTTTTTGTTTTTAATTTGTCATTGTCATTTTGGTTGTGCAAGGAGGCAAAGTTTATCTACCTATGCCTCCATCTTGGCTGAAAGTCAAAAAGGCCTCCTAATAGTACTTTAGCCTTCTCTCATATGCACTAGATTTGGATGATGATTGATTAGCCAGTCTGTATAATTTTTAAACAAATCTTGCATAAATGTGAATAGCTAATTAATGTTAGATAAAACACAAAAATTACTACATCATATCATGCCGTACAGTAAAATGCCTGGTGCACATTACATGTTCAATATATGTAGGTGCGATAATAATATCATTAGCACTTGGAGCTGTAAAATTAATGAAATGTATTAAAATATTAAATTTAAATTAGGATACCTGATTTGTACTAATAGATCTAGATCTTTGATCTTCATCAAGTTAGTTAACTTCTACTTGTTTTATTTATAGATATTAGTACACATATACCACATATAACTTGTGTAGTAAGCTCTAAGGTTCCTTTCACTTATAATGACTTCTAATTCTAAACACCATTCAATCAGTATACAATTATTGTTGAGTTTAATTAACTATATCTTTGTACTCAAACAGATACATAAAAAAGGAACTTTATTTTGACTTTCATCATCTCAAAAGAGGATATAATCACCATAATCACCACTGATGAACACCACTGATGAGATTCAAATCTCATACAGACAATAATAGTAATCACAAGTATATTCATTCATCTCCTTTAGGTCTAGATGTGTTGGGCATAGAAACCCCACTTAGATACACACCAAAAAACTTTGATCACATACCAAGTCTAGAATGTTTTATTCAAGGTCTAGGTACTGCTATTTGAGATACTACATTTAGAGGGGAGTAACATATTAGGAGTTGAGACCAAAAGAAAAAAAAGAAACTTAAAATAAAATAATCCACATTTTCATTTCTGTCTTAAAGAGGTTTTGTACATCTTACAATGTTTCATAAGCACTAAACAATAGTTGGGTTTCTATACCTTTTGAAGTCAGAAGTAAAGCTGAAAGCAGAAATCCATTAACTTAAGCCTCTAGCATTTCTGAAAAGCAACACAATTTGTGTTTCCCTGAAATGGGTGATCAAATGGAACAAATTATTGAATCCATTAAGCACATAGGCCTGAACTATATGTAACTGCACATTTACTCTACAGAATATGTCAACTATTAAGTTTATAGATCTTTTCCTTTCAATATAACATAAAATGAAAATCACATATCTCCTTCATAAGATTCAGTGTAATTTCTGAAAGTAATTTGTCTTCTTGGTGTGCACATAAAATTAGGACATTACCAATAAGTACAATCAGACTTTCTTTAATGTAAGATGAAACATTTTCTAAATGTAGAACAGTAATTAAAATAAATCCCCAAGAAATAAGGCATCCATGTCTACCATTTTAAGGCATGTATAACCACTCATACCATACAAGAAAAAACAAACCTCCAACTATTTAAATGTTCTGTCAAAAGGAAGTTTACACAAGTAAAAATCAGACTTGCTATACTGCTTAACAAAAATTCTCCCAGACCAAAAATGAAAATACCATGAGGTACACTTATTAAAATTCACTATAAAATTCCAGACCAGCTATTCTTATTTTTATTCCAAGTGTCATAATGTCATCATAGGAATTGAATTTAAAATGCACTTTTAACAATTTTTTAAAGAAGTCTTGTCTTTGTCACATCCTAGAAGGAGGAGACCCTGCGAATGACCTCATTATTCAGATTTAAATTTAGCAAAGGAGGAACTGACAGAGTGAAAAGGGCCATGGGCAGAAGTGGCAGCTGTGGAAAGCAGAGCCTTTTGGAAAGAATAGACTTTGTCATCTCTGTGAAAAGCTCAAATTTTGAAAACCATAGCTAAAACTTGAAGTATTCCAAGGTTTTTATATATTTTGTACTGAAATGACAGTGTCCACAATCTTCCTTTTCTTTCCTTGAAAGTCTGCTTATTAAAAATGTATACAACTTAGACTTACTGATATCAATGAAATGAGAGTAATTTGTTAAAGCAGTTGAAGACACATTTTTACAATAAAATCTTGTTTAATTAATGCCACTGCTATACTTTTTTAAAAAAAAGTTTATTAATGTATTAATGTTTGATAAATGGTAATGGAAAATACAATAAAATAATGTAATAATATAGTATAAGCAAAACATCCACATGACAAGAAAACAATAATATATTACTTTGATATTTTTAACAACCCAAACAGATATGCTGTCTCCATATTTAAGCACTTTAATTTTTTTATCTTATGCATCAAAAAATTATTTGTGGAAGAAAATACCACATATTTTATTAATTTTAAAACTGATTACTCAAGAGAATTTAATGTTTCACAAAAATTTGCTAGAAAAAAAGACGACAGCTAGGGACTTTTTACATTTTTTTATACAATCTAATAGACATCTTTATCTTCTTATATGGACTTACTCATCAATAAAATAAAATTAAATGTTTACAGCTGTATGTCTGCACACAAACTACTTCTTTAGCTGCATTAAATTTAAAAACATTTCCTTTTGGGGTTTGCATTAAATTGATACTGATAACCAATTATATCTAAAACATTTAGGTAGATAATGGATATGTGAAGTCAGTCCAGAAGTATCCAGCCATGTAATGTGAAAAATAGAGACATTCATTGAAAAAGACACAAAATACAGAAATGCTGTACATAAGACAATGATGCCTCAGTACCCTTCAAAGTAGGCATCTCAGGACTTCACACCATTCTCCCAATAGCCATCTACTACCCCTCCACATTTTCCTGAATCTCATTGATGGTCTGAAATCTTTTCACTTTCAAAGGTGATTTAAGTTTTGGTTAAAGACAGAAATCTCAGGGTGCCAAATCTGGGCTGTAGGGGAACTGAGTCACCTGAGTGATTTGATCTTTTGCCAAAATCCTCTGCACAAGATGTGTTGCATGAGTGGGCACACTGTCATGAAACTGAAACCACCAGTTGTCCATAGCTGCAACTGTTTTAGTCATATTGCATCTCTCAACCAATGCAGAACACTGAGGTAGTACTCCGTATTAATTATTTGGCTTGGAGTGGTGTATTTGTGATGAAAAAAACCTTTTAATCAAAAATTAGTTAACATGATCTTGATCTTGCTGCAACTTTGCCACACCTTCACCACATCTTCTTCAGCTGTGAAGAACCAGGTGACTTCTACTGGGATGACTGGGCCTTCTTTTCTGAATCATAGCTACATACCTATGATTCATCTCCAGTTATACCCTTCTTGAGGAAATCTGGTTCATTGGTAGTGGTTTGAATTAAGTCATTAAGAACTGCCGCATGATGTTGCATCTTCTCTGGTAGCAGAAGCTGAGAAACAAATTTTGCCAAGACACGTTTTATGCCAAGATCCTGCATCAAAATCTCAGAGAAAGTAGTTTTTGGAATTCCCAGATAAGCTTCTAGTTCTCTCACTGTCAGTCAGTGATCTTTGATGATTGCAGCCTGTACATATTCAACATTCTCAGGTGTTCTTGTGGCAGGCTTTTCAGAACATGGATCACTTTCAATAGATTCTCAACTATATTTGATGTGTTTGTGCCACAATTTTATTTCTGCTACACTCATTGTATTATCCCCAAAAACCTTTTCAATCATTTGATACAGATTTGTCACTCAACTCATTCAGTTATTTTCAAAGCAATGGCCACACAGTCCACATGGTCACTCAGTAACATCCACTGCCCCCACTGACTAGTACAGTGAAGTCGTCATTGTTCACACATGCACATCCCAGTCCACTCTCCTTGGCTGCCAGGTTACATCAAGGTCTCACAAACCATTTACTTTTTTTAAAATAAGATTTTATTTATATTTTTAGAGAGAGAGGAAGTGGGAGGGGGGAAGAGAGGGAGAGAAACATCAATGTGTTGTTGCCTCTCATGTGCCCCCAAATGGGGACCTGGCCCACAACCTAGGCATGTGCCCTGACTGGGAATTGATTCAGTGACTCTGCAGTTGGTTTGAAATTGGCACTCAGTCCACTGAGCCACACAAGCCAGGGCTGTTCTTGTTATACTAATAATGGCTGGACTTTTTCCAGACAGACCTCCATACATTAGAACTTTATAATATAAAATGTGGTATGTATATTTAATGCAAAGAGCTGCAGATTTTTTGGAAATTAAGTATTTGTGCATCACATTTTTATTATAGTTAATTGTAGTTTGCTATTAGTTAACAAACAACTATAATTATCAGAATTCCTGTATTTAGCATGGTGCTACCTTTTTTTCCCAATAATCATGCATTCTAAAGTGTTTTCTCCACTATCAAGAGGAATAAAAGGAAAAGAAAGTTAAAATAAAAAGAGTGGTGATGAATATCTGAAACTCAGTTTACTTGAAGATGTTATGAAGTAGTTAAATAAAAATACCCAAGTATAATAGCTATCAGTAATGTTGTATTCTGTGAAAACCATGTAAGAAAGACAATTTAGATTCTTTGAATGGGAAAGTCTCTTTTAGTTTACCAGCACTCCTAAAGCAGTGTGTTTACTTGCTGGTAAGAAAATCATTGGTTCATAAAAACACAAATTGAACAGACAATATTGAAAAGTAAGGTAGAGTGAAAAATTAGAGAACAATGTAGGATAACAACCACTCTTGTTAATTATATGCAGCTCTTGGCATTTGCAGATATTTTTAAAAACAAAAATTATTTAAATCCAATGTTGCATAAATCTTTGCAATTTTGAATAACAATATATAGATTAAAACCAGTTAAAATTACATAGCATTCTGCAGATATGAAATCTAAGAATTCTTTGAAAGTGATATTGTAAGTCTAAATGCAAAGAAGTGACTACCACAAAATAGGTTCCTTTCACTATCCTCAAAAAAAATCAATGAAAACCAATACAAATAAAGTTATCTAGCTAAGACTCTTATTAGTTCCAAGTTTAAGATGGGAAAATAAATTACCACCAATGCACTGTGATTACAAAAATTAAAAGGGCATAAATGACTTCTAGAGTGGCCTAATAAGAAGTTTAACAAATTGTCTCTCAAAAGAGCAAGGAAATAACTGGACAGAATTGTCCAAACAACTGTTTAAATACTCTGGAAATTGACAAAAGTCACAGGACAAATAATTTACTCAGAATGTACTGATTCACAATAAGAATAATGGAAGTGTATTTTGTTTTGGTCTTGGCATACTCCCAATAACTTCTTCCCTAGTTCAACAGTACAGAAGTTCTGCTGGGGTGGAGCAAGCAGGGAGAACAGGTAGAGTAAGGAGATGACTTTTCTGGGATCAAAACATGAGAAATTCCACTCCCAAAGGTCTTGTCAAGGACTAAACAATCCCAATGAAAAATAATCAGTAGAGATTAACATTATAGGTACGTTGATATTTATGTACTAGTTGGGTCAGAAAATAGAATGACAAGAAATAATAAATTTAGAAGGGAAATAAGGAAAAAAGAGAAAGTCAAATATTGTCTTATGTTTCTAGTTATTTCTATGTTTATGGAAAGCTTGTGCTGTACAAGTCTAAACATGTGCTCAAGGGTGACCAGAAAGGTCTTTAGTAAAGTGTCACCTAACCATGTATCCTTGTGAGGAAAGGAAGCAATACCTTCAAAACATCTCCAAATTATCTAAAATTTTAATGTATTTACCAGCTTATACTCACTTCCACTCGATAATGGTAAAAGACTTACTGGATCAAGATGTTTAAGCATAATTTCTCACTATTCACTGATAACTAAGCAATATTGACCTAGCAACCATACAGAACTGGTTAGTATATAATATGACTAAGAAGACAAAAAAATGAGCAGAGGAAAAATGTGAGGATAATTGGATAAAGGAAGTACTGAGCTAACAAACAACTACAGAAAGAGTAACAAACAACACCCTGAAATGGGAAACTAGATTCCATATTTGTTACAATGCAATATCTAAATGGTCCAATTTTTTTAACAATAACAACAACAAATGAAGTATGTAGAAGAAAAGAAGAAATTGTAACTTACGCATAGGAAAAAAAGAGAAATCAACAAAAATTGTCTGAGGGGTACCGTATATTAAATTTAGTAAGAAGTTAAAAATATTTTCAAAGAAATAAAGGAAACCATGATTAAATAATCAATGGAATGAATGACAAAAATGAATACTCAAATAGAAAATATTAATACACATATAAAATTTCAAAAACAGAACTAAATGCATATTCTAGAGTTTATATATAAAAGGGAAGGTCCTTCTTCCCTCCTCCAAAGAAAAACCAAATTATCTTCTGGATGGTGTGGGTCCTTTGCAGTATAGGCTTCCCCCACTAGGTAAGTGTTCTAGGTACCCATCTGTATCAGTGCAGCAGCGGGTGTTGTTGTGAGAGGCTGCATTTGACTTCAGTGAATTTTTTTGAAGATTCCACGCATTTGCCCATTTCATGATGGGTGATTTATAAGCACACCTGTCCACACTGTGCTGAGTGTTCATCAGTTTTTAGCTCAAAACAGCATGACCCTGGGCCCCACCCACCTTATTTACCAAATCTCACCCAAGCAACTTTTTGTTGTTTCTCTGGATGAAAAAAGTCCCCAAAGGGAAACATTTTTCTGGTGTGGAAAAGGTAAAACAAAAAATGGCAGAGCACTAAAAGGCCTCAAAATCAGTGAGTTCAAAAACTGTTTTGAGCAGTGAAAAAAACATCTTGACAGGTGTATTGCAACAGATGGAGATTCTTTGAAAATGACTAAAGTTTAAACATGTATGAGTAAATACACAGTTTTTAATAAGTAAATTCTGTGGGGTTTTTTGGATCTCATCTTGCAGAGGTGAAATATAATTTCACTAAAAGTAGATCAACAGATGCAAGGTAGAAAAAGAATAAATCAACAATCTTGAAGACTGATCATTAGATACTATCCTTTATGAAGAAAAGAAAACAAATGACAAGTAATAAATAGAAACTCATAAATCTGTAATATAAACAATCAAATATATCAGCACACACATAATAGGTGCTCAAGAGAAAGAAAGATAGAATAAAAAATTTCCCATGTTTGATGAAAATAATTTCCCTGTACTTCCAATAAGCTCAACAAAGTCAAAGTCTTATGGAGAAATCCAACTGAACCACATCATAGCCATATTGCATGACAAAAAATAAAACTTTAAAATAAAAAATAATAAAATAAAAATATTATGTGCAAGGGAAACATAAGATTAATAGCTGCATAGAAAGAGCAATGGAAACAAAAAGAGGATGTCAATGTTGTAAATATATGTACCACTAACAAAACAGACCCAAAATTTCTGAAGTAAAACCTGGTAGAAGAGATTGGATATATAGACAAGTTAAAAATACCTAAGAGACATGAATAACTCCCTTCCAAAGATGAGTAGAAACAAGTAGAGAAAATCTGTAAGTATACGGATGACTTGAAAATACATACTATACTATCCACCAAACAAACTTATGTAACATTGATAGAATACTTCATCCAACAATCATAAAAGGCATATGCTTCTAATCCAAAAAACCTAATAAAGAACACTATAGCCCAATATAGATCATATGATTACCCATAAAACAAGTCTCAGTATATGGAAAATAATTGAAGTCACAAATTATATTCTCTGACCAAACTGGATTTAAGTAAGAGCAACAGAAGTAAATTAGGAAGATCCACGTGAAAAAATGAAAATTAAACACACATAATAATTTAGGGATTACAGAAAAAAATTGCAGGGAATTTAGAAAAGGTCATGAGCTAAATAAAAACAAAACAACATATTACAATTTATGGGATGCAGCTAAACTCATGCTTACAGGAAAAACATTACCTCTGAATTAGTGTGGTAGGTTTGCTGTGTAAAATACCACAGTGGCAAAAACACCAGAAGTTTATTTTCTCAGTTCTGGAGGCTGGAGATCCAGAGCTACCATGTGTTGGCAGATTTGGTTTCTCCCAAGAGAGGTCTTGTTCCCTTGGGTACGGCTACCTCCTCCTTGTGTACTTAACAGGGATTTTCCTAAGGGCATGCATATCTCTAGTATTTCTTCCTTTAAAAAAAAAACAACAAGAGTCTTATTGGATTAAAGCTCCATCCTTTTAAGTTCATATAAGCTTAATTACCTCTTATCTCCAGATACAGTCATATTGTAGATTAGGGTTTCAATATGTGAATTTTTAGGGCTATATAATTCTCTTCATCACAAGCTCTAAATACCTATAACAAAAATAACAAAATATGAAATAACTCAAATAAAAATCTGTTACAGTCTTTATAAATTAATAAAAGAAGAACAAACTAAACCCAGTATAAGCAGAAATAGAAATCCTAAAATTTAGAAGGTAAATCAACAAAAGATAAAACAGTAAAACAATAGAGAATATACCTAAAACAAAGATATATTGCTTTGTAAAGATCAACAAAATTAAAATTGAATAATAAAAATTAATAAAAAAACCTTTAGCTAGACAAAATGAGATGAAAATTTAAAAATGAGATGAAAAAATATTAAAATAAAAATTTCAAAAGCAAATATCACAGTGAACCCTAAAGAAATTAAAAGCATTGTAATAGGATATTTTCAACAATTGTATTTAAACAAATTAAACAACTTAGATAAATTGGACATATTTCTAAAAACAGAAAAAAGTACCCAAACTTCCTTTTTATAAGAAGAAAGAGAAAATTATAAAAACACCAATAAAATTTAAATAAATTGAATTACTAATTAAAAGTCTATCCACAAAACATCAGGCCCAGATTAGTTAATTACAGAAATATACAAAACATTTAATGAAAAAATAATATCAGTCCTTCAAAAAATTCTTACAGAAAACAGAGGAGGCAGGACCATTTTCTACATTATCTCTGGTAAATACAGACAAAAATTATATAAATGCTAGCAAACTTAATACAGCAATACATTAAAAGTATTTTTGAAGCATTACCAAGTGAAATTTATCCCAATAAGGCAAAGATGGTTTAACATACAAAGTAATTTTAAATTATATATCATATGGCTTGAATAAATGACAAAAGCCACATTGTCATCTCAAAAGATGAAGAATGCACGTCATCATGAATAGAGATAACAATACTGTACTATAATTATGCAATTGAGTAAGTATTATTACAATAACAATAACATTACAATATATCAATATATCAAAGTAATGGTTTATACACCTTAAATTTACACAATTATATGTCAAATGTATTCAATTGATAGAAAGAATAAATAAATTTACTTAACTAATAAAAATATGAAAAAGCATTTGACAAAACCTAAAATTTATTCAAGACAAAATCCTTAAGGAACTAGGAACATAAAAAGGAACTTCTTAATCAGAATATAAGCCATCTAGAGAGAGGGAAAAATCTAGAAAGGAAAATATCCTAGAGCTAACATCATGCTTTCAAAACAGGGTATTTTCCATCTTTTCTAAAAAAGAAGAGGATCACCCTGTTAGTACTTCTATTTGATGTTGTACTGAAATGTTATATTGAAGGTTTTAACCAGTGTAAACAGGCAAAGTTAAATATATAAGCATCCACATAGGTAAGGAAAAAGTAAAACTGACTTAAGTTCAAAAATGATATGATTTTATATGAGTGTTTTCATGGGATTGAAGATTAATATACACACAAAATATCAATTGCATTTCTATATATTAGCAATGAGCCATTTGAAAATAAAATTAAGAAGAGATTCCTTTTGCAATAACACTACGAAAATAAAATAAAATAAAAGACTTGGAAATAAATTTAAGAAATGATGTGCAGGAATTGTACACTGAAAACTACAAATCAATTGTGGTACCAATTAACATTCTAAGTATATAATTTTAAAATTAAAAGTTGAAAATTACAATTTAGTAATCTCCACTCATAGGAATCTACCCAAATCTATGTCTCCAGAATCAGAATGGTAATAGACACTTTTGTAGAACAGGAGAGCTTGACCGCACAGGGTTATTGAACTGTAACTATCAGGCTGCTGGTTTTACTGGATTCATAAAGGTTATTCATATACAACCCCTGAAACCCATATAATCTTTCTAAATAACCATATATCATGAATATCTGTCATTTCACTGATAAAAATTATTTCTAAAATTCTATGTGTTAACTCATGTAAATACATTTTAATATTTTAATAATTTGATATTAACCATCTCTAAAATTTGAATTCCTAATTAGTATGCTTTAAATATTAACTAGTGTTAAATAAGCAAAGAGACCATTAGACAGAGGTGTTTCTAATGTCATGGTGACTTACCTAAAGCAACCAAAATCTAAGCTTATAAATGCCTCAGGGTTACAAAATCAAAATGTTAAGGTCGCCCTGGCTGGTGTGGTTCCTGGATTGAGTGCTGGAATGAGAACCAAAAGGTCACCAGTTCGATTCCCAGTCAGGGCACATGCCTGGGTTGTGGGCCAGGTCCCCAGAAAGGGGCATGCGAGAGGCCACCACACATTGATGTTTCTCTCCCTCTCTTTCTCCTTCACTTCCTCTCTCTAAAAATAAATAAATAAAATCTTTAAAAAAATAAGATAAAATGTTAAGATCAACTGATCTCAATCAGCCAGCTAAACTTTAAGCCATAGCCAATTAGATAATTTTCCTTCATTGCTTCCACACCTTCTCTATATATCATTTCCTTAGCCCCTCTGTGGGCAAAGCACTAACCACTTTCACTTTGGTGCTGCCCAGTTAAAATAAATATTTGCTCAAATAAACTCTTCAATATTAATAAGCCTTGGTTAATCTGTTTTTTAAAATTGTATTTATTTATTTTTAGAGTGAGGGGAAGGGACAGGGAAGGAGAGGGAGAGAGACGTCACTGCATGTGTCCCACACTGGGAGGGCCCACAACCCATGCGTATTCCCTGATTGGGAATGGAATTGTTGACCCTTTGGTTCTCAGGCCTGCACTCAATCCACTGAGCTATAACAGCCAGGGCTCAGTTAATCTCTTAACATTGTTTTATAAGTTAATGATAATATACACACATATATTCTTTATATGAGGTATTTCAAAGTAATTATCATGTGGGCAAATTTAACAGCATGGACTATGAAAGAATCCCATATTCATAAACAAGTACTTAACAATGTTTAATGTGATAATTCAGAAACCAAAACAAACCATTCCACGCATCTTGATTCTCATAACCAAGACAGACTGCTATCAACCTTGTGCTTAAGATGGGTGAAAGTTTTATTTGAACACTCTTGAAAATGGATTATAAAATGTGTCAAATATGAAAGACAGAGGTAGAAAATACTTTAAATTCACATCCACAATTAATTTATATTCTCTCTCTCTCTCTCTCATTCACTAATTCATACACACACAGCATATCATCACATGGTCAATGGCTCACTAAAACATGTTTCTACTTAATATTTACAATTTTGAATGTTGTTAAATTATAGTTTTAGAATGTACCACTTTCTGAAGCAACCAGTAAAGGTTCTAAAAGCCTTTTAAATGCCAGTACAGTTACTACCACATGGAATTGCATTTATTAAGATTGAAATGAGACTGCACTTTAAAGTAAAAGGAAAATTGTTATAACTGACATTAATTCATAAGAATGTACACTTTCATGACTAAACAGTGATGGCAACTAACAATTTAATATATGAAGCTATCACTTTATAAAATTAAAATATATATTAATATAAAGCTTAAAAAGTGCTGCCCCAGAACTTCTAGTAATTTTTCCTGGCCTATTTTTGTAAGCTAAAAGTGGTAATTATGCTATTATTAATTGTTCAAATTCTAGATTATATGTTTTTTTTGGCTACATAAGTGATTTAAAACTATAAACAATGTTTGAAATGATTCCAGTTGTGTTTTATTATTCATTACTTATCTGAGTTAGTATTAATGTTCTGCAGGGCTTACAGAGCTATTTCAAGAGCAATTTTTTTTTCTATGAAAGAAATATTCAGTCATGAAAAGCAAAGACCTACAACCAAGATTGCTGTATCAGCAAAGCTATCATTTAGAATGGAAAGGCAGATAAAAAGCTTCCCAGACAAGAAAAAAACTAAAGGAGTTCATCATCACCAAACCATTATTATATAAAATGTTAAATGGACATACTTAAGAAAAAGAAGATCAAAACTATGAAAAATAAAATGGCAAAAATATGTATCTCTCAACAGTTGAACATAAAAAACAAATCAAGCAAACAAAACAGAGACGGAATCATGGATACACAGAGCATTTTGATGGTTACCAAATGGGAGAGGGTGTGGGAGAATGAGTGAAGAGATGAAGGGATTAAGAAGTAAAAATAGGTAGTTACAGAACAGCTATGGGGGTGTAAAGGGCAGTATAAAAAATGGAGTAGCCAAAGAACTTATGCACATGACTCATGGACTTGAACAATAGTGGAGGGACTGCCTGAGACAGTGGGGGTTACTGAGTGAAGAGGCCAAAGGGAGAGAAATCAGGACAACTGTAATAGCATGATCAATAAAATATAATAAAAAAATAAAACCATGCCTTTACATAGCTCACTTCCTGAGGGTATTGATGGAAGAGAGATAAATGATAATGGAAAAATACAATAAAATAAATTTTTTTAGAAAGGAGAAATGGAAATGATGTTGAAGCTGTTTCAGAGAGATGGAAAATAAAACTCTAAGCTTAAACATCTACTCAGAAACAAACTATGAAGGAAGAAAATGATAGAATGAGTATTTGGGATTGATTTGTAAATTATTACAAAATTTTCAGCTGATTTTCAGTGCTACAAAACACAAATCTTTAATTAAAAAGAAATATATGTTTTGAATGACAAATGGATGGAAGAAGATATTTGTAAATGATACCTCCAAACTAATATACAAAATGTATAAAGAATTCATATATCCAAGTGTATAAAGAACATGTAACATTATATTAGTTTGAGGGATACAGAATAATGATTCTATATTTGTATATATTATGAAATGATCATCCTCAGATTTTATTTTTAAAAGTAATTGGAGAGATAATTACGATGCTATCCTAATTTTTTCATGTCTGGCTTTTGCTGCTGACAAATCATAGTATTTGTGTGACAGTTTCTAGACACTGTCTAGACATCTATAAAAGAAGACACACTGCTGTCTTCTTGTGGAAGGAATAAACTCAAGGACTAACAGTAACAAAGAGGATCAAATAAATATTATGCAACAAATCAAAATCAATAAAATGTGATAGTTTCTCTTCAAATTGATTTAGCTTATCTTCATAGGAACCTAAACTGTTGGAAGAGAACCATGTGCACAATTTTATTAGGCAAATTCATGTGTTCTTGACTTTAAATGAAAAGGATGAAAGGAGAAAGAAGAGATTAGGAAAGAAAAGACAACTTTGACAGATGCAGTCTTTGTAGATAAAAAATATTTTAAATAGTTTAATGTTCATTGATTTTAACTGTTTTATTCATTTTTATTAAGTGGCTTGTTAGAATATTTAATGATTTTAAATATCAAAAACCTCAGGACTTATTTTGTGGTTTGTTTATTTCATAAAAGCAAAACTAATAAAAACTGGATCTTTAAAAAAATGAATGATGGATACATTTCAAGACACTGCAACTCATTGGATATTTTCAAAGTTCCTAAAGAGTATGAAGACATTTTCTAGATCAGAGCAAGAACATATTTAAAGATAATTAACTGTTGTTTATAAACAGGACTTTTTTTGTCCATTCAGTTTTATGTATATTCTACTAGAACCTTGAATATAGAAACTTCCCCCATTCTTCTGTGCCATAAAAATATACAAGGTTATTACTAAACTCATAGAATATTTTTACTGATGTTCTCACCACAGAAAACTTGAATCCTAAAATTCAAAGAAAAGGTACATTATAATGGTCTTATAGCAATTTTTGAATTGGTTACTAATTACTGTCAGCAGTATAGACAGAACTGGATAAAAAAACACATGAAAAGACACACCCAGACCCTTGGGATTATAAACCCTTGGAACAAAGTTACAGCATGTGCATGTTGAAGAGAAGTTTTTCAGATGACTTAGAATAATTAAGAAATCCCAAGACCTGGTATTATTTACAGAGCAAGCACAAAAACAAGGTATAAATCAAATACTGTAAAATAAAATAACAAGTAAAAAAACAAACCACATGAAAGTCAAAGTAATGTGGCATAAAAGATAGGATTATCAGATCCTGTAAAACTGATGAGAAAAACATCAAATAGGATTTAACCTAAAGTTGAACAAAGCGTTTATCTTGGAGTGAAAATAATTGAGGTCAAAATTTCTGTGTGTATTCAACTTTCAAAGCACAACAGTCCACCACATATTTGATGCTCAATACATATTTTCAGGGTACACAAATGCTCTCTAACTAGTAAAGCACAAGTAAATTCATGCAGAAGTGGAGAAAGCACTGACTGTACTTGTGCCACTGTTCCAGGTATACTCAGCCCATCTGCTGTACCAGATGCCTGGTGGTTGATGGAACAGCAACGTGTGGGAAGCAAAATGTATTTCTTTCCAAGAAGGACACTAGGAAAGAGTCCAACACAATTGTGCCAGAACTACTCCTAACCTCCATCAATAGCCTCATAATCCTATTGAGTTCCCTAATTTAACCAGAAAGCTCTGCAAATGTGTGGAGAGATAATTGGACCGCATTTTACAGTTCAAAATAAACAACCCTTTAATATTTTTTAAAATATATTTTATTGATTATGCTATTACAGTTGTCCTATTATCCCCCCTTCATTCCCCTCCACCCTGAACACCCTCTCTCACCCACATTCCCCCCCTTTAGTTCATGTCCGTGTATCATAAGTTCTTTAGCTTCTACATTTCCCCTACTATTCTTGCCCTCCTCCTTTAATATTTTTGATAAAAGTTGATTTGCATGATTTTCTTTAAACACTGTACTTGCTACATCTTCCTTTAAACATACTGACATCAATAGTTTCTTTATGCAATATTTCTAAATATACCCCTAATTTTCAAGTACTTAATGTGAGTAATATATATATATATAATTGTAAAACCTATAGTTTGGAGAATAAAAATTTAATGATTGAATTTCCTATTTCAGATGCCAAGCTCTCATCTGTAAGTAATAGGATTATGGAAAAATGCAGACAATTGCATTAGATTTAGCTTTATTTTCTCCAGATTATTATTATCATTACTGTAAATTATTCACCTTCAGTAATCAAACAAATGTCTGTTATCTAATCCTAAAAAGTCTTATTTATATGTGTAATGTTTTCTTTGACTTTGACTTGTTTGGTTTTATTTTTCCCTTCTGCACCTCTAG
The DNA here is from genome assembly GCA_028533065.1 of Trachops cirrhosus. Lineage (NCBI taxonomy): Eukaryota > Metazoa > Chordata > Mammalia > Chiroptera > Phyllostomidae > Trachops > Trachops cirrhosus. Next base: position 59,640,332 of record CM052549.1, read on the forward strand.
TCTCCTTTTTCCTCTCCTCCCATACCCCCCCTCTTTCTCCCTCCTCTCTCTCTCTCTCTCCCTCTCTCTGTTTCAGATATGTGCACACACACATATGCATGTATGCACACATACACAATAATATATTCATGAGCACACAGTCATTAAACCTCTATTAAATATAGTGTATGAGAGTACTGTATCATATAAAGTCGTGAAATAAGTAAAAAGGAAACCCTAAACACCTCAATTGATAGCAGGGCTTAGCACAATAATATGAGTATTACTAAGGACACAGTATCTGCCAGGGGTCATATTAGCTTATTTGATTTACCTCACCTTTGTTAAATGACTCCTGGTATTCCTGTGCTATGTTGAAAGACAGCATGGTCAGGCTTTTTTTTTTTTTTAATGGATAAACACTGAAGCCCAATGTGGTTCAAAATTAGATCCAAGGCCACACAGCTGGTAAATGACTCAGGTTGACACTGAATCCCAAATTTGCCAGACTTGAAAGCCCATATGCATACCTGTGACCCCCTGACTGGACTGCTTTTCGCTCTGTGAAATAAAGGTTTTTGTTTGTATGCCTGTTTCTAGGGCAAGAGGAGGAATGGCTGGCTTTGTCTAGACCTGGCCTTATTTAAATATGCCTCTCCACTGAGGATGCTGCCAAAATTTACCTAATTATACCTGACTCACAAAACTTGCCAAGATGCACTTTGTAAGTCAATAAAATATTAGAAAAGCTTTATTTTAAGTGTGTTTTATCATTAGAAACCAAATTTGTAAACAGGAGCCAATTTAAGGTTAATACCTTTATTTCTGATAATTGAAAATGAGTCAAGTCCTTGAAGCCAATAGTACTATATCTATTGTTTATTCAAACAGAAAAAAACTTCTAGCTATAGAATATTACTGTACTGCAATTTTCTTAGCATAATAAATTTAATCAGCTCATTATTAAATCATCTTGCTATTAAATTTATGTGCATGAAGGATAAATATTTTAATGATGAAGCTTTATTTCCAAATGTTATAGAAGGAAGATGGAAAAATATCTGGAGTTAAAGATGTAGATTTGGATCTCAGATCTGACACTAATGCCTTGATCACTGACAATAAAGTAAACCAGTTTGAGGAAGTTTGCTTATCTGTAAACCTGGGGAGAACTGTTACAATCTTAATGGATTTAGGTGTAAATTAGATAGATTGAATTTTAATATCTGAGTTATCTGCAGGTCACAAGTATTTATTGACATAGTATTCACAAAGTTTATAATATTAAATCGATGTGTTTTTTTTCTTAGTTTCTCTGTTCAGAAGAAGGACATTATTTGTTTGTTAATTATATAGTTTTGGCTCTATAAACAGTCAAGCCAATAAAATTGATACAGTTTAAAAATTCTGACTATCAAGCCCCCATCTTTGGGTAGGGATCCATAAGTTTGGATATTTTTGTATCTAACAGTCAGGTCAACAATAAGATTCTCTTCATTGTCCTCTCACTCTCCACTTGGTGCTCTGCCTTCCAGCACAGGTTCATACATCAGATGGCTCAGTGCCTGGCTTCCAACTTCCTTCCTAGTGAAGTTTAAGGAAATAGATTTCTTTTCAATTGGTTGGTTTTAACTAGGTATAATGCTAGAAAGATCTTTATAATTTAAATTTGGATAGACTTCAATTAGGCAAATATTTCATTAAGAACTACGCTTTGCAATAAAGCAATTCATTCCTATGATGTAAGCATAACTGTCTGTTGTGTTCTGTTTGTGGAGAAAGGGAAAAAGAATTACTTCTTAATGCCTCTCAAGTCTTGCTCTCATCTGTTCTTCATGCAGTTGTGAATGTTGGCACTACTGACTAAAATAGTGTCATCACATCTAAAAGGATGGTTAAAACTATCTGCCAGGTATCATTATTCATAGACTATTTCTGTGCACTAAGAGGGTTTAGGCTCTGGCTAGTGCAGCTCTGTTGGTTGCATCATCATTCCATAGAACAAGGGGTTGTGGGTTTGATTATGGGTCAGAGCATGTACCTAGGTTGTGGGTTCAGTTGAGGGTTCAAGGGTTCAATATCTGGTCTGGGTACATCGAAGAAGGCAACCAATTGAAGTTTCTCACATAGATGTTATTTCTCTTTCTCTTCCTGCTCCTTTCTCTCTCCCTCTCCCCCTTCCCCACCTTCTCTCCTTTTCCCCTTCTCTCTCTGAAAGCCATGAAAAAAATGTCTTTGGATGAGGATTAAAAAAAGAAGAAGAAGGTTTAGGAGCTCTCCTCATTTTATACCTATGAAAGCCTACTATCTCACCTGCTCTTTAGTAGTAAGTCTGAAGCAGGATAAATTTGGTTTTTGAGAGGTAATTGATTTTATAGGTATTTTATGAGTATTTCATAGGTTAACTTACAATTATTGAAGTACTGAGAAATTTAACTAGTTGGAAACAAAATGAGACATGTCAATCAGTCATCTTGGCCTTTCTGTCAGTAGTGGCTTAGAAGAAGCAATTACAGAAATATGCATTTTAGAGAGTTTATTCCAGTGAATATTGACCTATTTTTATCACAATAAGAAGAAAATTATTTAAATTACATGTTAACTGAAACAATATCGGAATATTTTAGGGGTGCTGACAGAGGCATCATAATTTGGTCAATTACATGGGTGTGGATGCAAACAGATCTGAGTTCAAATATTGGCTCCTTCTCCTAATAACATATGATCTTAGGACACTTCATATAATCAATGCTCAGTCTCCTCACCAGTGAAGTAGGGATGATAATAACCAAACTTGTTTTGATAATTAAATATATCCATATCTATATATCTATATATCTACGTATAAATGTATTGAAACCTGTGAAGTTAATCAATTATTAGTATGAATGAAAATCTGCCAATATCCATTTTCCTCAACTTTATTAAAAATAGATTATATATAATATTGTGTAAGCTTGGAATGTACAATATGATGGTTTGATATATATATGTTATGACGTGATAGAATAAGGTTAGTGAACACATCCTTCACCTCACATAATTACAAATTTGCTGTTCCTGTCATTAGAAGAATATTAAAGCTCTACTCTCATAGCAACTTTTAAGTATACAGTACAGTATTTTTTCTACTATTCATTTATGTATTTATTTTTAAATGTATTATTATTCTATTACAGTTGTCCCCATTTTCCCCCTTTGCCCTCCTCTGCCAAGCCCACCTCTCTGCTCCTCCAGTCAATCCCCACACTGTTGTTCATGTCCATGGGTCAATACTTTTAACTATAGTTACCATGTTGTACATTAGATACTGAGAATTATTCATCTTATAACTGAAAATTTATACCCTTTGACCACCATCTCCCTATTGTCCTACTGCTCACCCACTGGCAGCAACTATTCTACTCTGTGTTTCTAAAAGTTCAATGTTTTGCTTGCTTATTTGTTTTGTTGATTAGGTCCCACTTACAGGTGAGATCATATGGTATTTCTCTTTTACCACCTGGTTTATTTCACTCAGCATAATGTTCTCCAGAGGAACTGAAATTAAGAACAATCTGACAGTAACCAGAAGGGAGGCAGGAGAGTATAATGGGGAGAAAGGGGAGTAAGGATTTCACTTAGCACAATGCCCTCAAAGTCCATCCATGTTGTTACAAATTAATTTTATCAATAAAAAAGTGTGAAAATGTTATATGCATCATATATGTTATACACATATCATATATATGATACATATCACATTATTATATATTATACATGGTGTGGCAAAAGTAGGTTTATAGTTTTTTTGTATGGAATATAATACAATAATTAATACACAATAATTTGTGTACTCACAACTGTAAACCTACTTTTGCTCAATGCTGTATATAATATAGATATATAGATAGTTTATATAGATAGAAAGATAGATATAACTTATATAATGTATATATACCAAGTGTCAAGCATCTTGGTGGTGACCTTAGATTATGCATACAATAGAAACTTTAAAATTGTATTTGTTGTTAAATGGAGCATTGTAGTTCAGAAGGAAATCTACTCATTATTTCCAAATCTAATTTATTTGTAGAAATAACTATGAACATAGACCTGTGGCTTTTATTGAGAGTAATGTTTATATTCTAAGATCAGTACTAGAGGTCAGATAATGTATAAATAAATAAGAGTTATCTTGAATCCCTTCAAGAAACTGGGATAAATTATTCATTATTTTTTATTTATGGATATTTTGACAGGTAGAGTTTAATTATTTATATGTGTATATATATATATCACTAGATATGTTGCAATATATCAAATATTTTGATAAGGTAATATCATGCAACTTCCAAATAATACAGTAAATGTTCTTGAGTATATCCTATGCCATTAAGCAATTGGAATTTTTTGTACTGTAGCACATCTCAATAGCACTAACATCTGTCAGGAAGGAACAGAGGTGAGAATCCAACATTATGACAGAAAAAGATAAGGATTTTGAATAAAGAGTCACTATTAAATTCTACTATCTTGTGTGCCGAAAAAGAATTAAATTTCATACCCACTTGTTAGTATATCATGTCTAAATGCAGCAGAGGACAAATTTCTGCTAAACAATGTATCTCCCTTCCCAAGTTTCTGAAGTTTATAGTTGAATGGAATTTAGTACTTTACTTTGAAAATGTCATAAGAACCCAAGAAATTATTTTTAAAACTAAATTTTCCTTATTCTAATACTGGTTCTCTGAGAGCATCACTGTCAGGTTGGAGACAGGTAATTTACCCCAAGAAGTTAAACAATGTTTAAACATACTGTTCAGAGTCACTTTTGCTTATTTGTTTACATAACATTTTCAGCACTTACCCTGTTCCAGGCACTTGGCCAACCACTTCAAATTAATTAACTCATCTAATCCTCACCACCATCTATGAAGTCAACTATATTTTGGCATGTCAAAATATGAAAAGTTACCTGTATCTGATTTTCCTTCCTAATATTAAATAAAATAAATGGCATTTCAAAAGTATTTACATGATAAAATATTATATGCTAAGAATCTTTACTTATATAAAGCTCTGATTAGATTTTTAAGAAAGTTAAATAACCTGCTTTTCATATTTTTTTCATTCATTTTCTCTTTATCCTTCATGCCTTCACCACAAAGTCAACGTCTCCAAAATGAAAGGTAGGAAGAGAAAATGAAGAAGCCTAACTAAGAATACGTAATTTTTACTCTACTACATAAATGGCTTTTGGCCTTTGTTATCTGTCCACTTTGTACCTTTCTAATTCTATTTTGCCACCTTCCCTCCAAAATAGACAAAATGTTTTCATTTTTAATTTTTTAAAATTTTATCTCTATTTTTTCATTATTTTAAATTTTTCTTGTTGTTGTTCAAGTATGGTTGTCCCCACTTCCCCCCTCACCATGCCCCACCACCCCACCCACCCTCACCTCTCACCCTCGAACCTACCCCCTTTTGGCTTTGTCCATGTGGCCTTTATACATGTTCCTTGATGGCCCTTCCCCTGTTTTCCCCCATTATCTCTTTCCCCTCTCCCCTCTGCTTACTGTCAGTTTGTTCTTTATTTCAATGTCTCTGGTTATATTTTGCTTGCTTATTTTGTTGATTAGGTTTCATTTATAGGTTAGATCATATGGTATTTTCCTTTTACCGCCTGACTTATTTCATGTAGCATAATGCTCTCCAGTTATATCACTAACCATCAGAGGGATTCAAATTAAAACTACCATGAGACACCACTTCACACTAGTCATAATGGTTATCATAAACAAATCAACAAACAAGTGCTAGTGAGGTTGTGGAGAAAAGGGAACCCTAGTGCACGGTTGGTAGGAGGAATGCAGACTGGTGCAGCCACTGTGGAAACAATATGGAATTTCCTCAGAAAACTACAAATGAAACTGCCTTTTGACCCAGGAATACCACTGCTGGGATTATACCCTAAGAGCCCTGAAACATTAATTCAAAAGAACCTATGCACCCCAATGTTCACAGCAGCACAATTTGCAACAGCCAAGTGCTGGAAGCCACCTAAGTGCCCACCAGTAAATGAGTGGGCAAAATGTTTTTATGTGACAATGATCTTCTTCAGGTATCACTTAAAATAACTTTAAAAATTAATACTGCCTTTTAGATTTTAGATGACTTCTGTAAATTTTCATTACAAAAGTTTAAAAGGTTATAATTCATACATGTTGTAATTTATATGTTAAATATAAAGTTAATGCATTTCTTTTTAAAAATTGGATAATGACATCATTAGACCCTAAGACAATTAAGTGGTGTTAAGTATTTTACTTTGGAGAAATCAGGAAATCAGATGACATATTGGGAAATGAGGTAGGGGACAGAAGGAAACAATAAAGGGTGGGTTGCTGTTATGAGCAACAGTAGAGTAAATGTTTCGGCTGCTTCTGAAATAATTTTGATGGACTGACATGTAGATATACCATAATTACCTCATTGCAAGTCAAGAAATATAGCTTATTCATCTACCATCTTCCCCATTGGTAGAGGGTTTCTCCCGGAAATAATAATTTCAAGGTACTTTCCTCCCTTCCCAAGTTTGGGTCTGATAAACTCCTGCAGCCCGAGGAAGCTTTAAGGCTAAGAGTGGCAAGTCTGAGGGAAGTATCAGTATGCATTGAGCATGTCCACCAAACTGCAGAAGACTTGGGGTGGGCCAAGAGTTAAGTGTCATATATCTGATGGTGTGTGATTTAATTCCCAAGAATTTTTCATTAAATAAGTTATACTTTCTGATTATTAAAACTAAATTTAAGGTAAATTTTTAGTATTCAAATATAAACTCATTGTTATGAATACAGAAAAAGCAAAACTATTTTTTTAACTTTTCAATTACAGTTGACATTCCATATTATTTTATATTAGTTTCAGGTGCACAGTATAGTAGTTAAACAATTAAATAATTTAAGAAATGATACCCCTGATAATTCTAGTACCCACCCGGCACCATACATACTTATTAAAATATTATTGACTATATCCCATATGCTATAATTTACATCCCCCTATTTTTAACTACCAAATTTTACTTTTTAATCTTTCTTTCAAGTTGGCCCCCAACACACCTCCCCTCTGATCACCAATAGTCCATGCTCTGTATGTATGAGTATGTTTGTATTTTGTTTGTTCATTTTTTTTGTTTTGTATATTATACATATAGGTAAAATGGTATGGCATTTGTCTTTCTTTGCTTGATATTTCAGAAAGCATAATAACTCTAGGTCCATTCATGTACCACCTCTTCTTTGCCCAATTGTCCATTGATAGGCACCTGAGTTGCTCCCATATCATGGCTGATGTTTAGTGACTAACTGACTTCCTATAGACAACTTGATCCCTAAGAACTTTTTCTTTGATTTTTGGTATTTTACATTTGTACTCTTTTACTGATTCTAACTAATCTTTAATATTGGTATTGGGCTTATACATTGTTTCTCAGAGAATGAATTGGGTAAATATGCCCAGCTTTTCTTTGTTTATTTAAATAATGTCACTAAGCTATCTTGTTCAAAATTCACTGATCAAGCCTTTCAATGTCTTAAATATTATTTATTTTGGATTCAGTTAAATTAGATGAATATTAACTTATAAATACCAGCACTTGGTAGTAAGGTGTGCATACATACACACATCTAAGTAGTAAATGAAAAGTTTAGAAAATCTCTGAAATATATAGCATGTGATCAAGAAAAGAACATATCTGTGGAGGTCCATGAAACTGAGCATTTTAGTGTTCTAACAATCTTCATATGAAAAACTATTACTTCCATATGATTAAAATGACTGATAAATGTATACCCATTATGCAAACATAAATCAGGAGAACAATCTATTACATGTAGTGTGACCTTCCTCTTTTAAATATGATTATCCAGGTCTTTTTGTTGCCAGACAAGATTAGCCAGGCAATATATTTTGTTCATGGTTTACATTTTTGTAAAATTTTTAAACCTAATAAAAGTAGCAAGGGATACTATGCCTTCAATGGTTGAGACAGCTGTTATATACACATTTAAACTTTAGCTATAACTCAAAGTGCTTCAAATTGGGTTTTTAAAATTTTGGGGGGCAGTTGTTACCTTTCATGTATTTTACTTTGAGAATCTCTATAAGTGAACTGTTATTTATAAAACCCTCAAAAACAAATGAAATTTTTTAATTGAATTTATTGGGGTGACACTAGTTCACAAAACCATACAAGTTTCAAGTGTACAACTCATTCAAACATAATCTGCACACTGCATCATCATACACCTCTCACCCCAAGCAAAATTTCTTTCTATCCCCATTTTCCCCTCCTTTGCCTATCTTGACCTTCCCTTCCCCTTTCTTTTTGGCTATCACCACACTGTTGTCTGTGTGTGTGTGTGTGTGTGTGTGTGTGTGTGTGTGTGTGTGTTTTGGATAAGCCCTTCACCTTTTTTCATGCAAACCCACCCTGTCTGACAGCTTTCAGTCCATTCCATTTATCCATGCTTCCATTTCTGTTTTGTCCATCAGTTTGTTTTGTTCATTATACTCCACATATAAGTGAGATCATATGGTATTTGTCTTTCCCTGACTGGTTAACTTCATATAGCATAATAATCTCTGGGTCTGTCCATGCTGTCACAAAAGGTAAGATTTTCTTCTTTTTTTACCATTGTGTAATATTCCATTGTGAAAAACTACCAAAACTTTTTTATCTATTCATCTACTGATAGGCTTCCATATGTTAGCTATTGCAAATAACACTTCAATGAACATAGGGGTGCATATATTCTTTCAAATTACCATTTCAGATTCTTAAGGTAGATTCCTAGAAGTGGGATTGCTGGACCAACAAAATGGGACTGCATCAAACTAAAAAGCTTTTGTACAGAAAAAAGAAGCCATCAACAAAATGAAAAGGGAACCCACTGTATAGGAGAACATATGTGTATTTGCCAATGATAACTCTAATAAGGGGTTAATTTCCAAAATATGTAAAGAAGTTATACTGTTCAACACCAGGAAGACAAAAAACCTGATTAGAAAATGGGCAAAGGACCTGAGTAGATACTTCTTCAAAGAGGGCATATAGATGGCCAATAGACATGAAAAAGTGCTCAATGTCACTAATTATCAGAGATGCAAATTAAAACAACAGTGAGATAACATCTCACACCTCTGTCAGAATGGTTATCATCAATAAATCAATAAACAACAAGTGCTGGTGAGGATGTGGACAAAGGAGAACCCTCGTTCCCAGTTGGTGGGAATGCATACTTGTGCAGCCACTGTGGAAAACAATATGGGGTTTTCTTAAAAAATCAGAAGTGGGGTGGTCTTCTGATCCAGCAATCAAATATAAATTTTATTGATTTCATTTGCCCTTTAATACTCATGTCTTGATGCTCACTTGATCTTAACATGGGAAGGATCTCATTCCCTTTATGCATCTGACTATTTCTTCTTTTGGTGTCTTTGCACATGGCCCTAGAATGCCTTTCAGTGCTCTCTTTCCCTGACTCCTAATCCACCTTCAAGATTTTCTTCAGTGTCAATACTATAAGGAGTCTTTACTCATGCCCCATTTGAGTTAGATATCCTGGTCCCCTTACAGCTCGAATGTGAGAATGCTTATTAGCAAAAATAATCCTTCTCCTCCACCAATTTATGAGTTCCTTGAAGGCATGAGCTTTGGCTTAGCTACATATGTGGTCCTAATGCAGAGACCACACTGCATTCAGTATTTACTGGAGAAAAAAGGGAATGGGTGAGTGGATGCTGAATAAATGAAAACATATATGGCATGTTTTGCTTGCTTAGATTTCATGTCATCATCTTTTTATATGAGATATTAAGATTCAAATGAAGTGGAAGGAAGAACCATTTCCTTTGGTCTTAATATGAAAATTTATTCCAACATAATAAAGAGTACAGAAGTGGGTTTTTTTCCTGATAGACTGCTGCATATGATTTTGCTTACATTCAATAAAAGAAAGAATAATACATTATTAATGAAATTATGCAGTTTTATATTTGTTTTGTTTTGTTTTCCTGTCATGCTACAGCACTTGGATAAACTTGCTATCAGATGTATTAGGGTAAATATTTAGACTTTCCATCACTGATCAAAATTGCTTTAGAAGAAACACCATATTGTTAAGAAGGTAATTTATTGGAAATACATTCTTAGTTTGTACATGTGTATGTTTATTTCCAGTCTAAACATAGAGTAGCTGCTTTTTTTGTCTTTTAACATCATTAGTTTTCTTACAGTGCTATTGTTTCTTTAATAGTGGGAGAAACATTCCAAAAACACTAAAACTGTCTGTAATCACTGTATTGAGTAATTTTCAGAGCTTCACATTTGTTCAAAAATAACTAATGATGTTGGACTTTTTCCAGGCATCTTACACATTTGGAATATTTATTTTTATTCAGTCGAACAATATAAACACATGTCTCCTTTCTGAAAGAAAAGCTGTCTTAGTTCACCTCATGCATGGACTTAATAAACTCTGCAAAATAAAGTAGTGGAGATTATTGCTTTGCACAGTTGTAGCAGCCTCATTAGTTTCACTACATAGCTTGAAATGGTTTCATGCCAAATTAAAAATGTAGGTCATTCAAAGGACTAATGGTGCTATTTCAGCATGAAGTGATTTCAAGCTCCCTCACATACAGGTCTTTTATCTTATTCTGTTGCAAACCTCTTCTCACAATGGTTATAATTTTATATGTCACTTTTATAAAATCATATATAATTGCATTGTTAGAATACATGCTTTACATGTCCACCAAATTATGGGGTTTTAAAGGCAGTAATTTTCAGTGCCTGATAAAATACTAAGAATTGTCCCTTTAGTTTCATGAAATAATTTTCAGTGTTCCAAAAGTGGATTCAATAGACCACTAATTCTATTGCTTTTTTTAACTTTATTTTTTAAATATATGTTAATGATCATGCTACTACAGTTGTCCTATTTTTTTCTCCCCTTAATTCCGCTCTGCCCTGTACCCCCCTCCCAATATCATTCCCCAGCCTTAGTTCATGCCCATGGGTTATACACAATCAAACAAGTTATTTGGCTTCTCCATTTCCCATACTATTCTTAACCTCCCCCTGTCTATTTTATACCTATTATCTATGCTTCCTATTCCATGTACCTGATTCCCATTGTAACCCCTCCCTTCCCCACTGATAACACTCCATGTGATCTCTATTTCTGTGAATCTGCTCCTGTTCTAGTTGTTTGCTTAGTTTGTTTTTTGTTGTTGTTGTTTTTTTAGGTTCGGGTGTTGATAGTTGTGAGCTTGTTGTCATTTTACTCTTTGCACTTTTTATCTTCTTTTTCTTAGATGAGTCCTTCTAACATTTTATATTGGTGATGATGAACTCCTTTAACTTGACCTTATCTGGGAAGCACTTTATCTGGGAAGGGCAGACCCTTCCATTCTAAATGATAGCTTTGCTGGATAGAGTGATCTTGGATGTAGCTCTGTGCCCTTCATGACTTTGAATACTTCTTTCCAGCCCTTTGTTGCCTGTAAGGTTTGTTTGGTAGTCTTATGGAAACTCCTTTGCAGGTAACTGTCTCCATTTCTCTTTCTGTTTTTAAGATTCTCTCCTTATCTTTAATCTGGGTAGTGTAATTATGTTGTGCCTTGGTGTGTGCTTCCTTTGGTCCAACTTCTTTGGTACTCTCTGAGGTTCCTGGACTTCCTGGAAGTCTGTTTCCTTCACTAGATTAGGGAAGTGTTTCTCCTTCATTATGTTTTCAAGTAAGTTTTCAATTTCTTCCTCTTCCTCTTCTCCTTCTGGCACCTGTATGATTTGGATGTTGGAATGTTTAAAGTTGTCCTGGAGGTTCCTAAACTTCTCCTCATTTTTTTTTTTGAATTCTTGGTTCTTCATTTTGTTCTGGTTGAATGTTTCTTTCTTCCTTCTGGTCCAAACTGTTGGTTTGAGTCCCACTTGGTTGCCTGCATATTTTTCTTTATTTCATTTTTATAACCTTCTCTTTTTCATCTATATGCAACCATACTCAACCATTTCTGTGAGCATCCCGATTAACAGTGTTTTGAACTCTGCATCTGATAGATTGGCTATATCTTCATCACTTTGTTGTATTTTTTCTGTAGTTTTGATCTGTTCTTTCATTTGGGCCATGTTTTCTTTTTTTTTTGGTCTCGGCATGCCTGCTATATAGTAAGGGGTGAAGCCTTAGGTATTAGCTATGGTGGGGCAACACACTTTGCTGCTTGTGGAGCTGTATGTGGTGAAGGGGTCTGAGCTGGGCCATTGTGGTGCTGATTCCTGGGTGGGTGGTTTTGTGTACATTCTAGGATCCTGTGGGTCTCTCCAATGAACTCTCCTGTGAGGCTGGGAGTTTCTCCTGCTGACTCAGCCCCCACAGGTTTTTTCAATCAAGGTTTTGAGGTTTTATTTCCCTACACTGAAACCCTGGGTTGTGCAGTCTGTCTCACTCCCAGGGTGTTCCTCCTGGTTTATCTGCATGTGAAGATGGAACTTCCTGTTCCACCAGCTGCTGCCTTGCCAGTTCCACCAGCTGTCCTTTGGCTGGTTCCACCAGGTGCAGCCTCACCCAAGCCTCCTGCCTCCTCCTTTCTGTGAGTCCTCTCCAACCAGGCTACCTTTCTCAGCCCCTCCTACCAGTCTGGATGAGTTTCTTCTTTAACTCCTTGGATGTTGAACTTCCAAACAGTTTGATTTTCTGGTAGCTCTGGTTATTTATTGATTTTAAATTTGTTGTTGTCCTCTTGGTTGTGAGAGGAAGCAAAGTGTATCTACCTTTGCCTCCATCTTGGACAGAAGTCTAATTCTATTGCTTTTTCGCATGCCCGGGTTGGTATAGCTTAGTGGATGGAGCAAAGGTCTGTGAACTATAAGGGTTGCCAGTTCAATTCTCAGTCTGGCCATATGCCTTTGTTGTGGGCTGGGTCTCCTGTACAGGCTGTGCAAAAGGCAACCACACATTGATGTTTCTCTCTCTCTGTTTCCCTTCTCCTGTCTCTAAAAATAAATAAATGAAATCTTTTTTTTTAAGCATGCAATATTTGAAAGAGATATAAATGATCACATAAATTTGGGAAAGCATGAGTTAAACACTCTTCTATGGGCTTTAATACTGCAGGAAATGTCAAAGTCTGATACATGCATTGACAAATCTCACTCATACATCAATGACAATAAAAATACCTCAAACTTCTCATTTCTCAATTTACTTACCTTTTCAGCAATATGTAGCATTGTTGACTGCTCATGCTATTTTTTCAAAATTCAAGATTATCTAATTATTAAAGATTGATACAGTTGCATATTTCAAATATCAAAAAGTATAAAACTTGTATAAAGTAAAATGTTTACTTACACTTCTCTATACTCTCTTCCTCTGATTCAGGTATTCACCATCATTAAATACTATCAGTTTCTATATTGACAACATGTACTCATATGTGTCATATATATGTATATATGCATTTTCTTTTAAACATGAAGAATGTTATTCACAGTATTTAATACCTTCATTTTAAACTTTTCAGAATATATTCAAGTTTTATTCATGTTAATAAATAAATAGAATATTTTTGCAGACATGTAATATTCTGTTATTTTGATCTAACAATTTATTGAATCCATTCTGTATTCATAGACATTTAAGATGTTTTCAGATGTTACTACTATAAAAATTCAGCAACTTTCTGCATACATTATTTCACATATGTGTAGTATATATTGAGTAATTTTCCCAAAGTAGAATTGCTGAGTACAAAAGTATTGCATTTGTAATTTTGATAGATATTACCAAATTGTTATTTATAAGGGTTAGGCCAAACATTAGTAAGAGAATGCTTGCTTCTGCACAGACTGGCCAAAATAATTTATCAGATGTTAAAAATACAGTTTCCAGCCTTTTTTTCTGACTTAGAACCCTCTTCCTCATTCTGTATTCCTTTTTTAATGTAGGATTTTTGGTCTGAAAGCTTTAAGAAGAGTTTATAGTTTTATTTTGTTGTACAGTTTTGGTTACATATTTGTATTAATGTTATATGTGCTTCAAAAACCTTGAGTAATTAAATTAAAAATTAACTCTTGAAATATATTACATAGTATCAGAACAAACTGCCTGAATGATCTGGTTGAGTTCTTCTATGAATACACTTGGCTGTGGTGCTTTTTTGGGAGACAGTTGTTGATATAATTTCTGTATTGGGTGGATATACACTGAATAGATTAAATTTCTCTGAGAGCCAATGTCAGTAAATTATATTTTTTCAATATTATCCTCTTCATAATGGTTTAAAATATATTATATGCATAATTAAATGTATGTTTTTTAATCTTTTCCATAGTCATTGCCCTTCTCTTAGCATTTTAAGCACTTACACATTTCTCTTTTATAGTGCTTGGGATAGCTCAAAATGTAATAATATTAAAATACTTTTCAAAATAATTATTAGAAATATGAAATCTCATTATTTTATAAATCTTTATGTTTCTATATATATAAATGTATAATATATAAATATATATAAAATCTATTCCATATCCTTTTGTGAAGATACTTTAATTTTTTTTCCTTGTGCAAATGTGGTTTTATTTGTCAAATTAGAAATAATGAGAGCCCAAAGTGTGAGCTTGCACACTAGTGTGCCCTTTCTACTAGCACTTCCTTTTTTAAAAATTGAAGTTGACAGTGTCTGCACCAGTCTGCATGCCCACTAACAATGTACTAGGGTTCCTTTTTCTCCAAAACCTTTCCAGCATTTGTTGTTTGTTGATTTTTTAATGATAGCCATTCTGACCAATGTGAAGTGGTATCTTATTGAGGTTTTAATTTGCATCTCTCTGATGACTAGTGACCCTGAACATCCTTTCATATGTCTCTGCGTCCTCTGTATGTCCTCTTCAGAGAAGTGTCTGTTCAGGTCCTTTGCCCATTTTTTAATTGGGTTGTTTGTCTTCCTGGAGTGGAGTCATGTGTGTTCTTTATATATTTTGGACATCAAACCCTTGTCCCAGGTATCATTTGAAAATATATTTTACCTTACAGTTGATGCCCTTTTCATTTTACTGATGTTTTCTTTAGGCATGCAGAAGCTTCTCTCTCTCTTTTTTTTTAATGAAATCCCATTTCTTTATCCTTTCCTTTATAGCCTTTGCTCTAGGGGGTGTATTGGTGAAAATATTGCTGAGTGGAGTATCTGAGATTTTCCTGCCTATGTTCTCCTCTAGGACTTTTATGGTGTCATGACTTATAATGAAATCTTTTATCCATCTTGAATTTATTTTTGTGTATGGTGTAAGTTGGTGGTTGAGTTTCATTTTTTTACATGTTGTTGTCCAGATCTCCCAATACCATTTGTTGAAGAGGCTATTTTTACTCAATTTTATACTACTTGTCCCCTTGTTGAGTATTAATTGATGATAGAGACATGAGTTTATTTCTGGTTTCTCTATTCTGCTCCATTGGTCTATGTGTGTGTTCTTATGCCAGTACCAGTTGGTTTTGATTATAATGGCCGTGTAATATAGTTTGATATCATGTATTGCGACCTCTCCCACTATGTTTTTCTTTCTCAAAATTGCTGCAGTGTTTTGGGGGTCATTTATGGTTCCATATAAATTTTTGAAGTGTTTTTTCTATATCTGTGACATATGCCATTGGTACTTTAATAGGTATTGCATTGAATCTATAAATTGCTTTGGGTAGTATAGACATTTTGATGATGTTAATGTTTGCATTCCATTAAAATAGTATATACTTCCCCTTATTTGTGTCTTTCTTAATTTCTTTTTTGTTGTTTTTGTTTTTTCCTTAATTTATTTTTACAGTGTTGTATAGTTGCATGAGTACAGGTTTTTTACCTCCTTGGTTAGGTTTATTCTTAGGTACTTTTTTTTGTTGTTGCTATAGCAAATTGGATTTTTTTCTGATTTCTTTTTCTGATATATCATTGCTGGTATACAAAAATGACTTCGATTTCTGAATATTAACATTTCATCCTGCTCTTTTCCAAATTCATTTATTAGGCTGAGAGATTTTTGGTGATGTCTATAGGGTGTTCGATGTACTCTACCATGTCATCTGTAAACAATGACAGTTTTGCTTCCTCCTTTCCAATTTGGATGCCTTTTCTATCTTTTTCCTGTCTGATAGCTATGGCTAGGACTTCCAATACTATGTGAAATAGAAATGGTGAAAGTGGACATCTTTGTCTTGTTTCTTATCTTACTGGCAAAGCTCTAAGTTTTTGCCCATTGAGTATGATGTTGTCTATAGGTTTCTCATACATGGCCTTTATTGTGTTGAAGTATGCTCCCTCTGTTCCCACTTTGCTGAATATTGTTATCATAAATGGGAACCTTATGAAATGATTTTTCTGCATCTATTGATATGACAATGTGATTTTTTCTTTTTGTGTTTATGTGGTATGTTATGTTTATTGATTTGCAAATATTAGACCATCCTTGCAACCCTGGGATGAATCCCATTTGATCATGGTGTATAATCTTTTTAATGTATTGTTGGATGCGGTTTGCCAATATTTTGTTGAGGATTTTATCATCTATATTCATCAGTGATATTGACCTGAAGTTTTCTTTCTTTGTTGTGCCTTAATCTGCTTTTGGGATTAAGATGATACTGGCCTCCTAAAAAGAGTTTTGGAGTCTTCTCTTTTCTTTGATTTTTTGGAATAATCTGAGAAGTATAGGGGTTAACTGTTCCTTTAATATTTTGTAAAATTTTCCTGTGAAACCATCTGGTCCAAGGCTTTTGTGTGCTAGGTTTTTATTTTTGCTTCAATTTCACTAGCTGTTATTGTTTTTTTTCAGGCCTTCTGTTTATTATTGATTCAGTTTTAGAAGTTTATATGTTTCTAGAAATTTTTCCATTTCACCCAGGTTTTCAATTTTTTTCATGTAGTTGTTCATAGTAATTTCTTACAATCCTTTGTATTTCTGTGGTATCAGTTGTTATCTCTCCTCTTTCATTTTTTATATTATTTATTTGGGTCCTCTCTCTCTTTTGTTTGATGAATCTGGTTAAGAGCTTGTCAATTTTGTTTATCTTTTCAAAGAATCAGCACCTGAGTTTATTGACCCTTTGAATTGTTCTTTTAGTTTCTATGTTTTAATTCTGCACTCATCTTGGTTATTTCTTTCCTTTAATTCACTTTGGGCTTTATTTTTAGTTATTACTCCAGTTCTTGTAGGTGTAGGGTTAGATTGTTTATTTGAAATGTTTCTATCTTTTTACATATGCCTGCATATGTTTTGGACTGTTCCATGTGCATTTTTATTTGTTTCTAGAAACTTTTTAAATTTCTTCCTTGATCTTATTTTTAATCCATTCATTGTTTCGTAGCATGCTATTAAATCTCCATGAGTTTGAGATACCACTTCACACCAGTCAGAATGGCCATCATAAATAAAACAACAGACAACAAGTGTTGGAGAGTTTGTGGAGAAAAAGGGACCCTAGTGCACTGTTGGTGGGATTGCAGACTGGTACAACTAC
>CM052549.1:59658359-59679245 GCA_028533065.1 Trachops cirrhosus
GGGCTGGAATGGGAATAAAGGATAGAAATTGTACTGAATAAACTAAAATAAAAAATTTTTAAAAATCTCCATGAGTTTGAGTGTTTTTGAGTTTTTTTCCTTGAGGTTTGTTTCTAGTCAGGTATTTGTGGTCTGAGCAAATACTTGATATATCAATTTTCTTCAATTTGTTGAGGCTTGTTTTGTGACCTATCATGTGGTCTATCTTTGAAAATGTTCCATATGTATTTGAAAAGAATGTGTATTTTACTTCTTTGGGATGAAAGGTTCTATCTATATCATTTAAATCCTTTTGTCCTAGGTCATCATTCAATGCTTCAATATGCTCATTGATCTTTTGTTTGGAAGATATATCTGTTGTTGAATGCATATACTTTTTAGAATAACAGCAGCTTGTAAATTTTTACATGTGGACTCTAGAGCCAAACCTGCTTGAACTAAAATTCTGTCACATCACTTAATATCTTTGTGATCTTGGAGACATAATTAGTCACTTATGCCTCAGTTTTCCCCATCTTTGAAACAAGAATAATAGTGTCATCTACATCATAGGTCTATTAATGATTATTAAATGACTATTAAAGTACCTGAATAATCTTCATTTCTCTATTATAACATTCATCATTATTACTTAGCTGTACACTTATTAATTCGTAAGACACTTGGCAGTTCAGTGTGGTATGGTTCTTTGCAATAAGACTAGTCTATTTAGAAATAGACTATAATGTGAAAGATGTGGACAAGGAGAGAAGTCTGGAATGATATGTGTAAGAAAATGTCTTATCACATTTAATTATCTATTTATTATGCCACAGATGCATTTAAACTTACACAAGACTAACAAAGCTAATTCATTTCTTTATTCTTTCCTTTACTCAAATATTTAAAAGAAGTATATGTAGTGCATTGTTAGCAAAGAAACTAGGCTTTTTATTCCAGCTCTACTGGTTAGAGTATGTTAGTCAATATCTAAGCTTTTTTGAATCTCAATATTGACATTTATAATTATGGTCTATCATGGGAATTTAATGACACAGTTCATTTTTCTTGAAAAGTTCCTTATGACATAAGTCTTTTTAAAAAAAATACCAAAAATTAATGAAGAAGAGGAAGAGGAGAATAATAATAATAAGATTAATAACAACATGGAAACTGTTTGGAATTCAAAAGTTTATTTTCTTAAGGATTTTAAACATTGAGTCAGAAGTGTCCCTGACACATAATGGGTGCTCAGTAGTGGCTGAGTGATTGAAGAATGAGATGAATGGGAGAAATCCTTGTGATACTAGAGAATGAAAGAACATAGGAACATGATGTATGTGGATGAGGCATTTCGAAATCCACCCTTGTTATCTGATGGCATTCTGGTCACACATTAGAAAATCAGTTAGGCATACTATTATAAACTGATCTATTCATAATTAGCAATATAAAGTTTAAATTATTAATTTAACAGTGAAATATTTTGACCCATTAATTAGTACTACCTTGCTTCTAGATGCAATGTATGAAATTCTTAGAATGGTAAGAATTGAAGTATGGATTGCTCATTGATAGTGCTACACTAAGCTTTCTACTTAATCACATTTCAGTTATAATAATAGTATTATCTTTAAAACAGATGGACAAAAATTTTGAACCATCACTTTTAATATTTTAACTATTAATTTTGTGGCTAAATAAATCACCTGTATTCTCCAAATCATTTCATTATTATAATTTTGTTAAATGTCTGTGACAATTTGATGCTAAGTTCTTCCATTGTGAAAATGATCACGTCCTTTTATACTGTTTTGTCCATTGGGAAATGTATGAAGATATATAGAACATAGTATAGGAGACCATTCTGCATGGTGTGGGCCCAGTTCCCACTCAGAAAGGCCAGTGGAAAGCGAGGTCTGGTGCACAGGACTCACACCCATGGATAGGTTCTCCCGTGGGGAATCAGGACTGCATTGTACCTAGGCCTCTTTGAGACTTGCTTTTTGCTAAATTGCAAGTGCTTACCCTGAATTGAGGCAGCCAGTGCTTACTGTAACTTCTTAAAATCTGTGCTAAACCTCCCAGTATGGAGTGCAACCAGTTCAACCACTTTTCCCCTTGATCTGTAACATCCTTCTCTTTGAAGTAATTAGCAACATTATTTCCTGTTATCTGTAAAAGGTAACCACCTAAATCGAACCTGTGTGTAGTAAATGAGGACCATCCTCAATGTAATGTGCCCAGAAAAGCAATAAAAGCTTGTCAAGGCAAGGTCAGCGCACTCTCCTCTTGAGAGAGAGGCCAAGCCATCCCTTTTCCTCCACAGGACTCGGTAGTCCATGTGAATTTGTCTCATGTTTCCTCCACGATGCTGCGGACACTGCTTGCTGGTGACTACATCAACATAGTGCACAGCTTAATTAATTATTATAGAGTTGAAAACCATGTAACTCTAACCCAACACAAGCACTGGAATTGTACTTACAACAAATATCTGCCTTAATTTAAGTGAGTTCACCATAAATTTTCACATCTTATCAATTCATTCATCATTTTATTTCTTCAAGATGGCATTATAAAAAGATGGCATAGGATAACTAAAGAGATCAAAGACAATGATGAACTTGAATAGAAAGTCTTGGGTCAGTTGAATAGTCATAAGAAGAACAACATAGCAACAAACATAAATAAATAACAACAAAAACAACTTGAATTTTCTCTGACATGAAACACAACATTTATTTGAGCAGAATAATTTTTGTAAATGTGACAGATAAAACAAACAAACTTAGAAAGGATAGTTCCATGATATAGGATAGCAAAGTAGGTCTTCTATATAATGTAAAAAATGCTAACCACATAAGATAAATTAGTCTTCATTAAAATTAACAATTTCTGCTCATCAAGTAAGCATTATTAAGACAAAAAAGGCAAACAGTAATAAGTAGTAAGACACTTGCACTAAATATATTTAACAAAGTATTCATATCCTGAATATAAAACGTTCAAATTAATTGTAAAATAGTAGTTAAACTTTAAAAATGGGGGAAACAATAGGATCATCTGAAAATTTCAAAAATCCCAAAATAAAGTAATATTTCCTTTAATTGAAGATGATCCATGTATTTCACAACAGGGAAAGGATTATCAGAATATTACATTAAAAATATCAACTGCTCAGGAGATTTTTGTCTAAGCAAGTCTGTGTAATCAAAATAGAGTTCATGACTCTGCCCAGTGAGTAAGAGGGAATTACTTAAATAAGACCACATCACTCTGTGGGGATAGTGACAACTCCTTTTGTCTGGTGTGGAAGATTTTACAGTAGTAAAACAAATTTCATGGGCTAGTTCACTCTTTTTCAATCATGCTGTTAAAGTTTACTATTGAAATACTTGCTCTAAGGAATTACCATTCATACACTTTTTTTGTAGCTTCTGTCTTGTATATCAGCAGGACTGTTCTTTTCTTCCTCAGAATGATGAGATTGCAAAAACACAGTAAATCTCAAATAACAAAAGCAATTATATTTTTAAAACAATGTTTTAAGATTTACTACCACAAATAATAGATTTTAAACAGACTTAATGTTGTTATTAATTTTATTTATTTAATCTATACTGTGATTAAAGGGATCCTGAAGGTAAATAGTGAAGCTGTGTAAGAAAGAATGTCTAACATCACAGAAATATCCTCTTTATGACTCTTATCTATTCTTTAATAAGAAATCAATTTCTATACTTTTCTATATATTGGTGTTTTGTAACTAACAGAACTTTCAACTAATTACTTTCCATTTTGAAATCATTATTCTTGTCCCAAACTCAAAAACAAGGAAGAGTCAATGACTGTTATTGACATATTTTTTAATAAACCTAGAAATTTTTTAGTTGATTCACACAGCGATTATTGCCTTTAGGTTCACACATCTTTTGTTCTTTTCATCTTCCCCTTTGTTCCCTTTTCTATGAATTCCTCTCCTGTTATTGAAGTGTTACTCCTGCAACTGAAACCTATAGTTGAAATTGGCATGAACCCAATAGAAAAATAGTCAAAATCTTTCAGCCAGCATTTCAAAGGTTAGTATATAAATGGTTAATAAGTATACTAAAAGATACCTAAATTATATAGTTTTAAAATTAATATTTATTAATTCTATGTATAATGTGCACATGATTTTTTAATAAAAGACAGACTATTTATTATTATTTACATAACTGTGTGTTTGTCTCTTAATGTATGAACACATACCAGCAAAGAACTATCTGGAGTTTTCTTACTATCCTACAGCTGTAAATTATTTTCCCAAAGCTTGTTCTTGGCCTGGAATCTTGCATTCAGCACTATTTATTCAGAAATCCCCAATTCCGTAGAAACAAACAAAATATGTTCTTTATGTTCCACAACTTTATTGGTCATCATGGGAATTCAAATTAATACTACAATGTAATCAATGTCATGTCACTATATGATATTCAGCAGAGCAGGAGAGATGATAGAGACAGAGAGAAAAAAACATATGAATGAGCAAATCATAAAGTCTCAACTTAATGAATATTCACAAAATGAATGTGGATTTACCAATGTTAACAACCATCCAGATAGAGTAATGGAGTATGACATTCTGAGAAGGTTCTTTCATGGTGCTTCCTTTCAAAGATAGCCACTTCTCCAGTTTCTTAAACTATTTTAAGGAATTGGCTCACACAAGTTGGGGAAGTGGTAAGTCCTAACTGTGTAAGGCAAGTGATACACTACAACCTCAAGGCAGGATTTGATACTGCAATATTAAGGCCTAATTCTTCTTTCCTGTGGAACATCAGTTTTTACTGTTAGGTCTTAAACGTGTCAGATGCATTCCATCCTCATTATTGAGTAATCTCCTTTATTTAAAATGAACTGATTGTAGATGTTAAATGTATCTGCAAAATACCTTTACACCAAAGCTAGATTCATGTTTAATTAAATAACTTAGCAATATAGTTTAGTAGAGTTCATACATAAATTAACCATTACATGGCCATCACAACTAGTGATCTTTGAGCATTCTGTTCATGTCCTTTGAAACACATGTGTATAAAATAGGTAAATTTAATAGCAATCATATAGAAATAAAATTATAAGAGAGTACCACAAACATGTATTCCAACTAATTATTTAAAATGAATAAAACAGATAATCTCTAGAAAGTTACAAACTATAGAAATTGACTCAAGTAAAATATCTTAATAGATCATTAACTTGTTTCCTGTAACTACTACAACAGAATTCCATATATTTTATATTAAAATACCAAAACTTTATTCCATCACAGTTATGAAGGCCAGAAGTGCAAAATTTATATCACTAGGCCAAAATAAAAAGTCAGCAAGACTGCATTTCTTTCACAGGCTCTGGAGGAGAACCTGTTCTTTACCTCTTCAAGTTCTGGTGAATGCAAGTTTTCCTTGGCTTGTGGCTGCATTATGCTGATTTCCAAGGCCAACATGATCAGAATATCTCCCTGTTCTATATTCAAAACACTTCCTCTTTAGTGTGTATGTCTTATTTTGGTTCATCTGTGTCAAACATACCTTTGTTTCTCTCTCTTACAAGGATTCTTGTGAGTTAGTGCATTTTGGACCCATCTAGATAATTCAAAATAAAACTTCATTGCAAGATCATTAATTTAATCACATCTGCAGAGACATTGTCAAATGAGGTAATGGTCACAGGTTTTACTGATGGGACCTGGCATCAGTATAGGGCATAGTCTGCCTAACACAGACTGTTAATATGGATGACTCAGATTTCTACATCATAAAGCATTCCTATACAACATATTACATTAATAATGGAAAATCTTCCTCAGAATCAAAGCCTAGGCACCAGTGAAACTGATGAATTCTATGAAATTGTTAAAACAGAATTAATACCAATCCTTTAAAACTTTATAAATAATTACAACTGCATTTCTCAACTCATTATGTCAGGTCAAACATATCCTGAAACCACAATCAGACAAAGATATCACATAGAAAGAAAATTATGGACCATTATCTCTTGTAAATATTGTCACAATAATCCTAAACAAAATAAAATAAAACTGAACCAGTAAGTATTAATGGGATGAATATAATACATTATGTAAAAAAATAAATGACAATGCCAATATAATCACCA
The DNA here is from genome assembly GCA_028533065.1 of Trachops cirrhosus. Lineage (NCBI taxonomy): Eukaryota > Metazoa > Chordata > Mammalia > Chiroptera > Phyllostomidae > Trachops > Trachops cirrhosus. Next base: position 59,664,504 of record CM052549.1, read on the forward strand.
CAACAGATGCAGAGAAAGTAGTAGATAAAATACAACACACGTTCATGATAAAATCAACTCTTAAACACACACATTATACCACAAACTAAGATAACAAAGGGAAAGTCACAACCTGATAAAGCATTGTATGAAAAAACCCTTTTCATCATATTTAATGTTAAATGTTTTTTCTTAACAAAAGGAACAATACAAGAATATCTGTTCTCACTACCTCTAGTCAATATTATACTTTACTAGCTGGGAAAAATATGCAAGAAAAGGAAATAAACTCATCCAGATTGGAAGAGAAGAAGAAATGCTGACTTTATTTACAGATAAATTAACTCTACATGGAATTTACAAAAACACCAATTTGAATTAATAAACATGCTTAGATACTTTGCAAACTACAAGGTCAATATAAAATGTATTGCCTTTCTACATAACAGCAATGAACAACTTGAAAATTTAGAAAACAACTTCATTAACAATAATGTGAAAAAAAATAGAATACTTAGGGATAAAGTTAACTAAATAAGCTCAACACTTGTACACTGACAATTACAGAACATTTTTGAAAGACATTAAAGAAGGCCTAAATAAATGCACAGATATCTAGTGTTTACGGAACATCTAACATTCCTTTTAAAAGGAAAAAAAATCCTTAAATTATTCTATTGATTCCATGCAATCCCTATAAAACTCCAGCTGTTAGTTTTGTGTGTGTGTAAATTGACAAGCTGATCCTTAAAACACATAGAAATGAAAAGGTCCCAGATTAGTCAATATAATCTGAAAAACAACAAAGTTGAGGGCTCACCCTTCCAGATTTCTACATTTACTGCTAAGCTACAGCATTCCACATATTGTGGTATTGCATAAGCTTCATGTAGATAAAAAAGATGTAACTGAGAGAATCAGAATAAATGCATAATTATTATCAGCTTATTTTAGACAAGCTTGCCAAGATACTTCAATAGGAAAAGGATGATATTTATAACAAATCATGCTGAGACAACTGGATCTCCACATGCAGAAGAATGATAGTTGACCCCTATATTTCATCCATATGCAAAGAGCTACAATTATATAATGCTTATAAGAAAATACAGAAGTATGTATCTTATATGTAATGATTTCTTAGATATGATATCAAAATCACAAACAAAAACAGAAAAATTATACTGATTTGATTTAATAAGATTTAAAACCTTTGTGCCTCCAAGGATATGTCTAAAAGAGAAACACTTAACACATTGCATTAGAGTAAAATTTTAAGCTCATATATCTGATAATGAATTTGTATCCAGAACATATAAAGAATATACAACAATAAGAAAACAGATGACCCAATTAAAAATTCACAAATGATTTTAGTAGACATTTTTGTAAAGAAAATATACAATGTTTAATAAGCATATGAAAAGATGTTCAATACTACTAGTTATGAGGGAAATTCAAATCAAAGCCACAGTGAGATACCACATCATATTCACTAGAATAGCTTGTTAAATTTAAAAAGACAAAAAAGTATTGACAAAAAGTTTCCTATATAAGAGCTTTCCTATTTGTCGGTGGGATTGTGAAATTATAGGGACAGGTGGGAAAATAGCTTGATAGTGTCAGAAATGTTACGTATAGGCATATAGTCAATTAAAAACATATGTCCACATTAGTTCTGACTGGTGTGGCTCATTTGGTTGAAGTATTATCCCATAAACTGAAAGGCCATGTGTTCAATTCCTGGTCAGGGCACATGCCTACATTGTGAGTTTGGTGCCCACTCAGGCACCAGAGCATGTATGAGGCAACTGATCTGTCTCTCCCTCTCTCTCTTTCCCTCTGTCCTCCTTCTCCTTTCTCTAAAATCAACAATCATGTCCTCAGGTGAGGATTGAAAAAAAACTGTCCGCAATAAAACTTGTACAGTTGGTATCCTAGCATCATTATTCATATTAATAAAAAATTGGAAACAACTCAAATGTCAATAAATGACTATGAATAAACAAGTGTGGAATAGTTATACAATGGAATATAATTTGGCAATAAAGATGAAAACATATGTGTTATAGTGTAGATGAACACTGAAAACCTATGCTAAGTGAAAGAAGTCACACATGTTTAAAATGCCACATACTGAATAGTTCCATTTATAGTAAATCACCTGAAGAGGCAAATACATAGAGACAGAAGATTCATTTGTATTTCCCAGGGACTGGGGAGGTAGAGAGGAGAGTAACTGTGGATGGGTTTCTTCTGGAGGTGATAAAGTGCTCCAAATAAGGGTGATGATGGCACAACTATGTAAATATACTAATAACTACTTAATTATATAAATTTGAACAGGGAAAATTTTATAGGTTATGTAGTATATCTAAATAAAGCTCTTACTTTAAAAATAGATTAATGTGAATAGCATGATCATTCACATTTGTTATTTATGGATAAGTTCTTTTTTCTTTTAAATTGTATTTATTTTTTAACTTTATTTTTAGTGGCATTTATTATTGTTGTTCAAGTACAGCTTCTCCACTTTCCTCCCACCACTCCCCCTGCCCCACCCATTCCCACCTCCAGCCCTTTATCCTACTACCCATCTTTGGCTTTGTCATGTGTCCTTTATACATGTTTTTTGATGGCTCTTCCACTATTTTCTCCCATTATCCCTCTTCCCCTTCCCCTCTGGTTACTGTCAGTTTGTTCTTTATTTCAATGTCTCTGATTATATTTTACTTGCTTGTTTGTTTTGTTGATTAGGTTCCACTTATAGGTGATATCATATGGTACTTGTCTTTCACTGCCTGGCTTGTTTCACTTAGCATAACGCTCTCCAGTTCCATCCATGCTGTTGTGAAGGGTAGGAGTTCCTTCTTTCTTTCTGCTGTGTAGTATTCCATTGTGTAAATGTAACATAGTTTTGTGACCCTCTCATTTACTGATAGACAGGTTGCTTCCAACACTTGGCTGTTTTAAATTGTGATGCTATGAACATTGGGGTGCATAGGTTCTTTTGAATTGATGTTTCAGGATTCTTAGGATATAATTCCAGCAGTGGAATTGCAGAGTCAAAAGCAGTTCCATTTTTAGTTTTCTGAAGAAGTTCCATACTGTTTTCCACAGTGGCTGCACCAATCTGTATTCCTATCAACAGTGTACTAGGGTTCCCTTTTCTCCACAACCTTGCCAGCACTTGTTTGTTGATTTGTTTGTGATGGCCATTCTGACTTGTGTGAAGTGGTATTTAATTGTAGTTTTAATTTGCATCTCTCTGATGGCTAGTGATTTCACATGTCTCTGGGCCCTCTGGATGTCCTCATTGGAAAAGTGTCTGTTCAGGTCCTTCACCTATTTTTTATTTGAATTGTTTGTCTTCCTTGAGTGGAGTCATGTGAGTTCTTTATATGTTTGGGACATCAAACCTTTGTCCAAGGTATCATTTACAGATATATTTTCCAATATGGTTGGTTCCCCTTTCATTTTGCTGATGTTTTCTTTAGCCAAGCAGAACCTTTTTAATTTGATGAAATCGCATTTATTTTTTCCTTTATGTCCCTTGCCCTAAGGGACATATTGGTGAAAATATTGCTACATGGAGTATTTGAGATTTTCCTGCCTATGTTCTCCTCTAGGACTTTTATAGTGTTGCAACTTATATTTAAGTCTTTCATCCATCTTGAGTTTATTTTTGTGTATGGTGTAAGTTGGTGGTTGAGTTTCATTTTTTATTTTTTGTATGTAGCTATCTAGATCTCCAAACACCATTTGTTGAAATTCTTCCTTAAGGGCTGGTACATGGACTTAATTACTGATAGACACTCTGAACTGCAGGGGTGGTATGGCAGCCTCAAAGACACCACAAACATAGGGGAAAGGAATTAAATTGGCTGACTTAAGGGAGAGGGCTGAAGGACCAGCTTTCTGGCAGGGACCAGTTTTCTGGCAGGGTCCAGCTTTCTGGCAGAGGCTAGAAAGTGCTGGCAGAGGCCATTTTTCCTTTGCAGAGCCTTCACCATGAAAGCACAAACAGATGCCATATCTGAGTCTCTGTCAACTTGACACTGTTTGCCCAACCTTGTTGATTACCCAAAACCCCACCTCACCCAACTTGTGGGTTACCCACGTGAATTTCAGTGACTTTTCCATATAAACAACCTGTCTTGGATCATGATGTAAACTCTCCAAAAATCTTTCAAATGTTCACAAACCCCAAACAAGCAGCATCTGGGCTCAGTGTGCTCTAAAACTCTTGTTAAGCAGACATAAGCCTGGCACTAAGAGCAGCCTGCCTTAGTTCACATATTAGTCTGTCCCAGGGACCTCTAAGCCCCCCAAAAGTGTCAACAATCTACTAATCAATTTGTGACTCATATCAAGTGGCCCTGGACTGGGTACAAATAGCAGCTGACCAATGGCTTGCACCTCCTAGGAGGCCCCAGAACTAATACACCCAGTGGACAGCATTGTACCATACCAAAGAACAAACCAACAACCTCCACTAACAACACAAAGGGTGGACACTACAGGAACCAGAGCTTCACTAAAAAGGATCCTGCTTCATATGGTAAGCCTCTCGCAACAGCTACTTCCCTGTAGTCATGGCCAATCCTCACAACCAATCAACCTGAGGGTCAGTCACCTCCATTTATGGGTCAACAGCAATAAGAGATAAACTAAAACAGGATGGTACACACAAGAGACAAACACATGTGAGGCAACCAGCTCAGATCATCAGGGAGACTGTGCCACTGGTCCTCACAGGACACCTACAATTTAAGCCCACTCGACCAACACCAAAAGATATAGCAGCTATACCTAATACATAGAAATAAACACAGGATAGCAGCCAAAATGAGGAGACAAAGAAACACGTTCCAAATAAAAGAACATAAAAACACTCCAGAAAAAAAAAATTAAACAAATTAGAGACAAGCAATCAACCATATGTAGAGTTCAAAAAGTTGGTTGTAAGAATTTTCTATTATCTCAGTGAGAACATCAACTAAGAGATAAGAAATATAAAAATAGAGACAGAAAATATTTTTTAAAAGACCCAGGCAGGAGTGAGTCAAGTTCAATAAATAAAATGAAGAATACATTAGAGGAAATAAACAGTAGATTAGATGAACCAGAGAGGCACATTAATGATTTGGATAATATAATATTAGAAAACCAATCAAAACAATAAAACATTAACAATTTATGCATAATGTTTATCCATAAAAGGAAAAGAGAGAGATACGTAAGTTGAAAATTTATTTGAAAAAAACAGTGATGGAAAACTTCCCTAACCTGGTAAAGGAAATAGACATATAAGTCCAGGAAGCTCAGAGAGTCCTAAACAAGATAAACCCAAAGAGGCCATAACCAAGACACATCATAATTAAAATGTCAAAGATTAAAGACAAAGAGATAATCTTTTATTGCGGGGGAGAAAAATCTTGATTCATTGCCTCTCATATATACCAAGTCTGGGACCAAACCCACAACCTAGACATTGCCCTGACCAGGAACTGAACTGGCAAACTTTCACTTTGCAGGGTGAGGCCCAACCAACTGAGCCACACTGTTAAGGGAAAAGACAGAATCTTAAAAGCTGCAAGAGAAAAACAGTTAGTCACCAACAAGAGGACTACCATAACTGTCAAATGATGTTGGGAATTGCCCCGCCTGGTTTCAGGAGCTGTAACCTCGCTGACAAGCAAAAAGACCACATGGCCAGGGGACCTGGGACCATAAACCACTAAGGAGACAAAACTTATCCTCCTGTCAGGGGCACAGCCTCTGCCCCCTTTGCTTCACCCTGCTTGGCCCCTGGGGAATGGCTAGATAGTCAGTGATGGGTAAGATTCCTCAAGGAAGGAACAACTTCAGACAGGCACAGTAGCAAAGGGGCCATCAGGGAAGGACTTAGGGGATTGTGGAAGAGGGACAAAAGACCCTCACCCCTTGACTTTATCATAGCCTGAGTCCTAATTCTATCTGTGAAAAGTATCCTAATCTCTTGGCTGCCTTGCTTCCCCTGCCTGATTCAGGCCTGAAACAATGCTGAAGCGGGGAGGGGCGGGGAGACAGGGTGTTGCCCTGTGCCAAACTGGTGGTTCCTGTGAAACCTGCTTTGCTAAGAATGTCTTCCATTTAAATGTTAAGGGTCCAAGCACAAAATAAGTTTGTTTCCCAAGGTTTTACAGCCAATTGGCATTATCCTGTCTACCTGACCCTGACTCAAAAAGGACCCCCATGATCCCAGAAATGTTATCTGTAAACCATACCTCCTTTCTTTGATATGCATCCCTATACAAACTAAACTCAATAAAAACCCATTGAGAGAGAGGCTCAAGACCTTCCTCCTCTGAGAGACTGGTCAGCCTTTCCTCCTCAAGCAATCATATCTTGGTAGATTTATTCTCATCTGCAGCAGCCGGGATAGTTCTGCTAGACAAAGCTCCCCCACAAACTGATTTCTCAACAGAAACTTAGCAGGCCAGAAGTAATTAGCATAAACATATTCAAAGAGGTGAAAAGTATGGACTACAAATAAGATTACTCTACCCAGTAAAGTTATGATTTAGAATCAAAGGATAAATAAAGACTTTCACAGACAAGAAGAAGTTAAAGAAGTTTATCCCTACCATACTGGTATTACAGAACATTCTAGAGATATATTTTAAGAAGAATAAAAGCCAAAGAACTTGTAAGTATGACCCATGGACATGAACTAAGGGGGGGAGAATGCATGTGGGAGGGGTGGTACAGGGTGGAGAGGAATAAAGTAAGGAAAATGGGACAACTGTAATAGCATAATCAATAAAACATACTTAAAAAAATAAAAAATAAAAAATGTAAATAACTACATATCTATTAACAATTACTTTAAATGTAAATTGATTAACTATTTCAATCAAAAGTCATGGGGTGGCTGAATGAACAACAAAACAAGACCCTGCGGACAAGAGACTGACTTCAGATAGAAAGACACACAGACTGCAAGTAAAGGGATAGAAAAACATTTCATGGAAAAGGATACAAACCAAACAAAAAGCTAGGGAAGCAATACTTAACCAGACAAAATAGACTTTACAACAAAGGCTACAACAATAGACAAAAAAAAAGGACCCAGCAATTCCACTTCTGGGTATTTATCAGAAGAGATCCAAAACATTGATTCTAAAAGATATTGTAGCAGTATTTATAATAGCTAAGATGTGGAAACAATGTAAGTGTACATTGACAAAATAGATAAAAATAATACATGTTTGCCATGAAATATTACCTAGCCATAATAAAGAATGAAATCTTATCATCTCCAACAACATGGATGGACCTAGACAGTATTATGCTGAGTAAAATAAAGCAGATAGAAAATGGCAAATGTGGTATGATTTTACTTATATGTGGAAGCTAAAGAACAAAATAAATGAACAAATAAAACATAAACAAGCTCACAGATATGGAGAACATTTTGATGGTTGCCAGATTGGGAAGGGGTTGGAAGGATGGGTGAAAGTGGTGCCATTAGTAAGTACAAATTGGTAGTTACAGAATAGTCATGGGGATGTAAAGCATAGCATATAGAATATAGTCAATGATATTGTAATAACTGTGTATGGTGTTAGATGGTAATAGATTTTGGGGGGTGATCACTTCATAAATTATATCAATGTTTAATCATAATTTTTACACTTGAACTAATGTCATAGTTTGTCAACTGTACTTAAAAATAAAAATTATTTTAGAAAATATATTCATGAAGCAAAACTCAATATCCTTGATGATAATAAATTCAACTTTGGTGGTAAGAATTAAATAGGAAAAAAATAAACAATGGTAATCTCAAGTTTTTTGCTTGTTTTAAGTATAAAATGATGAAGTACCTTAAAATGTTCTTGTCCATGTAACAAAATACAAGGCAACTTTAAAAGCTACAAACCCAGGAATGCTCTTCCATTGCTCAGGTCCATTGAAGTTTATTTGAAGATGGCTCTGAGTTCTTTTATCTCAAGGATTAAATGATTTGGGGACCTGGATATCATATATTATTCACAATCTACCAATTTTTATATCTTAGTCTTAACAAAGTCATTCAGTCATTAAGGAATTGTTTATCATCTTTGTCTTTGTCATTGTTACATTCCTTCTCTTGTACTTGCTTTTGGATACTGGAAAAAAAAACCCTTATCACCTCTGCAAGTCTCAGTTTAGTGAATTGATGTCATTACCTTTATCTGTGATACCACTGCATTGCAATTATGATTTAAATTCAAGTTTAGACCAAAGAGTAGTTTCTCTGTGACTCCTCTTCTGAATAATTCACAAACCATCTCTTTCTCATTCAAATGTATTCTCTTATGGAAATCTTACAAGAACTTCTAGGCCTTCTTTAAATTGCTGTAGCACTTGTCTGCATCAATTATATGTCAGTTGCCACTTAGTGAATAAAAATCTTATTTTTCTATTTGCTCATGTCCTGGGCCTTATCTAAGAATATGTTTATTCACCTATTTCATATTTATTGACTATATCCTAGACACTGTTTTAGGTGCTGGTTCTAAATATTAATAAAATGTAATTCTTGTTCAGAAGGTCACAGTCTTTGTTAGAAAACAAACAAAAATGAACAACCTATGCCTCAAATAGCTTTGTATTTCCCAAAAAGAATACACCTAGCATGTACAATAAATACATGTAGAATAGGTAAATTATTATTTGGTATTAAAAAACTGAAAAATTTATTTGGAGGAAATTTGTCTTATAACAATTATATTTTACCAGGAGCTCAAAACTCCCACCAAAACCTACTGAGTTGCTTTCTTATATGAGAAAATAAAGGCCTAACTATACTCTCTAGAAAAAGGCTTACTTGTCATAAATTTCGGATAGCAAGGAGAAAATCTGGAGAGGTTCAGAGTTTTAGTTTAGAGAAGCAACCAGAAGTTCAGATAATTATCTGGCACTAATGTAATTTCTTTGACAGGAAACAGAGCTCTAAATCTCAAAGGTTAAATGATCTTTTAAGAATTTCAAAACCTCCTGCTATTACTGAGAAATCTTATAACATAAATTCTTTTAAAAGACTGATAATATGATTCAAAGATAATATTTAGCAGCCTATGTTTTGGTTAGGTGAACCTCAGAAGAAAAGGAGATGTGTTTCAGTCCCATCTACTTTGAAGCTTCTGATGAAGTCACCTATTTCTGCTGTGCTCTGTCATCATCTGTAAAATGGACGCAGCTATAAAAACATCATTACAGAGATGTTTCAGAGCTTCATGTGTCATTGTTTCCATTTACCTCAGAATACCAGTGACGTCTCAACTACTACTCAAAGAGCAGACTTTATTTTGGGTCATCTAGCACAACTGTATCAAAATAAAGAAAAGGAAAGGAAAGGGGTCCAGAGTATCTATTATTTCCCCAAAGGCACACATTATTTTATAATAAATCTGGGACAAGATCCCAGCTATTTTTTATCTTAGTCCCTTGTTCTTTTATTGTGTACTGAACAACACACAGAATTAGAAATAAAAAGGCCTCTGTTCTATGGAACTGGTTCAGGACTTGACAAGTTTACCATCATATCTCTGCATATTAAGTTGTATCTGAAAACTGAAAGCTATGTGAGATATGTACCAGGTACATGTAAAACAGTGATACCTATAGGCAATCCTGTGGAACAAGCAGAAATGGCAATTGAAGGTGTACTTCAGTTCTAAACAGGATGAGTGAATTCTTGTTTTCAGGCACCTAGAAGGGTCTACCCCAACATATACCATGAAAATAAAGTAAACATATGAACTGCATCACATTTAAATCTGTGTGTTCATGTAAGTCAATAAAATATTCAATATATCATTTAAGATGTCATTTTAACTTCATTTTTAATTTTGAAGTGTTTTCAAATACAAAAAGAGGTTGGGCAAAGTTATATTGGAGGATGCAGCAATTAAATAAGTTCATTTTATTCACCATGAAAATTAAGAGTCAAACAAATTCTTCATAGCTGAAAATGTCCAAACCCAATTGTCTTCATAAGTAATGCCTGTGGAACAAATTATGTTGAAGGACTCCTAATTACCTTAATGTCCCTTACCTGTTTCAATAAGTATCATATATTATGGGAATTTTTCTGAGTTACAGAAAGGAAAGCATTCTGGCTGAATATTCCTATGCCTACAATGGAGATAGGATGGTCTCGAGTCACTCTGAAAGTGTTGGTAGCCCACTTTTTCCATGACTAACATTAATGGAGGGCAAAACTTAATATTTTCTTTGCTTTGTATGAACTGAATATTCCCTTCATTATAATGAATGGTCCATAATTGAGTCTGTAATGTGTGCATTACTGGAAGTTAATAAATGTTTGTGGATCCTATTACTGTAATGAGTTTCTAGGGAGGATCCTACTGAAAAACTCTGAGATGAGTTTCATATTTACAGCAAAATTATGATGTAACTAACCTTAAACAAATGAAGCTCATCATAAAGGAAGGATGTTGGCACTTGCTATCCCTACCGTTAGGGACTCTTGTAAATCCTTAAATAAAGTAATAAGTGTGCATGTACTTGCAGATATTATCAATAATATTTTATACACTTAAAAAAGAACTCTGAAGAATATACTAAATATAAGATCCTTGATAAAGTGTGTCCCTAAAATAGTTCACTATTCTCCCATTAAAGCTACTTAAATTAACAAAAACCTACATATTTAGTTAGAGAATTACAAACCCTGCTTCTGGCAGTATTGTTCCAACCACTTGCCTTCCTCGTTTAATCACGCCTCAGTTCAGAAACCCTAGGGATTTGTTCATTAATTTATGTCCACATTTATTCATTCAGTCAAGAAAATTTACTGTTCCCTTCCCAAATAATAGGCACTGTTCCTCAGTAAGTTTTACAGGTAGGTCCCAGGTATCAAGCAGTTTAAAAAAAGAGATGAGTATCTCCTCTCTTTCTAGTTGGAGATGGGCAGGCAAAAATAAATAAGCAAAATATATATAGCCCTTGGCAAAAGTAGGTTTACAATGGTTTGTAGGGAAAATAATACAATAATTAATAGATAATAATACAGAAATAAACTCTGTGTTTAGTATACTCAAAATTCTCCTTTTTGCCCCAACCTGTATAAATATAAACATAGATAAAAGTTAAATAAATGGATAAAATAATTAGTACTAGAGAAAAACAGAAGACAGGAAAAGAAGTTAAAGACTATTAGTTGGTAGGAGGAGGCTAAAATTTGAAATTAAGTGATCAATGAAAGTTTAATGGGGGAGAACAAATTTAAGAAAAAAACATAAGGTGAATGTGGGAGTAAGCGATGTTCAGATCTGGGAAACGAATGTTACAAACAGAGGGAACAGTCATATGGAAAGGCAATGTGTGTGCTGTAAGGAGCAAGGAAAACTTAGACCATGAGAAAACAGGAACTGGTTAGGTCCCAGGGCACAGGAGGTTACTGAATGAACATCTTGCCCTCCTCCCTTTTGCAAGAACAAAGGATTGCAAAACAGATGCAACCTAACATGTTTGGTTTGAAAAGCTACGACTGTTGAGCCAATGCCCAACCCTGTTCCCGCGCGTGGTCTTTGTAAGCGAATAGCTAACTGCCATGTCTGCTTCTGTATAACACTGCTTGCCCACCCATATATAAGGACTTAGCTGTAAGGGCGCGCGGCGCGACTCTCGTTTGCAGCCCTTGTGGGTACTGTGTCTCTGGACACCCTGAGAGCTCGCCCCTGTGCTGGTTAAACTTGGCCAATAAAGTAACATCTTTGAAACCCTGAAAAGTCTCCGGTATTTGTTCTCGCAGTTGCTGAATGCAACATGTGCCTAGGGCAAGAGTGTGCCTAGAGTATTCAAGGAACAAAGTATACCATTTCTGCATGAGGGACAGAAAAAGCAAAGTGGAGAAGAAAGGGAATGAAGTCAGAAGGAAATGGCAGCTCAGATTGCTAGGGCTCTGAGGGCATTTTGAGGACTTTAGATTTTCCTTTGAGCAGACCACTGAAAATATTTGAGTGATATGATCTGACTTAAGATCTAACTGGATCTATTTAGATACCATGTTGATTAGAGACTGTAAGAGAGTAAAGACAAGATCACAAAGACCAAAAATTGATTCAAATTAGTAATTTACTAAAAAATGTGTTTTCTACTTATTAAAGATGTAGAGCAGGAATTGTCAAAAAATTACCCACAGATCAAAGCAGGCTCTCAGCTTGTTTTTGTATATTTTGAGTTAATAATGGTTCTTACATTTTGAAAAGTTGCTGAAAGAGGAGAAGGAGAATAAGCTTCTGAAACTATGGCTCATAAAGTCTAAAATATTTTAAATCTGGTAAATGCTTTCAATACCTGATGTCATATATCTGGCTGGTAGTAGTAAGCCCTCAACAAAACTGGAAGGAGAAATACATAAGTAATTTTGTTGCTGAAAACATTGTAAAATTATATATGTCAAAAATATTTTTGGCTTCATACGTCAGCTTGAAAATCTGCCATTTTCAATGTTATTGAAAAATATAGTCTGCAATGCCATAAATGTAGATAAAGGTAAAACAGCAACAATTGCCCTGAGTGGTGTAGCTCAGTAGACTGAGCACAGGCTGTGAATCAAAGGGTCACCAGTTTGATTCCCAGTCAGGGCACATGCCTGGGCTACAGGCCAGGTCCTCATGACCTCATGGGGGCTACATGAGAAGCAACAACACACACATTGTTGTTTCCCTCCCTCTTTTTCTCCCTCCCTTCCCCTTTCTCTAAATATAAATAAATAAGGTCCTTTAAAAAAGAGCAACAATTAAAATAACAAAATATTTTATTAAAATTATACTTTACAGAGCACTTCCATGTTCATTTTCTAATGTCCATTAGAATTCAATTGTAAATTTAATTCTATGAGGTAAGTATGATTTATTCTATTAGAAATCACTGAGTCCTAAATCTTTGTGATTGTTCAAAATAGTTGATATTTTTTTAAGATATATTTTATTAATTATACTATTACAGTTCTCTCATATTTTCCCCTATTGCCCACCTCCACCCAGTAAACCCCTCTCCCTCCAGCAATCCCCATGTCCATGGGTCATGCTACTTCATTTCCTACACTGTACTTTATATCCCCCTATTTTGTAACCTTTTCCCTCAGTCTCTCCCTTCCCCCCAACTGATAACCCTTCAAATGATCTTCATATCTATGATTCTGTTTCTGTTCTGCTTGTTTGCTTAGTCTGTTTTTAGATTTAATTGTTGATACTTGTGAATTTATGGCCATTTATTTCATGTTCATACTTTTGATCTTTTTCTTTTTTTGATATTTTTTAAAAATTTTAATCATTAGTCAAGTACAGTTTCTAGCCTTTACTCCCATTGCAGCCAACCCACCCATCCCTCCCCTCCTCCCTCCCATTTCCAACCACTCTAGTTTTTGTCCATATGTCCTTTATATTTGTTCCTGTAAACCCTTCCCATTCTCCCCTGAAATTCCATCCCCTCTCCCCTCTGGTCACTGTCAGCCTGTCCTCTATTTCAGTGTCTTTGGCTATATTTTGCTTGTTTCTTTGTTTTGTTGTTTAGGTTCCTGTTAAAGGCGAGATCATATGGCATTTGTCTTTCACTGCCTGGCTTATTTTGTTTAGCATAATGCTTTCCAGCTCCATCCATGCTGTTGCAAAGGGTAGGAGCTCCTTCTTTCTTTCTGCTGCATAGATTCCATTGTGTAAATGTACCACAGTTTTTTGATCCATTCATTTACTGATGGGCACCTGAGTTGTTTCCAGCACTTAGCTATTGTAAATTGTTATGCTCTGAACACTGTGGTGCATAGGTTCTTTTGGATTGGTGTTTCAGGGTTCTTAGGACATAAATGACCTAAGTGGAATTGCTGGGTCAAAAAGCAGATCCATTTTTAGTTTTCTGATGAAGTTCCATACTGTTTTCCACAGTGGTCGTACCAGTCTGCAGTCCCACCAAGAGTGCACTGGGTCCCTTTTTCTCCACAACCTCTCCAGCACTTGTTGATTGTTTGTTGCTTTGTTTATGATGGCCATCTGACCGGTGTGAAGTTGTATCTCATTGTGGTTTTAATTTGCATCTCTCTGATGCCTACCAATAGTGAGCATCTTTTCATGTGTCTCTGGATCCTCTGTATGTCCTCCTTGGAGAGGTGTCTATTCAAGTCCTTTGCCCATTTTTTAATTGGGTTGCTTGTCTTCTTTGAGTGGAGTCATGTAAGTTCTTTATATATTTTGGAGATTAAACCCTTGTCTGAGGTATCATTGGCAAATATGTTTTCCCATACAGTTGGTTCTTTTTTTATTTTATTACTGTTTTCTTTATCCATGCAGAAGCTTTTCATTTTGATGAGATCCCATTTGTTTATTCTTTCCTTTATGTCTCTTGCTCTCGGAGACATATCAGTAAAAATATTACTGGGTGGAATATCTGAGATTTTCTGCCTATGTTCTCCTCTAGGACTTTAATGGTGTCATGGTTTATATTTAAGTATCTTATCCACCTTGCATTTATTTTTGTGTATGGTGTAAGTTGGTGCTCGACTTTCATTTTTTTGCATGTAGCTGTCCAGTTCTCCCAACACCATTTGTTGAAGAGGCTATTTTTACTCCATTTTATGTTGCTTCCCCGTTTGTCAAATATTAATTGACCATAGAGACTTGGGTTTATTTCTGGGCTCTCTCTTCTTTTCCATTGGTCTATGTGCCTGTTTCTATGCCAATACCAGACTGTTTTGATTACAGTGGCCTT
>CM052549.1:59679345-59716898 GCA_028533065.1 Trachops cirrhosus
CCATTGGTACTTTAATAGGTATTGCATGGAATCTGTAAATTGCTTTGGACAGTATGGACATTTTGATGATGTTAATTCTTCCAACCCATGAACATGGTATATGTTTCCATTTGTTTGTGTCTTCCTTGATTTCTTTCTTCAGTGTTGTGTAGTTTTCTGCATACAGGCCTTTTACCTCTTTCATTAGGTGTATTCCTAGGTATTTTATTTATCTTTTTGCTATATCAAATGGGACTTTTTTTTTATTTCTGCTTCTCGTGTATCATTGTTGGTATACAAAAATGCCTTTGATTTCTGGATATTGACTTTGTATACCACTGTTTTTCCAAATTCATTTGTTAGGTCAAGCAGTTTTTTGGCCAAGTCTACAGGATTTTCTATGTACACTATCATGTCATCTGCAAACAATGACAGTTTTGTTTCCTCCTTTCCAATTTGGATGCCTTTTATTTCCTTTTCTTGTCTAATTGCTGTGGCTAAGACTTGCAGTACTATATTGAATAGAAGTGGTGAAAGTGGACAGCCTTGTCTTGTTCCTGATCTTAGTGGAAAAGATTTTCATTTTTGCCCATTGAGTATGATGTTGGCTGTAGGTCTCTCATATATGGCCTTTATTATGTTGAGGAATACCCCCTCTATTCCTACTTTGCTGAGTGTTTTTATCATAAACAGGTGCTGTACCTTATCAAATGTTTTTCCCACATCTATTGATATGATCATGTGATTTTTGTCTTTGTTTTTGTTTATGTGATGTATTACATTTACTGATTTGTGAATATTGAACCAGCCTTGCATCTCTGGGATGAATCCCACTTGGTCCTGGTATATGATTTTTCTAATGTATTGTTTAATGCAGTTTGCCAATACTCTGTTGAGGACTTTAGCATCTATGTTCATCAGCAATATTGGCCTGAAGTTTTCTTTCTTTGTTGTGTCTTTATCTGTTTTTTGGTATTAGTATGATGTTGGTCTCATAAAAAGAGTTAGGGAGTCTTCCATCTTTTTGAATTTTTTGGAATAGTCTGTGAAGGATAGGGGTTAGCTCTTCCCTAAATGCTTTGTAGAATTCTCCTGTGAAACCATCTGGTCCAGGCCTTGTGTGTTTCGGGAGTTTTTTGATTACTGTTTCAATTTCATTTGCTGTTATTGGTCTGTTCAGGCTTTCTGCTTGAACTTTTTCTTAAAAAGTCTTTTTAACATCTTATATAATAATGGCTTGGTGATGACAAACTACTTTATCTTTACCTTGTTTGAGAAACATTTTATCTGCCCTTCATTTCTAAATGATAGCTTTGCTGGGTAGAGTAATCTAGGTTGCAGGTCCTTCCTTTTCTTCACTTTGAATACTTCTCTCTCCCTTCTTGCCTGCGAAGAGTTTTTCGAGAAATCAGCTGTAAGTCTTATGGGATCTCCTTTGTATGTAACTCTCTCCTTTCCTCTTGCTACTTTTAAGATTCTCTCTTTATCTTTAACCTTCGCCATTTTAATTATGATGTGTCTCAATGAGATGTATTTGCATCCCTATTCTTTGGGACTTTCTGTGCTTCCTGGAATTGTGTGTCTGTTTTCTTCACCAAATTAGGGAAGTTTTCTTTCATTATTTTTTCAGATAAGTTTTCAGTTTCTTGTTCTTTATCTTCTTCTTCCAGCACAACTATGATTTGAATGATGGAACATTTGAAGTTGTCCCAGATGCTCATTACCCTACTTTTTTATTGGTGGGGGTTCTTTTTTTTCCTTGTTCTTCTGATTGAATGTTTTTTTCTTACATATGTTCCAAATAATGATTTGAATCTCAGTCTCAGCCTTTTTGCTGTTGTTTCCCTGTAAAGTTTTCTTTATTTCATTTATTGTATCCTTCATTGCTGCCTGGGTCTTTTTTATGATGTTGAAATACCCAATGAGTTCCTTGAGCATCCTTATAACCAGTATTTTGATCTCTGCATATGATAGATCTCTCATCTGCATTTCATTTAGTTCTTTTGCTGGACTTTTGTTCTGTTCCTGCATTTGGGCTATATTTCTTTGTCTCCTCATTTTGGCAGCATCCCTGTGTTTGTTTCTATATAGTAGGTGGAACTGCTTTGATCCTCTGTTTTAGTAATGTGACCTATTGTAGAAAAGTGCACTGGTAAGTTGGATGAGGAAGAGCCTTAGGTAATCACCAGGGTGGGACAACCCATGTCAACCAGTTTGATGGAGTTTTCAATATAGTGTCACTGCCCTGTGGCTCTGTGTGGGGGAGGGCTTCAAAAGGGGACAATGCCTGGGCCTGGTCTCTGGAGTTTTATCATGGAGGAAGCTGTCCATGGCACTAGCTCTGATTCTAGATACTTCAATTTCTCCCTGTATGCCAGTGAAGCCCTTCCAGCTGCTTCCCCACTGCTGAAGCTTACAGGGAGTGAATCTACATGAGTCCCAAGTTTGTTGAGAACCCTTAAGAAGAGACTTCTAAGAATCCCACAGTTTCCTCTGCAGCCCCAACCCTCACTGTTTTTTTTTTCAGCCAGAGGTTATGGGTACTTATCTTCCTGGCACTAGAACCCTGGGCTGGGTGTCTGGTGTGGAGCTGGGATCCCTCACTCCCAAGGTGTCCTTCCTGATTTTTATCTAGCAAATGTGGGTATGGGTCAGAGAGAGAAGAAAGGAAGAAGGAAAGAAGAAAAGGAAGGAAGGAAGGAAGGAAGGAAGGAAGGAAGGAAGGAAGGAAGGAAGGAAGAAAGAAAGAAAGAAAGAAAGAAAGAAAGAAAGAAAGAAAGAAAGAAAGAAAGGAAGAAAGAAAATTATAACATACCACAGTGAATATACCATATGGAAATGAACCTGCCATAAGGAAAATCACAGTCCAGAGCAGGAGCTCTGTGATCACAAGCTGAGCTCCAATCTTAACCAAGCAGCTACCGACTCTGAGCTAAGGAACAATCTAAGGCTTAAATGTTGTTTTACCAAGTTTCTAAAAAGAAGTGAAGAAATAACTTGCCTACCAGGAAGAAATGTAATGAGTTACAGCATTCAATCAGGTCAGTGCTTTGTGTCCACTCCTCAGAAACTTTCACACATAGCTGGTGATGCTGGCAGCCAAGGTAACTATAAAGAAAGTGCACCTAACTCCAGGCCTCACAGAGAAGCTAGGAGGGTCCTTGGAAGATGTGGGCCACATTTGAGCATGGTCAGGGTGGTTCCAGCACTGGCTTTGAGTAGGCTTGGCCTCCTGGATCTCAAGGAAAGTGCTGAAGCACCAGCAGATCTGGAAGGCAGGCAAAACAAGGTCTGGAAAGTGGGGCCTTGGCTTTCTGGAACAGACCCCTCATGGAGCATCATCAGATACCAAAAACCTGCTATCCATAGCTGGATGTCCCAGGTGCTAGGAAGTCATGAAAAGTTTGGCCAGTGTTTGAGACCTCACCTCTTGCCTATTGACCTTTCTCTTCCCATGCTATACTTGTGCACACAACTTTCTCGTGAGGTGTCCATGGAGATGTCAGAAGCTCCTGTCTGAAGTTGCTTAAGTTTTTTTATAGAGCTCCAGAGGAGTAGGAGGTGAAGGAGAAGCTTTCCCAATTTATACTCTATTCTTGGGTTCATTTGGTGCACAATTGACTCTAGATGGGCAATTTTCTTTCTAAATTTCATCTGTCATTCTACCACCCCTGTCTCTTGCCCTGGGGCCATCATCCAGTGGTTTTCTCTGTTTACTGTGACAATGACCCACCTGGCCAGGACCACCTTGCTGTTCCTGTACCTGCCATTTGCCCTGGTCACAGGTTGTTCCACCAGAATTGTGTATTTTTACCATCTGGCCTTTGTATCCAGCAGAGAAGGTGGCATCCTCTCCACAGACCATGTGCTTCATCTGGGGATCCTCCCTTTGGTGAACTGGAAGGACCTTCCAGAGAAGCCCATGTCATCTGCTCATAATTCCATGATGTTGGGCCACTTTAGAACCATCAGTATCTTCCTCAAGGTCTCAGATGTTCTCTCCCACATTCACCACCTGAGCACGTAGTCAAAGCTATGAAGCTATACCATCTAGTGGCACCCCACTTCCTTCCCCAAAGGAGATGGAGGTGAAGTTCCAAGAAGAACCTCCAGAAGGCATGGCAAAGAACAAAGAGGATCATGTAGAGACCAATGGACAGGATGATTGCAGCAGTTTTCATAACAGTAAGAACTGACCACTAACATCTAGGCCCCTGAATATCAAGGGAGTCCTCACTTCCTCCAAGTGCAGTCTTGGGCCTCTGCACCTCAAATGAAGCACCTACAAGACACTTTACATATGACTTCCCAGATGTTTCCCATGACTCATCCTGTGAAGGCCAGGTTTTCACAAGCTCATACAGCCCTGTGAGGGATGTCCTGCCTCCTCACTCTGATTCAGTGCTCTCTGACCCAACCCCATTGCTCACTGCTGCCAGAGAGGTCCACAAAGGAAGTACTGGGGAAGACCATACCCCAGCTTTCCAGGTTCACTAACATGGAAAAGCCTTAGACCTTCCACCAACAAGCAATTCTCCACTGGCCTCTGCCAACAGGAAACACTGCAAATGCAAAATGTTTATGCTACATCTGTTGACAAAAAACTAGACACCTTTGAGAATACTGAGTCAGAGCAAAAAGAACCTGGAGGATAAAACTGAGGTCATAGATGACTGTAGTGACACTTAGCCTGCCCCTTCTATCTCTCCACTTGGCTCAAAAATGGCAGACACCCAGCTCCCAACCATTTAAACGTGGCTGGCCCATGCTACTACTATCAACTTGGGTAAACTATTTGCCTTGCCACAAAATCTATTTTTCTCCACTTTCTCTGACACAAATATTGCTCTGAAAATGGTCATAGTCCCTTACTCTGTTCTCGCTTCTTATACTGTTCTCTAAATTCTTGTTACATTTTGAGAATTCCACTTCATGAGAATGCAGACTAACCTTATTCCATTATAACTATAACATGTCCTATTTCTGACCCTCCCAAACCTACTAGGACCTCAACATCTTCTTCCAACCACACTCCTGACAAAATGAACCCCTAACTCAATATAGATTCTCCCCTTCCTTTGTCTTACCCACACCTCTTACAGTCCCTTCTACCAGAACTCCTGTTTCCACTGCTAAGCACATCACCCCTATGGCTATACCTTCAACCAGCATAGTCAAGACATCTGCTGATTTGATTTCTCGGCCCTGATGTCATTGAAATGAATACTACTACCTCTTGCTATACTGTCAGGTTCATATCCTCTCCAGAATCCAGTATAAGACTCCTGCCATTTTATCAAACCCAATATAGTGTGGAGCTCAGACACTCCTGAGGTCTCCTCCACTGGTCCACTTGCACTGAAGGATCCCTGCACTACCTCAGTCCATCCCATTGGCCCTTAAACCACACCTCTGCTTACCTTGGGGGCCCCTGATGGTCCTGCTATTTTCACTTTCTATCAGTATAGCTGAGGACCACCTGGGTGAAACACTAGTGCTGTGCTCACAGGGAACAATGTATCACCTGTGTTGGGATGCCACTTTGTCATAACTTGCTATTAGAACTCTTGCAGCCAACTATCCAGACCGCAAAGGCAAAATTCTTGATTTTATGGAGCCTACACTCTTGGGGAGGGGAATTTTAAAAAATCAGATGTAAATTATCTGCTAGGTTAACCAGCAATAACTGCTATGGCGAATAAAACAGTAGATGGAAGACTAATATTGTGAAGAGAGGAAGCAGGGTTTTCAGTTTAAACAGTAGATATGATAAGCTTCACAGGATAAGCCTCACTAGAGATGTAGCACTGTGACTCAGAGACAAAGGAAAACAGTTTGCCTAAGAGAGAGGAGCCCTTTCTGATATGAGGTGCTTCTGAGCTCCTGAGTTTCTGAGGGTGGAAGTTGAGGAGGGGTACAGTGCATGTTGAAGAAAACAGAAAAAATTAAGACCTAAGAGTTCTTATTTTTGCAGATTGAGAGATTAAATATTAAGGGGAGCTGATCTTCTGAGGAACAGAGTAAATAGCCAATGGAATCCCAGCATATGTGAAGGTTGGAGGACAAAACTGTAAAGGACATTGACAAACAGATGGTAAGGAGATTGCATTGGGATGGTAAGGTCCCCAAGACCTGCACAGGGACCAAGGCTGCTGTAGCCCTTGGCCCAGCACCTGCCACTGTGGTCTGCAGCTGCCTCTGGATCTTTGGAAGAGACCCAGATAAGCAGCTCCCTCCCTACCCAAGTAGGGAAGACAGCACAGCACCAGGAGAGACCTGGATGCTAGAAGTCACTTGGGGGAATAAAAATTAAATAGGAGATACACAGAAGCATGTTTACCTACTGGGGCTGTGGACACTGGCTAGGTCATTATGAGAGAAATTGGGGAGCTGGATGACACCTGGAGAAGGGAGAAGTATTGGGCCATGTTGGACCCTGACCCAATTAGTCTCAGGTCTGTTTAGAAAGTTGTGCTGTGTGAAAAACCGGCACTTGTTAAGAATGGGGGACTTAAACAAGAAGATTTTACTCAGAAAAAGGTTCTCAGTCACTATTTAAGGAACTCTTGCACAGCGGCTGACTAGTGAAGAGGAAGGAAGAGGCCCACCACAGGGACCATTCAGAAGAGGGCAGCAGGACTCAGGGAGATAGCAATCCCCAGAGAGACTTAATGTAGTGGAAGAGCTGAACTGCCCTGAAGAGACTTTGAGAGTGCACAGCACCCAGGCCAGCAAAGAAGGAGAAGGTGGTGTATGAGTTGCCCTTAATTAGTGCATCTCATGGGTGACGCAACTGGTGGATTAAAGGTGCCAGCCTGGTGCAGATGGACAGTGGGGTTCTGGCAGCAAGTGGAGGACCTGGGCTTGAGGCTGAGAAACTGTGAAGATTGTAGCCCAGACCTGGCCCTCATCCTCGCAAAAACAAAACCGCAGGAAGGGAGAAAAGTGAAGCCCAACCCCCCTCTGCCTTCTGCATCCAGGAAGACCAGCAGAACTCACTGGAGGGTTTAAAGTTAGCAGGAGATTTTCTTCTTTTCCCCTTCCTGCCCCACCAAGTGTGAGAAAATAAGACCTGGAGCTGTGAAAGGGCCAGAGACAGATCCAGACAAGGAGCACACGGCTAACCCCAACAACTGATAAACAGTTCTATGCTATCCTATAGAACTTGCATTTTATTGTTTACTTGTATTATTATTTTTTCATTATTTTTACTTCTTTTATTTTATTAGTATTTTTATTTCTCTTCTTTTTCTTTAGTTTCCTTCATTTTGTTTGTTTAATTGCATTGTTTGACTGGTTTTCCTTGGTTTTTCTTTCATACTGTATTTTAATTTTCTTTCTTTTACTTCATGCCTGTTCTACTAACACACTACTCTTATTTATGTACTTTCTATTCTTGTTATTCAGATCATATAGTTCTTGTCAAATTATTGTTGTTCCAGTACTATTGTAAGTAATTGTTGTTCCATATAATTGTAAATACTACACAGTAGCCCTCTCCACTCTTGGGCCATTCCACTGTCTTCCTGAGCTTTATTACTATGAGGTTCACTCTATTCTCTGGCACACTATGCCAACTTTCTATCCTTTACTCTGACTATAACTCATCACCTAACCTTGCACAAGTGCTCTGTTTTCTGGATTCAACTCACAATTCTTCTCCCCACTAACATGAGTCTTATCTCTTTTTTACTTTTTATAAAAGGTGGCTAGTTGGGTGAAATATGCTATAGTTATCCAAGGGATCTCCTATCTCTTCTCTACTAGTTGGTACTTTAAATCCCATAGAATACCTTCTTGCTGTCTTAATCCATTTTGCCTACCCCTGCCACTGATTACAGACAAGATTAGGTGGGAGCAATGAACACCAATATACCTGCTGGAGAAGAGAAACCACCAACAAAGGAATCAACAACAGGTAAAAATCCAAGTACAACAAGAGAGCCCACCAAACAGAAAAAGGGCAACCCAGACAAGGAGAAAAAAGAAATCACACCACTGAATCCCATAGAACTCCTACCATAGAAATTCACCCTACAAAGACAGGTAGCAGCCCTGGCTGGTGTAGCTTAGTGGATTAAGCACGGGCCTGTGAACCAAGAGATCATGGTTCGATTCCCAGTCAGGGCACATGCCTGGGTTGCAGGCCAGTTCCCAGCAGGGAATGCACAGGAAGCAACCATACGTTGATATTTCTCTCCCTCTCTCTTCCCCTTCCCCTCTAAAGAGAAATAAATAAAATCTTAAAAAAAAAAAAAAGACAGGTAGCAAAGTAGGACACCAGGAAGCACAGAAACAAACAAAAAGAGTCACCTAAAATGGGAAGACAAAAAAAGAATCTGCAATCAAAAGGAATGGAAGACTCCTCACTAAAAGAGTTAAATGAAATGCAGGTAAGCAAACTATCAGATTTAGAATGCAAAGTAATTGTTATAAGGATGCCCAAGGAACTCATAGACAACTACAAGGAACTGAGTGAGAACTACAACAGTATGAAAAAGAAAATAGAAACTATAAACAAAGACCAGGAAGAAATAAAAAATAAAATTTTGGAAATAAAAAACACACTAGAAGGAATTACAAGCAGGCTGTATGAAGCATAAGACTGAATTAATGAACTGGAAGACAAAGTGGAAAGAAACACCCAGGTAGAGCAGCTACATGAAAAAAGACAAAAAATATGAAGATAACCAAAGATAACATCAAACACAACAACATCCATATCATAGGAATACCACAAAGAGAAGAAAAGGAACAAGGGATAGAAACTCTATTTGAAAAAAAATTACAAAAAAACTTTCTGAACCTGGAGAGGGAATAAATCACACAAGTTTTGGAAGCACAGAAAGTCCCAATCAAGATGAACCCAAAGAGACCAACTCCAAGACATATCACAATTAAAACGCCAAGATTTAAAGACAAAGAAAGAATCTTAAAATCAGCAAGGGAGAAACGAGAAGTAACAAAACAGCTCCAATAAGGCCAGCAGCTGATTTCTCAGCAGAAACACTCCAATCCAAGAGAGAATGGTAGGAAATATTCCAAGTAATGAAAACAAAGGCCTGCAACCAAGGCTACTTTACCCAGAGAGGTTCTCAATTGAAACTGAAGGCAAAATAAGGAGCTTCCCAGACAAAAGAAGGCTGAAAGAATATACCTCCACCAAACCAGCACTACAAGATATGCTAAAGGGACTACTTTAATAAGAGGAAGGAAAGAGTGAGAGAGAGAGTAACACAGGTAAAAAAGTAGAAAAATTAATAAATACCTATCAATAGTAACCTTAAATGTAAATGGATTAAATGCTCCAATCAAAAGACATGGGGTAGCTGAACAGATAGGAAATCATGACCCACGCATATGCTGCCTACAAGAGATCCACCTCAGAATAAAATACTTACACAGACTGAAAGTGAAGGGTTGGAAAAAAATATTCTAAGCAAATAGAAGAAAAAAGCAAGAATAGCAATACTTGTATCAGACAAAATAGTCTTCAAAAACAAAAGCCATAAAAAGAGACACTGAAGGTCACTTCATAATACTCAAGGAAAGAATCCATCAAGAAGACATAAACATTGTAAACATATATGCACCCAAAATAGGAGCTCACAAATATATAAGATAAATCTTGGAGGACTTCAAGATAGATATAGACAGCAGCACACTTATACTAGGGACTTTTAACACCTCACTGTCAAAAATGAATTTATTTTCCAAATAAAATAACAAGATAGTGTGGCATTGAACAATAATTCCCTAGATCAAATGGATTTAACAGATCTGTATAGAACCTTTCATATCAAAGAAACAAAGTGCACATTCTTTTCAAATGCATGTGGAACATTTTCAAAGGTAAACCAAATAGGACACTGAACCAGCCTCAACAAATTCAAGAAAATTGAAATCATATCAAGCATTTTGTTGGATGGCAAGGGAATGAAACTAGAAACCAACCTCAAGGAAAAAACTCAAAAACACTCAAATTCATGGATATTGAATATCATACTATTAAACAATGAATGGGTTAACAATGAGATCAAGGGAGAAGTCGAAAAGTTTCTGGAAACAATTGAAAACACACAAAAGTCCAAATTTATGAGACATAGAAAAGGCAGTCCTGAGAGGGAAGTTCATTGCAATACAGGCCTACCTACAAAAGAAGGAAACATTTCAAATAAACAACTTAACACTACAACTACAAGAACTGGAGATAGAGCAACAAACAAAGCCCAGAGCAAGTAGAATGAATGAAAGAACCAATATCAGAGCAGAATTAAATGACATAGAGACTAAAAGCACAATTCTAAGGACCAATAAGTCCAGGAGCTGTTTCTTTGAAAAGATAAACAATATTGACAAGCCTTTAAGCAGACTCATGAAGGAAAAAAGAGAGCAGACCCAACTAAACAAAATTAGAAATGAAAGGGGAGAGATTACCATGGATAACACAGATATACAAAGGATTGTAAGAAATTACTACAAACACCAAATTTGAAAACCTAGGTGAAATAGTCAAATTTCTAGAAAAGTGTAATCTCCCAAAATTAAAAAGAAGACTCAAAAAGATTGAATAGACCAATAACAGCTGACCTAATAAGCAAATCTGGCAAAACAGCAGGGTTCAAAGTCAATGTTCAGAAGTCAAAGGCATTTTTATAAACCAACAATGAAATATCAGAATCAGAAATGAAGGAAAAAATCCCATTTCCTATAGCAAGAAGAAAAATAAAGTACCTAGGAATAAATCTTACCAAGGAGGTGAAAGACCTCTCCTCAGAAAACTACACAACACTGAAAAAAGAAATTAAGGAAAACACAAATAAATAGAAGCATATACTGTGTTCATGGATTGGAAGAATTGACATCATAAAAGACCATGTTACCCAAAGCAATTTATAGATTCAAAGCAATCTCTATTAAAATACTAATGACATATTTCACAGATACAGAACAAACTTTTCAAAAATATATATGGAACCATAAACGATCCTACAAATAACCACAGTAATTTTGAGAAAGACTAACAAAGTAGGAGGGATCACAATACCTGATATCAAACTGTATTACAAGGCAATGGTAATCAAAACAGTATGGTACTTACTGTTCTTATGGCACATAAGAACAGACACACAGGCTAACGGAACAGAATAGAGAGCCCAGAAATTAATCTAAGCCTTTATGGTCAATTAATATTAGATAAAGGGGCAGAAGCATAAAATTGAGTAAAAACAGCCTCTTCAACAAATGGTTTTATAAGAGGTAGACAGTTACATGCAAAAAAAGGAATTTGACGCCAATTTACACCATTTACAAAAATAAAGTCAAGGTGGATAAAAGATGTAAATATAAGTTGTGACACTATAAAAGTCCTAGAGGAGAGCATAGGTAGGAAAATCTCAGATATTCCATGCAGCAATATTTTCACTGATATGTCCCCCAGAGCAAGGGACATAAAGAAAAGGATAAACATATGGGATCTCATAAAAATAAAAAACTTCTTCACAGCTAAAGAAAACAGCATTAAAATCAAAAGACAACAAACTGTATGGGAAAACATATTTGCTGATGATACCTCAGACAATGGTCTGATCTCCAAAATATATAAAGAACTCACACTACCACATTCTAGGAAGACAAACAACCCAATTAAAGTTTGGGCTAAGGGCTTGAACAGACACTTCTCCATGGAGGACATACAGAGGGGAGAGAGACATATGAAAAGATGCTCAATATCACTAGCCATCAGAGAGATGCCAGTTAAAACCACAATGAGATACCACTTCACACTGGTGAGAATGACCATTATAAACAAATCAATGAACAACAAGTGTTGGACAAGTTGTAGAAAAAAAGGGAACCCTAGTGCATTGTTGGTGGGAATGGAGACTGGTGAAGCCACTGTGGAAAACAGTATGGAATTTCCTCAAACTAAAAATGGAACTGCCTTGTGACCCAGCAATTCCACTGCTAGGATTATACTCTAATGATCCTGAAACACCAGTTCAAAAGAACCTATGCACTCCAATGTTCATAACAGTACAATTCACAATAGCCAGGTGCTGAAAGACACCTAAGTGTCCATTGGTAAATGAATGGATCAAAAAACTATGGTACATTTACACAACAGAATTCTACGCAACAGAAAGAAGGAACTCCTACCCTTCACAACAGTATGGATGATTCTGGAAAGCATTATGCTAGGTGAAATAAGTCAAGTGGTGAAAGAGAAATGCAATATGATTTCACCTATACATGTAACTGAATCAACAAAACCAACAAGCAAGCAAAATATAACCAGAGACATTGAAATAAAGAACAATCTGGTTTCTGGTCAAGATGGAGGCGTAGGTAGATTCATTGTGCCTCCTCACACAACAAAAAGAAGGACAACAACAAATATAAATGCAAAAAACAAACAAACAAACAAACAGAACTGCCAGAAAATTGTTTATGGAAGTCTGACAACCAAGGATCTGAAGAAGGAACATTCACCCAGACTGATAGGAGGGACAGAGACAGGTTGCCATGGTGAACAGGACTCAGGGAAAGGTGGTGGCTAGAGGACTAGGGTGGTCAGAGTGGTGGCTGGTGTCTATGGTGAGGCAGTGCCTGATGGAATAGGCGATCTCACATCTGTGTGCAGAGAACCTGCAGGAACAACTGGAGAGCAAGACAGACAGTGAAACCCAGGATTCCAGCACAGATAAATAAAGGTTCTAAACCACTAACTGAAAAAACCTGTGGGGATTAAGGTGGCAGAAGAAACTCCCAGCCCCATAAAAGAATTCAGTTGGAGGAACCCACGAGGTCCTAGGCCCTAAACCACCCACCCAGGAATCAGCACCAGAAGGGCCCAGTTTGATTGTAAGTAC
This sequence comes from Trachops cirrhosus, assembly GCA_028533065.1. NCBI lineage: Eukaryota > Metazoa > Chordata > Mammalia > Chiroptera > Phyllostomidae > Trachops > Trachops cirrhosus. Next base: position 59,692,197 of record CM052549.1, read on the forward strand.
TGGAGAGAGTGACTGAAAGCAGGCTGAGAGGTGAGAAAGCCAAATTATTCCCACTCAGACCCTTCCCACACATACAGTGCTACAAGGCAGCAGTGTGGGTTGCCCAACCCTGGCCAATACCTAAGGCCCCACTCCTTACTATGAAACATACAAAAAAAAGAGAAAACAAGACAAAGACAAGCCAAAACTTTTTTTTTGTTTGCCAAGACAAAAAAAAAAAAAAAGGCCCAAATGAAAGAACAGATCAAAGCTCCAGAAAAAATAGAACTAAGAGACGGATAGCCAACTTACCAGATGCAGAGTTCAAAACACTGGTAATCAGGATCTCACAGAAATGGTTGAGTATGGTCGCAAATAGAGGAAAAAATGAAGGACATGAAAAGTGAAATAAAGGCAAATGCACAGGAAACCAACAGAGAAGGGAAAGAAACTGGGACTCAAATCAACAGTTTGGAGCCGAAGGAACAAAGAAACATTCAATCAGAACAGAATGAAGAAACAAGAATTCAAAAAAATGAGGAGAGGCTTGGGAACCTCCAGGACAACTTTAAATGTTCCAAAATCCAAATCATAGGATGCCAGAAGGTGAAGAGGAAGAGCAAGAAATGGAAAACTTATTTGAAAAAATAATGGAGAACTTCCCTAATCTGGCAAAAGAAATCCACTTCCAGGAAATCCACAAATCTCAGAGAGTCCCAAAGAAGTTGGACCCAAAGAAACTCAAATCAAGGCACATCATAATTACATTATCTGAGATCAAAGATAAGGAGACAATTTTAAGAGCAGCAAAATGAGACAGTTACCTATGAAGGAGTTCCCACAAGACTATCAGCTAATTTCTCAAAAGAAACCTGGCAGGCAAGAAAGGGCTGGAAAAAGTATCTGAAGTCATGAAAGGCAAGGACCTACATTGAAGATTACTCTATCCAGCAAAGCTATTATTTAGAATGGAAGGGAAGATAATGTACTTCCCATATAAGGTCAAGTTAAAGGAGTTGATCATCACCAAACCCATATTATATGAAATGTTAAAGGGACTTATCTAAGAAATATCAAAAATATGAACAGTAAAATAACAACAAACTCCAAACTGTCAAAAACCGAACCTAAAAAAACAAAAACAAAAACAAACTAGGCAAACTAGAACAGGCACAGAATCAAAGAAATGGAGATCACATGTAGACTTATCAGCAGGGAGTTGGAGAGGTAAGAATGGGGGAAAAGTATAGGGAATGAGAAGCATAAATGGTAGGTACAAAATAGATGGGCAAGTTAAAAATAGCGTAGGAAATGTAGAAGCCAAAGAAGTTACATGTATGACCAATAGAGATGAACTCAGTGCAGGAGGGAATGAATGATGTTGCGGAGATGCAGGGGTATAAAGGGGGGCAGGAAACGGGTCCACTGTAATAGCATAATCAATCAAATATATGTTTAAAATAATAAAACCAACAATAATAAAAATTAAAATAATGAAAAAAGAACAATCTGACAGTAATCTTAGAGGAGAAGCGAGAAAGATAATAGGTGATAGTGGTAGCGGGCATCAAGGCACATATATGGACACATGGACAAAGCCAAAGGGGTTGGGTTCAAGAGTGGGAGGCAGGTATGGGTGGAACAGTGGGGTGTGGTGGGGTGAAAATGGAGACAATTGTACTTGGATAACAATAAAAAAAGAAAAAATAGGTATCTTACAGAAGTGAAAACCTGTGCTTGAAGGACTCACTGAAGTATAGTGGAGAGCAGCATTTAAGTTGGTCCTAACTTTGCCATTTGCTATCTGACTTTGGTAAGTCATTGAAATTTTCTAGGCTTTTGTTTTCTTATCTATGAAATGGACATAATTAGGACCATCTCTCCAGTAGTGATAACAAAGGTATATAGTACAATAATCCTTAAAGCAATTATTATTTCACCTTAAATATGGAGTATTAATTTGTAAGGCAGAAGAGGAATAAAGGGGAATAAGGGAGAAAAAGCTAAAAGAAAGGCATTTTGACACAAAAGTAAGTGCATTGTAGAACTGAAATGTGTTTTCTTATGTATTCTTTTCATAAATCTTAGATTTTAAAATTCAAACTAAATCTTGTCTCATTTTTATGGGCCATTCTCCTTGCTGTACTTAATTCTACCTATACTTTCTTATTTTTTTCTAAGTTGAAATCTCAAGTGTGCCTGCTGATAGGATCTACTCTATGAAAACGGATAACTTTCCCACCTGAAGTTGTAGAAAAATACCAAAGTTACTCACTTAAATAGTTATTTAATATTTTCATTGTTCCAGTTTTCAAACCATGTCTAAATGTTTTGGTTATATTTGTACTACTAAAAGATAAAATAAAAGTAACAACAAACTATCTTCTGATCATTCAAAAAGAAAAGTTAAGTGACTTGGCCAAAATCACAGATTTATTTCTGAATGAATTGGTGTTGAAATGCAACAACCCTGATCACACATTGTTGTCTCTCTGTTTGCATCTTCCAGAAGCCAGCCTCATTTTTCCCTCCCTATATTTGGAAAGTCCTTTGGGGTCTAATCACATAAAGGGACTTAATTCCTGGTTGAATTTTTTGGCGCCTGAAATAAAGGCATTTGGAATAAGATAAGGAGAGTTTAACAGATTGGGGGAGACAAAAAAGCTGACGGGTCAAATTTGGGAAGAGAGACATCCTCGGGGTCTGGGAAGAAGAGAGAGAAAGAAAGAAGAAGGGAAAAGAGGCCCAGGAAGCATGTGGACTCTGACATCCTCTTGTACACTGGTATGTCTTCCAAGGAGTGGCACTGGGACTATGAGCCATGACTCTAGCCTCCAGAGACTTTGAGAGACACTTGAAGTCAGGTCAGGTCTTGGTAGGGCTCTCTAGAGAACTCAGTCTCTCAATTGTCACCTCATAGATGGTGGATTTTGGAAACAAGATGCTCAAAATCATTGAGGAGTTCAGATAAGAGCTGCAATCTCAGGGAGACCTCTCAAGGCTGGATCAGGTCATCTTCCCTGGGGAGGAGAGGTTGGGAGGTGTACTAGACCTGGATGACTGTGGGGGATTGTACCTTCCATCTTAGATCTCCCACATTCTATATCCATATGCCCATCTATGGCCTGTGGCTCTGCAAAGGGAGAAAGGTCCAGGAAAACCAATGGCTGTGAATTTAAAAATTCTACGGAGTTTTAGGACAATGCCAGATTACTCACACATGCACACACATCTTCATTCTAAAGCATTGCTAATGACACACTTGATTTATTTCACATAAAATATACTATACATAAACATGTTTTCCCCTGCCCTCCACTGGCCAATGTTTTTTCTTTTTTTATTTATTTTCAATTTCATTTTTCATTACAATTTACATTCAATATTATATTGTATTTGTTTCAGATATACAGCATTGTGGATCAAGAATTATACACTTTGCAATGTATTTCCCTAGATATTTCTAGTACTCACCTGGAATACATATATTCACTATGCTGTATTTACATCACAATCACTATTTTGTGACTACCAGTTTCCACTTTTTAATTCCTTTAACTTTTTTAACCAGTCTTCTCTCTGCATCCCTCTTACCTCTGGCCAACATCAGTTTGAACTCTGTATTTATGAGTCTATTTCTATTTTGTTTGTTCATTTACTTTGTCCTTTAGATTACATATATAAGTAAAATCATATTGTATTTATCTTTCTTTGCCTCACCTATTTTACTAGCATAATACAATATAGATCCATCCATGCTGTTGCAAATGGTAAAATTTTATTATTTTAATGGCCAAATAATATTCCATTGTATATACCTATCATTCTTCTTTATCCAGTTGTCCATTGATGAACACTATGGCTGCTACTATGTTTTGGCTACTATAAATAACACTGCAACGAACATAGGGTGCATATAGCTTTTGAATTAGTGATTTGAGTTTCTTCAGGTATATCCTAAAGTGTAAATGCTGGGTCATAAAGTAGTTTCATTTTTAAATGTTTCCTATGGTGGCTGCACCAATTTGCATTCCCACCAACCAGGCATGAACATTCACTTTTCTCTACATCCTCACCAACAGTTATCTTTTGTAGATGTATTAATCATAGCCATTGTGACGGGTCAGGTGTGATGTAGCCCCATTTGTTTATTTCTCTTGCACAAAGTTATACAATAGAAGAAATACTGCTAAAAAAGATCAGAAATTTTATTATGTTTCCTTCTAGGAGTTTTGTCAGTTTCAGATCTCACATCCAGGTCTTTAATTCATTTTTAGTTTATTCTTGTATATGGTGAGAGGGTAGTCTAGATTTTTTTTTGCATGTATTTGTCAAACTTCCTCAACATGATTATTGACTAGACTTTGTTGGGCCCATTGTATGTTCTTGCTTCTTTTGCCACATATTAATTGATCATATAGGGGTGGATTTCTTTCTGGGCTGTCTATTCTCTTTCATTAATCTGTTTTATGCCAGCACCATGCTGTTTAGATTACTATAGCTTTGTAGTATGTTTTATATCAGGTAGGATAATACTTCCAAATTTCTTTTTTTTTTTTAAACAATTTTTTTTTATCTTTAGAGGGGAAGGGAAGGAGAGAGGGAGAGAAATATCAATGTATGGTTGCTTCCTGTGCATTCCCTGCTGGGAATTGGCCTACAACCCAGGCATGTGCCCTGACTGGGAATCAAACCGTGATCTCTTGGTTCACAGGCCTGCGCTTAATCCACTAAGCTACACCAGCCAGGGCCAAATTTCTTATTCTTTATCAAAATTGCTGTAGTTATTTGAGGTCTTGTGTGGTTCCATATAAATTTTTGGATTATTTGATCTTGTTCTGAGAAAAATGCCATGGGTAGTTTGGTAGAATTTGGTATTTTGTGTTGAATCTATAGATCACTTTGTATCGTATGGACATATTAATAATGTTATTAATTCTTATCCATGAGTATATTATATGCTTCTATTGGTATGTATCTTCAATCTTCAGGTGCTTATAATTTTTGAGTACAGATTTTTCTATCTACTTGGTTAAATATATTCTTACATATTTATTTTATATTAGTGTAATTATAAATGAGATTGTTTGCATAGTCTCCATGCATGACTTAATATTGGTGCATTAAAATGCAACCAATTTCTTAATATTTATTTTGTACCATACTACTTTACTTGATTTATTTATTTGTTTCAATAGTTTTTTTTTTTTTTTTAGGGAGGAAGTCTTTAGAATTTTCTATACGTAGTATCATCTTATCTGCAAATAATGACAGTTTTACTTTTTCTATTTTATTTTGGATGCCTTTTTTTTCTTGTCCAATTGTTGTGGCTAGAACTTCCAGTCTTGTTCCTGATCTTAATGGAAATTATTTTAGATTGTCCCTGTTGAGTATGATGATAGCTATGGGTTTGTAATATATATGGCCTTTATTATGTGGAGGTATGTTCCCTTAATTCTCACTTCATTGAGAATTTTTATCGTAAGTTAATACTGAATTTTATCAAATACTTTTAGTTCATCTATTGATATGATTGCTTTAATTTTGATAAGGCTAAAAATAAGGCTAATAGAGTACATGTCCACAAAGCCATTTCAAAAGATGCTAAAGGGACTGCTTTAAATAGAAGAAGAATGAGAGAAAGAGAGAGAGAGAGAGAGAGGGAGAGGGAGAGAGAGACAGGAACACAGGTACAAAGGGAAAATTGGCAGTAGACAAGTATCTATCAATAATAACCTTAAATGTGAATGGAAATAATGCTCCAATCAAAAGGCATAAGGTAGCTCAGTGGATAAGAAAATATGATCCACATATATCCTGTCTATAAGAAACCTACCTCATAACAATAGTTCTACACAGGATGAAGTGAAAGGTTGGAAAAAAAATTCCAAGAAAATGGAGATGAATAAAAGGCTGGCATAGCAATACTTATGTCAGAAAAAAATAGACTTCAAAACAAAGGCTATACAAGAAACAAAGAAGGTCACTACATAATATTTAAGGGGATGGTCCAAAAAGAGGATATAACCCTTGTATGTGCACCCAACATAGGAGCACCTAAATGCATAAGGAAAATCTTGCTGTAATTTAAGAAGGAGATTGACAACTTCACAGTCATTGTAGGTGATTTCAACACCCCACAATACTATCCACTGTCAAAAATGGATAAATTTTCCAAACAAAGAATCAACAAATATATTGTGGCTTTGAACAATACTTTACAGCAAATGGACTTAATTGATATTTATAGAACATTTTACCTCTGCAGGGTAAGTGGAGACAGTCTGGCTTCCTCATCCAGGGTTCTGGGTAGCTAAAGGAGTCCCATAACCTTGGAGGGGCCTGATAACTAGTGCTGCATAGCCTTGAGACTGGGTCCGATAAACTGTTCCCATAACATGAAGTGGGCTCGTGTGCGCAGAATTATGTTATGTTATATAATTTCTGGTATCTTGCTGGCTTTGCTCCCCTCTAGTACTTAAACAGGTAGGGACTCCCTGCTAGGGGCAATGATGAGAGACACATTCAAGAGTGCTAGGATAGATTCCACACTGGGGAGCAAGGATCATGACATGAGACATGCAGTTAGACATGCAGCTTACAGTGTGTGTGGCTCATACATCTGTTAATAAAGGCATCCTAGACATCCCAATGGCTCCGTGAATATTATTCCATCTGTGGGAATACCATGGACCTTCCTGGCCTTGAACAGTGGCAACACAACCCCCCAAAAGCAAAGTATACGTTCTTTTCAAACACACATAGAATATTTTCAAAGACAGACCACATGGTAGGACATAAAAGAAGCCTTTAAAAATTCAAGAACATTGAAATAATATCAAACACTTTCTCACATCACAATAGTTTGAAACTAGAATCCAACAAAAAGGAAAAAACTCAAAAACATTCAAATACATGGAGACTGAATAACATTTTAATAAAGAATGAATGGTTTAAAAATGAGATAAAAAAAGAAATTAGAAATTATCTGGAAACTAATGAAAATAAACACAATAGGAACCCAAAATATATAGAACACAAGAGAGGCAGTCCTAAGAGCGAAGTTCATTGCAATACAGGCCTACCTAAAAAAAGATAGAAACATTTCAAATAAACAACCTAACCCTATATCTATAAAAACTAGGGGAACAACAACAATCAAAGCCCAGAGCAAGTAGAAGGAAGGAAATAATCAAGATCAGAGCAGAATTAAATGACATAGAGACTAAAAGGACAATTCAAAGGACCAATAAGTCCAGGACCTGGTTCTTTGAAAAGGTAAACAAAATTGACAAGGTTCTGACCATACTAATCAAGAGAAAAAGAGAGAGGACCCAAATAAATAAAATCAGAAATGAAGTAGAAGTAACAGCCAACACCAAAGAAATACAGAAGATTTTAAGAAATAACTATGAATAACTATGTGCCAAGAAACTGGACAACCTAAGCAAAATGGAAAAACACACCATCTCCCAAAACTGAATGAAGAAGAAATGGAAAGCCTGAACAGACTGATAAAACCAGCGAAATTGACACAATAGAATTGTACCCTTTGCGACAGCATGGATGGAACTGGAGGCTATTATGCTAAGTGAACTAAGCCAGTTGGCGAAAGACAAATACCACATGATCTCACTTATGATTGGAACCTAATGAACAAAATTAACTAAGGATAAGAAAGAATCATAGACATGGAACCATGGAATAGAATGCTAGCTGTAAGAGGGAAGGAGGAAGAGGGGGAATGGTGGAGGGAAAGGGGAGATGATGGAAGGAAGGGGAAGGGACTAGACAAACAACATGCATGAATGAATCATGGACATGGACAATGGAGAGGGGATTGACTGTGGGCAAGAGGGATGGGCTTGTGGAGGGGGGCAAAAGGGAAAAAAAGAAGTTGAGACAACTGTAATGGAATACACAATAAAAAATATAATTAATGGTACCTCTGTCATTCCAGAGGCAATTAAATCTGATGGACAAAACACCAATAAGTGCACTGCACTTTGAAGATCAATCTTATCTTAGCAAGGGGATTCAACAGCAAGCATTGCATGACAATAACTTTTTTATTTTCTTTAACTATACAGTGGTCTCTCAAGTGTATTCTCAGAGCTATATGAGATATCGATATTTACAGAACTTTAGTTATCGATTGAGATATTTAAGATACACAGAGGGATGAATATGTAGACCAAATATTATTTTCTTTTATGCCAATTTTTTCTTTACAAAATTTGTTTGGAATTGTCTAGTTCAAATATTTCTCAGTGACATGTATTTGTATATGTTATTATGAGCAAGTACCATATGATTTACACATATTGGAAAATCTTTCATTTATAAATATATATAATTATTTAGATATAATTTTGAAAATACTATATATTTCTTAAATATGCCTATCTTGGAAAAATAATAACAACATTTTTAAATGTCTGCGGTTTTATGCTATTCCTTTTTGTATTGCTTTTTATGTTGTTCAAGATATGAGTATTTTTTCTCCTCACAAGTGAATCTCTGAGAGCGTTCCTGTAGCTTTAAAGCTTATATATGGTTTTCATCAAAGACTGGAGTGCACATCTCGAAGTGAAAAATTTCAACTAGTCAATTTTAAGCATGATTTGCATTTAGCTTACTCAGGAGGTTTTAAGTGGCACAAAAATCATTGAAACAATAATTCCTGAAATAAATGCATTATGCATTATTTGTTTTGCCCTCATTAAATGATTTTATTCACTATAATATTTGGGGACCCACTTTTTCTTTATAGTTTCCCTTACTGTGCAATACCTTGTGGGGGAAATGAGTAGACATTTTAAACATAGAGACAAGGATAAAGCCAACCACATAAAAATTAAGAAACTTATGTTTTTACATTCAAGGGGTTGTGGAACTGGAAAACTCGTTTTAGCAGTGTCATTGACAAAATTAAGTACAGTGGAAAAGTTTTCCTTAGACTCTATTCATGTAACTTTAATTATAATATCACTAAAGGACCAGAGACAAAATGATGTTTCAAATAAGACTCTTATTAGTTACACCAACAGAACTAGGAATAGAATGTGAACCACATACACAATTTCAAATTCTCTAGAAGCCCTTCACCATCATTCTCAGCCACAACCCATGGACACAGACAACAATGTGGGAATTGACTTGGGGAGGGGAAAGTATGGGTTTGGGTGGAGGTGAGGAAAGGGAGAAAAAGTGGAAACAACTTTAAACAATAAAAAAAAATTCTAGAAGTCACATTTGAAAAAGTAACAAGAAAATGATTGTAAAAAGTTTAAACAAATATATACAAAACAGTACCATTTAATATGTAATTCTTATAAAAAGCTTTTGATCAAATAAATTTTATATTAATTCTTTGGAATTTAATGAACAGTGGAGGATTAGAATGCATTTAAAAATAAATGATTTTGCTTTGTATTAATTATTGTTTTCTAATGAGGTAATAATTTTCCATAGTAATTTCAGACTTAGGGAAAATTGCCCTGGAGGTGGGAGCAAGGAGTTTGTGCTCCTAACAAAATCGATCAGAGCTACATTGGGGTTTTAGAAGACATGGTACCACACATTCCCAAAATTTGGGGGAAGAACCACGGAGGGGCAGAAGTTGTTTAGGAATAGACATCATTAAATTTTCCCTACTATGACTTCTATTTTTCTTTTAAATTGCTAGTATGCAGAGTTAAATTTATTGATGAAAGGACACAATATGCTTTAGGCCATTGTACAAAAGTACTGAGAATAAATAATCTGCAAGAAAAAAACAAACTAAAATTATGTGAAATATGTGAACCAAGAAACCAATGGGATTTCTTTGGGGAGTAATATCATTAAGAAAACATGATAATAAAAAAGGGATTTAGACATAAACGAGACATTTTATTTATATTTCTTAATGAGGATGGCAATACATAGTACAGAGAAAATGTTATGAACACTTATTTTGCTTCTCCTTAACTATCTAGTAACCCAAACTCCCTTTTCCCTGAGAATGTCTCACTACCCAAACCTGGAAACACCAGGAACTGGAATTACATGGGAGTTCATAAACCCATGATTTATTATTTTATTTCCTTTTTCTTTTTACCCCCTTTTTGTTATACATCCTTCTTTTCAATCTCAGTAGATCCTGGGCAAGAGATGACCAATATCTGATGTCCCAAATACTGACACTCTCATGTCTTCAATTTCACATCCAGCTCTCAGCTTCCCCTCTCTTCTTCTTTAACTGAAAATCTGAGAAATTTACCTCTTCCTAGAGGTACTTTCTAGGTGGAGGAGATCTTTCTCCAAATCTTGTGTCTAGGAAAGGACAGTTGTGTTTAATCATCTCCCCCAACTGTATGTGGAGCCATTACCCCCCATTATAGTCTATGGAACATTTAAAAGAATGACATCTTTTTTATAAATATTTTCTTTATGTATTTTTAGAGAAATGGGAAGGGGGTAGGAAGAGAGGAAGAGAAACATTGATGTGAGAGAGAAACGTCATTTGGTTGCCTCTTGCACATGCCAGGACTAGGGACAGAATGTAACCCAGGCATATGCCCTTACCAGAATCAGACCAGGAACCTTTCACTTTGTGGGATGATGCCCAACCAACTAAACCACACCTGTCAGGGCTAATAGAATAATGTCTTAATGACCAAAACATTTTCCTTATAGACCACGTGTAACACTGGAGGCATGGTAAGTCTCTTGTCTCTTCTTACCAAATTCAGGGATCTCCTTTGCAACACTTGTTTGACCTTTTTAACGGAAGAGTTGAATCAAGGGAAGGAGCCATCATAGTGGCACTCTCATCAGATTTTTTGGATGTCAAAGACTGGTAAACTATTAACAATTTTGGTTCCTAATGGTCAGTTAGGCTTTTTTCTTTAGCTAAAATCATATCCATCAACAGCAAGAATTATTCATTCATGACTTTATATTAACTCTATTCAAACTCAGCTGATGTAGTTCCTGGCCTCTCAACTGTGTCCTACAGCCCTGCAACAGATTATTTAATAAAAATACACAGCCAAGAAACATGTATAAACATGTCATGTATAAACATATACATGTATAAACATGTATAAAATACAGTCAAGAAACATGGACAAAGACAATGCGGTGGGAGGTAAGGGTGTGTAGGACAGGGGAGAAATGGGGGAAAATAGGGACAACTGTAACTGATCAACACTAAAAAACATTTGCAATTAAATAAAAATACACAGGCAGACCATGGCTGGGTCACTCAGTTGGTCAGAGTGTCTTCTTGATACGCCAAGGTTGCACAGTTTGATCCCCAGTCAGGGCACATACAAGAAGCAACAAATAATGAGTAAATAAGTGTGACAACAAATTGATGTTCTCTCTCTCGTTCTCTCTCTCTCTCTTTCTCTTCATCTCTCTAATATTAACAAAAATACATAGGCAGACAGCTCTTATCACTGTGTCACTGGTATGTTTATAAATTGGTTACATGACTCAGTTTTTTTGTTAAGACAAGAAAAGTATTAAAACTATTCATGAAAAAAGAGAAAAAATTTCAATCAAAGCTCATTCTTTATGCTTTTCTTTATGTGAATGTTTTCTGTTTTCAGTGGTATGCCTCAAGCACAGCATACTCTTGTTCCTGAAAAGCCTTCTGGGAAACACAATGTAAGCTTTCTTTTTTCCATGTTTTTCTCATAAGAAACATGCAGTGGTGATCTTATACTTTTGTCTCATCTTGCACTTATGGCCCCAAGCTAGTGGTAATGGGGCAAAGCTTGTAGGGATTCACTCATGTTTATTTATAAAAATGGCTGCTGTACCCAAAGCCAAAATTGATTTGAAAAACTTATAAACTCCCTAATAAAGTTAAAAAGTGACATATACCCTCATTAAAAAGAAGGACCTGGATGTTTAGGAAGTCATTGTATTTCTTTAGAGGTATGGTTCTGTTAGAGTTTGAATTGTGTCTGAAGTCCTGACAGCCCCAGTATGACAAGAGGTGACCTTATTTGGAAATAAGGTAGTTGAGGGTGTATTTAGCTAAATTAATATTAGGTCATACCAAAGATTAGGGTATTTATTTCATATGTTATTGTTTAAGAAATTAAATGTTACAGATACAAATAACACCTTGCCACCATGTTATTTTTTCTTGAAAAGATACCATACTTTTTCTCAATCCTCATCCAAGGATATGTATTTTTTTTCAATATTGATTTTAAAGAGAGAAGAAGGGAGACAGAGATTGATACTAAATAGAAATATTGATTGGTTGCTTTCTATATGTGTTCTAACTGGGGATCAAACCTGCAGCCTAGGTATGTACCCTGACTGGGGATCAAACCCACCATCTTCTGGTGTACAGGAGGGTACTTCAACCAACTGTGCCACATGGCCAGGGCAGTAACCACAATTGTAAAGTTTGTATAGATCATTTATGTTTGTGCTCATTGATATAGCAACCATCAACTCAATATTTATTGTTTTATCAAGTACCATTAATTATAAGTATTTTACATTATGTTAATGAAGTAAACTGGCAACTGTAGTACTCTTATCTTACATATGAGGAAACAACATTCTTAAGAGAGTGAGCAGCCATATGGATTCCATAGGCAGTAAGAGCTAGACTGAAACATTTTGGCTCCAGAGATCATATAGTTAAATGTTCTTACATAGTCTGCAGACATAGGACATATGTATGTACCTGTACACTATTTATATTTTTAATGCTTGTATAAATGGTAATATTCTGCAAGCATTCTTACCAGCCTGCTTTTCACTTAACATTATAACTTTGAGATTTATCCATATTCATATAAATAGTTCAATTTTATTTATTTCTTATAGTGAACATTAGAGTCTCTGAGTGTTGTGTGAAATTTGTACACCTTGGAATAATGCCCCATATAACTGATTGGGTAAGTGAAAAGCAAATATGAAAAAAATTAGGAACAAAGGCTCTGTAAGACATCAGATTTGTTCATAAGCAGAGCAATAAGAAAAGAGTACATGTAAAGTTGAGTATCTGGACATTGTTCCATTAAAACTGATTGTGTCTGCTTACATACCTCCTGGAAAGTGAATATTCTCAGGTACAGGAATCACATTTTGAAAAGCACCATTATATATTATCAATAAGATTCAATATGGTCCAGTGAAGTTGATGCAAAAAATCCAGTTATAATGTGTTAACCAGGTATTTAAATGTATGTATAATAATGGCTTATTATGAAGAACCTTGTATGTAGTACTAGTTAATTTGCATTTACTAAGTTATCTGCCCAGTGAGTATACAAAAATGCATTTTGGAGTTTCTGAATGTTTCCTTCCATTTGTTTTGAGTCTTTTTGTATGTTTATTTTTATTAATTAATTTATTTATTTATTTTATTGGTGTTCAAGTACATTTGTCTCCATTTTCACCCCATGACTTCCTGCCACACCAGCCATCTCCACCTCCCACCCTCAATCCTACCCTACTTTTCTTTGTCCATGTGTCTTTTGTACATGTTCCTTGACAACCCTTCCCCCACATCCCCCATTATCCTTTCCCACCTGCACAATGGTTACTGTCAGTTTGTTCCTAATTTCAATATCTCTAGTTATATTTTGCTTGCTTGTCTGTTTTGTTTATTAGGTTCCTCTTATAGGTGAGATCATATTGTATTTCTCTTTCACCGCTTGGCTTATTTCACTTAGCCTAATGCTCTCCAGATCTATTCAAGCTGTTGCAAAGGGTAGGAGCTCCTTCCTTCTTTCTCCTGCATAGTATTCCATTGTGTAAATGTGCCACAGTTATTTTTTTATTTTTTTATTTTAGTTTATTCAGTACAGTTTCTATCCTTTATTCCCATTCCAGCCCGCCCACCCATTCATCCCCTCCTCCCTCCCCTTTCTAACCCCTCTAGTTTTGTCCATGTGTCCTCTATATTTGTTCCTGTAAACCCTTCCCTTCTTCCCTGAAATTTCCTCCCCTCTCCCCTCTGGTCACTGACTATCTGTTCTCTGTTTCAGTGTCTTTTGTTATATTTTACTTGTTTCTTAGTTTTGTTGTTTAGGTTCCTGTTAAAGGTGAGATCATATGGTATTAGTCTTTCACTGCCTGGCTTATTTCGCTTAGCATAATGCTTTCCAGCTCCATCCATGCTGTTGCAAAGGGTAGGAGCTCCTTCTTTCTTTCAGCTGCATAGAATTCCATTGTGTAAATGTACCATAGTTTTTGATCCATTCATTTACTGATGGGCACCTAGGTTGTTTCCAGCACTTAGCTATTATAAATTGTGTTGCTCTGAACACTGTGGTGCATAGGTTCTTTTGGATTGGTGTTTCAGGATTCTTAGGATATAGTCCCAGCAGTGGAATTGCTGGATCAAAGGGCAGGTCCATTTTTAGTTTTCTGAGGAAGTTCCATACTGTTTTCCACAGTGGTCGTACCACAGTTTTTTGATCCATTCATTTACTGATGGGCACTTAGGTTGCTTCCAGCACATGGTTATTGTAAATGGTGAGGCTATGAACATTGGGGTGCATAGAGGGTTTTGTTTATTTTTTTCTTTTTTTAAAATTTTAATTGTTGTTCAAGTACAGTTTTCTGCCTTTTATTCCCATCCCAGCCCACCCCCCAACCCTCCCCACATCCCTCCCATTTCTACCCACCCCTTGTTTTTGTCCATGTGTCCTTTATACTTGTTCCTGTAAACCCTTCCTCTTTTCCCCTGAAATTCCATGCCCTCTCCCCTCTGTTCACTGTCAGCCTGTTCTCTATTTCCGTGTCTTTGGTTATATTTTGCTTATTTGTTCATTTTGCTGATTAGGTTCCTGGTAAAGGTGAGATCATATGGTATTTGTCTTTCACCACCTGGCTTATTTTGCTTAGCATAATGCTTTCCACTTCCATCCATGTTGTAGCAAAGGTAGGAACTTCTTCTTTCTTTCTCCTGCGTAGAATTCCATTGTGTAAATGTACCATTGTTTTTTGATCCATTCATTTACTGATGGGCACCTAGGTTGCTTCTAACACTTGGCTATGGTAAATTGTGCTTCTGTGAACATTGGGGTGCATAGGTTCTTTTGGATTGGTGTTTCAGGGTTCTTAGGATATAATCCTAGCACTGGAATTGCCAGGTCAAAAGGCAGATCCATTTTTAGTTTTCTGAGGAAATTCCATACTGTTTTCCATAGTGGTTGTACCAGTCTGCAATCCCACCAACAGTGCACTAGGGTCCCCTTTTCTCCACAACCTCTTCAACACTTGCTGTTAATTGCTTTGTTTATGATGGCCATTCTGACCTATGTGAAGTGGTATTTCATTGTGGTTTTAATCTGCATCTCTCTGATAGCTAGTGATATTGAGCATCTTTTCATGTGTCTCTGGATCCTCTGTATGTCCTCCTTGGAGAAGTGTCTGTTCAAGTCCTGTGCCCATTTTTTAATTGTGTTGCTTTTCTTCTTAGAGTGGAGTGGTGTAAGTTCTTTATATATTTTGGAGATTAAACCATTGTCTGAGGTATCATTGGCGAATATGTTTTCCCATACAGTTGGTTCTCTTTTTATTTTATTACTGTTTTCTTTATCCATGCAGAAACTTTTCATTTTGATGAGATCCCACTTGTTTATTCTTTCCTTTATGTCCCTTGCTCTAGGGGACATATCAGTAAAAATGTTGCTGCGTGAAATATCTGAGATTTTCTGCCTATGTTCTCATCTAGGACTTTAATGGTGTCACAGTTTATATTTAGATCTTTTATCCACCTTGTATTTATTTTTGTGTATGGTGTAAGTTGGTGCTCGACTTTCATTTTTTTGCACGTAGCTGTCCAGTTTTCCCAACACCATTTGTTCAAGAGGTTATTTTTACTTCATTTTATGTTGTTGCCCCCTTTGTCAAGTATTAATTGACCATGGAGACTTGGGTTTATTTCTGGGCTCTCTCTTCTTTTCCATTGGTCTATGTGCCTGTTTTTAGGCCAGTAACAGGCTGTTTTGATTACAGTGGCCTTGTAGTATAGTTTAGTATCAGGTATTGTGATCCCTCCTACTTTACTCTTCTTTTTCAAAATTGTAGCAGCTATTCAGGGTCATTTATGGTTCCATATAAATTTTTGAAGTGTTTGTTCTATGTTTGTGAAATATGCCCTTGGCACTTTAATAGGTATTGCATGGAATCTGTAAATTGCTTTGGACAGTATGGCCATTTTGATGACATTAATTCTTCCAATCCATGAGCATGATACATGCTTCCATTTGTTGGTATCTTCCTTAATTTCTTTCTTCAGTGTTGTGTAGTTTTCTGCATACAGGCCTTTTACCTCTTTCATTAGGTGTATTCCTAGGTATTTTATTTATCTTTTTGCTATATCAAATGGGACTTTTTTTTTATTTCTGCTTCTCGTGTATCATTGTTGGTATACAAAAATGCCTTTGATTTCTGGATATTGACTTTGTATCCCATTATTTTACCAAATTCATTTATTAGGTCGAGCAGTTTTTGGTGGAGTCTATAGGATTTTCTATGTACACTAACATGTCATCTGCAAACAATGACAGTTTTGTTTCCTCCTTTCCAATTTGAATGCCTTTTATTTCCTTTTCTTTTCTGATCACTGTGGCCAAAACTTCCAATCCTACATTGAATAGAAGTGGTGAAAATGGATAACCTTGTCTTGTTCCTGATCTTAGTGGAAAGGTGTTAGTGTTTGCCTGTTGAGTATGATGTTGGCTGTAGGTCTCTCATATATGGCCTTTATTATGTTGATGAATGCTCCATCTATTCCCACTTTGCTAACTGTTTTTATCATAAGTGGGTGCTGTAACTTATCAAATGCTTTTCACACATTTATTGATATGATCATGTGATTTTTGTCTTTGTTTTTGTTTATATGATGTATTACATTTTTTGATTTGCAAATATTTACCATCCTGGCATCTTTGAGAAATCTCCCACTTGGTCCTGGTGTATGATTTTTCTAATGTAATGTTGAATGTGGTTTGCCAATACTTTGTTGAGGATTTTAGCACGTATGTTCTTCAGCAATATAGGTCTGAAGTTTTCTTTGTTGTGTCTTTATGTGTTTTGGGGATTAGGATGATGCTGGCTTCATAAAAAGAACTTGGGAGTCTTCCATCATTCTGGATATTTTGGAATAGTCTGTGAAGGATAGGGGTTAGCTCTTCCTTAAATGCTTTGTCAAATTCTCCTGTGAAACCATCTTGTCCTGGGCTTTTGTGTGCTGGGTGTCTTATTATTACTGCTTCAATTTCATCTGCTGTTATTGGTCTGTTCAGGCTTTCTGCTTCTTCTTCACTGAATTTTGGAAGAGTGTATTTTTCTAGAAATTTGTCCATTTCTCCTAGGTTTTCAAATTTCTTGGCATACAGTTCTTTGTAGTAATTGATCACAATCCTTTATATTTGTGTGGTATCAGTTGTAATCTCTTTTCTTTCATTTCTGATTATGTTTATTTCGGTCCTCTCTCTTTTTTTCTTGATTAGCCTGCTTAAAAGCTTGTTGATTTTGTTTATCTTTTCAAAGAATCAGCTCCTGGATTTATTGACCTTTAGAATTGTGCTTTTAGTCTCTATGTCATTTAATTCTGCTTTGATCTTGATTATTTCCTTCCTTCTACTTGCTCTGGGCTGTCTTTGTTGTTGTTCCTCAAGTTCTTATAGATGTAGGGTTAGGTTGTTTGTTTGAAATGTTTCTATCTTTTTTAGGTAGGCTTGGATCCCTATGAACTTCCCTCTCAAGACTGCCTTCACTGTCTCCAATAAGTTTTGGGTTGTTGTGAATTCATTTTCATTTGTTTCCAGAAACTTTTCAATTTCTTCCCTAATTTCATTCTTCACCCATTCATTGTTTAATAGTGTGCTATTCATTCTCCATGATTTTGAGTGTTTTTGAGCTTTTTTCTTGAAGTTGGTTTCTAATTTCATTCCTTTGTAGTCAGAGAAAATGCATGATATGATTTCAATTTTCTTGAATTTGTTGAGGCTTGTTTTATGTCCTATCATATAGTCTATCTTTGAAAATGTTCCATGTGCATTTTAAAAAGAATGTTTATTTAGCTTCTTTGGGATGAAGGGCTCTATATAATCAGTTAAGTCCATTTCATCTTGGGCATTGTTCAATGCCACAATATCTTTGTCAATATTTTGTTTGGAAGATCTGCCCATTTTTGACAGTGGGTGTTAAAATCCCCTACTCTAATTGTGTTGTTGTCAATATCTTTCTTGAAGTTCTCCAAGATATTCTTGATGTATTTGGGTACTCCTATGTTGGGTGCATATATATTTACAATGTTTATGTCTTCTTGGTGGATTCTTCCCTTGAGTTTTATGAAGTGACCTTCTGGGTCTCTCTTTATGCCCCCTTTTTTGAAGTCTGTTTTGTCTGATATGAGTATTCCTACACCAGCTTTTTTTTCTTCTCTTGAAAAAAAATTTGAAATTGAAAAATTTGTTTTCTGCCCTTCACTTTTAGACTGTGAGGGTCTTTTATTCTCAAGTGGGTCTCTTGTAGGTAGCATATGTGTGGGTCATGCTTTCTAATCCACTCAGCTATTCTATGTCTTTTGATTGAAGCATTTAATCCATTTACATTTTAAAGTTATTATTGATAGGTACTTATTCACTGCCATTTTCATGCCTGTGTTTCTTTCTCCCTCTCTCTTTTCCTTCCTTTCCTTAAAACAGTCCTTTTAGCATTTCTTGCAGAGCTGGTTTGTTGGAGGTGTATACTTTTAGACTTCTTTTATCTTGGAAGCTCCTTATTTGGCCTTCTATCTTGATTGAGAGCCTTGCTGGGTAAAGTAGTCTTGGTTGCAGGCCCCTGGTTCTCATTTCTTGGAATATTTCTTGCTATTCTTTTCTGGCTTGTAGTGTTTCCATTAAGAAGTCAGCTGCTAATCTTATGGGGGCTCCCTTGTAGGTTACTTCCTGTTTCTTCCTTGCTGCCGGGATAAAGATTCTCTCTTTATCTTGGAACTTTACATTTTAATTATGATGTGTCTTGAAGTGGGCCTTTTTGGCTTCCTCTTGTTTGGGACTCTGTTTTTCCTCCATTTGTGTGGCTTTTTCTCCCATCCAATTAGGGAAGTTTTCCATCATTACTTTTTCAAAGAGGTTTTCTATCCCTTGCTCTTCTTTTTTCTTCTCCTTCTGGTATTCCTATTATATGGATATTATTACATTTTGTATTGTCTTGCATTTCTCTTAATCTTTCTTCATTCTTTCTGAGACTCTTTTCCTTTTCTTGCTCTTTCTGAGTTTTTTTTCTACTTTGTCCTCTAGCTCACTGATCCAATCTTTTGCTTCATCAATCCTGCTTTTGATTCCTTCTACTGTGTTCTTCAATTCAAAAATTGTATTTTTCATTTCCTCTTGGCTCTTGTTGATAGTTTCTATTTCCTTTTTCATGTTAATATAGTTTTCAGTGAGTTCATTGCAGTTTCCCTGTAGTTTCTGGGAATTTACTCTGAACTCACTGAGCTTCCTGATAATCATTTCTTTGAACTCAGTATCTGATAGTTGACTTGCCTCTATTTCATTTAGCATTCTTTCTGGGGCTTCCTCCTTTCCTTTCATTTGGGGATTGTTTCTTTGTCTTCCCATTATTTTTGAGACTCTTCTTGTTAGTCTCTGCTTCTTAAATTGATCTGATCTGGCTCCCTGGGTTTATGTTGTGGACTTCTGTGTTAGAATACCTGTGAGATTCAGTGGTGCAATCTCCTTAATCTCCCAAACTCACTGGTCTTGGGCTGTCATTTAAGTTAGCTCTGTGATTATCTTTGGGCGTTGATTGTTGTTGGGTCTTTGTTTGGTGGGTCCTTCCCGCCATCTGGTTAACTGTGGGTCACTCCATCCACCACCTCTTGTATTTTGTTGTGCTGGTGTGGGCAGGCTGTGTTGAAACTGGTTCTTTTCTGTATATAAGGTTTGAGGATTCTCTCTTGCTCTTGTTCATTTGTTTGTTCTGGGTAATACCTTCACTATTTAGTTGTATTTCCAGATAGGTTCTGGGTTGAGGTTACTGTGGCTTCCACTCTCCCCTTCACATTTTTCTATTGTTATCTGTTGGTAGTTCCTTTGGTGTTGGGTTTCCTCTTCCAGTGCATTTCCTTGTTTTCACAGCTTCCACGTTTAAAACCCTGGACATCAACACAAGAACAATATGAGGGCTGAAGAGTCTTAGGCAGTGGAATATGCACCAATTTCTGTATCAAAAGATTATTCTGGCTTTCCTTATCTCTCTCTACAGCTCTTGCAGGATTATCCCCACCTGTGCTGGTCTCTTTGGGAAAACCAACTTCTGGGTTCAACTCTAGCCAAGAAAACAGTGCCTTCTATTCAGTTCCTTTTGCATTCAGTTGCCAGTTTCCTTGTGTGTAATGTTAACTGTGATATCTAGGTCCCACTGAGGGAACGATTCAGCACCCCCGAATGTGAAGCAAACACCTAAGGACCCACAGGTAGTCAGAAGTCCATGACAGCAGCCTGAACCTGGCTTCACTACTTCCCGGGGCCGTGTACCTGTGCACATCTTCAGTGATGATAACCGAGATGGTGAAAAACAGGAAGGAGCAGGACCTCCTCAGGGATAGCCATGTAAGTTCATAGGCAAGCACAACAGCCTTTTGGGAGCTCCCAGTCTGATGGGTTAGAAAGAAGGCCCTGCACAGGGAGCCTAAAGAAGCCCTTTCACTAGTGTTCTTCAAGTTCAGCTCCCAGAGCAGCCACCTGATCTTGTGGATCCCTAAGCCTTGATTGAGACTTTTCCTCAGCTGTCTTCTCTGCTTGCCCTGCTCCAGGTGCGATGCTGTGCCCGTGATCCACTACTTGGTGTGGCTACAGAAGAATATGCCCAGAGGTACCATAAATGAGTTCTCAGGGGGCAGCTTCTGAGGGTGAAGGGCCACAGCTATCTTTTATGGCTGACTATCTTTTAATGTGGGGATGGGGGTAAATGTGGGGGCTTGGTCTCCCTACTTAAGGGGAAGGAAGATCCTACTTGTATTTGTGTACTTCTTTGGAACAAGGAGTGACAGGTTCTTGGGTGGTCCTGTAGATGGGCATGGGGTGTTGAATGACATTCTCCAACACCCAATCCATAGGGTTTTTTTGAATTGGTCAGTAAGATATTCAAAATCATATTTTATTTTATTTTTTTTACTTTAGAGAGAAATAGAAAAGGAAGGAGAGAGAGAGAGAGAGAATTTGTTGTTCCATGTATTTATGCACTCATTGACTGCTTCTTGTATGTGCCCTGACCAGGAATAGAACCCGCAATGCTAGACTTTCAGGAGACACTCTAACCAACTGAGCTACCCGACCAGATCTTGCAAAATTATATTTTAGATAGAGGCATTTTTATAGTGAAAAGTAACCAGAGAAAGCAGAATTAGTTAGAAGGCTAATACACTCAGACAAAGAATGATAGAGATGTACAATGGGGTTTGAAACTAAAGGTTTGAAATATTTATGAATAAAAATCAACAAGTGACTAGTTGTTTGTGGTAAGAACATAGGAAGAAGTCATTTATGACTTTTCACCTTATGAAAAAGTGTATCTGAGAGTCTGAGTTAATGCTGTAATGATGAATTGTAGCAGTTCCAAAAAGAAAGAGGTAATACCAATTGAATGGGTTGGGGGAAGATTCATTGCAATACAATTGACTTTTATGATAGTTAAGAATATATTTTTAGTTAAGGGTAGTGTTGATCCCATTTCTTTATCAACAGGAATCACATATTATTTCTTTTTTAAAGAAATAAGCAATACTATTATTTTGATATATTTCTTTCAATATTATTTTGTCATAGTTCTCCCAAACTTGTGTGTGTTTGTGCACACATATTTTAACAAAACTTGTAGCACTACACAATCTTGTATACACTTTTTTCACTTATTTTACCATACACATTTCTTCTATCATTATATACCCTTCTCAAACATGCTAGTGTACCTTAACAGTATTTTTCTCCCTTCCTTCCTTCCTTCCTTCCTTCCTTCCTTCCTTCCTTCCTTCCTTCCTTCCTTCCTTCCTTCCTTCCTTCCTTTCCTTCTTCTCTTTCTTTTTATTGCAATACTCAAATGTATATCTTGTAGAAAAGTCTTGGTCCACAGCTCCGATTAATTCCTGAGACAATTCCTTTTTATTCTTTTTTAAGTATATTTTATTTATTATGCTATTACAATTGTCCTGTTTTTTCCTCCCCTTTCTCCCTCTCTGCCCTACACCACACCTCTCACAAGCATTCCCTCCCTTAGTTCGTGTCTATGGGTTGTACATATAAGTTCTTTGGCTTCTCCATTTCCTATACTATTGTTAACCCCCCTCTGTCTATTTTGTGCCTACTAATTATGCTTCTTACTCCCTTTAGCTTTTCTCCCATTCTTCCCCCTTTGCCTCCACACTGATAACCCTCCATGTAACCTCCATTTTTGTGATTCTGTTCCTGTTCTAGTTGTTTTAGTTTTTGTTCTTGTTTTTTAGGTTCAGTTGTTGATAATTGTGAGTTGTCATTTTACTGTTTATAGTTTTTGATCTTCTTTTTCTTAGATAACTCCCTTTAACATTTTATATAATACTGTTTATTTTTTGGTGATGATCTTCCTTTAACTTTATCTTCTCTGTGAGGTACTTTATCTGCCCTTCCATTCTAAATGACAGTTTTGCTGGATAGAGTAACCTTGGATGTAGGTCCTTGCCTTTCATGGTTTTGCCTTTTTTTTCATTGTTGCTCAAGTACAATTGTCTCCATCCCCCTGCACCACCTCTCCCCGTTTTCCTTTCATGACATTGAAGACTTCTTTCCAGCTCCTTCTTACCTTTAAGGTTTCTTTTGAGAAATCAGTTGATAGTTATGGGAACTCCTTTGTCGGTAACTATCTCATTTACTTTTGGTGCTTTTAAGATTCTCTCTTTATCTTTAATCTTGGGTAACTTAATTATGATGTGTCTTGATGTGTTTCTTCTTGGATCCAACTTCTTTGGGGCTCTCTGAGCACCCCTGACTTGCATATCTAGTTCCTTCACAATATTGGGGAAGTTTTCCTTCATTATTTGTTCAACTAAGTTGTAAATTTCTTGCTCTTCCTCCACCTCTTCTGGCACCCCTATAACTTGGATGTTGAAACATTTAAAGTTGTCTCAGAGGTTCCTCAGCCTCTCCTCATTTTTTTAAATTCTTGTTTCTTCTTTCTGTTCCAGCTGGATGTTTATTTCTTCTTTCTGTTCCAAATCATTGACTTGAGTCCCATTTTCCTTCCCTTCACTATTGGTTCTCTGTATATTTTCCTTTATTTCACTTTGTATAGCCTTCATTTCACCCTCATTTTGTGACATAACTCAATCATGTCTGATTATGAGTGTTTTGAACTCTGCATCTGATAAGTTGTCCATCTCCTCAGTCGTTAGGTTTTTTTCTGGAGTTTTGATCTGTTCTTTCATTTGGACCATATTTCTTTGTCTTAGCGCACTATTCTGGATGAACATTTCTTCTTTAACTCCTTGTTTGTTGTACACCCATGCAGTTTGATTTTCTGGCAGTTTTTATTGTTTTTTGATTTAAAATTGGTTGTTATCTTTCTTTTGAG
Source organism: Trachops cirrhosus (assembly GCA_028533065.1). Lineage (NCBI taxonomy): Eukaryota > Metazoa > Chordata > Mammalia > Chiroptera > Phyllostomidae > Trachops > Trachops cirrhosus. The sequence continues at coordinate 59,715,765 of CM052549.1, forward strand.
GAAGTAAAGTGTTTCTACCTACACCTCCATGTTGGCAAGGACTTGACAATTCCTCTGTCCCTGCAAGCAAGTGTATTTGTCGGGTTACTATTTGCTAGAGCAAAGGAATCTGTTTGTTTGTTTGTTTGTTTTTTATCCCTGTTGTGACTGACAATCAAAGAAGACTACTTGGTAGGCTTTCTTGGCCAGGATTTGCCTTTGTTCCACTTTGTGGGTCTTGCCTTTCTGTGGGAGAGTATGTGGGTAAGGGGAGTCCGTATTATGTATTATATCTAGTGAGAAAAGGTATTCATTGTATAAAGCCTTGCAAAATATAAAAAATACACAGAAGGAAATAAAAAGTAATTGTATGCCCTAGAGGTAGCCTGTGATTCATGTGAATGTCTGTTTAAGACACTGAAGTAATTATTTGAACATATTATTTTAATACAATTAATAACAAGACTGTCTTGCTCAAGTCATTTGAAGATGACAGTCAAAGGATGATTGGAGACCATCATGGGACTGTTCTTCAGTGATATCAGCATATATCAAACTTAGATCACTTTTGGGGAGTGGTTATTCCATATGAACATATTGGAGTATTTTCAAATCCACATAATTAGTGTTCTATATTTTGGAGTTTTCAAGAAGAAAACTAATTGTCATAAATGTTAAAAAGTCCTTAGGATGGTCATATGAGAAAAAGTAGTTTTGAAAAGCTGGCCATCAAATGAATGTTGCTAAATTAGCTTTGCAAAGTACACTCTACACTACTGCTTTATTTCAAGTTACAAATTATTCTTAAAAGAAAGTTTTCTAAATTTTAACTTTAATATAGTTTCTCTAGTTGTTTAAAATATTTAGGTTTTATTTATAACACTTTAATATGAGAATTAATTTAAATATTTGAGGTATGTATTAATTATTTAAATGAGAAAAGTACAGAAGAACACATTAATTTAAAAATATTTGGAGTCAGTGTTGACACCTCTCTGTCTGACACCTAAACTCTTATGCTTTCTAATATTTCAGAAACTACTCCAGCAAGAGTGATTCCATGTACACTTGTGAGCTGGCTATTAAAAGTAAATATGGGTAGGAGAAGTGCGCGCCCCTCGGGACCCAGAGACTGCGCACCCGCGCACCCACATC
>CM052549.1:59717398-59756957 GCA_028533065.1 Trachops cirrhosus
ATATAGAGGACACATGGTCAAAACTAGGGGTGTTGGAAAGGGGAGGGAGGAGGGGAGGAATGGGTGGGTGGGCTGGAAAGGGAATAAAGGATAGAAACTGTACTGAATAAACTAAAATAAAAATTAAAAAAAAAATATTTGAACTTACAACTAACTTGTTATTCATAATTAACTCTATATCTCCATTATTAAGATATGAGTGAGAATGCTGTGAAATCAACTTGGCTAACATAGACAATATTTAAGATAAATGGATGATCAGACCTTATCAGAGAAGATTAAAGTACAGTATTAATATTAGGAAATTCAGATATATAACACATACAGTCACAATACAATATTAAATTAACCTTTAGAGTGCAACCGCTCTGGAAATAGTTTGGCTGATTCATCTTTTTATCTTTATTGTATTTTTTCCATTATCATTATTCCCTTTATGTGCCCCTGCCCCCAGCAATCACCACACTGTTGTCCATGTCCATGAGTCCTTTTTCCTTTCTGCTCAATCCCTCCACTTATAAAGTTAAGCAGATTTACTATGAAACCCAGCAATCTCATTTTTAGCTTTTCCTCAAGAAAAATAAAACTTATGTTCAAACAAAAATCTTCCCACAGAGTTTATGTATAGTAGTTTGATTCATTTTCATCAAAACCCAGAAAGAATGTTCAAGAGGCATTTGAATAAATAAACAGTGATACATGTATGCAATGAAATATTTATTCAGCAATGAAAAGGAACAAAATATGGACACATGATGCAACTGCAAGGACACATTTTGCAAAGTGAAAAAGCTGGATTGAAAAGATTACATCCAACATGATTTCAATTATATGACATCCTTGAAGAAGAAAAATGGTAGGAACATAAAACACATAAATGCAGATCAGTGATTATTGAGTTAGAGTGGAATTGAGACACAAAGAGGCAGTGTGCAATACTTTGTAGTGATTGAAGAGATCTGTACCTTGACTACAGTGATAGCTACACTTTTGAGTACACTTTCCCAACCTCACAGAACTGTACATGAAAAATAAAAATTTTACTGTATGTACATTATACTTCTATAAAAGAAAAATATTTTTCTTGAACTAGATGAACTACTAAAATCTTTCTTTAAAAATAAAATATGCTACACTTAAAATATTGACATGTTATATGATAATGCATATGTTTAAATGCCTTACTATTTTAAACTTAATTTAATATGTTAAAAGATATTAAACATTTCTCCTGGCACATCAAAATTTTAATACCAGTAAGTAAAGAGTTTTGGTCTTATAGAAAGAGTATTTATTATTGATTATGAGGACAGGATGTGACACAGTAAGAGGAGCAAAACATATAGCTAGAGAGAAATAAGAATTTGAGTCTCAGTTCTGAAATACATTTGTTGTATGACATTGAAAGAACCTCTTTGTCTTTCTGATACAGTTTCTTTGTAAGTGAATTTAAACTACTAACTTGCTTTGTTTATTATAATAATTAAATTAGATAATTCTAAACAAAGTCCACAATAAAAATATTCTCTAAATATCATGTCTTCCTTATTCTTTAGGTATTATAAGTTATTGGAAATGCTTTCATATTTTTCCAGGAAAGGCCTCGAAATAAGTACTAACATATAATACATCAAAAGGTAACTTGTAGCACACAGTTTGTTCAAATAAAATATTGACAAAATTTATTTAACTAATTGTGCTTTACCCTTCTAGATTAATATAATTTATCAGCTTTGAACACAAAAGTAATGACTGTAAAGTATAAGTTCAAATATTGAAATTGAAATAATCACTAAATAACTATTCACAATCATAAGCAATTACTAATATCAATAAAATGTTTTCTCAAACTAAATTTTTATTTTCTGTTATTTATTTTTTTAAGTACCATTAAAGTTTATTAAATGTTTGCACTATTTTAAGTAGAATTATAAATACTTCCTATAGGAATCTCAGAAACTCTTCCATTCCCTTGCCATAGGAAAAACTTTGACTGAAGAAAGAAGCAGCAATAATAACCCTGCATCCATGAAGTGTGAAATTCTTCAAAAAAAGAGGAGTGGAAAGAAATAAAGTCAAGAAGATATAAGAAAGAGAGACGTAGAACATGTTAGACACTGGTGGCCATTTTAAGTAGTTTTAGAGACACTGGAAGCCATTATATAAGAGATGGTTCAACAGAGGAGAAATATCATTTTCTTATCACTAAAAAAATTACACTAGCTTCCATGTTAAGAATGCACTTTAGGAAAACAAGGGTAAAAATCAAAAAGTGAGCTAAGAAGCTCTTACAATAGTTCAAGTGAGAGCCAGTTACTCAGGGGAAACTACATGGAACCAATAAAGAAAAGTTTTGTAATGGTCTGTATGAGTAAGTACATGATACAGGAGAGAATGTAGGGGAAATGAAGAGAATAGAAAAATACTAATATAGAGAAATTATTCAAATACTAATTGTTGTACATAGATAAGAAACAAAAAGGAAAATTAATAAAAGAACGTGTGCTATAAAAGAGAGCTAACAATGCACAGAACAAATCTCACAGTGAGTGTCACTTTAGGAAACCTACCTATAATAACTAAACATACTGGACACTTGCCCACTAACATAGTTTCAGTGAGGTCCAGCTGTCAGAATGACAGGACTCCTATCAATGTTGCCAGATTTATGGGCCATGAGGGTCAAACTAAAGTGGTTTTGAGGATTGTTATGAGAATAGAGAAAGTTACCAGAAAACAAAGTTTTTCCCCCCCTGGAGATTTTCAAAATAAATTTTGCAGAAACTTTGGAATCTCTATGAAAATATACTGAACTACATTCTGTTCTGTTTTGAACAGTTTGAACCCCTTGAGACCTGTAGGAATTGCTAACAAGCTCTTAGCTGTCTCCATTACACCTGTATCCTTTTTAGAAAGACCAATTCGTTGCATCTGTGAGCAATGTACTCTACACAAACATTTTTTTTTATGTTTCTTGTCTAATCTGTCTCAGCATAGTCTGTGAACTATTGAAGCTCTTTGGCCTCTATTAGGTAGAAATAGGAAGTCAAGAAACTGTTTCCAAAATGTGATTTTCTCATTAGGTTCAACCTGTTTCATACTCTGTTTTAGGAAGTTCTCTAGTGAAAAGTGAAAACTGTATAGAGCTGTTATACTGAATTAGTCTTTTTTAAGATTTTATTTATTTACTTTTAGAGAGAAGAGAAGAGAAGGAGAAAGAGAGAGAGAGAAACATTGATGTGTGGTTGCCTCTCACATGCCCCCAACTGGGCACCTGGCCCACAACCCAGGCATGTGCCCTGACTGGGAATCAAACCAGTGACCCTTTGTTCATAGGCTGGCACTCAATCCACTGAGCCACACCAGCCAGGGCCTGAATTACTCTTATACTGTACAAGTGTTATACTGCTGTAGGTACTTGTGGTCAATTTGGATATTTGAAATAAGTGTGCTATTTGATATTTATAATATATGATACTTAAATATAGTTCCATTATTTCTATAACCTCTATTTTTATTAAAATCTTGGATGAAATATAACTACAATTAAAAATTAATGACTTTTCTAAAATATAGTGATAATGGAAATATTCTATTCTAGAATATATGGAAAAGTTAAGACACTAGCCATAGAAAATTTGATTAGCCTTAAAACCACTTTACAAATAAACTTAACAAACATATGAAAAGATGTTCAACTTCACTAGTTATTAGGGGAATGCAAATCAAAACTGCAATGAGAAACCACTTCACACCTGTTAGAATGGTTATTATGAACTAGACAAGTAATGTGTTGGAGAGGTTGTGGAGAAAAAGGAACCCTTATTCACTGTTGGTGGGAATGTAAACTGGTACAGTCACTATGGAAAACAGTATGAAGGTTTCTCAAAAAAATTAAGAGTTACCATATGACCCAGCAAACCCACTTCTGGGTATCAACCCAAAATTTTTGAAAACATTTATTCACAAAGATCTATGCACCTCTATGTTTATTGCAGCATTATTCACAGTGGCCAAGACATGGAGACAACCAGTGTCCTGCAATCAAGGATTGGATAAAAAAGATGCGCTACATATATACAATGGAATATTACTCAGCCATAAGAAGAAAAGATGAAATACTGTCATTTTCAACAACATGGAAGGACCTTACAAATATCATGCTAAGCAAAATAATGCAGTCAGAAAAAGTTTAAGAACCATTATGATTTTATGTATATGTGGGATATAAACCTGAAACTCACAGACACAGACAACATTTTGGTGGTTACCAGAGGGAAGGGGGTGGGAAAATAGTAAAGAGCAAATGGGGCTAAACATATAGTGATGAAAATGATTTGACTCTGGGTGGTGGGTACACAGGGCAATATACAGATCATGTATCATAGAAACATACACTTGGAACTTATATGATGTTATTAGCCAATGTCACCCCAATAAGTTTAATTAAAAATATAATTGAATGAAATTCTCAGCTTAAAAAAATTAACCGTAGGAATAAAAGCAAGCAAAACAAATTAGAGAAATAATAAAAAAGAAAGGAAAGAATAAAGATAAAAGCAAAATTCAACAATATAAAGATTGAGAAACAATTGGTATATAATTAATAAAAATGATTTGTTTTAGTAAAAAATTTTAATCAAAAAGACAAATGACTAGATAACTTAAGGAAAAAATGAAAATGGGGAAAAAGATGGAAATGGGGAAAAATGGACAACTGTAACTGAACAACAATAATGAAAATAATAAGGGACAAAGGGGAAATAATCATTGAAATGGAATGCATTATTTTAAAGTTCTAAGATCTCTCTGCAATATATTTGAAAGAAAAAATGGTAATTCCCTAGGGAAATATGACTTGTCAAAATTAAACAGTATAGATCAAAGGCCTAAATAGGCTAATTTTCATATAAAGGATAATAATTTATTAACAAACTTCATCACAATAAGTCATCAAGCCCAGGTAATTTAAAAGGAAACTTCTATTAAAATTTCAAAGACTAGATACTCCCTGTGCTTTTCAAACTTTTTCAGCTCATAGAAAACAAAGGAAAACTAAATTTACACTTAAACTTGACAAAAACAGTTAAAAATAAAAGACAAATATAACACCAATATTGATTTGCATATTAAAACATTAGCAAAAATAATGCATTAAGAAACAGATATACCATAATTAAGTAGGATTTATTCTAGAAATATAATGTTAATATAATATTAGGAAATTCATTGATATAAAACACAGCATGTATTGGAGATCACCAAGATTAAGCCCTGGTTGGATGATGATTTGCTAGGAAGACTTTGAGAACTCAGCATATAGTTATTCCTAGTTGTGATTTATCATCACAGTGAGAGGATAGAAAGCAAAATCAGCAAAAGGAAATGATGTATGAGGAAAAGTCTGTGTGAAATCAGATGCATGTTTCCAAGATTTCTCTCCCAGAGAATCACAGAGGCTGAACTTATCTCACTTAACAAGTATTGACTACACATGTGAAATGTTATCTACCAGGGAAGCTTATTAAGACTCAGTGTCCAAGGTTTCTATGAGGGGCTGGTCACATAGGCACCCTCTGCCTAACATGTATCAAAGTCTCAGACTCCTAGGAGAAAAGAAGGGAGTTCCTATGATCCATATGGTTTATAGAAACAGTTTAGGCACCTTGAGCTAGTGGTTTCCATTGGAGTAATAGTAATTCCACCAAAACCCAAGTGTTGGGTAATAGCCAGTGGCCAAACTTATAAACAGGCCAGAGAATTGCAATCAGGTCTGCTATGTTAAAACTCTTTTTTCCATCTTATTAATAGGATCTAAGGAGGAAATCATCATATTTTCTCTACAGGAGATGCAAATGCTTCTATATAATTTGTAACCCATTCCAGAAAAAAATAAGAAACTCAAGAAAATAGTGATTGATGTATGTTGTTTGTTTGTTTGTTTAAATACCCAGGGTTTTTTGCTGGTGAATAAGGTTTTTTTTTTTTTTTTTACTGTATTTTTTCCATTACCATTTAGTCTTCTTACACTCTTCTTCTACCCGCCACAATCACCACACTATTGTCCATGTCCATGAGTCCTTTTTCCTTTTTGTTCAATCATTCCACCCCTACCTTCCCTCCCAGCTGTTATGCTTCTATCTATGAGTCTGTTCCTATTTTGCTTGTTAGTTCAGTTTGTTAATTTTTTAATAGAACATGCATAATTTATATAATTTTAACGCTAAACCAATATTTTACTAAATGAAGAAATACGAGTAATACTTTCATTAAGATTTTTAAAAATTGATAGTCAAATTGTGAGCAGGTGTTAGCAAATTAAAAATCAAAATTAGTAAGCAATGGATGCATATATGTTCACTAGTAAATTCTACAAAACATTTAGGAAGGAAATGTAAAGTTCTTTCTAATCTTTTTCAAAAGAAATAAACAGAGGAATTACTGTTAATTCATTATTTGAAGCCAATATTAACATAATACCAAAACAGGCAAAGACATAATGAGAAAAGAAAATTATAGAACCACATCTCTTATAAAAAAAGATGCAAAATATCTCAACAGAATATTAGTAAATCAAATCCAACAATGTATACAAAGAATTATACAAAGCAACCAAATGGGATTTATCCTAGGTAGGTAAGGCAGGTTCAATATTTGAGAATTAATTAATGCAATCTATAATAACAACAGACTTAAAATAAAATTACATTGATCATGTCAATAATGCAGAAAAAGCATTTGACAAAATCCAGCAACCATTTATGATCAAAGCTCATAGTAAACAAGGAAAAGAGAGGGCACTTCCTCAACTTGATATGAAATATCTACAAAAACCCTACAGCTAACATCACTTAACAATGAAAAACCTGAAACTTTCCCACTAAAATATAAGACAAGAATATCTCCTCCTCTCACTACTCTTTTTCAACACCATATTGAAAGTTCTAGCTAATGTATTAAAACAAGAAAAGAAAGTAAAAGTTATACTGATTGGAAAGGAAGACATAAAACTGGCTTTGTTTACAGATGACATGACTGTCTACATGGAACATCTGAAAAACTGACAAAAAAGAACACCTGTAACTAATAAATGATTATAGTAAAGTTACAGTACACAAGTTTAATATAAAAAAGTCAATCACTTCTTTATATACTATCAATTAAAAGGTAGAATTTGAATTTAAAATCACAGCACCATTTCATTAGCACACAAAAAATTATATACTTAGGAATAAATATAATAAATTATGGGCAAGGGCTATATGAGGAAAACCAAAAATTCTGATGAAGGAAGTTAAAGAAAAATTAAATAAATAGACATATATTTCACGTTCATGAATAGAAATACTTAATAGTATCAAGATGTCAGCTCCTCCCAACTTGGTTCACAGGTACTATGAAATCCCAATCAAAATTCCAGCATGTGATATTGTCGGTATCAACACACTGAAATGAAGTTTACATGGAGAGTAAAAAGACACAAAATAGCCAAAACAAAATTAAAGAAGAAAATAGATTGAGAACTATCACTAGGAAAACTCAAGACTTACTACAAAGCTACAACAATTATGACAGTGTTGTATTGGTGAAAGAAAAGACTAGTAGATCAATGGAACAGACTCCAGAGCCCAGAAATAGACAAGGAGTAGAGAAAATAAAGTGGAGCAAAGAAAGTCTTCCTCTCAATTTTGCTATAAACCAACAATTGCTTTTAAATAAATTAAATTTTAAAACACCAGAAAAACATTACTCAATAAAAAATAGGCAAAGACCTAAGAAAAATATATAAAAATGACACAGAGGCCCTTAAATTATAAGAATGACTGTTAAACCCTAGTTATAATATGGGAAATATAAATTAAAACTATACTAAGTTATCATTTTTTACTTATAAGAGTGGCAAAATTTAGAGAAATTATATGTATGGATGAACAGATAGATGGGTAGGTAGATAGATAGATGATACATAGATAGATGATACATAGATAGAAAAATAATTCATAGATGATAGACAGACAGAAATATTACAAACCACTCTGTGGTGAGGTTGTAGTGGAAAAAAGTGAAACAAAACACTGGTATAAATTACCACGTGATGCCTATTTGCACAACTCTAAGTAAAGGAATTTGGTAATATCCATTAAATCTACATATTACATTTTCATCCATTAGTCTCTCTTCCAAAAATATAATGAGAAGATACATCCTCATTATTTGTAATTTGAAAATCAGCCATGTATATAGACAGAATGATGTCTTATGCAGCTATAAAAATAATGAGGAACATCTCCATTTTTAGTTTTCTGAGGAAATTCCATACTGTTTTCCACAGTGGCTGCACCAGTCTGCATTCCCAATAGCATACTAGGGTTCCCTTTTCTCTACATTTTCTCCAACACTTATTGTTTGTTGATTTATTCATGATGGGAACATCTCTTTCAAACTGATAATAGCATGACTTTCAGCATATTTTAAGTAAAAAAAAGTTCAAAATAATATCTAAATTTCCTCCATGTTGTGTTAAAAAATATGGCTATACCAGTCTACATTCCCACAGCAGTGCATGAGGGTTTCCTTTTCACCACATTTCCAATACTTGTTACTACATATCTTGTTGACAATAGTGATTCTAACAGGTGTGAGGTGGTATCTTGTTGTAGTTTTGATTTGCATTTCTGTAATAGCTAGTGAAGTTGAACGTCTTTTCATATATATGTTGGCAATTTATGTGGTACAGCCACTATGGAAAATCATCTGGCAGTTCCTCAAAAAATTAAGAATAGAATTACTATATAACTCAGCAATTCCTCTTCTGAGTGTCTACCTCCAAAACTCAAAAAAAGATATTTGCAGAGATTTGTGCATTATGTTCATTGCAGCATTATTCACAGTGGCCAAGACATGGAGACCTCAAGTGTCCTGAGATTGAGGATTAGATAAAGAAGATGTGGTACATATATGCAATGGAATACTACTCAGCCATAATTAAAAATGAAATACTGCCATTGTGACAACATAGATGGACCTTGAGAATATTATAATAAGTGAAATAATTCAGTCAGAAAATTCTAAGAACCATGTAATTTCGCTCATATGTGGATATAAACCTGATACTCCGAACACAGACAGCACTGTGGTGGCCCCCAAAGGGAAGGGAGTGGGGAGTGTTTGGGGGTGGAGGAGGCTTAATATATGGTGACAGAGGATGGGTTCTCTTTGGATGGAGGGAACAATGCAAGGTACAAATCTTGAATAGTAGAAGTGTACACTTGAAACCTATGTGGTCCTATTGACCAATGCAACCCTAATCATTTAATAAAAAAAATAGAGCAAAATATAGGGTGAGGGGATAAGAAAATGTACTTGTGTCTCTTCTCCAAAAGAAAAATTATAGTATTAAACCAGAGCTGCATAGGGATGGTTACCTATATGTAGATAAATGGGAACAAAGTTGAAAGAACGGAACAAATTAGGGGGGTCATATTGTGTTAGTTGTGTGCATATACATTATGATGTGTTTTCATTATTGATACAATGTTAAAATTTTACATACAGGGAGAGAAGAGGACAAAGAGAGAGAAAGAAGAAAAATATCAATGAAAACAGTGAACAATGTGGAAAAGGTATCAGGAAATCTATTTCAAGTAGGAACAGATGGACAAAACTGAATTCACATAAAAGATATAACCTCTCTGGAGAAGGAATTATCACAAGTAAATCATGAGCACTGTATTTGGACTATATTGCCTCAAGTTAAACAGGAAGATTATTTTAAAATAAATATTAAATTCTTGTTAATGTAGTTCCTTTGTAGATTTCAGGTTGGCAATTCCAAAACTTTTTTGTGTATTCTAAGATTGAGCAAACAGATAAACATATTGTAAATAATGAAATCATATTTCTCACTGGCATGATTCTGTACAAATTCTCTGTCTCCCTTTCTCTCCTACTCTCTCCTCCTCTGTACCATCTGTTCTTTATTGTTCTATTTGAACTTTTGGAGTAATTCCTCTTTTTTTGTATGATCTTATTATTTTATTGTGCTGCATTTTTATTATTTTTGTGGAATATTATCTCTATTTGTTTTTCCAAATCTTTTCTTTCATCACAGAATTACATTTTTTACAATTAAGAAAATAACTTATCATAATGCTCTCTGGTTCTATCCATGCTGTCGCAAAGGGTAGGTGTTCCTTCTTTCTTTCTGCTGTGTAGTATTCCATTGTGTAAATGTACCACAGTTTTTTGATCTATAAGTAGGAATGAAGGTGAGAGGTGGGGGTGGGTGGGGCAGAGAAAAGTAGTGGTAGGAAAATGGAGACAACTGTACTTGAACAACAAGCAATGAATTTTTTTTTAAAAAGAGAAAATGAAACTTTTATGTTCTATGAAGGTATTTTCAGTTTATTCTTTTATTTTATTAATATAGAAGCTACATGTTCATCTTGTTATTTTTCTTTTAAACTACTCCAGCCCATTAATTATCTTGTGCATTTGTGTTTTTTGTCTTTTTTTTGAATTATTTTCATTTTCCATACAAACAACTGAACACCTACTTTTGTCCCCCATATATATGAACCACAACATTTTTATGAGTTTTCTTTCATTTTTCTTAAACCCTTTACCTTTTTCACCTAATCTGACCTTCCCTGGCATCTGGCAGCTGTCAGTCTACTTTCTGTATCTCTGAGTCTGTTTAAGTTTTGTTTGTTTATTTTGTTCATTAGATTCCAAGTATAAGTGAAAATATATGGTATTTCTGTTTCTTTGCCTAATTTCACTCAGCATAGTACTCTCCACGTCCATCCATGCTGTGATAAAAGGTAAGGGTTTCTTCTTTTTTAGAGTGAAGTAGTATTCCATTGTGTAAATATACTGCAGTTTTTTACCCACTCATTTACTGATGGACACTTGGGCTGCTTCCAAATCCTGGCTGTTGAAAATAATATTACAGTGAACATAGGGGTGTATATGCTCTAATCAGTGTTTTGGGATTCTTCAGATATATTTCCAGAAGTGGAATCACTGAGCCATAAGGCAGTTCACCTTTTAATTTTGGGGGAAAATCCTATGATGTTTTCCACAGTGGCTGCACCATTCTGAATTCCCACCAACAGTTCAGAAAAATTCCCTTTACTTCTCAGCCTTACCAGCTCTTGTTGTTTGTTTATTGATGATAGCTATTTCTGACATGTGTGAGGTAATATCTCATTGTGCTTTTAATTTACATTTTTCTGATGTCTAGTGAAGTTGAACATCTTTTCATATGTCTACTGGCCATCTGTATGACCTCTTTAGAAAAATGTCTATTTAGGTTCTTTGCTCATTCTTAATTGTATTTGTTTTTTTCTGGGTGTTAAGTTTTATAGGTTCTTCATAAATTTTGGATATTTAACTATTATCAGATATATTGTTAGCAGACATGTTCTCCCATTCAGTGGGTTGTGTTTTCATTTGTGATGGTTTCCTTTGTTGTGCAAAAATCTATTAGTTTGATGTAGTACCATTTATTTATTTATTTTTCTTTTATTTTTCTTGTCTGAGGAGGTATGTCAGAAAAAAATATTGCTATAAGAAGTGTCCAAGAGTTTACTCCCTATGTTTTCTTCTAAGGATTTTATGATTTCAAGTCTAACATATCTTTAAACCATTTTGAGTTTATTCTTTTTTTAGTTTTATTTATTTTTATTGTTCTTCAAGTACAGTTGTCTCTATCCCCCCACTATTCCCCCCTGCTCCACCCATCCCTGCCACCCACCCTCGATCCTAACCCCCTTTGGCTTTGTCCATGTGTCTTTTATAAATGTTCCTTGATGACTCTTCCCTTTCTTTCCCCCATTGTCCCCCTCACCCATACCCTCTGATTACTGTGTGTTTGTTCTTTATTTCAATGTCTCTGGTTATATTTTCCTTGCTTATTAGTTTTGTTGATTAGGTTCAACTTATAGGTGAATTTATTGTTGTATATGGTGTAAGGTGGTGGTCTAGTTTTCCTTTTTCTGGACATATCTGCCCTATTTTCCCATCATCATTTTTAATTGACTATCTTTATCCCATTGTATATTCTTGCATCCTTTGTCAAATATTAATTGATCATAAATGTGTGGGCTTATTTCTGACCTCTTTGTTCTGTTCCACTGATAATATGTGTCATATTATGCCAATACCAGGCTGTTTTGATTGCAATGGCCTTATAGAATACTTTGATATCATATCAGATAGTGTAATCCCTCCATCTTTGTTCTACTTTCTCAAGATTGATGTGCCTATTCCAGGCCTTTTTCGGTTACATATAAATTTTTGAATTATTTGTTCTAGTTCTGTGAAATACACCATTGGTATCTTGATAGGAATTGCATTAAATCTATAGATTGCTTTGAATAATATAGACATTTTAATGATGTTTATTCTTCTTATCCACAAACACGGTATATGCTTCCACTTATTTGTATCCTCTTCAATTTCTTTCTTCACTGTCTTATAATTTTTCAAGTGCAGGTGTTTTACATCCTTCATTAAATTTATTTCAATGTATTCTATTTTTTGATGCAATTGTATATGGGAATGTTTTCTTAGTTTCCCTTTCTGATAGTTCATTATTGGCATATTCCTTGATATTTATGTTATATCCTGCTATTTTGCTGAATTAATTTATCAGTTCTAATACTTTTTTGGTGGAATCTTTAGGGCTATCTATATACAATATCACATCATCTGTCTGATAGCTAGTGATGCTTAGCATATTCTCATATGACTCTGTGTCCTCTTTATGTCCTCCTTAGAGAAGTGTCTGTTCAGGTCCTTTCCCCATTTTTTAATTGGGTTGCTTGTCCTTCTGGAGTGGAGTTATGTGAGTTATTTATATATTTTGGAGATTAAACTCTTGTCTGAGGTACCATTTGTAAATATAATTTCCCATATAGTTGATTCCCTTTTCATTTTACTGATGTTTTCTTTAGCCATGCAGAAGCTTAAGTGTAACCTAATTAACAAAACAAACAAGCAAGCAAAATATAACCAAAGACATTGAAATTAAGAACAAACTGACAGTAACCAAAGGGGAGGTGAGAGGGGATTTTGGGGTGATTAGGGGGAAGGGTTGTCAAGTAATATGTGTAAAGGACACACGGACAAAGCCAAAGGGGGTAAGATCGAGGGTGGGAGGTGGGGATGGCTGGGGTTGGGGGGAGTGGTGGGAGGAAAATGGAGACAACGATGTTTGAACAACAACGCAAAAAATAAAATACCATAAATTAAAATAATAAAATAAAATATAAAATAAAATATAAAATAAAATGAAATGAAATAAAATCTGCTGGTAAAAAATATCATGTAATCTGAAAATAATGACAGTTTCACTTCTTTCTTTTCAATTTGGATGTCTTCTATTTCTTCTTCTTGTCTGTTGGATAGGAGTTCCACTAATATGTTAGTAAGAGTGGTTAAATCAAACATCCTTGTCCTGTTTCTAACCTTTAAATTTTCTTATCCTAACCCAAGGGCATGCCTATCAATTTTAGAGGGAAAAGTAGGGAGAGAGAGATGGAAAGAGACATCAATGTGAAAGAGAAACATTGATTGGTTGTCTCTCACAAGCACCATGGATGGGGACTGAACCCACAACCCAGGCACGTGCCTTGACAGGGAATTTAACCCACATCCTTCCAGTCTATGGGACTATGCTCAAACTAACTGAACCTCAATGGCCAGGGCCTGTTTGTGACCATAAAGAAAATGTTTCAGTTTGTGCCCTTTGACTATGATGTTGACTGGGCTTGTCATGTATGACTGTTATTATGCTGAGGTGTGTTCCCTTGGTTCCCTCCTTGTTGAGAGAGTTTTTATCATAAATGTGTACTGGATTTTTACCAAATGCTTTTTCTGTATCTATTGACATAATCATGTGGTTTTTATTTCATTGTATTTATGTAGTTTATCACATTTATTGATTTGTGTATATTGTACCAACCTTGCATCTGTGGAGTGAATCCCACTTCACCATGGTGTTTGATCTTTTTAATGTATTGCTGGATGTGTCATTTGTAATATTTTGTTAAGGATTTAATATCAGTGCTCAGCAGAGATATTGGCCTAGTATCCTTATCTGGTTTTAGAATTAGAGCAATGCAACCATACAAAGTGAGCTTAGGAGTCTTCCCTCTTCTTGGATTTTTTTGGAATAGTTTGAGAAGAGAAGGCATTAGTTCTTTGAATGTTTGGTAAAATTTGTCTGTAGTCATAACACCCTGAAAGTGCTGGATCTTGTCTGAATGTTTGGTAAAATTTAGCTATGAAGCCATTTGGTTCAGGACTTTTGTTTATTGGGAATTTTTTGATTAGTGCTTTAAGTTTATTAGTTTTATTTGCTCTATTCATATTTTCTGCTTCTTATTTTTGTTTTACAGTTGTTTCAATTACTTCCCCCTTTTACCCTGCCTCCCACTTCCATAGCTAATTCCCACCTAGTCTATGTCCACGGGTTATATATATATATATTCCTTGACTAATCCCTTCACCTTCATTCAAACAGTCCCCTCTCTCTACTCCCCTCTTACCACTGTCAATATATTCCATGATTCTATGCTTCTGGTTCTATTTTGCTGATTAGTTTATTTTGTTCATTAGATTCTTCTTATTTAAAGATTGTATGTTTCTAGAAATTGATCCATTTCATCCAGATTATTGAATTTGTTGGCATATAGTTGTTCATACTACTTTATAACAAACTCTTGTATTTTTGTGGAGTCAGTTGTTCTGCTCTTTCATTTCTGATTTTATTTACTTGAGTACTCTCTTATTTTTTTCTTGATGAGTCTGGCTAAAAATTGGTCAACCTTGTTTACCTTTTCAAAGAATAAATTGTTAGTTTCATGAATCTTTTGTGTTGTTCTTTTAGACTTTGTTTCATTTATTTTTGCTCTGGTCTTTATTATTTTATTTCTTCTTACTTGAACTTTGATGTTCTTTTTGTGGCATGTGCCTTTGAACTTTTAAAAAAACTTATGAGATTGTTTAATACACACAAAAGTTAGTATACAAATGTTTATTTAGTGGGGGTACATTGACTAGCAAAGGGAAAAGGAAGATATGAAACACTACTTGAACATTTGTCATAATTCCTTTGACAAGTTGTTATATCTCTTATAAAGAGTATTGAGGGGCCATCACTCTCAATATTAACCAGGGATGAGATTTCCTCAACCCAAACTGCAAACCTTCTTCTCTGCTATTGAAATTAGTGAAATAATCTGATAATTCCATGACTGTGTGCAACAAGTAGGCAAAGATACATTATTTTCTCACTTATGGATCTAGCTGGTTCCCTTGGGAAATCAAGGGGAATGAAATCTTCACAGTGGGCTTCATTACTGAGTCAAAATTATTTTGAGTTTGTATCCAGTTTTCCCTAGCACAATAAACAAGTGTATCCTATACTGTAAACTTTTCTCAAGGAGTTGAAAACTGAGTTCCACATAGTGACTTTCACAGATTCTCAGTCAGCAATGATAATACTGAGTTTCTTTTAAAAAATTGGGAGGTGAGATGATCAACAGCATAGTAATAAAGACTGAGAAAAAAAAGAATATCTAATCAGAACAGAACAAAGACAATATCATATGATTTCATTTCTTTGTGGAATCTAAACAATAAAATAAACAAATAAAATTCAAACAGACTCATATACACAGAGAACAGGCTGATGGTTACCAGAGGGGAGGGAGGTTAGGAACAGAGTAAAATAAGCAAAGGTATTAAGAAGTACAGACTGGTACTTAAAAAAGTCATGGGGGTGGTGTAGAGTACAGCCTAGAGAATATTGTCAATAATATGGTAATAGCTATATATCATGCCAGGTGGTTACTGGAAAAATACTGGAGTGGGGCACACTCTATAAAATATATGATTCTAACTACTATACTGTACAACTGAAACTAATACAAAATGATAGTAAATATAAATAGTAATTAAAACAAAACAAAATTTAAAAGACAGTTCAGTAAATACTTGTTTAATGTGGTGGGGCTCTGCCCACAGGGTCCCTTTCTGCCCAGCTGCCACGGGTGAGAATGTCTACCAAGATATGATCTGCTTAGGGAGGAAAGGTGGCTGATCTCTCAAAAGAGAAGGGCCAAGAGCCTTTTCCTCAATGGGCTTTTATCGGGTTCATTTTGCACAGGAATACAGGTAAAGCTCATTAGTCATTGTCAAACAGTAAGGATCAAACAATAGATAACATACAAAGAACTCTGAGGGCCTGTTTTGAGTCAGGGTAAGATAGATAAAGAGCAATAAAACTTTGAGGAACAAACTCACTTCTTGCTTGGACCCTTATAATTTAATTGAGAACATTCTAAACACAGCAGGTTTCACAGGATTTTACATATTCTTTCTTGAGCCTAATTGCCCTAAGGAACCTGCCCTTTCTAGCACAGGGCTGCACCCACCGCTGGCATTGTTTCAGGCTTAAGTCAGGCAGGGGAAGTAAGGCAGCCAAGAGATTAGGAGACTTCTTGCAGACAGAATGAGGACTCAGGCTTTGTCAAAGCTGAGGGGCATGGGTCTGTCACCTCCTTTTGCTATAGCCCCTCAAGTCCTTCCCTGGGGGATCCCTGTGATCATGCCTGTCTTAAGTCATTCCCCCCTTGGGGAATCTTACCCATCATTGGCTAACTGATCAAGCATTTGGGGGCCAGACAGGGTGAAGAAAAAGGAGCAGAAGTGGCGCCCCTGCCAGGGAGATAACCTTTGTCTCCTTAGTGGCTTATGGCCTAAAGGTTGCTCACTCAGCCTGAGCCATGGTGGGGTTACAGCTTTTGAAACCAGGCAGGTGGTTCCTAACGGTTTAATGAATTAAAAAAGAAATATAGTCACACTTGGAAATTGAAAGAAAATGGTTAATGTTCAAGAAATGACTAAAGTTGATGCAGAAAGACATAGAACACTTAGACATACAATAATAACCATATTCCCCATCAGAATTTTATTCTGTTTTAAAAAATTTTATGAGTTTATTTAAGTGAAAATAATGATGTACTAGAAAGCAAGATCTGAAATACTCCTGCAAACATTTTTTCAGCTTTTGTTACATATTTGATACTAAGAAGGGAATCCACATGGAGGTAAGAGAAAGTAAGGCAGGATTGGATTACAAGATAGTTAACAAGGTTATGTGCTTTCTGAGGGAAAGGTTTAAAAAATACCTGTTAATAAGAAATGTGCCAGGCCCATATGATTTGAAAGGAGTTCAAATTAAATTTCATAGACTAGAAATATTCAGTGTTATAGAAATGTTTATAGCCCACTAAAAATTATCAATCCATCATTAGGTTAATATTATAGCTTGATAAATACAGTATGTAAATATATGGAGAAAAATTTTTATACACTTAAATACAAAAAATCAAGTAAAGTAAGAAAAAATTGAATTCAATGGTGTTCAACATAAAAATTTACCAAGATGAACTAAGGTTTGTTGCAAAAATGCACATTTTTAAAATGCCAAAAATCTCATAAATACAAATTAATCAGAATTATATTATAATGCATATTTCAATGCTTAAAACTTGTATGATGATCCCAGCAGTGGAATTGCTGAATCAAAAGACAGTTCCATTTTTAGATTTCTGAGGGAATTCCATACTGTTTTCCATACCGGCTGTACCAGTCAGCATTCCCATCAACAGTGCACTAGGGTTCCCTTTTCTCCACATCCTCTCCAACACTTGTTATTTGTTGAGTTGTTTATGATGGCCATTCTTGCAGATGTAAACTGGTATCTCATTGTGGTTTTAATTTGAATCTCTCTGATGGCTAGTGATGCTGAGCATCTTTTCACATGTCTCTGGACCCTTTGTATGTCCTCCTTTAAGAAGTGTCTGTTCAAGTCATTTGCCCATTTTTTAGTTGGGTTTTTTGTCTTCCTAGAGTGGAGTCATGTGAGTTCTTTATATATGATAGCACCTATAAGTGGAACCTAATTAATAAAACAAGCAAGCAAGCAAAATATAATCAGAGACATTGAAATTAAGAACATACTAACATTGACCAGAGGAAAAGTGGGAGGGGATAATGGGGAAAAAAGGTGGAAGGGTTTTCAGAAACATGTGTGAAGGACACATGGCCAAAACCAAAGATGGGTAGGATCAAGGATGGAGAGTGGGGGTGGCTGGGATGGGGGAGAATGGTGGGGGTAAAATGGAGACAACTGTACTTGAACAACAATTAAAATAAATAAATACATACATACATACATACATACATAAATAAAATAGGGAAGGAAAAATAGTAAAAAAGTATATGATGAATATGAGAAAATATTTAATATAAGAATTTAGGGAAAAATGAACCATAAAAATGGATAAATATGATTTTTAAATCTTTACCAAAATTTAATCATTACATAAAACTAAAACATTGGTTATGAATTTCAAAATCAGGAATAAAACATTTGCACATCTTATCAATACAATATTTTTTCATGTTGTAAATTTTTTAGCAGTTCATTAAGAGCAGAGAATGAAATTACTAGCATAGATGCAATATAATAATGTTATTATTATAAATAGGAGATCTTTGGAAAACCAGATTGGCTGGATACAAATAAAACATTCTCAGGTCACACAAGTTTCTCTGTGTCTCCAGCTACAATGTCAGCTAATTCTAGGGATACCAACATTTCTCCAATAGGGATTTCCTATAGAAAACATATGCACCCCTATGTTCATTGCGGCATTTTTCTCAATGACCAACACATAGAGACAACCCATATGTCTTTCAATAGACAAGATGTGGTGTACGTACAACGGAATACAAATTAGCCAAGAGAAACATTGAAATAATGCCATTTGCAACAACATGAATGGAACTTCAGAATATTATGCAGTATATAAAACTGAAACTCATACACACAGACAACAGTAAGATGGTTACCAGAGTGAAGGGAGTGGGGGTTAAAGTGGGCCAAATATATAATGATGAAAGATGATATGACTCTGGGTGGTGGGCACACAATTCAATATATAGATCATGCATCATAGAAATATGTACCTGAAACCTATGTGATCCTATTAACCAATGTCACCACAATAAATGTAATAAAAATATTCAAGTAATTAAAATGCAACTTTTGTCTCAATTTTCTATATTATTTACACCAGAATTTTAAAGATGAATCTGAATTTCATATTGTCTATAAAGATAATTACTTTTAAGTTGTAAATAAAATTTCATTAACTGTAAAACATGCTTTCTTCCTAAAATGTAAAAGAAAATAAAGAAATAATTCACCACATTTATTTCATTTTGATATATGAGAATTATACATAAATACAGTTTCATTAGCATGTGCTCAGGGTATTCCAATATTTCCATCTTATCTTTATTAAGCATCTTTTATTTTTCTATATGGTCTTCATAGTGCTTATATTTAATGTGTGCATAATAGTTCATGATGTTGGTGTATGATGATGTAACACTTTAATGTTAAATATGATTATTTCTAATTTAAAATTATATTTAATATATACTGTAAGAAATTGTATTTGTGTAAATATATTTTTATTTGTCGAATTATTTCTTTTAAAATAGAAATGAAATAATTATAGTTTTTTGAATTATTATAAGAACAAGTTAATTATATCAACAAGAACAAAAATCTTATGGGGCTTGCTATATAATGCTATTTGTGTAAAATATACAATTCATAAGTTTTTCTTGTTAGCAATATATATGCTAATAACACCACAATATTTTTAGCTGCCTTTTTAAAAATGTCTTCTTTAATCAGCATAAAATATCTCAAGGTTGTATTATTTTCCATTTTTACTAATTCTGACAAGTGTCAATAAACTTTATTTTCATATACTTTTTAATCTTTATTGCATTTTTCTATTATCCTTTATTATCTTTATACCTTCCTCCCCCTAGCAATCACCACATACTATTGTCCATGTCTATGAGTCCTGTTTCCTTTTTGCTCAATCCTTCCACCCCTTAATCTCCCCCTCAAAATAACTGTCATCCTGCTCTCCATCTATGTGTCTGTCCACATTTGCATACTTGCAATTGTTGAGTTTGTTCATACTTTCATACACTTTGGATTGAGAGTCATTTTAACTTGTTTATTATAAGTATACAAATTAAATATGTAATTGCAATAATATCAAATTAATTGTAATTTCCCAGACAAATGAGTTATTAAAGCAAAAATTTGAAGAGGCAACATTATCTGCAATACTATTTAAAAATCAATTTAATTTTTGTTTCTTGTGCATTTATTGAGTTTTCACTCTTAGTTGTACAGCATAAAAATATTTCATATCTTATCAAGAGGATGCATGTCTCTTTGGGATTAGATTCTTTAAGGAATATGACACTTTAATGAATATGACATATGAGCTCTTAAAAGTCTGATTTTTAACAAATCAAGTTAAATTAAATAACAAAGAGACAGGTGTCATATGGTAAGCTCCCTAGGAGAAATTACAGTACACTGCTACACTTAATATAATATTTTTTTATGCTCATTCTTATGTGAAAGAAGTGGAAAAGAGGAATCATTATGAGCAAAGAAAAAAGCATGGTAGAGAATATTATTAGGTTTAACTAAAATTATTCTCTTGTACTCATCTAATTTAAGCATTTGTGAAGGGCTAATGTGGCTAGAATATAGTAAAATTATATAGAATGCACAAATTCTTTTGGTCTCATAATTTCAGTGTTACCAGATCATTACTGCCAAAATTATTTTAAAGATAGAAATCTGCCTTAAAATGCAGAAGACCTTTGTCTGGCTTTAAGTAAGCTTACCTGTCTCCATTGATAGGAATCTCTTCCTCAGTCCTTCTTCTAACTGACTACGGACTCAAAACCCTGCAAACCTCCTTCATTCTCTGTACAGGTTATGCTTCAAATTTTTGCATTTTGCAGATTCTTCATTTTAGAATGTCCTTTCTCATCTGTATTCATTTGCTGTTGCTGCTCTAACAACCTACCACAAACTTAGTGACTTAAAACAAGAAGAATTATTTTATTAGAATTCTGAAATGTAATTTTAATAAAATTCTGAAGTATAAAAATGGGTCAGCAGGGTTGTGTAGCAACAGCATTTCCTGAGATTCTGCCTCGGACTCCTCCTTTTTCTTTCATCCCTTACCAAAGGAATAGCCTTCCATTTACATTTTGGACATGAACTTTTTGCCTGAGGACGGTGAAGACTAGTTTGAAAATAGAAAACCAAGAACAACCAGTAGATTCTTCTCAAAATATGTAACAGTCTATTATTTCATAGAAGTTAATTTCTAGAGGAAATGGGTCAAGCTTGAAAAAACAACATACATGGAAGCTTCTGGTAAAACTAGAATTTAGGAAACTGTAAAACGTACACCCAGGAAAGAACAGTCAGCTGATGGTTTGGTGGTTGTCCCAATGGTTATCCCAATGGTATCCCAAAGAGAACTTTTCATTATGAAGGTATTGGTCTGATGAATGTTTCCTTCTGACTTTAAGGGGAGGCTACTGCCTAGAATGCCTCACATAGATGATAAAGAAGTCCTAGACTTCTGTTCAAGATGGTAGCAGAGGTAAACACAGCTTGCATCCTCACACAACCACATCAAAATTACAACTAAACTAACAGAACAACCATTATTCAGAAACACCAGAAATAAAGCTAAAAGGAACTACTACATCTATGAAATTAAAGAAGAAACCACATTGAGACTGGTAAGAAGGGTGGAAACATAGAACAAGCTAGTCCCACATCCATGTTTGGCAGCCAAAAATTGAGGGGGATATCTTGGGAGTAAGGGACCCCATCCCACAACAGGCCCCCCAAGCATAAAGTTTCATTGCCAAGAAGATAAGTCCCCATAACTCTTCATTGTAAAAACCAGTGGGGATTGACTGTGGAAGACAATGTGATAGAATCATAGGAAATTCCTCTAAAAGGGCCCACGCACAGACTTACCTGGATTCACTCCCTCTGAGCTCCAGCATGGGAGCAACAGATTGAAAGGCATCAGAGGCATACAGGGAGAAACTAAATTGTCCAGCATCAGGGCTAGAGCTGTGGAGGCAGCTTTCTCCCAGACAAAAGTGCTGGCAGATGCAATTGTTCTTTTTCTTAGCCCTCTTCACACAGACCCACAAAGCCAGCAGGAAGGCAGCATATCCAAGACTCCATCAACCTGGCTTTTTGTTTGTGCCACCCTGGTGATTACCTGAGGTTCCACCCCACCCAACTTTTGGACTCAGCCAAGCTGTTTCCAGTGGCTCTTTCATACAAATGGCTAGTCTTGGCTCACGCTTCAGATTTTCCTAAGTACTCTCAAACAAGCAGCACATGGCCTCAGAGTACCCCATTCCTATTACTAAATGGTCCCAGGTTTGGCATTAGCAGATCTGGCTTTGGTCCACAGCCTGGACTTGCTTGGGTACTTCCAAGCTCAACACAAGTAGCAGCCAACTGCAGATAGTTTTGTAACTTACTCTGGGTGACACTGGGTGACCCTGTGTTCTATGGATAGAATACAGGCAGTAGCTGACATTGGCTTGCATCCCTCAGGAGGCTCCAGGGCCTGCACATCCAGTGGATAGCTACAGACCATGTCAGAGCACTACCACCCAACCTCCTCAAGTGGTGGACTCAGCAGGCACCAGAATTCTGCTGAAGTAAGTCGTGCTCTGTGTAGTGGACCCCAGCACCACTGATTCTCCACAGTGGTGAGTGTTGGTGGTCAGTGGTCACAGCCAGTTCTTGCAGCTGACTGGCCTGGGTAAATCCCTCTCATTAATCTGCCAACAGCAGTCAAGACTCAACTACAAAAAGAGGCTGTACACAGCCAACATGGTGGACACAATATGAATACCAACTCAGATAATAAAAGAGGTTGTGCCTCTTTTTGTAGTTGAGGACCATAGAGGACACTGACTACATTAGGCCACTCTTATAAGCCAGGGAGTCATAGAAGTTATACCTAGTGCATAAAAATAAACATAGGGAGGCTGCCAAATTGAGGAGACCAAGAAACATGGCCAAAATGAAAAAAATACAGAACAAAACAAAACAAAAAAAGAACTAAATAAAATGGAGGCAAACAATCTTCTAGATGCAGAGATCAAACTCAGTGAACTTTCTGAGAACTTCAACAGTATAAAAAACAGCATGGAAACCATAAAAAAGAACCAGTCAGAAATGAAAGATACATTAACTGAAATGAAGAACAATCTACAGAGAATTAACAGTATAGTGGATGAATCCAAGAATCAAATCAGCAATTTAGAATATAAGGAAGCAAAAACTACCCATTCAGAACAAGAAATAAAAAAAGATATGAAAAAACGAAGATAGTGTAAGAACCTTTGGGACAACTTCAAGAATACCAACAGTCCCCAGTCAGGGCACATGCCTGGGTTGCGAGCCAGGTCCCCAGTGGGGACCACATGAGAGGCAACCACACATTGATGTTTTTCTCTCTCCTTCTCCCTCCCTTCCCCTCTCTAAAAATAAATAAATAAAATCTTTAAAAAAATTCTTGTTGATGTAACTTAAAAAAAAAAAAGAATACCAACAGTCACATTAAAAGGAGAAGAGAGAGACCAGGAAATTGCAAACTTATTTGAAAAAGTAATGATAGAAAACTTCCCTTACTTGGTGGAGGAAATAGACATACAAGTCCAGGAAGTGCAGAGAACCCAAATAAGATGAATCCAAATTGTCCCCATCAAGACACATTATAATTAAAATGCCAAAGGTTAATTCAAAGAGAATCTTAAAAGCAACAAGAGAAAAGCAGTTAGTTATGTACAAGGGGGCTCCCATAAGACTATTAAAAATTTTTCATGCCAGAAGGGATTGGCAAAACATATTGAAAGACATGAAAAGAAGTACAACCAACATTACTCTATCTAGCAAAGCTACCATTTAGAAACGAAGAACAAATAAAGAGCTTCCCAGACAAGAAAAAGTTAAAGGAGTTCATCACCACAAAACCAGTATTATATAAAATGTTACAGAATCTCCTTTAAGAAGATCAAAACTATGAACATAAAATGGCAATAAGTACATATTTATCAATAATTAAATCTAAAAAACAAAATAAATGAACCAACGGAACAGAAACATAATCATAGATACAGAGAACATTTGATGGTAGCTAAATGGGAGGTGGCAGGGGGATGGGTGAAAAAGCTGAAGGGGTTAAGGAGTACAAATTGGCTGTTACAGAATAGTCAAGAGGATGCAAAGTATTTCATAGGGTATATAATAGTCAAAGACTATATATGCATGACCCATGCACTTGGAAAGTGATGTGGGTGTTGCCTGAGGGAGTGGGTAGTCTGGGTAGAGGGGGATAAAATGGGAAAAAATTAGGAAAACTGTAATAGCATAAATGAAAAATATAATTTAAATTAAAAATAAAATGAAAGTCCAGAAGCTCAGCTTGGAAAACTAAGAAAGTAACTGTAAAGATGATGGTGCCGAATGTTCTCCTGTAGTATGTATGGATCTGGGATTGTCATTTACAACAAACATCATGACTATAACTATTAATATTGATAATGCTTAAAATGTAAGACCTAAGCCAAGCCCAGGGCATGGAGAATTTGTGGAAATAATTCATTCACCAAAGAATGACCTGCTGCAGAGATTGGATGCTCTGGTAGCTGAAGAACATCTGACAATGAATGCCAAAGTTGATTCTTATGCTCTGGCAGTGAAACATGCAAACACAAAGCCATTTGAATTTGTATTCTTTAAATTTCAAGGCCAAAGGACAGTGGCCATAAATCTGCAAACAAGACCTCCAGGCCTACTCCACTAAGACTTTGTATTCAGTTTAATGTAGATTTAAAAATAGCTTTTTCATGAACTAAAAGCAACACAGGATTTTTTTTTAATGGTGGCAGTGGAAGCTGAAATGATGATAGAATATAAATATCTGCCTCTGGGAAGAAGCCAAAAAAATGACATAATGTTTATTCAAGAAATTAATTGTCAAATCCGGTTCAGTGCTAAGCTAGTATTAAGAACAGAAAAAGTTATAGGAAAGGTGTCAGATAAAATTAGGCAGAAGTATACAGTCTCTGAAGTGAAAAGAAAGCTAATGGGAATGGAAGACATCTGTGCCATTTTAAGGTTTTTTTAAAAATGAAAATTGATGAATGCCCTGGCTGGCATGGCTCAGTCATTTGGAACATAGCCCCACAGACCAAAGAGTCATGAGTTCAATTCCCAGTCAGGTACAGGCCTAGAGGCAATCAATTGATGTTTCTCTCTAGCATCAATACTGCCCTCCCTCTCTCTTCCCCTCTACTTAAAAAACAAAATAACAACAAAAGATGTTGATGAAAACAGGATCCCATTATCAGCTTAGGTGGAGGAAGGGTACCCAGAAATCCAGTCATAAAGCAGAGAGATATTCTTATGAATAACATATGAAATTGCCTCTTAGATTTAACTCTTTCTACTGAAGAGTTTAACACAATACACCATATTTCCAGACTTAGATGATTATTGACTATCAGACCTGATTTTTGAACAATTAAATCTCACTCTCAAGCCATATTTGGCAACTTCATTATTGTTAATAATTCTAAAAATTGACTATAAGACAGGGTCAGGCCTCTACTCATTAATTTCTAGTATAAGATTCAGGCTCAAGCAGGGAGATTGAAACAAACAAAGGTTTCTTAGACAACAACCCAAAGGTAGTTGAAAAAGGAGATTTTTTCTAATATCCTTACTTGTCAGGTATTTTACCACATGTAGTGCCAACATCTGTTTGCATTTATGCCCGTGGTCATTTTTTCTGTCCCATTTATAATTCCAGCAGACTTCTTATTTCTTCTAAGGAAGAGTAAGAGGCAGTCTAGAAATGATGGGTAGAATAATGACTGGGTAACTAGAAAAAATAAAACTCTTTAGAATAACTGCTTTATATATTTGCAGGATAAATAGGGTTCTATTAAAATTTAATCTAAACAAATGTTTTGTCAGGCCAAGCTCAAATGGCCTTTTGAATCAAAAACAAAAGAAGGGATTTCTAAACTACAGTTTCCTCTCACACACATTCTAAAATATTACTCCCACACAAAATAAATATTTTGTGTCCTAATTTGTCTATTTAAGTCTGTGGCTTACTAGTAGAAACTTTTAAAACTTTATTTTGAGTTTTGACACTATGACAGATGTTCCCATTTTCCTCTCCTTTGTCCACCTATACCCAGCCCCTACCCTCCCTTTCCTCTGGCCATCACCACCTTGTTATCTGTGTCTGTGGGTCATGCATATCTGTTCTTTGACTAATTCCCTTCACTTTCTTTCACCCATTCCCCCTCCCTTTTCCCCTCTAGCAACTGTCAGTTCTGAGTAATATAAAGAATTTAATGATCTTAGTTAGGTGAGCAGGTTACATAAAAACTAATACTAAGTCTGAAATACACTTGAAATAGCATTCTCCTTTCAACATATTATGAGTACAGTAATTAAAAGACTAGGGGATCAGACATAGCAATAGTAGCTTTGCATATGAACCAAACAATTACTTAGTAAATTATGCATACTGTAATTACAAAGTTCAAAACATTACATCATATTTTAAGTATGTATGTCTCCTTTATTATGACATTTACTTTAATACAGTAATTCATTGTCTCTATGATTCACCATTATTTTATATGCCAGTAAAAACAAGGACATTATGCTTTTTAAATTGACAATTATATATTTTACTTTAAAATTTTATTTCCTATTTAACAAACTATATAGTTCAGACAGATTATAAATTAAAATTCAGTATATTTTACATATATTAAAAGTAAATCATAAGTAAAATTAATTGGTTTGGTATGCCTAAAATTTTTCACTCCTGAGACCAACTCATCTGAATCCCTTTTCAATAATTAATCAGTGTCTATGTTTTTCCAAAAATTGCTATTTTCTCAAGAAAATTATTCATGTGACAGTTACATGAATATCTACAACAAAGCACATCTTAAGAACACTGTTTTAAAAATTTATTGCTGTTCAGTCACAGTTTTCCAACCTTTTCCCCATTGCTCACCCCTACCTCATCCCACCAATCATTTGTTCATGATCTATAAAAACATTAGAATTAAAAACACAACAGTAATCTTTAGATATAAAAATAATTGATTATGACAACAGAATAGTGCCTACAAAAGTTTTTGTAAACAAAAAAAAGTTTAGGGATCCTATAATTCTCCAGTAAATTCAGTGGAATAACAAGATAAAAATAATTTTAAACACTAAGAATGTTTATTGAACACCAGCATACATGAAAAAATATATTGAGATGTTTCAATGCAACAAAATAAATTAAATGCCCATCAGTAAATGAATGGATCAAAAAACGATAGTACATTTACACAATGGAATTCTACGCAGCAGAAAGAAAGAAGGAGCTCCTACCCTTTGCAACAGCGTGGATGGATCTAGAGAGCATTATGCTAAGTGAAATAAGCCGGGCTGTGAAAGACAAATAACATGATCTCACCTACTCAATAAAACAAATAAGTAAGCAAAATATAACTAGAGACATTGAAATTAAGAACAAATGGACAATAACCAGAGAGGAGATGGGAGGGGATAATGGGGGGTGAGGGCAGAAGGGTTTTCAGGAACAACTATAAAGGACACATGGACAAAACCAAGGGGGGGTGGAATCAGGGGAGGAGGTGGGAGTGGCTGGGGTAGGGGGAGAGGTGTGGGGAAAAGGCAGACAACTGTATTTGAGTAACAATAAAATAAAATAAATGGAAAAAATAAAAATTTCTTTGAAAGAAATTTCAAGATAGAAAATTTTAAAAATAGTAAACAAAGAAGAAGTCATGATAATTTAGAAGTAATTACAAGTAATTGCTAATAATTCTTGTTAAAAAAATAGCAACAAATACTTCTTAAAATCCCCAGTAATTTCATGGTCTGGTCATATGACTAATTTTTCCTTCTTGGCTCTATTATCATGGTGAAGGATATTGACAGATACCCTTACTTTTTAATTATTTTAATTTATTGTTTGATAGTGTGAGGATTTGAAGTTATGGGTTTTCCACTGAAGGGTTTTTAGCTTTACTTGGTATACGTAGTTGTCCTATCATTGTTTTCTATGTATCTTGATATTCAAATTTTAGTTCTGCTCCAACCTATAATATGTGAGAGGAAAGTTTGATTGTTAGAGGCTTTTAACTTATGTGTATTAAAAGTATGGATATGCATTCAGTCAAATAGTATCATTTTGTTTCCAGTTTTAATGACCCCTCACCTTCTTGATATTTTTTCTTTCATTGAGAATCTGGATTTTACTTTTTTTCCATTCTAGTAACTTAAAGATTAATAGTATTGCTATCACAAATTACTTTTAATTTTACAATTTATGCTGCTTACCATAATTGCATTTAGCCTTAGTTCTAAACTTAAAGCTTAATTCTTATGCCATTGGAACTATTAATTCAAAACTGATTGGCTACATTTATTCTTTGAGTAACGTCAATTTTATTTCTATTTTTTTTTTCAGTGAATTGCTCAGGTATTATCAATTATTCAAATATTTGGGTGTTGAACATCCATCACTCCAAAAAAACCAAAACTCTCTTCAAATGAAATATATATTTTTAATGTTTATGTCTTGCTGTCTTTCTAGACAGCAAGATATGGATAGCAAAAAACATATTTTTCTCAGTTTTACAAAGGATCTAGTCTATAATCGCATGCATAATTTTCTTGGCAATTTGCAAAATGAACAACCTATTAATTAAATAAAGGAATAAGTGAACTGATGCTCAGTATATTTTTCTAGAAAATACAATAGGGACATGGTGGGAAGATGGTGGCAAGATAAGTGAGAGCGGAGGCCACTTCCCCCTGTACACGGGTGAAACACCTAGTTGATCTTCTGAGGAACAGAGGGAACAGCCAATGGTACCCCAGCATATATGAAGATTGGAGACCAAAAATTGTATAGGACATTAAAAAATCAGATGGTAAGGATATTTTTTTGGCACAGTAAGGACCTTGGGACTAGGGTGGGAACCAGAGTGGCTGCAGCCCCAGGCCAGGTGCCCACCTGCCGGGTCTGCTTCAGGATTCTTGAGAGAGAGCCAGGTCAATGGCTCCCTCCTCTGCCAAACAAGGTTTGAGCAGCACCCGGAGGGACCTGGATGCTTGAAGTCGCAGGGAGGGAAGAAGGACGAACTGGAAAACACACAGGGGTGGTGTGTACCCACTAAGACTGTGAATGCCATCTGGGAAGAGATGGGCAGTGATGGACACTGACCCAGTCAGTCTCCTGTCTGGTTGGAGAGCTGGGCTGTGTGAGAGGCCAAGCACTTATTTGGAGTGGCAGGCTTGAATAGCAGGAATTTTTCAAAATGAAAAAGATAAAAGAGGCACTCAGAGACTGTTTGGGGAATTCTTCGCAGCAGCTGCCCCTGCCTCCTGTGCCCCTAAACCTGTGCTGGGGACAGTGTGCCCTGGGTCCTGCAGCCTGGCAGCTGCCCATCCCACCTCAGCAGAGGCTGAGTGCTTAGGCCTGACTGTGGCCCTGGGACAGAGTGCACCAGACCAGCCCAGAGGATCCTCACACCTGGCCACTGTGCCCAGGGCCCTGCAGGACCAACTGGCTCTCTAAGAGGAAGGCAGAGATACCCCTGCAGAAGAGAGCTTCAGGGCTCTGGAAATCAGTAGTCCTCAGAAAGACTTAACTTAGTGGGGAGGCTGACCTACTCTGTAGGGGCACTGAGAGTCCCCAGCATCTAGAACAGCAAAGAGAGAAAGGTGGTGTGTGAGTTTGCCCTAGTTGGTACAAATCAAGGACAGTGCAATTGTTGGACTTTTGCGCTGAAGGCATGGGCTGAAGGCATGGGCTGGGCACAGAGTGCGACTGGGGGCTGGAAATCAAACTGAGGAACTGGGCTGGAGGCTGGGCAACATCAAAGAGTGAGGTACAGGAAAGGAGAAAAGGGAAACCAATACCTCCTCAGCCTGCTGCAGCCAGGAAGACCAGCAAAATTGGCTTAGCCAGTTCAAAGCCAGCAGAAGCCTTTTTTAAAAATTCTTTCTTTCTTTTTTTATCCTTCCTTCCTTTCTATTTTTATTCCTTCTTCCTTCCTTCCTTTTTTTAAAATTCCCATAAGTGAGACAATAAAACCTGGAGCTGTGAAAAGACCAGAGTTAGACCCAAAGAGGGGTAATCTCAACAACTGAGACAGTGAGACAAATTTCACTTTGCTACTCCAGAGAATTTGCAAGTTCAGGTATATTTGTATTATTATTTTTCATTATTCTTACATCTTTTATTTTATCAGTATTTTTGTATTTCTCTTCTTTCTATTTAGTCTTCTTCACTTGGTTTCTTAAATTGCATTGTTTGACTATTATTGTTGCTCCATTACTATTGTAAATAATTGCTGTTTCACACAATTATAAATACTACACAGCACCCCTCCCAAAACTTAGCTCACTTCACTGTTTCTGAACTTTATTAATGTGGTGGTTAACTCTATTCTCTCACACACTACACCCATTTCTTATATTTTACTCTCATTTTACCTCATAATCTGACCCCCTACAAGCTCACTGCTTTCTAAATCTAACTCACAATCTTTCCCTGCCTCTAACAAGAGTCTTATCTTTTTGTTACTCTTTCTAAAAATTGGCTAGTTGGGTGAAATATCACAGGTAACACTGTACATATCCAAAGGATCTCCTATCTCTTCTCTCTGGGTTGGTATTTTAAATGCCATAGAATATACTATGGCTGTCTTAAACCATTTTGCCTTCTCCCTCCAACCAATCACAAAAAAGAGTAGGTGGGAACTGTGAACACCAGTATACATGGTGGGAGAGGAAACCTACGAACAAAGAAACCACTGACAGATGACAATGGAGGAAAGGATAGGAGGGAGTGGAAGCCACACTAACTCAACCCATGACCTATCTAGAAATACAACTAAATAGTGACGATATTACCCAGAATAAACAAATGGACAAGAGCAAGAGATAATCCTCAAAACCTTGTACATATGGAAGAACCAGCTTCAACAACCTGCCCACATCAGCACAACAGAATACAAGAGGTGGTGGATGGAGTGACCTTCAGTTAACCAGCTAGAGGGAAGGACCCACCAAAGAAAGACCCAACAACAATCAACACCCAAAGACATACAGAGAGCCAACATAAATGACAGCCCAAGACCAGTGAGCTCAGGAGATCAGGGAGACTGCACCACTTAATCTCACAGGTCTTTTACCATAGAAGTTCACACCATAAACCCAGGGAGCCTGAACAGATCAATTTAAGAAGCAGAGGCTAAGAAGAAGAGTCTCACAAATAATGGGAAGACAAAGAAATAATCCCCAAATGAAAGGAAAGGAGGAAGCCTCAGAAAGAATGCTAAATGAAATAGAGGCAACTCAACTATCAGATATTCAGTTCAAAGCAATGGTTATCAGAAAGCTCAATAAGCTCACAGAGAATAACCAAAAACTACAGGGAAAGTACAATGAACTCACTGCAAACTATATTAACATGAAAAAGGAAATAGAAACTATCAACAAGGGCCAAGAGGAAATGAAGAATACAATTTCTGAATCAAGGAACACAGTAGAAGGAATCAAAAGGAGGCTCGACGAAGCAGAGGACTGGATCAGCAAGCTGGAGGACATGGTAGAAAAAAACATCCAGGAAGATCAAGAAAAGAAAAATAGGATCAAAAAGAATGAAGAGGGGTTAAGGGAAATGCAGGACAATATGAAATGTAATAATATCCATATAATAGGGATACCAGAAGGAAAATAAGAAGAGCAAGGGATAGAAAACCTCTTTGAAAAGTAATGATGGAAAACTTCCCTAATTTGATGAGAGAAAAAGTCACACAAATTCAGGAAACACAGAGAGTCTCAATAAAGAGGAACCCAAAGAGGCCCACCTCAAGACACAACATAATTAAAAAAGGCAAAATTCCAACACAAAGAGAATCTTAAAGGCATAAAGGGAGAAACAAGAAGTAACATAAAAGGGAGCCCCAATAAGGCTAGCAGCTGACTTCTCAATGGAAACACTCCAAGCCAGAAGAGAATGGCAGGATATATTCCAAGTAATGAGAACCAGAGGCTTCCAACCAAGGCTACTTTACCCAGCAAGGCTCTCAAAATGGAAGGCCAAATAAGGAGCTTCCCAGACAAAAGAAGTTCTAAAAGAATACACATCCACCAAACCAGCTCTGCAAGAGATGCTAAAGGGACAGCTTCAAGAAAAGGAAAAAAAAAATAGTGAGAGAGAGAGGAACACAGATACTAGAAAAAATGGCAATGAATTACTATCAATAATAAACTTAAATGTAAATGGATTAAATACTCCAATCAAAAGACATAGAATAGCTGAATGGATAAGTAAGCATGACCCACACATATGCTGCCTACAAGAGACCCACCTCAGGAACAAAGACCTACACACACTGAAAGTGAAGGGCTGGAAACAAATATTCCAAGCAAGTGAACAGGAAAACAAAAGTCAGGGTACCAATAATCATATCAGACAAAATAGACTTCCAAAAAAGGGCCATAAAGAGAGACCCAGAAGGTCACTTCATAACACTCAAGGGAAGAATCCACCAAGAAGACATAAACATTGTAAATATATATGCACCCAACATAGGAGCACCCAAATACATCAAGAATATCTTGGAGAACTTCAAGAAAGATACTGACAACAACACAATTAGAGTAGGGGATTTTAACACCCCACTGTCAAAAATGGGCAGATCTTCCAAACAAAATATTGACAAAGATATTGTGGCATTGAACAATGCCCAAGATGAAATGGGCTTAACTGATTATATAAAGCTCTTCATCCCAAAGAAGCTAAATAAACATTCTTTTCAAATGCACATGGAGCATTTTCTAAGATAGACCACATGATAGGACACAAAACAAGCCTCAACAAATTCAAGAAACTTGAAATCATACCAAGCATTTTCTCTGACCACAAGGGAATGAAACTAGAAATCAACCTGAAGAAAAAAGCTCAAAAACACTCAAAATCATGGAGATTGAATAGCATGCTATTAAACAATGAATGGGTCAAGAATGAGATTAGGGAAGACATCAAAAAGTTTCTGGAAACAAACAAAAATGAACTCACACCAACCCAAAACTTAGTGAAGGCAGTCTTGAGGGGAAGTTCATAGTGATACATGTCTACATTAAAAAAAAAAAAAAAATAGAAACATTCCAAATAAACAGCCTAACCGTACCCCTACAAGAACTTGAGGAACAGCAACAAAGACAGCCCAGAGCAAGTAGAAGGAAGGAAATAACCAAAATCAGAGTATAATTAAATGACACGGAGACTAAAAGTACAATTCTAAGGATCAATAAATACAGGTTCTGGTTCTTTGAAAAGATAGAAAAAATCAACAAATATTTAAGCAGATTCATCAAGAAAAAAGA
Organism: Trachops cirrhosus; assembly: GCA_028533065.1. Classification (NCBI taxonomy): domain Eukaryota; kingdom Metazoa; phylum Chordata; class Mammalia; order Chiroptera; family Phyllostomidae; genus Trachops; species Trachops cirrhosus. The sequence continues at coordinate 59,750,871 of CM052549.1, forward strand.
GAGGACCCAGATAAACACAATAAGAAATGAAAGAGGAGATATTACAACTGATACCACAGAAATACAAAGGGCTGTAAGAAATTACTACGAAGAATTATATGCCAAGAAATTTGAAAACCTAGGTGAAATGGACAAATTTCTAGGAAAATATAATCTCTCAAAACTGAATGAAGAAGAAGGAGAAAGGCTGAACAAACCAATAACAGTGACAAAATTGAAGCAGGAATAAAAAAACTCCCTACACACAAAAGCCCTGGACCAGATGGTTTCACAGGCGAATTCTACAAAGCATTTAAGGAAGAGCTAACCCCTATCCTTCACAGACTATTCCAAAAATTGCAAGAAGATAGAAGACTCCCAAACTCTTTTTATGAAGCCAGCATCATCCTAATCCCAAAAACACATAAAGATACAACAAAGAAAAAAACTTCAAGCCAATATCGCTGATGAACATACATGCTAAAATCCTCAACAAAGTATTGGCCAACTGCATCCAACAATATATTAAAAAGATCATACACCATGACCAAGTGGGAGTCATCTCAGGGATGCCAGGATGGTACAATATTTGCAAATCAATAAATGTAATATATCACATAAACAGAAGCAAAAACAAAAATCACATGATCATATCAATATATGCAGGAAAAGGATTTGATAAGGTACAGTACCCATTTATGATAAAAAAAAACAACACTCAGCAGAGTGGGAATAGAGGGAGCATTCCTCAACATAATAAAGGCCATATATGAGAGGCCTGTAGCCAACATCATAGTCAATGGGCAAAATCTAAAATCTTCACCACTAAGATCAGGAAGAAGACAAGGTTGTCCACTTTCACTACTTCTATTCAACATTGTATTGGAAGTCCTAGCCACAGCAATCAGACAAGAAAAGGAAATAAAAGTCATCCAAATTGGAAAGGAGGAAACAAAACTGTCATTGTTTGCAGATTACATGATAGTGTACATCGTAAATCCTATAGACTCAGCCAAAAAACTTCTCCACCTAATAAATGAATTTGGCAAAACAGCGGGATACAAAGTTAATATCCAGAAATCAAAGGCATTTTTGTATACTTACAATGAAACATCAAAACAGAAATCAGGAAAAAAATCCCATTTGCTATAGCAACAAGAAAAATAAAATACCTAGGAATAAACCTAACCAAGGAGGTAAAAGGTCTGTATGCACAAAACTACACAACACTGAAGAAAGAAATCAAGGAAGACGCAAACAATGGAAACATATAATGTGGTCACCTACCTTCTTATTGGAGAGCTAACAAAATGCTATATCAAAAAGCAGTGGGAGGCAAACAATGAAGGAATTGTGCTAAGAAGAGTATCTAGAAATCTCACAGTGATGATGACATTTTAAATATGTTTCGAATCTGAGTAAGATTTTGTTAAATTGACTGACACATGAAGAAAAAATTTCCGTGTGTAAACTTTTTCAGTGTAGAATGGTTCAGAGAATATGGTTTACTCAGAAAATTAAATGATGGCTAAAATTTAGGGATTTTAGGATAGAATGAAGTCAGGGGCAGGATTATAAAAAGGTTTCTGTGGTATACTTTAATATACTTTTCAAACTTTTTGACTACAACTTATGGAGAACACATTTATTATATTATAACTTCCTATCTACACCTCGCCACACACTGATATAAAAATGTTACAAAATAATACTTATATTGTTCTGGTGTTTATGTATACTAATATTTTATTTACTACTCTTTTCTGATATATTCTATTCCATTAGATCTTACTGAAATACTGATATTAAAACCAATGAATTCTTTTTTGACAAACCAGTGGGCCATAACTCACAGTTTGACATTGTCTTGGAGGATTTAACCAAATTTATTGGTATCCAACCAGTACTGTCAGCAGAGGTAGCTCAGCAGCTGGTGGCCGGTGCATGTGCTAAGTCACATTAGGTATGTTTTTGTCCTTGATCAGAAGTGTATTTGCATGACAAGTGCATATGCTGAGGGAGTGAAATATTAAATAGCAAATAAGACCCTCCAATACAATGTGTTGTGTATTTTATTCTTACAGGTCATCTTAATTTCAACTAATACATTTACAGAACTCAATATTCACATGTAATTTGTCATTACCATTTTGGGCAGAGTGGCTCTATAAAATGGGGAACGCTAGTGTTTGGGAGCTCCCATTTGATTTTTGAAAAGATCCTTCTCTCTCTCTCTCTCTCTCTCTCTCTCTCTCTCTCTCTCTCTCTCTCTCTCTCTCTCTCCCAACTCCGCCCCTGGTTGTACAGAGAAAGAAATAGATTGTGAAATTGGAGGTAGAGAAGACTCAGCATTAGCTTTTTGAATTGCAGACAGAGAAGATTTGAAAGATAAATGGATTTGTCAGGACTTGGACACTAATTACATGTGAATATTTAGTAGTAATAAGGAAACTGAAAAAAGGAAAAGGGGAATTAGAATGATTATCAGGTTTGTGGACATGATGAGTGGGTGGATGGTCGTGCCACTCATCAGGATAATGTATCCAAGAGAAATCCACAGTGTATTTCCTTTCTTTTTATTTGTCTTTATTATATTCTGTTATCAAGGTAGACTGAGATACTCCTTGATTTAGTAATTTCAAATAAAACTTACCTTGGGAAACACACTAGTAATTTAGAATTGAAAACAACTTTACAACTCATTTGATCTAGTGGATTCTGCCTAAGATAAACACTGCAGTTGGATTCCTGTGCCAGTCCTGTGATTAAGACACATTGGTCTCTGGAATAGACCAGCTTTTCAATACAAATAACGAAAACTAACTTGTTGAGACTGGGTGACTCTCTCAATCTTCTTTTTAGAAATGAATCAGATCTAAATGTCACCTATTTTAGTGTTGCTCCTCCTCCAGGACTTTCCTCAAAACTTTATTCTCAGCTATTGGCACCACCTTATACTTTTAAAATACGAAGATTGTATCACAATTCTCTTAGTTTACATTCTCTCTGCACTTTCAACTTTGCAGTCTTCCTTCGATTTTCTCTGCAAGATGGGCTCCATTCTTTGTGAGAACTAATATCTCACCCATTCTCTGGCTTTCACCTGCTTTTCATTCTTCTTAGATCAATGTGTTGTTCCATTTACTTTTGGAGATCAATATTTTGAGATGTCAGCATGTACTCTACAAAAATACTTCTTTGTTAATTATATTGTTCTGTATCTTTGTTTAAAGATTGCACTTATATATTGAGGTGGTCAAGGTAGAAAAAGAAATGAGGAATGAACTTTAGTTTTAGGTAAAATTAATATATGAACCTATTCTAAATAGATCAGTTTTCTTACCTCAAAAATACATTTGCCCCAGTTACTTGATCAATACTAAAGATCCAGTATGTAATAAGAATTTAAAACACTACAAATAAGTAGTACTGGCACATATTTGTTAGAAAGCAAGCTATGTGTTTGAGAGAATGTGAGTATGTTTGTGTGTAAATGTATTTCTCTGTTTGTTATTTAACTCTAATGTGTAAAGAAAATATAAAATGAAATATAAGGGTATCACTAACAGAGAGATTAGAGAACATCTATATGATGTATACTTTTTGCATTAGTGAATTTAAGTTTTATATAAGGACTAAAGTGTAAATTCAATATATTATTTCAAGAATACTGATGACTAATGATCTTTCTGAGTCCTTGAAAATCTGAAAATATTTTTAATCCTGTTAGCCCACTTAGTCATTTACTATAGAATTATAGGCTCAACTTAATTTTTCTAAAAAATGTGTAGCCATAACTCTGTTGTCATTAACTAAATAAATTGTCTCCAGTCAAACTTAATTTTTCAGTAGTAGTTTAGGGAACAATATATAAAGATAAAAGGGAAAACTGTGAATAGAAAAGAAAATAGAATTTTCCCTATCTAATATCACTGTTTCAGGAAATTAACTCTACTGAAGACTGACCAAATAAACAAAAGTATATAACCAAAGATCTTCTAATTCACACACTTTTATTATTTTTCATATGCATCCACAAGGTCTTGCTAGACAGATCTTTTTAATAACTGCTAGGTTGAGAAGAGAGGACTCAAGGTAACTCCATTAAAACAAATATGACTTTAGAACAGACATTTTCTATTTTTTTGTTGTTGTTAAAAGGAGTTAGTGACAATTGTTTTCCTTTCTTTTCTTTTTTTACTCTTATGTCCTATGAGTCAGTATCTTGGTGTCTTTGAAAGTTAGAATATCTTCATATATACACAAGTCACAAGAGAAGAGAATTTGTAGGAAATGTAGGTTGAATCTTGGTTTTTTATTTTACTATTTGTATGACTGGGTAAGTTACATAAACTCTCAAAATCTTTGGCTTTTCATCAATAAATAAAAATCATGTTTTAAAGAGTTAAGAATTTATGGATTATTTATACAAGATGCTGAATATCCTGTTAGTCACATATAGGTACTCTGAGAAGGTAGCTTTTATAAAGGACCTTTTGACCAGAGTTAAAGCACCGAAGCATCAAAATTTTAACTTTTTAAGCATAAATTATTGGAAATATTTTTACAAAATGTTGACTTTATGTCCTCTATGGACAGAGCAATGGGTCAGGGTTCTACACTGAGTCAGAAGGACTATGGCCTCATGGGACTGTCTCAGGGAGCAGATGCCACAGGAAAGGAAAATGTTGCACAGTCATATCCTCTCCAATCCATAAAATGTAAGTATATATTTGTTTATACATTAATGCTTCTATAAGATTTGTGGAAAAATTGGGTTTTGATGTTTAAAAACAAACAAAAATCCAAACACAGTTTAGTATGTATATTTTCCATCTTTTTAGACATTTTATAAAGTGCACATATTTAAAACATATATCTTGTATAAGTTGTTATATAAGTATATACTGTGAATCATCACTACAATATAGATAATGAAAAATATATCATTCTCCCCTAGATATATATTAACAGTACAAAAAGTTGAAGGACTTGGTTGATAAATGAAATAAATATCCATATTAAGAATAATTTTTCTCAAGATCTAGAACTTTGTATACTATTGGTTTCCTATCCCTGCTAGCCAGCACAAAATAAAGTCTCATAGAATTTTCAATGACTTGCTTTTCTGAAAAGTTTTCTAACATTTGAAAAATAAACAAAATGTTAGACAAACTATTGAATAAAAAATAAAGCTTTTTAAATCCTCACCAAAATATATTTATTGATTCTGAGAGAGACAGACAGACAGAGACAGAGACAAAGTGAGAGTGTCTGTGGCCTCCCATACACACCCTGACCACTATCAAATCCACAGTCTAGGTATGTGCCCTGACCAGGAATTGAATGCACAACCTTTTGATGTATGGGGATAATGCTGCAACAAACTGAGACACTAGGCAAGGGCAGAGAAAATGAAGTTTTGTTTTTATGTACTTTTAACTGATCAAGTTTACATAACATTAAGTCTTTTGTAAAGCTTTCTGAAATTGGCTTGGAGATGCAAAACTTTTTATTGAGAGGAAGTAGATTCAGATATTTTTTTTTCCATTTAAGAAATTAGCAGTTTCACTTACTAGTCAATTGTTGAGGTGAGTAGAAATTTAAACCAAAAATGATTGCTCAGGTGCGTGGTTCAATTCTGGCTTACATTACCAGCTAGTGAAAGCACTATGCATTAATTCTAACACTCCACCAAGCAATTTGGAAGTGTTATATGCTTGTCTACTATGTTGGCTTTGGAGGAAAAAAAAATTCTTGAAATTCTAGTGTACATATTTTTGTACTTCCACTATTAGTTCTGCCAAGTGGCAAGCGTGTATTTATTTGTAGTGTAAATAATCAAATTTGATTAGCTATTCAAATAGTCTATTTACAAACACTTACCCTAAAATTAAAAAAAAAACCTGAATAAATTAACCCCATGAGGGTACTAAACTATCCAATTAATTTATTACTTTATCTGATGGACTTCCGGCCAAGATGGAGGCATAGGTAGACGCACTGTGCCTCCTCGCACAACCAAGATAGGGACAACAAAGATATAGAAACAAAATAACAACCAGAACTGACAGAAAATTGAAGTTTATGGAAGTCGGACAACCAAGG
>CM052549.1:59757457-59836753 GCA_028533065.1 Trachops cirrhosus
GGTAGATAGAAAATAGACAGGGGAGGGCAAGAATAGTATGGGAAATGTAGAAGCAAAGAACTTATGACACATGGACTGAAGTAAAGCGGGGTGATGTGGGTGGGAGAGGGTATTCAGGGTGGAGGGGAATGAAGGGGGATAATAGGACAACTGTAATAGCATAACCAATAAAATATATTAAAAAAAAAAAAAAAAAAAAAGAAAAAAAAAAAAAAATTTATTACTTTATCTGACTAAACTATTCAGAGTATAACAAACTGATTGTACCTCCTGAGACTTTAAAATATAATTTTCATACATTTAAAACTCAAATTAATTTATCATGATTTTAAAAATAATTTCCTCGTTTTTTTCAAGTCTTACACACATACAAAATAGCTAAGCTATTATAATAACAGAATAGTGTTCTCTTTCTCTATTCTCACTCCATAGATATTCTTAGATAGACATATATCTAAAGTAATCATAAAAGAAGGTGTAAACAACTCTACTATTTTATATACAGGAGTCCTTTTTGTAAGGTTTTCTTAGGCTCCGCCAAGGAAGAAATGCCAATCAGCCACAAAATCAGGCAGTATAGAGCTTTATTGGGGTTTGCACACCCAGGAGAGGTTCTCTGGTCCACAGAGCAGGCCGGGGAAGTCGCCCCAAACAAAGAGCATGGCAGGGTTTTATACCCCAAGTCTGGGTGTCTTCTTCAAGGGATCTGGGGATTGGTCCCTGTGAGCCAAGTGGCAGCATATCATTGGTGGTCCTCCTCAGGCTCTGGTGCCACGGCAAAGCCCGCCATTTCGGCTCTCTGGCCTGACGTCAGCCGTCCTTTTCAGGGTTGTAGTTCGGCTGCCATTGTGTCCTACCACGCCCACCCTGACACTGTTTCCCTATTTAATAGAATCCTTGAGGAAAATGTGAATTCTCTTTGTATATGTAGTATATATTGTATTGTAGTAAGAGAGATAATTTAGAAACTGTATAGAAAAAGATTGGATACCTATCCAATATCATATCTTAAGTGCTTTTGCTTCCCCAAGACTGTTGTTATATTTCACTAATACTGTGTTTTGACAGGTAAATCCAGAGAAAAACTTTATGAACACATTCTCTATAACTGCTAATTTCTGATTTTCAAATAACTTTTTATGATTAAATTATAAAATGAAAAACAAATATGAATTCTGCTCATCAAGCAGTATGTTAGACTATATACCATGAATAAAAAGAAGATGATAATAAAAAATAAGCTGAAGAAAGAAAAAGGAAAGTAAAAAGGAAGATATATTGGTCTTATGTACTATGGGCTTAACTTTTAATAAAATATGATTAAATACATTTTCGGCCAGTTTTTACCTGAGTTCAAAAGTAATAAATGTTTAAGAATATAAGAGACAATAGGCCTTCAGTATTTTGTATTGAAATGTAAATAAAAGCAGCTTATTTAGCTGATTTGAGAATCAACATTTGACAGCTGTATGCTTATTGCTTGTCTCATCAATTTGTGTTGTAAAAATGGACCCTAAAGATACATTTGAACAAGTCTGTCAAGATGAATGAACAAGACTGCTTGTTATAACAACTATAAAATTTAAAAAACAGGAATAAGCTCATTTATTTTTTCCCTATTTTATGCCTACCAATTATGCTTCTTATTCCCTGTACCTTTTCCCCCTTTTCCTTCCTTCCCCCTCCCTACTGAAAACCCTCCATGTGATATCCATTTCTCTGATTCTGTTTCTATTCTAGTTGTTTGCTGTTTTTTTCATTGTTTTTCCTTTTTTTAGGTTCATTTGTTGATAGTTGAGTTTGTTATTTTACTGTTCATAGTTTTTTATCTTCTTCAGTTTCTTAGATAAGTCCTTTTAACATTTCATATAATAAGGGTTTGGTGATGATGAACTCCTTTAACTTGACCTTATCTGGGAAGCACTTTATCTGCCCTTCCATTCTGAATGATAGTTTTGCTGGATAAAATATTCTTGGATGTCAGTCCTTGCCTTTCATGACTTCAAATATTTCTTTCCAGATGCTTTTTGCCTATAAGGTTTCTTTTGAGAAATCAGCTGGTAGCCTTATGGGTACTCCTTTGTAGGTAATGCTCTCCTTCCCTCTTGCTGCTTTTAAGATTCTCTCTTTATCTTTAATCTTGGGTAACTTGATGATGTGTCTTGGTGTGTTCTTCTTCAGGTCCAACTTCTTTGGGACTCTCTGGGCTTCCTGGACTTCCTGGAAGTCTATTTCCTTCACCAGATTGGGGGAGTTTTCCTTCATTATTTGTTAAAATAAGTTTTCAATTCCTTGCTGTTGTTGTTCTCCTTCTGGCACCCCTGTAATTTGGATATTGGAACATTTAAAGTTGTCCCAGAGGTTCCTAAGTTTCTTTTCATTTTTTTGAATTCTTGTTTCTTCATTTTGTTCCAGTTAGATGATTACTTTTTCCTTTTGTTCCAAGTTGTTGCTTTGAGTTCTGGTTTCCTTCCTGTCACTGTTGGTTTCCTAAATATTTTGCTTTATTTCACTTTGGGTATCTTTAATTTGCTCTTTCATTTTTTGACCAATCTCAACCAGTTCTGTGAGCATTTTGATTACCAGGGCTTTAAATTCCCCATCAGATAAGTTGGCTACCTCCTCACCACTTAGCTCTCTTTCTGGAGTTTTGCTCTGTTCTTTCATTTGGCCCATATTTCTTTGTCTCAGTGCACCTGTTAAGTTGTAAGAGGGCAGAGCCTTAGGTATTCACCAGGGCAGTGCAACTCTCCTTGCTGTGCTGTAGTGCCGTCTGTGGGGGAGGGGCCAGAGAGGGAACAATGCAGCTTGCCTGCTGGGCTCTAGCCAAACTCTTGCGTGAGACTGGGAGTTTCTCCCACTGTGGCAACCCTGGCCATAGTCCACAGTCAGCTCTGAGTCTCAGTTTCCTGTTTAACCAGCCCCGCCCACTTGGTCTGCTGCCTTGTCTCAGGTTGTCTCCTCCTGCCTGTCTTACCTCTATGGTTGGTCTGGTTGACTGTTTCTTTAATTCCTTGGTTGTTGGAGTTCCTTGCAGTTTGATTTCCTGGCACTTTTGGTTCTCTATCGATTTTAGATTGGTTGTTATCCTCCTTTTGGTTGTGCAAGGAAGTGAAGGGTTTCTACCTAAACCTCCATCTTGGCTGGAACTACTTAGAGTTTCTATTAACATGTGTTTGTACCTGTGGGGAGGTCCCATGTGCTGAGGGTTGGGTGAAATCTCCAGAATTAGTTCATTTATATGGAACTGTTACTTCTATACAATGCAGAACTAAATAACTGTATAGAAAATAAATTTATAAATAGTAATGTGAAAATGTCAAATTATACATGATTAAATGCAAAATGTCATCTAATACTTGTATATAATGATCATTTTTGTATGTACTTTTAAAAACTACAGTCATATATATGCTCTATATGTACACAAAATTTGAATGGTACATAAGAAAGTTTTAATGTCATTATCTCAAACATATAGTAATTTGAATGGTTTGATAAGAGATCCAGACCTTTATGTTTTACTTCAAAACCTTTATGAAGCTTAGCATTAACTTTTTATGTTCTAAATAAAAATCTCTATGCCTTGCAATAAACATAATTGGTAAAATGGAATTCTCTGTATAAAATAATCTTGTTTTTATGGTTGTTAGCTATTCTTTGCTTAATTTTGGAAATGAAGAAGGATCCTTTGAATTTGAATTTATTTGGCATATTATATCATGTGGTTAAAAGAATGAAAACCCATTTATGGAAATTAAAACAAAGAATGAAAACAAGGGGCAAAAAACTCAGATTTCCTACTATGAAATAAAACTTGCATCAAATATTCTGGGGGCTTCATACTGAGACCAAAAGATAGAGTGGAGGTATTTGGGAAGTTATTAATGTACAGAACTAACAGTGACCCAAATACAACACACTACCAAAATTTAATTTTCTAATTTTTTCCTGAAAAAGCTGAACTCAATAAGAATTGCCATAAATGAAGTAGCATTAGGAAACTGCAGAAAAGCCTATGGCCAGGGTCATATGATTAGGCGTATCCTCACAGTTCCTCAAAAGCCTGTGGGGATTCTCCCAAACTCCACCAAATATGACAATATAAAAAGTATAAAAATGAAAAAAATCAGCATTATGGCTATTAAGTGTTGGCACAGATGTTGGTGAATTCATATAAAAAAAGTACCAGTGGTACCAGTAGATGCCTGTTATGTAGACAGAAATATTCCTAGTTGTGAAAAAACAATTCATGATACTCTCATATCATCTTTTTTGGCTAAAAATTATGCTTGCTGGTCTTGCAGCTTAGATTCCTCCATGAAACTATTGACTGAGAAAAATTAAAATTAACATACATCTTTTCATATAGAAACTATAAATTGATACATTAATTTTCTAATTGTAAATTAATTAACTTCAGCATGAACTTAATACCTTCCTATAAATAGATGTTTACCTTCTAAATATGACAAAACTGAAGACCATTACTAAGCTTAGACTGCTTTAATGAGATTCAAACACCAGATGAGACCTTGCCTGAGCAGCTGTTCCAACAGCTTCTCTATTAGTGTCAATTTATTCACAGAAAAATCTCTGGCATGATCCTGGTTGAGTGCTACTTGAGTTCTACTGAAATTATGCTGTTTTCTGGAGAAAAATTACTTTCTTAGTGCTTTAACAGTAGATAAAATGAAAGTTTTCTATTGAATATGAATAAAACTTGGTTCTACTCCTCAAGGAGTGTTTGATAAACTGTGTTTGATAAACACATTTGTGAACAAAAGGTAAAAATACACTAATATAAACTACAATAAATTATTTTCCACCTTAGGAGGAAACATGTCCAATAGAATTTTTAATTACTTACTCAAAATCAGATCAAATTTAAAGTCAACTGTAAACATTTTATCTCCTCTAAAATGTCCAGAACGATAAATGTTTGTAGTATTAACTAGCCCCAATATCATGTCAAAAGACAAAGGAAAATTGTGAGGGAAGACTGATAATACTGCCAAATCCCAAATCCCAGTTAATATCTGCAAACCCCACTTTTCTTATATTTTATAATATGAGAAAAACAACCCTAAATTTTGCAATTTTCTGGAATCTTTCTAATTGGACAAAATAAATCATTTTTATTATTTGAAACTAAATTTTTAAGATTTTTCTATACTAAGATGCTTTAATATTCTCATTATGTTATAATCTCAAATTCTTATTAATTTGTGTATCCTAATTCATGCAATGAGTTTATTATTGCATGGATAGGTAAGGACTTTCAATCCAAGTTTATCAAAAGGCAGTCATCTAAAATCATAGGACTGTCATTCTTTTGTCCATCATATTCTACCATCACAAAATGCAAATTCAGATTTCTCAGCTTGATATTCATCATAAAGACCTTTCAATCATGACTATTTCACAACTAATCATTATTTTTCTCTCTGACTTGTAGATGCACCATTCAGGGATTACAAACTCTAACTTTATTTTATTCTGTGAATCAGAAGTAGTTGTGAATTAAATGATCATTCAATATTGAGTGATGTGAATTAAATATCAGCATCTAGTCAGAGATATTTTTAAAATACTGTTGTTGTTGTTTTTTACCTTAAGGATTAGTATTGGTTTGAATTAAATATAAAGAAAAATAAAATACTGAACAGTATATAATAGAAATGTGCTTTGATTCCTAGTCTTCTAGGTTTTTTAAACCATGCTATTTGAACTAGGTCATTAGAAAAATTTGGGAAGATTATGAGACCGACGCGCTGCCTACTGCGCTAAGAGGGCAGGCTTAACTAGGGGGGTTGGAGAGGGAAGGGAGGAGGGGAGGAATGGGTGGGTGGGCTGGAATGGGAATAAAGGATAGGAACTGTAATGAATAAACTAAAATAAAAAATTTTAAAAAAAGAAACACTGAAAAAAAAAGAAAAATTTGGGAAGATAAACTAATTGCATATATCAAAGTTATTAACACTAGAAATTTAAGTAATTTGTTCTCACTGCTGATGCTATAGCTTTACTATTAAACATTCAAGATACTCTAACCAGATAACCAACACTACAATTAATTATTTCTAGAATGACTGACAACATAAATTACTCTGAAACTATATTAATTAATTTGTTATGTACCAAAACCTAATTAACTCAACTCCAAACACTAGATAGCACATTAAAGAATTCAGTTACTTAGAGTTATAACTGAAACCTAGTTGATTTTTGAGGTCTTCTCAGAGAAATATGTTGTTTAAAATATGATAGCCCATTGATATTTTAATAATACTGTTGTTTAAATGGTTAAAATGAATGCTCTGAGTTGTTTATAAGGGGTGAATATGTACCTTTCTATTTTTGTTTATTACAACTGTCCTCATTTTCCTCCCATTACTCTCTCCTGCCCTCCCCCTTACCACTGCCCACCTTCAGTCCTCCCCCCTGAGTCTTCTTCCATGGGTCCTTTACACATGTTCCTTAATGACCTTCCCCATTCTTTCCCCCATTATTCCCTTCTTTCTTCTTCTCTAGTTACTGTCAGTTTGTTCTTTATTTCACTATCTCTAGTTATATCTTTTCTCACTTGTTTGTTTTGTTCATTAGGTTCCACTTATAGGTGAGATCATATGGTATTTGCCTTCCACTGCCTGGCTTACATCACTTAGCATAATGCTCTCCAGTTCCATCCATGCTGTCCCGAAGGGTAGAAGCTATTTCTTTCTTTCTCCTGTGAAGTATTCCATTGTGTAAATGTACCAGAGTTGTTTTTTTTTTTTAATCTACTCATTTACAGATGGGCACCTAGGCTGCTACCAGTACTTGGCTATTGTAAATTCTGCTGCTGTGAACATTGGGGTGCATAGGTTCATTTGAATTGGTGTTTCGGGATTCTTAGGGTATAATCCCACCAGTGGAATCGCTTGGTCAGATGGCAGTTCCATTTTTAGTTTTTGGGGGAACTTCCATACTGTTTCCACAGTGGCTGCACCAGTCTACATCCCCACCAACAGTGTGCTAGGCTTCCCCTTTCTCCACAACCTCACCAGCACTCGTTGTTTGTTGATTTGTTTATAATGGCCATTCTGACTAGTGTGAGTGGTATCTCACTGTGGTTTTAATTTGCATCTCTCTGATGGCTAATGATGGTGAGCATCCTTTCATATGTCTCAGAGCCTTTTCTCTACGTCTTTGTTGGAGAAGTTTCTGTTCAGGTCCTTTACCTATATTTAATTGGATTATATGCCTTCCTGGTGTGGAGTCCTATGAGTTCTTTATATATTTTAGAGATCAAACATACTTCCATTTATTTGTATGTTTCTTAATTTCTTTCTACAGTGTTGTGTATTTTTCTGAGTACAGGTCTTTTATCTCCTTGGTTAAGTTTATTCCTAGGTACTTTATTTTTCTTTGTGCTAAAGCAAATGGCACTTTTTTCTTGATTTCTGTTTCTGACATTTTCATTTTTGATTTACAAAAATGCCTTCAATTTCTTAATATTTTGTATCACACTTTTTTGTCAAATGTACTTGTTAGGTTTATTAGTTTTTTCATGGAATCTATAGGGATTTCTATGTACACTATCCATTTTTTAAATTTTATTTATTGTACTTTTTAGAGAGTGGAAGGCAGCGAGAGAGAGGGAGAGAAACATCGATGTGTGGTTGCCTCTTGCATGCCCTCTCCTGGGGACCTGGCCCACAAACCAGGCATGTGCCGTGACTGGGAATAAACTTGTGACTCTGGTTCTCAGGCCAGTGCTCAATCCACTGAGCCACACTAGCCAGATTTATCTTTGGTTTTAGATTTTATTTATCTATGAGTAGTATCATGTCATCAGCAAACAATGACAGTTTTACTTCCTCCTTTTATTTCTTTTCCTTATCTGATCACTGTGGCTAGAATTTCTAATACTATATTGAATAGAAGTAGTGAAAGTGGACGCCATTGTCCTGTGTCTGATGTTGGGAAATATTTTACTTTTTCTCTGCTAAGTATGATGCTGGCTGTAGGTTTTTTCATATATGACCTTTATTATATTGAGATATGCTCCCTCCCACTTTGCTTAGTGTTTTTATTATAAATGGGTGCTGTACCTTATCAAATGCTTTTTCCACATGTGTTGCTATGATCATATAATTTTTGTCTTTCCTTTTGTTTATGTGATGTATCACATTTACTGATTTGCGAATATTGTACCATCCTTGTATCCCTGGGATGAATCCCACTTGGTCATGGTGTATGATTTTTAATGTATTGCTTGATGTGGTTTGCCCATATTTTATTGAGGATTTTAGCATCTATGTTCATCAGTGATATTGAGCTGTAGTTTTCTTTTTTGTTGTGTCTTTATCTGGTTTGGGGATTAGGATGATGATGGCCTCATAAAAAGACATTGGGAGTCTTCCCTCTTCTTGGATTTTTTGGAAGTTTCAGAAGGATAGGGGTTTGCTCTCCCTTAATTTTTTAAATATATTTTATTGATTGTGTTATCAGAGTTGTCCCGTTTTCCTCCCTTTATTCCCTTTTGCCCTGCCCTACCACCCACATTCCCCACCACCTTAGTTCATGTCCATGGGTCATACATATAAGTTCTTTGGCTTCTACATACCCTATACTATTCTTAACCTCTCCCATCTATTTTGTTCCTACCATTTATGCTATTCATTCCCTGTACCTTTTCCCCATTACCCACCTCCCTGCTGATAACCCTCCATGTAGTATCCATTTCTGTGATTCTGTTCCTGATCTAGTTGTTTACTTAGATTGTTTTCCCTTTTTTAAGTTCAGTTTTTAATAGTTGTTTATTTTCACTTTACTGTTCATATTTTTGATCATGTTCTTTTCCTTAGATTAGTCCATTTAACATTACATATAATAAGGGCTTGGTGATGATGAACTCCTTTAACTTGACCTTATCTGGGAAGCACTTTATCTGCCCTTCCATTCTAAATGATAGCTTTGCTGGATAGAGTAATCTTGGATGTAGGTCCTTGCCTTTCATGACTTCGAATACTTCTTTCCAGCCACTTCTTGCCTGTAAGTTTTCCTTTGAGAAATCTGATAGTCTCATGGGAACTCCTTTGTAGGTAATGCAATCATTTCCTCTTGCTGCTTTTAAGATTCTCTTTTTATTTTTAACCTTGAGTAACTTAATGATGATGTGTCTTGGTGTGTTTCTTCTTGGATCCAACTTCTTTGGGACTCTCTTAGCATCCTTGACTTGCATATCTAGTTCCTGCTCCAGATTGGGGAAGTTTTCTTTCATTATTTATTCAAATAAGTAAGTTTTCAATTTATTCCTCTTCCTACTCTCCTTCTGGCACCCCTATGATTTGAATGTTGGAACATTTAAAGTTGTCCCAGAGGTTCCTAAGCCTCTCTTCATAATTTTGAATTCTTGTTTCTTTTTTCTGTTCTGGTTGAATATTTATTTGTTCCTTCGGCTCCAATCCATTGATTTGAAGAATCCTGGTTTCCTTCCTGTTACTATTGGTTCCCTGTACATTTTCCTTTATTTCACTTTTCATAACCTTCACTATTTCCTCTATTTGGTGACCCTATGCAACCATTACTGTGAGCATCATGATTACCAGTGTTCTGAACTGTGCATCTACTAGGTTGGCTATCTCTTCATCACTTAGTTGTATTTTTTCTGGAGCTTTGACCTATCCTTTCATTTGGGCCTTTTGTTGTTGTTGTTCTGGGCACACTCGTTATGTAGTAAGGGGCGGAGCCTTAGGTATTCGCCACAGTGGGCAACCCACATCATTTGTTTTGTGGGGGAGTGGTCCTGGAGGGTATAGTGCTGCTTGCTCAGTTCTCTGCAGGCTTTCAGTCACTTTCTCTGTTTCCCACAAATTATTTGGGCCCTTCTGGTGCTGATTCCTGGGTGAGTGGTTTTGTGTATGTTCTAGGACCCTGTGGGTCTCTCCTACAAACTCTCCCATGGGGCTGGGAGTTTCTTCTACTGCCTCAACCCTCACAGATTTTTTCAATCAAAGGTTTTGAGGATTTTTTTCCCCACGCTATAACCCTGGGTTGCACAGTCTGTCTCGCTTCCTAGTTGTTCCTCCTGGTTTATCTGCACACAAAAATGGGACCGCTTGCTCTGCCATCTGCTGCATCATTGGACCCACCAGCCACCACCTCACCTGCCCCAGTCCTCCAGTCACTGCCTTGCTGCAAGTCCTCTCCACCCCTACTGCTCTGGATGAATATTCTTGAACTCCTTGGTTGTCAGACTTCCATACAGTTTGATTTTCTAGCAGGTCTGGTTGTTTTGTTTTTAAATTTGTTGTTGTCGTTTTTTTTTTTTTTATTTGTGCGAGGAGGCACAGCATGAATACCTGTGCCTCCTTCTTGGCCAGAAGACCCCTCTCCTTTAATGTTTGGTAAAATTCTCCTTTGAAACCGTCCAGTTCAGGGATTTTGTTTGCTGGGAGATTTTTTATTAATACTTCAATTTCATTGGCTGTTATTAGTCTGTTCAGACTTTCTGCTTCTTGTTGATTCAGTTTTGGAAGATTATACATTTCTAAAAATGTATCCATTTTACTCAGGTTTTCAAATTTCTTGGTATATAGTTTTTCACGATAATTTTTTTACAATTCTTTGTATCTCTGTGGTATCAGTTGTAATCTCTCCTCTTTTAGTTCTTATTTTATTTATCTGAGTCCACTCTCTTTTCTTCTTCCTGAGTCTGGTTACAGGCTTATTGATTTTATCTTTTCAAAGACACAGCTCCTGGATTTACTGATCCTCTGAATTGTTCTTTTAGTCTCTATATCATTTAATTCTGCTCTAATCTTGGTTATTTCCTTCTTTCTACTCATTCTTGGCTTTGTTACTGTTCTTCCAGTTCTTATAGACATAAGGTTAGGTTGTTTATTTGAAATGCTTCTATCTTTTTAGGTAGGCCTATATTGCTATGAACTTCCCTCTCTGGACTGCATTCGCTGTATCCCATAGGTTTTGGGTTGTTATGTGTTCATTTTCATTTGTTTCATGAAAATTTTTATTTCTTTTTATCTCATTATTAACCCATTAATTGTTAAAGAGCATGGCATTCAAACTTCATGACTTTGAGTATTTTTGAGTTTTTTCCTTGGGGTTGGTTTCTAGTTTCAGACCCTTGTTGTTAAGAAAATACTTGATATGATTTCAATTTTCTTGAATTTGTTAAGGCTTGTTCCTATTATGTGGTCTATCTTTGAAAATGTTCCATGTATTTTGAAAAGAATGTGTATATTGCTTCTTTAGGATCAAAAGATACACACACACATACACACACACACACACATCTCCATTTGACCTAGGGTGTTATTCAATGTTGCAATATCCTTGTTAATATTTTGTTTGGAAGAGCTATATATTGTTGACAGTGGGGTGTTAATATCCCATAGTATAAGTGTGCTGCTTTCTATATCATTCTTAAAGTCCTCCAAGATTTTTGTTACATATTTGAATTCTCCTATGTTGGGTGCATTTATGTTTACAATGTTTGTCTTCTTGATGGATTCTTACTTTGAGTATTATGACACATCCATTTGTGTCTCTTTTTATGATCATTGCTTTGAAGTCCATTTTGTCTGATGTAAGTACTGCTACCCCTGCTTTGTGTTCATGTCCATTTGCTTGGAATATTTTTTTCCAACCCTTAACTTTCATTATGTGTAGGTCTTTTGTTCTGAGGTGGGTGTCTTATAGGCAGAATATGTTTGGATCATGTTTTCTTAACCACTCATCTCCCCTATGTCTTTTGATTGGGTCATTTAATCTATTTACATTTAAAGTCATTACTGATAGGTACTTGTTCATTGCCTTTCCCCTCTTTGTACCTGTGTTTCTCCCTCTCTCACTCTATACCTTCATGTCCTTAAAGCAGTCCCTTTACCATGTCTTGCGATGTTGTTTTGGAGGAGGTATATTCTTTGAGCTTTTTTTATCTGGGAAACCCTATATATCACCTTCCATTTTAAGTGAGAGCTTTTCTGAGTAGAGTAGTCTTGGTTCTAGGCCTTTACTTTTCATTAGTTGGAATATTTCTTGCCATTCCCTTCTGGCTTACAGTGTTTCTGTTGAGAAGTCAGTTGCTAGCCTTATTGGAGGAGCTCCCTTGTATGTTATTATCTGTTTCTCCCTTGCTGTTTTTAAGATTCTCTCTTTGTTTTTAAAATTTAGCATTTTAATTATGATGTGTCTTAGAGTAGGCCTCTTTGGGTTCATCTTGATTGGGACCCTCTGTGCTTCCTGAACTTGTATGTCTTTTTACCTCTTCAGGTTAAGGAAGTTTTCTGTCATTACTTTTTCAAACTGATTTTCTATCTCTTGCTCCTTTCCTTCTCCCGCTGGTATTCCTATGACTCAAATATTGTTGCATTTCATGTTGTCCTGAAGGTCCTTTAAGCTATCCTCATACTTTGTGAGTCATTGTTCATGCTGCTGCTCTATCTGGGTATTTCTTTCTACCTTGTGTTCCAGCTCACTAATTCACTCCTCTGCTTCATCCAGTCTGTTTGTGGTTCCTTCTAATGTACTTTTCATTTCAGATACTGTATTCTTCATTTCTTCTTGATTCTTATTTATAGTTTCTATTTCCTTTTTCATGCTGTTGTAGTTCCCACTCAGTTACTTGTAGTTGTTACTGAGTTCATTGAGCATCCTTTAACAACTCTTTTGAATTCTATGTCTGATAGTTGCTTGCCTCCAATTCATTTAGCTCTTCTTCTGGGGATTCTTCCATTCTTTTCCATTGTGGGTTCATTCTTTGTCTCCCATTTTTAGGTGACTCTTTTTGTTTGTTTCTGCATTTCTGGGTGCTCTGTTTTGCCAGCTGTCTTTGTGGGGTGAACTTCTGTGGTAGGGGTTCTGTAGGACTCAGTGGTGCAGTCTCTTTGTTCTCCTTGGATGCTCTGGGTTTGCCCTTTCTTCCATTTGTGTGGGCTCTCTTGTTGCACTTGTTGTACTCTCAGGTAAACTTGTCTGTGGCTTCTTTTTTGGTTCTCCCCTCCAGTGGGCTTACTGGTAGTCATTACTCCCACCTTGTCTTTTATGCTGTTGTACTAGTGTTGGTTAACAAAGCAGTATTACCAGACAACCAAACCTATGCCAGCAAAAAATACCCCACCACATCAGAAATTTCAACTGCAATTGAACTGTGATTAATAAAGGTGAAGAGAGATTTCAGATATTGTAAGATATGATAAAAGAAATATGAGATGACTAAAAGAGGGGAAAATATTATTGAGTGGTAAGAGGGAAGAGAATTGATAAGTGTTGGGATAGAACCAAGGGGAAGAAAGGGATAGAACAAAATTTGAAACATAAGTAAAACACAAAAAAGCAATGTGAACAATGGGTTATGAAAAGGAAAGTGTACACTATGAGGTTTGAAGTAAAATTGAAAAGACACTGGACCAATGTGAGCAAAATTGTAGAAAAAACACAGCAGAGTCAATAGCAATGACAGCTGAATAAATTTTAATAAAGGTGGAATGGGAATAAGAATGTAGTAAAGTGGAGAGTGAATATGAGATGTCTACAAGAAAGAAAAATTATTTTGGGAGGATGGGGGAAACAAATTAATATGATTAAGGAGTAAAGCCCAGGTTGAAAGAGGGGGAAAGAAAGAGAGAGAGAGAAAAAAAGAACAATGAAATAAAATTTCTCACTCCACTGATCAGGGACAGGGGGGTGGTGAAATGGAGTAAGATAGTGGGAAAGTATTCCATGGGATTTAAAGCACAAACAAATGATGCACAAATAGAAGTTACTTTGGAGAAGTACAGAAATAACCATGGTATTTCACCCAACTAGCTATTGTTTATAAAAGGTGGAAAAGAATAAGATTCTTCTAAGCGGGGAAAAAGAATGTGAGCTGACTTAAGAAAGAAGAGAGCTTATGGAGGTTTAGATGGTGGAGAAATAGTGACAGCATGCAATAGAATCTTGGCATAGTGTGAGAGCAAATAAAGTTTACACCAATAGTAATAAAACTCAGGAACATGGAGAAATGGATTAAGACCAGGGAAAGGTGCTGTGTGGGATTTAAAATAACAATAGTATGATTAGAAATATATATCTGAATAAAAAAATAAAGACCAAGAATGGTGAGTTATTTAGAATACCAATGAAGTGAGAGAAGAAAAAATAAAATGCAATATGGGAGGGAGAATAAAAAACAATAAAAACAAACAAACAAATAAAATTAAATAAATGGAAAGAAGAAAGATTAAAAACAAGTAAATTCTGATGAAGAGCAAATTGACATTTGTCTCAGGTGTCTCTTGATTTTCATTTTCTGACTTCTTTCTGGATATGTCTCTGATTTTCTCTCAGATCCAGGTCTTATTGTCTTACTCTTAAAGGGAAAAAAAATCTCCTGCTGATTGTTAAGCCTGCTCAGATGGTTTTACAAATCTTCCTGTTTCCTGCATGCAGAGGGGGACTGGGTTGTTTTTCCTTTCCTCAGGTTTGTCAAGGATGAGGACTCAATCTGAACTATAATAATCAGGAGTCCAATTTCAAGTGCACACCTTCAGAGCACTGTGAGGCCTGCACTCTCCCCTCTGCACAGTTGTGCCAGGCTGGTGTCGATAAGCCACCTCACTTTGCATCCCTTTGATCAATCCACAATGTGCACTGGGTGGGAGCAAATTGTCGCCACAATCCTCCCTCTTTCCTGGCCTGGCCCCTAGGTGTGTGAGGTCCCTGCACAGCGTGCCACAGTTATCCTTTAAAAAAGAAGTCTCTTTGGGTGTTGGTGCTGCTTCAAGCCCATGGTGCCCCCCTTTGACCAATCTGTGAGGTGCCCTGAGTGGGAGCACATGGTGTTTACAGTTCTTCCTCTTTGTTGGCCAGGCCACTATACTCCTGCAGAGTGTGCCTCGGTTCCCCTTTTGAAAAAAGTCTCTGTGGGTGCCGCTGCCAATTGGAGCCCTGGCCTGGCTTTCCACACACTCCAACTCTCTGGCAAGTGCAGGTGCTATCTGGGTCATGGCCAGTCTCAGATCACCTCCTCCCCCAGCTCTAGGTGCACCAGGATACTCCAAATTCTCTGGCACTGCCCAGACTGGTGACCACTGCCCCAGTTTGGATACACCACAGTCCGTGTGTGCTTGCTGTCTTTTGTCAACTCAGCAACTTTTTGTATTCAGGTCTTTCCTAGCAGGGGTTTGGGATTTCCCCACCCTTGGAGGAGAGGAAGCTGCTAGGCTACTATCATTGATGGCTCTCCTCCAATGTCCCCACTGCAGCTGCAATTTCTGGTGCCAGATCCTGGGAACCTTCCCTGTTGGCCTATAAAACCCTGTTACTTCCCATTTTGAAGCATCCTCTGCACACTTTGGGTTCCAAACTTCATATCAGCTAACATTCTATGTGGGGTGGCTCTGCCCACAGGACCCCCCCCCCCGACCCCCTGCCTCTGGCTGCTACAGATGAGAATAAGTCTACCAAGACAGGATCTGTTTGGGGAGGAAAGGTGGCTGATCTCTCAAAGGAGAAGTGTCAAGAGCCTGTTCCTCAAAGGGCTTTTATTGGGTTCATTTGCACAGGATTACAGATAAAACTCATTAATCATTGTCAGGCAGTAAGGATCAAACAATAGATAACAAAGAACTCTCAGGGCCTATTTTGAGTCAGAGTCAGATAGCTAAAGAGCAATAAAACTTCTGAGGAAGAAACTCACTTCTTACTTGCGCCCTTATTTAATTGAGAACATTCTAAACAAAGCAGGTTTCACAGGATTTTATAGATTCTTTCTTAGGCGTGATTGCCCTAGGGAACCCGCCCTTTCCAGCACAGGGCTGCACCACCCTCTGTCATTGTTTCAGGCTTAAGTCAGGCAGGGGAAGTAAGGCAGCCAAGAGATTAGGAGACTTCTTGCAGACAGAATGAGGACTCAGGCTTTGTCATAGCCAAGGGGTGAGGGTCCATCACCCCCTTTCTCCATAGCCACCCAAGTCCTTCCTTGGGGGCCTCCATGTGATCGTGCCTGTCTTAGGTTGTTCCCCCCTTGAGGAATCTTACCCATCATTGGCTAACTGACCAAGCATTGGGGGCCAGTTATGGATGAAGTAAAAGGAGCAGAAGTGGCGCTCCTGCCATGGAGATAAGCTTTGTCTCCTTAGTGGCTTCTGGTCCGAAGGTCATACACTCAGCCTTAGCCATGGTGGGGTTACAGCTTCTGAAACCAAGCAGGGCGGTTCCCAACAATTCTGTTGTCTGTTCACTTTGTTTTTCGGGAGATTGACTAGGTGTCCCAGTTGGGTGCACAAGTAAGTGGGCTCAGATTCCATCTACTTCACATGCCATCTTTCAAGCCTTAGGGGGTGAATATGTAATGTAGACTCATATTATGTGAGGTTTAAGCTTAACAAGGTGATAATTTTTAGGTTATTCAAACTGTATAAGATTTTTTCTCATTTTTAAATTATGGACAGTATATTACCTCTCAGATTTTTTATGAACGTTTAACCCTTCATTAATTGTTTTAATTAATAATTTAAAACAATTATTGTTTTTTATAGAATATTGATTTAAAAGGCCTACATTATAACTAGTGATCATTCTTTTGGGCATATCTCTTGGTTAGCATTCTTAATTTTAAAACCTTAAAATGTTAGAAAAAAAACTCCATGTAATGTATAAAATAGATACCTAGCATGATATGAGATGTATGAATTAAAATATTCTGTGCCTCTTTAGTACTTAGATTCCAGGAGTGGGAGCATGGGCAGCAAGCTTACTAGTGCCATGAATTAGTTATGTGTTTTGATAGAAGTGAGTCTTAGTGGTGTGGGAGGACAAGATTAAGTGTGTTTCAATTATAGCTGATGTCAAAGGGCCTCACAGGGTATGTGAGAGAGAAGTTGAGTCTTAAAGATTAATAGAGTTATCCAGATGAACAAAAATACCATGAATATTGTACTTCAGGTTCAGAGATCAGTATTGGCAAACCCAGAGATGAAAGAGAATATGGCAAGAGAACAGAAGGTGAGTGAAGAGTTCAATGGTGAGAAAAAGACTATGGATAGGTGAACAAAAAACAAGTTTTTGAAGAACTTATAATGCATACAGCTATTATCTATGTTTAGGGCAAAAATAAGCTTTTTTATGGTTATAAACAAACTTATCAGATGATTATGTTTAAACAGAATATCATGTGAAATCATTTTGCTTGGATAGTGAGTGGATGAGGTATTAAGAGGTACAAAATGAAAACAGAGAGACGTGTTAGAAAGTAGTGTATGAAAAAGGTGACAGAGAGCTAAACTGAAATTAGACATGGGGAGGGGATAAGGAAACAATTTAGGAGGTGAACAGAAAGCATAATTGATAAAACTTAATGGTTAATTAGAATTTAAGATGAGAATAAGGAATCAGCTAGTGATTATGTGTTATAAAACAAAGTTATTTCATTCATTAAGATATTGACCACTGTTTGGGGGGATGACCATCAGATCAGTTTTGGTTATATAGAATTGTCAATAAAATTTTCCAAAGACAAAATGGTGCAGCAGAGATGCAAACTTGTGGCCTACCTATATAACTATTCAACATGATGTGAACTACATTTTTATTACATACATAAGATTTTTGGTCTTTGGCCTATTTCCCTCACTACCTGTTTTATCCATGTATTCTGCATATAATGTTTTGAATTATTATTACTCATGGTAAATCAAAACCCAATACGCTTTTTTATTCTTCTAAAGTTTTAAAAATTTCATTTAGTGAGGGTAATCTTTTTTATCCTTGGATGAAAATCCCAACATTTTTCTTTCTGTGCCTATTCTCAAGTACTACGATAGTATAATACTGGCAGTCTCAAAGTTGCTAATACGTGAAAATGTTTATTCTTTTGTGTTAGTCATTAACTAAAACATGACTCAAGATTAAATCTTCTCTCCTCCAATAGCTTGAATAATTTTCATGATGGAAGATTCAAGTAACAATAAAATGTGACCATTTTGCTTTCTACTCTTTTCTGGTTCAACTGTAACTTATTCACTAGATGTAGTTTCATCTTTCTACAATAATCAAGCTGGAGGATGGTAGAGAAGTAGGGAGGGTTTCAGTAATTCTAACTTGATTGATTGATTGATTCAGTAATTCTAACTTGATTGATTGAACCATTTCCTCTAAGGTTTCCTCTTGTAATTCTCTCTCCTCAATTCTAAAGATCTTGGTAGAGGTCTTGTATGACAATTTTGTAAATACCATACAGCTTCCCTTCTTTCTCATAAGGATCCCATCCTTTCCAATTAGTATTATTAGGCAGGACAAGGGATGACATAATCATCTCTCCCTTATTGCCATATATTTTCCATCCTCAACTTCCCCCATGCCTCAATAATCTCCAGGATCCCAGGCTGATAGCAAAGTAGCATGATTCTTTCAGCTCCCCTGTCCTCAAACCTGTAGTCAACCCAGCCCTTCTTTTACCTAGCAATTACCATGGAGGTCAGATTCTGAAGGTGCACTTTAGCTTTCTGAGGCACCAATCTGTTTTCTCCATAGTGGAGGGAAGATATTTCATAACTTTTTAAGCAATTTTCTTGGAGCTTAGAAAGTTGTGTGTTACAAGGTAGCTTTGCCCCACCATCTCTCCTCTACTACTATGGGTAAGAGATAAAGGATAACAGTCCTCCCAATAGATTAAGAACATTCTCTTCTTTCTCCAATTTTTTATGAACACTTGGCCTCTCCTAGGAATTCCAGAGACAAGAAACAATATTTTCCAACCATTCCTTTGTAAATTTTGTGTGTGTGTGTGTGTAAATTATTTATGTGGCAGGCCTTTCACACACTCACATTGGTATTTTGTATGTAAGGCAGGAATTTTCTTATTCTAACATCATATGATATTATTGGGTTTTTATCCTTATTTCGTTAGAGAAAAACACCCACATGAAATGCATGAATTAAAAGCTGGAGCTAAAAAGACCATTAAAACATGAATAATGTATGCCCTTGAGGTCTGAAAGATAGGTATATAAAGAAGGGTTATGCATGCTGTAAAAGAGAAATGAACAATGTGTTGTAGAACTAGAGAGGAAGAAATAGGAAATTCTTAAATGAAGGTAGAAGGAATCTCAGAAGCTGTAGCTACCTTAACCCATTAAGAGCTAGAGCACAATACCTATAAAAACATAAATTCTGTCCTTGATGTCAGGAATGTAGGTATATGAGAAAGAACTGTAAGTACTGTAAAAGAGCACACTGTGTTATAGAAGTGGGGATGAAGAAATAACAAATCTTTTTAAAAATTTAAATTTTATTGATCATGCTATTATAATTGTTTCAATTTTTCCCCTTTGTTCCTCACCACCCAGCCCTCTTCCACCCACTTCTGCAGGCAATCACCACACAGTTGTCCATGTCCATGGGTCATTCGTGTATGTTCTTTGGCTATGATGTACTTTACATCTCTATGACTATTCTCTAACTACCAATTTGTAATTCTTAAACCTTTCAACATTTTCACCCAACCCCTTGTCCTCCACATCTGGCAACCATCAAAATGTTCTCTGTATCTATGATTCTGTTTCTGTTCTGCTTGTTTGTCTATTTTGTTTCTTAGATTCAATTGCTGATAGATATACATTTATTGTCATTTTATTGTTCATATTTTAGATCTTCTTCTTAAAGAAGATCCATTAACATTTTATAAAATACTGCTTTGGTGGTTATGAACTCTAGCTTTTTCTTGTATGGGAAGCTCTTTATCCATCTTTCTATTTTAAATGATAATTTTACTGGGTAGAATAATCTCAGTTGTAGGTCCTGGCTTTTCATCACTTTGAATATTTCTTGCCATCTGATCCAGTCAGAAATGAAAGATATACTAATTAAAATAAAGAACAATTTATACAGAATCAATAGTAGAGTGGATGAAGCCAAGAATCAAATCAGCAATTGAAATAAAAGAAGCAAAAAACAACCAATCATAACAGCAACAAGGAAAAGAATCCCCAAAAAATGAAGATAGTGTAAGGAGCCTCTGGGACAATTTTAAGCATAACAACATTTGAATCATAGCAGTGCCGGAAGGAGAGTGAGCAAGAAGTTTTAAACCTGTTTGAAAATATAATGGCAAAAAACTTCCCTAATATGGTGAAGTAGATATACAAGTCCAGGAAGCACAGGGAGTCCCAAATATGAACCCAAAGAGGCCCACACTGAGACACATCATAATTAAAATGCCAAAAGTTAAGGACAAAGATAGAATCTTAAAAGAAGCAATGTAAAATTAGTTAGTTACCTACAAGGGAGATTTCATAATACTGTCAGCTGATTTCTCAAAAGAATGGCAAATGTTTAAAAGAAGTATTTAGATAAAATTTAAAGGTAAAATAAAATTTGAGTTGACCCATTAAGGAATTTATAGAACTTTATCTCATCAGTTAATAAAAACAGGATTTCTTCCTCCCATTCTTAATTGCCTATTTCTGATTAGAAATTAGAATTGAAATAATTTGAGATAAGTCAATACAAGTGTTTTAAGATAGAACAAACCTTGTACCTACTTATCTTCAACTACTCTTTTTAGAATATTTTATAAGGAAAGTGTAATTTTGGTAGATGAAAAAAAGAAAGCCCCATTGTTAATTAACCTAGAGTAAAATAAGTCATTATATAATATTTTATCAATAATATTTCCTTCAATTTATTTAATTACCATTTTATAAAATTTATATGAAACTACTACAATGGTTGCAGTATTTTCTGATCTTTCAAAATGCTGATGTTGAATATCTGTGACCTAAATAATACCTAAATAAAATTTTGTTTCTTCATGTCAGCATGGATGGAACTTGAGAGCATTACACTAAGTGGAATAAGCCAGGGGGTGAAAGATAAATACCACATGAGCTCACCTATAAGTGGAACCTAATCAACAAAGCAAACAAATGAGCAAAATAGAACCAGAGGCTTGGAAATCAGAACAAACAGAAAGTGAAGGGGCGGGTAATAACAGGGGAAAGAAGGAGAAGGCACAAGCAAAGGAACATGAATAGAGGACTCATGTACACAGACAATGGGGAGGATTGACTGTAGGAGAGGGGGGCAAGGTAGGGGTGAGCAATGGAGAAAAGTCAGGACAACTGTAACTGAACAATAAATTTTTAAAAAGTAATGCTGCAATGAGAAATATATATGCATATGTTTTTGTGTTTATGATCATTACCATTATATAGATTAATGTATGGAAACCCAGAAGCAGTAAATCATTTTTCACAGTCATATCAAATAAATAAAGACTCAGGTTCCAGTTCAGGCAAGAGAAGACTAGTTCCATGTTCTTAGCCACTGTAGCTTATGACTTCTACTACTTTCTAGCTCCAGCACAGTTATCCCCATTCACATCTACAGAATAGTCTGGAATTTTTATGTGATTTATGCAATATACACTCAGTTTCATCCCATGGAATTAGAATTAAAGAAAAATGCACAGCTTATTAGGAGAAAAAATCCATTTATAAAAATTCTCATAGAGTCAGTGTGGTTCAGTGGGTTGGAGTGTCATCCCATTCAGTAAAAGGTTGCAGATTCATTCCCTATCAGGGCACATACCTAAGCTGTAAGTTCAATTTCAGGTCCAGGCTTGTACATCAGCAAGCAATCACTGTTTCTCTCTCGCATTGAAGTTTCTCTCCCTTTCTCTCTGTCTAAAAGCAATGAAAAAAATGTCCTCAGGTAAGGATTAAAAAAATTCTCATAGAATTTCCTTGGGAGGAAAAGTACTTTTTTTTGGAAAAGTACTTTTTAACTTTGAGTGTTGAAACTAGAGATCTTCTAACCTATTATACTCCATTTATATTAGTACTTCATATAAACCTCATGTGCCAAAGAAAAATAATTTATCTTATTGTCTGGGCAGGTAATTCAGTTGCATAGAACATCATTCCAAAACATCAAGGATGTGAGTCTGATCCCCAGTCAGGGCACACACTAGAAGCAACCAATAAATATATAAATAAGTGGAACAAAAAATTAACATTTCTCTCTCCTCTGTTCTGTCTTCTCTTTTTTCTCCTTCTCCTTTTCCTCCTTCTCCTCCTTTTTCTTTCTCTCTCTCTCTTTCTCTCCCAAGTCAATCAATCAATCAACACTTTAAAAATAATTTATCTAATTAAAAAAAAGAATTTTTTTCAACATGAATTAAAAACACCTGTAATACTATCAGGAATTTAGTATAAGTGCATAATGAATGCTGAATGCATTAGTGGCTGAATGAATGAATGAGTGAAGTGACATGCTCCATACAGTTTAATTAATATAATTATATGTGTAATTTTTTTGCATGTAAATGATATTTTATTTAGCTGCACACAGGCAGAGACAAATACACACACCCCTATCTACCTCTGTGATTGACTATATAGATGACATTTGTTTCCTCTTTCTGTTATTTCTTATATGGTTAAGTCTTTATTAGTATGCTTGCTATTGCTAAGATATGTACTTTTCTGTCCTTCTATTGCTTTTTCTCTCATATAGAGCTGCATAATATGTGTGTGGTTAAAGAAGGAAGAAGACAATGTGTTCTGAAGCATTCTCCAACGAACTGTTCATTTTTAACTCATCAATCCTATGAAGAAAAAGTTTCATGAATTTTCTGATTTTTTTGCGGTAAGTAAATTGGAATGACTTCTTCATTCCTGGTGGACATTCACTAATTATTGACATAGTTTCTCATTTTCAGTAGAGTGTGCAACACAGCTTTACAGTGTCCTGTCCCAATGAATGGATGCAAACACAGAGCTGACTTAAGCAAGCTGATAATTTGATGTTTTTCAAACTGATAATTTTTATTTATTTTTAAACAAATGCACGTTTATTTTTTTAAGATTTTATTTATTTTTAGAGAGAGGGGAAGGGAGGAAATGAGAGAGAGAAACATCAGTGTGTGGTTACCTCTCTTACACCCCTATTGGGGGCCTGGTCCACAACCCAGGAATGTGCCATGACTGGAAATTGAACCAGCGACTCTTTGGTTCACAGTCTGGTGCTCAATCCATTGAGCCATACAAGCCAGGGCAAAATTGATAATTTTTAAAAATATTTACTCAATACTTATTTTAATGGGGTAAAGAATAGAAAAAGCACTGTATTCATCACCAATGTTGCACCTGTGAGAAAGAGAGAACCTTAAGGGTAGAGGGAGAGAAAGAGACATTAGTTATTATATCCTTCCTTCCTTAACCACACACATATTATGCAGGTATATATAAGAGAAAAATCAGTAAAAGTACAGAAAAGTACATATCTTAGCAATAGCAGGTATACTGGTGAAGACCTGACCACATATAACAGAAAGAAGAGCAAACAGATGTTGGCTATATAGTCAATCACACACGTAAATAGAGGTGTAAGCTTCATTTTGCTGTTAATCACTGCTGCGATGGAAAGCTGTCTTATTTCAGAAATCAATAAGTAAAAGCCCTTCTTTTGTCAATATGCACAGAACAGTTTTGCCCACAAGGAAGAATACAAACAATCACAGAAGAAGAGCTGGCCCTATCACAACATAACAAAAATGGTACGTGCTAACATAGATATAGGTGAAAAATAAATTGAATAGATGCAGGGAAGCAAGAAATGTCAATGTCAGCTACTAACTCCCTCTGCAGTCGTTAAAGGTTATCCAGCTTATATGAAATCTATAATTGATTCTCATTCCTTGGAAGAATTTTATTATACCCAAAGGGAGCATTAAAGGATTACTGCTCTTATCACAATCAAAACACCAGGAATGAAAATCCCACTGGGAAAACAAATATTTTAATAATCTGTTGTGCATCCACAGCAGTAACACTGAAGTAAAATGTCATGGATAACCAAGCTATTTCAATGTTTAAATTTCACACTTAGACTAGCATTCTAAATCATACAACCAAAGGATCCCTAGAGCCCTGTGCTATTAAAACCAAATTCATTTCAGAAAGTATATTGCTAAAGCTTTACTATTCAAAAAACATTGTAGACAGAGTTTGACAGTAATAACATGGGTTTTATAGCTTCCTCTCTCTCTTAGATGTTCTGTAAGGATAGTGAGCTATGAATATGACTACACAGACTGATTTTTCACACAGATTTGAAGTTCCTAACAAAGCTATTGTTAAATTAGTAAATTTGCTGCATTAACATAGGCATATTATGTGCCAATACCAACTATAAAAAAAAAAGAATAGAGTCATTTATTTTCCTAAAAGTAGCAAAATGAATGACTATAAAAATCAGATGGGGGAAGTCAATAAACAAGTGTTTGTTAGAAGATTTAGAAAGCCTGAAATGGAAGAATGAAATGAAATATTTATCAGTAATTATTTGAAGGTTAGGTTTAACAGCAGTAAAATAATACTTTTCCAGAAGTCTGCTCTGGAGAATCAGGAATTTAAGAAATATAGTTAATATTGTGTTGAACAATGACTTTAACTGTCCTCAGAAAAACATCTGCAAATGCTATTTTAACAGAAAACATCAAAGTTTAGCAAGTGCTTTTGCAACCCTTTATTGCAAAACAGTAGATCACTACCTTTTGCATGAAAAAGAGCAATGGAGTGAAAACAAGGGACCCTAGCCAAGTAATTAGGATAAGTTGGCATAGACCAGCCAGCAGCTGACTGCAGTATTCTGGAAATACTTTTCTGGTTACTGAAACTGTACAAAAATGAGTTAGAGTGTGAAATGTGCAACCTTTAACTAGGTAACTTCAAGGATAAAAGTATTGAAATTTAAGATAAAAAAATATATAGCCCTCTGCTGGTATTGAAATTGATAAGCATTCTCAACATATGAATGAAGCAGCAAAATAATAATAATTGGTCACTTAAATCTATTTTGGCTTCTTCCAATAAGTGGACGATCGGTAGAACCTGAAATAAGTAATCGGTTTCAAATTCAAATGCCCCTTTCCACCTAATAGGCACACAGATATGGAGTTGTATTACTATTCAATTCTGGAATAATTCTAGGTATATATCTGAAATAAGTATTTCCACCCAGACTCCTCTGTAAAGATATAAAGCAACTCAACAAGAATAGAGAGGATATCAAGTTAACAGAGTTTAACTATTCCTTCCAAGAAATTTATAATCATAGGACAGATTCAGAAAAATGACATTTCAGGGTGCATTAGCTAAATTACCATAAACATGTCAAATTGTCAATAACAAGAAATATTTAAAAACTCCATTGAGTAAAGATAGCTACTTCTCAAATGGTGCTTGGGAATTCTTTACTCAGATGGATGCCTTTCTGGCTTCAATAAGTAAACAGATGGGGACTGTGTTGCAGTAGAATCAGAAATAACACATACAAATTAAACTAAACTCAGACTAGAAAGTCAGCTAACAGTTTGATATGTGTAGGCATCAACCATCACCTACAAAAGTTAAGAGCTAATACACACACAATTAGAGTATATTTCTTTAAGATATAACTGGAGCCAACATTAATTATTTTAACATTTTAAGTTAACTCATTTATAAGAATTTCATTTCCTGGAAATCTGTGGACAGTATTTCATGAAAGGAACAGACATGATTAATTTAACTCTACTAAGAAGATAAAACAGATTTAGCAATTTACAGAGTCATGTAGAAGGAGATGTAAATAGACCAGTGTTTATTTTCAACTTTGGAGGGGCTACACCCACAGGGCCCCCCGCCCCAGTTGCCATGGATGAGAATAAGTCTACCAAGACAGAATCTGCTTGGGGAGGAAAGGTAGCCAATCTCTCAAAGGAGAAGGGCCAAGAGCCTTTTCCCCAATGGGCTTTTATTAGGTTCACTTTGCACAGGAATACAGGTAAAGCTCATTAATCATTGTCAGGCAGTAAAGATCAAACAATAGATAACACATGAAGAACTCTGAGGGCCTATTCTGAGTCAGGGTCTATTAGCTAAAGGGCTACAAAACTTTGGGAAACAAACTCATTTCCTGCTTGGACCCTTATCATTTAATTGAGAGCATTCTTAGCAAAGCAGTTTCCACAGGATTTTACACATTCTTTCTTAGGCCTGATCGCCCGGGAAACTCACCCTTTCCAGCACAGGGCTGCACCACCCTCTGTCATTGTTTCAGCCTTAAGTCAGGCAGGGGAAGTAAGGCAAACAAGAGATTAGGAGGCTTTTTGCAGACAGAATGAGGACTCAGGCTATGTCAAGCCGAGGGGCGAGGGTCCATCACCCCCTTTTGCTGAAACCCCCCAAGTCCTTCCCTGGGGGCCTCCCATGTGATTGTGCCTGTCTTAGGTTGTTCCTCCCTTGAGGAATCTTACCTATCATTGGCTAACTGATCAAGCACTGGGGGTCAGGCAGGGTGAAGAAAAAGGAGCAGAAGTGGCATCCCTGCCATGGAGATAAACTTTGTCTCCTTAGTGTCTTCTGGTCTGAAGGTCACTCACTCAGCCTCAGCCATGGTGGGGTGACAGCTTCTGAAACGAGGCAGGGTGGTTCCCAACAATCAACTGACGATACTAACATTTATCCTTTTTAGTAACACAGAATTCCCTAAATGAAGCATATATTAAGTATTTACCACAATTGTTAGAGTCAGACTTTACAAATTAAATGACCACTTACCTGTCAATCTTAGGTAACTAGACTACATTTGAGATAATAAAATAAATAAGTTAAATGGTCTGTAAAACACCAAATTGACGTGCTTATATCTGTTTCTTTCAGATTATTTTAATTCCTCCTTCAAAAGATTGCTCTCCTGATTTATAAATATACAATGAATAGAAGAGGGGGGAATTTTCTTTTAAAATTATCTCTGGCAGTAGCTAAAAGGAACAAAGACTCACAACATCTAGAAAAAAATTAAAATGCAAACTAATCACTTAAAATGAATAACTCTCACACGCTATAATACTCTCACATGCTGGTAAATATACTTGCATGGTTCCACCTACTTTATTAGTCTTTGTGAATATTGTTCCCACAGAAGAGTATATCAGATGTGCAGATGCAAAATGTATATCATTGATACATTTATTTACATTTTATAATAAATTTCCATTGAAAATATATATAGAAAGGCCTATAAAATATAATAACTAAACCACAACAATCTAACACAGACCTTTGAGGAACAACTGTTGAGAAATTAGATGGCATAATATATTAGCAGATCTTCAAGAATACTAAAGTTCAAACTCTCCATAGGGCATGAGGGTAGGAAAGACTACTAATCAGTGAGAATAATTCTGTCTCAAATTTTATCTCGCCTTTGGGAAGGTCTAGGTTATAGCTCTGGCTCAAATGTGAACAAAAATCTCTTCCTTTTGTTTTTCTTAGTTCAACTGAGAAAATCTGGAATTTTCAGTCTTCCCAAATACAAAGAACTACTGGAAAATAAACATTATGAATAAAAGCAAACACTCTAGTTCATAAAATATTTCTTTTATTTTCCATAACTTAACATGTCTTCAGAGTTTGAGGATTCTATGCCCACCCAATTATTGTCTGTGGGGTTATCTTTGGTCTCCAAAGTGCTTATACAAACTTTTAGTTACTTGGGTGCTTTACTTTAAGCTCCTTCTTAGTCTCCATCCGTATTGGAAATGAGCATTTCACCAATTCCTAAGCAAAAATTATCCACCAAACATCTTTATTCTCTAAAGTTGTCATCAAGAGAATAAGAGACTCATTTTTTTTATTTTGATTCTCTCTTAGTTTAGATTCCAGGTGAATTATTCACACATGGGTATTCTTCACATAATGGCAGACATCCAGAGAAGATGAATGATTCCATAAATCCATCTAGTCCACATTACTTGAAAATATTCAGGTTACATAACTCTGAGACTGTACAAATGTGTTTCTTGACACAAGAGCTGTGTCATTTTATTCTTTGCATGATCTAACATATGCATATAGAAGAGCTTCCTTCAAGGAAAGAATATAGAACCAGTAATATTATCTACAAATATAAACATGCCATTTACTTCATACACCCTGACTAGTTTCACTGCATTAATTTAATATTATTAATATAAATACAAAAATGCAGTTTTGTTGTGCAATCTGTGGTTAGAAAATATTTACTAGATACTAAATTTAGATACTAAAGGCCTTTTTTTTTAATTACATGTAATTATAATCTCATGGCAAAGGTCAATAAAGATGATTTGTTTATTTAGTTAGGTTTAATTTTTTTAAAGGAGTTTATTTATTTATTTCTAGAGAAAGGGGAAAGGAGAAAGAGAGGGAAAGAAACATCAGTATGTGGTTGCCTCTCATGTGCCCCCTACTGGGGACTTGGCCCGCAATGCAGGCATGTGCCCTGACTGAGAATCAAACCAGCTACCCTTTGGTTCACAGGTTGGTGCTCAATCCACTGAGCCACATCAGCCAGGGCTAATTTTGATTAGATTTTTAAGACCAGAAATAGATTTATCTATGCCAAGTAAAGTATGCAAAACATATGAAATTTCTTCCCATTCTGAGATTTCTGAGTCCATGTTAAATCCGTCAACATATGGTTTCTACAAGTCCTCTGAGGCATCTAGATTTGAAATGTAGACATTACAAATATGTAGGTAAGTAACAAATAGTATCCAAGTGTAATTTGTATAGTTTTAAGAGTCTCACTATACATCTGGCTCATATCCTCTTGATTTCCTTAGTTTCCTTCTATTTTTGCCCTTATTAATGTTGGTTCACACAGTGAATTTATGTTAAAAATGTGACCAGTTGAAGAAGTTCAGGAAATGCTGGCTTTTGTACGGGAAATATGAGAAAATCAGTGTTCCCTCCACTTTCCCCCCAAAAAAGTCATGTAGCAATGCTACTTACAACAAGAATTTGCCAGCTCTCAGTAATATGCCTTCCTTGTTTATTGAATATTTCATTATGTATGAGGATATGTTCTAACTTTGTTTACCAGTCTGCTTCCTTTTGCTAAGTTTCACAATCCTAAAGGTCTTGGGAGTCGGAAACAACTGAATGCTCTGTTGAGATTTGTGACTGTCATCTGTCTGGTTAGAATTACTCATAGATCTTGCAAGAGTAGCAGAGATGCATTTGTTGTAACTGTCATTCAGGATGGACATCAAGCACTTTCTGCAACTGAGATCACTGTGCCAGATGGTACTCGGGAAGAATAGACAATGCACTCCAAACTGCCAAACATTTGTTCTGTGTCATTTTAACATAAGGCAGATAGAAGAATAAAATGAAGCAGAAGTACCTGGGAGAGTAAAACTCCTTGAATTGGCTTTCTAGCTCAAGGCTCTTTTATTTACATATAAAGACAAATAAGTCCTTTTATTTGGAAATGTATATTGACTAATATACACTTATCTGTAAACACCATTAGTTAGTTTACAAAAATGTGTTTCTCCTTATGTTACTATACTCCAATTTTTTTTCTTAAGGTGACATTTCATAGATTAATAAGAAGCTCCTTTTGGAGCAACATGAGCTTACCTTGGATTGTGATAAAAAGGTGCCTATGATAGTTCTCCCATAGTAAGTAAAAATAGTTACTAAATTATACATATTGATGGATAAGTATTAGTTGTCCTTTAAAACTCTAATTATGTCTTATAACCACCTGTATATCCCAGAATGTGCAGAATCTCTGGACGTGTTCATGAGACAAAAGTAGACATCATAGAGTCAAGACCTGATTTCTCACCTGGTAATGGCAGCCCTCAATCCTGTCACTTTAATTCATAGAAATTACCTTAATTCCTTAGTTTATTCTATGAACTTAATCATGTTGTTCAATTAGTATCTTCACTGCTTTACAAACAGCCCCCATGGGGCTGGCACCTCTTCTCTTTCTGAGTGTTGTTTCCTACTTCTTTTATGTTCTTCACATATCCTACATATCTTTCAAAAATTCCATATTAAAGCCCACTTTTTCAATGCTGGCTTCTCATTTCCCAATTCAACTGGAATTTATTTTCCAGATCTATTTATTTTTATAACATTTAAAAAAATATTTTATTTGTTTATTTTTAGAGAGAGGGAAGGGAGGGAGAAACAGAGGGAGAGAAACATCAGTGTGTGATTGCCTCTCACATTCCCCAAATTGGAGACATGGCCTGCAATCCAGGTGTGTGCCCTGACTGGGAATTGAACTGGTGACACTGGTTCACAGGACAGCATTCAATCCAATGAGTCACACTAACCAGGGTTCTTTTTATAACACTTTTGAGGCAACTTACAAACATCATGAAATAGAAAGAATTATTTAAAAAAAACATAAAAGAGAATGAAAGTATGTTTCAGTAGACATTAATTCAGTGGCTGTCCAGCTGACATGATGTCTCCCAAAGGCATTTACAATTGCACGTGTACCTCCTTTTAAAGACCTCCTTCTCTTATCTAAGTTTGAATCATATGCCCCAGTCGAGAACCAGCTTCCTTTTTCACAATCTATTTACCTGGCCTTGGCTGTTGGAACAATGAGCATCCTGACATCAAAGCTGGGCAAGAGGCCTTTCCTGGTAGTTTACTCATCTCTTTTCCCTTCCCTTCCCTTTCCTTCTCTTCCCTTCCCTTCCCTTCCCTTCCCTTCCCTTCCCTTCCCTTCCCTTCCCTTCCTTTCCCTCATTCATTCTTCATCCCCTCCCATGTCCTCTCCATGAGATTCCAATATAAGAAAGAGAGTTCTCTCTTGTAAGCATTTAGGGATATGAGTATGGAACTAAATGTAGCTAATTGTTCACTTCATAGAGAAGTTAGCCTGTAAAGTCAAGTCAATGCACCACATCAGAACCAGAAAATTAGCATATGAGAGCCATGACATTCTAACCAGTTCTAATAACCAAAAGTATGATCCAATTTTTCCCCTCCTGTGGTTTGAGTAAACTGGCTTGAATTTGATTCTGACCTTTTACTTATAAAATCCCTGTATAACATCCATCACAAAGGTCAACATGATTTCTGTAAATAGTACTAAGAAAATTCCTGTAATTATGGCAAATGTATTTTGGAAATTAGAAAACATAGCTTCTCCTCACTAGAAACAAGCCTTACTCTAGCTAAACAAAGTTATTTTTGATTTAATACAGGACACATTACATAATATTGGGGACAAGAATATCATTATTAAGGAGTAACAAACTTCAAATGACTATTTGTTTAAATAATAAATTATCAGTAAGTTAAAATGAAAATATATGTTATTGAGGACAATTTAGGTAGTTTGGCATTTGGTATAAGGTATATATGTATGTGTGTATATATACGTATATATACGTATGTGTATGTATATTCCTTAGATATATGTATAAGTATGTATATATACATATGTAACATATATATGTAAAAATACAGAGATTTTAATTAGAGTTACTATAAATGTGACCATACAGTTGTATATACTAAAATGATGTTCTATAAATATTTTATACTTTATAAATATCATTGTTATCAATCTTTAGAAAGAAGGACAGGCTCATCAAATATTCTCATGTCTTAGTTTTTATTACTTTTCCGCATAAATAGTTTTGTTTGTACTAGAAATTATAAATTCATAATAAATTTGTAGTAATTTAAAAATATTCAAGGAATATAAAGAAAAAAAGTAAAAAACAAAACAAATGATTCCACAACTAAACAGTAATTGTCAAAAGTATTGATGCTATGATGTTGACATTTTGGGGGGACTCGGAAGTAACTTAATGCCATATTACACATCTTCCTCATGATGATTCTGAAGTATAAAACTATATAAGTAAAATAATTTGTGAAACAGAAATTTTATTAACTGTGTTTCCACCAAGTCATCTCTTTCTCTCTCTCTGACTGAATGTATTGTAACAAATATTGTCAGAGCCAACAAACATAAAAGCAAGAAGATGCAAGTCCCTTTTGGGATATATATTGGCAAATATAATTTTCAGTCTATGCATCATATATTCAGTATATGTATCATATTTTCAACTTTCTTAATCATTGTACTTTCTTTGAAGTACAAAGTTTTTAATTTTGAGGAAATCCAATTTAATTATTTTTTTCTTTTGTCACATGATTAATCTCTGTATTTAGGAGACTTACATATATTTATTTTAATAGGTGTATTAGTTTAATATATCTGCTGTCTTCAGTTTACACTGATAACAATACCAAAAGTGAAATCAAACCAGGAGGAGTTCATTTATTCTCTGACATTTTCTACAAACATAATCTATAAAATTCTGGATATTTTAGCCTTACAAAACAGCAGCCTGAGCTTTGAGGTCATGTTCTGCAGACTCAAAGATATTTAAGACAGTATATAAAAGTTTGGTCAGGTAATTTGGCTGGAATCAGTAAGGAATACATATTTTAGGCAGCTTTGGAAATATTAAGTGGGTGGTGTAAGGGTTTCTTTGCGGGTGTACAATAAAGAGATCAGCCAAAGAACATATGTACTTAACCCATAAACACAGACACCAGAGTGGTTATGGCCAGAGGGAAATGAGGGGACAAAGACAGGGAGGAATTGAGCAAAAAAGGGGAAAATGGAGACATCTAGAATAGTGTAAACAGTAAAAACAAAGTAAAAAATTAAAAATCCTGAGGTCTAGAGAGATGGGAATGCTAAATGGTGACAGCTTTTGTTGTTGTTGTGTTGTATAACATCTGAAAACCTAGTAGTAATGCTTTTGAAACATGAAAAAATCTAATTAAGAATAGAAGACATATTTGTTAAATAAATCATTAAAAAAAGGAATTAATAAACTTTAAATTGTCCACTCCACTTTCTCTAAAATTACTCCAAGCACTAACGAAAGAAAATGAGGCAAAAAGGGAGGGATAGGAAAAGAATGATTTATATGGGTGATAATTTTGGAGATGCTAAAGGGACAGTGTAATAAGGGTTAGAGACAAATATCTCCCTTATTAGCTCCAAGGCACCTATCTCCATTCTTGTTTCATTTTTTTAATCAAATTTTATTTTATGAATGTGTTCAATTCATAAAACCAAATTGAAACCTCTACAACATTTCTTTTTCCTGTTGAGTATACATTTTCATATTTTGGTGTGGTAGCCAAATAGTAGGTAAAAATTTTGCCCCTGATCAAGACTCCCAGTGCCATTTCTGTGGGGAAAAAATTACATTATATGATAATGAAAGGTTTGAATATGTAACTAGGTTCCTAATCAACTGGCCTTGTGACAGGAGATTGTCCTGGGTTATCTAGATGAACCCTTACTGGGAAAAGCAAACGGCAGTAAAAGAAACCAGTGAGTTGTGGTAGAAAGGGAGGTCAGAGAGATTCAAAGTGTAAAAAGGACCCACTATTGCTTACTTGAAGATGGAAAGAGCCATGTGGAAAATGTGAGAAGGAAATACATTCTGCTAATAACCTGTGATTGTGGAATGAGAGCCAGAGCCCTGGATGAGAGCAGCAGACCCAGATAACATGTTGATTTCAGCCTCATCAGACCTTGAGCAGAGACTCCAACAAGGTGTGTTGGATTTTATCCTGCAGAAACTGAGATGACTATAAGGAAGCATAATTTCATGATGCTAAATATATGGTAACTTTTTATACAACAATAAAAATACTAGTACAAATGGCAATGATTGGAAATGTGTTTTTAATTCTAGTAGATCAGACTTTATGACAACTCTCACCTAACCATGTAGATATCCTGAGTGATTTAAGAAGTGAGATCTTTGCCAGAAAATTAGGAAGAAAATATAAATGAGTGAGATCAAAGTTTGATAATTTCTCTGTATTCATTGAGTACCAAGGAGCTAGTGAGGTGTCGGTTCTTCCATATACCAAGATATATATGAAGCCGTGCAAATCCAGATGTCTGTATTTGTACAATTGTATGATAATCCAAGCTATCCTAGCCACAGTGATGGGAACACAAAGCATTCACCAGTCTAGACCAAGATGCTTTCTGGAGAATTGGAAAAATGACATCATTCCAAATCTGGCATGATGAAAAGTATAAAACCTCAAAAATTGTGACAAATTCTGGGTTTTTGGGCTGGATTTGTGAACAGAAAAAGTTAGTCTACAGAGATATTGAAAAATATATAAAATATATAAAATATATTAAGAAATATATAAATCTATTCAGGGAAGCAAAGATGGAAGATGGAGATAATAATGCTTATATTTCCTGTGGTTGTTCAAATTTAAGTTCAGGTGTGTTTCTCATGCCTGACATAGTGTTCTACAAAGTGTTCTATACCCTGATGGGAGTAGGAAAAGAGAGGAATACTGTGGCTAATGGAACAATGCACTTTCACGTAGGGAGATATATTCATAGACACTATTCAATAACACCAACCAGGAAAGTAGAAGTGCAGAGATAAAGTCAAATTTCAGTTATGCCCACAGTGGGAAAGGACTTAAGTCAAGAGGTTGAGCATATAAGGAGCTCCAGAAAGCAGTTAAGGCCATCCAAAAAGAGGAAAAATGTGGAGATTCAACAGAGAATGGGGACTCAGAGAAATATCGGGCTTAGGTGCTAGATTAGACAGAGGGACATAGAGGTCAGCGCTTTGCAAGGTGGTCATGTAGACTATAAGTTACTAACCAGGCTTCACACTCTGTGGGGAATTCCGAGAGGGATAAGTGTATAGGATGTTGGTTCAGAGCCCAGGTCCTGAGTAAGACAGACCATAGCTTGAATTCACTAGCTGTGTGTCTTTGGGAAAGCTCTTTAACCTTTCATATCTATAATTTTTGAACCTGAAAAATTAAGGAAATAATAATATATTTTTCTTAGTTTTGTTGTGAGAGGCACAGAGATGTAGAGGCTGCCAGGCAATGACAAGCTAAGAATCAAAACAATTATTACAAAATGAATTAATTAAAAGTCTTTAATTTTGTGTTGCTTTTAAAAAATAAGTTGGTATAAAGTGTATGAAGCTTTTGACTATATATATTTTAATTATTACAATGAAATAAATATGTATATATACTAGTCAATCCAAATAATTAGCCATATACTGACATTTTGGTCAAAATATAAATTTGCTTCCTTACAATTTTAAATGTAAATATATTCAGAATATTTTAGTGAAGGGTTAATTGCAAAGAAAATCAGTTTCTGCCACCATAATTATTTCTCCTAATGATTTAATTATTAAGGAAAAAAATTATTAGCCCTGGCCAGGTAGCTTAGTTGGTTAGAATGTCATCCTCATACAGGAAGGTTGCAGGGTCCATCCCTGGTCAGGGCACATACAAGTTTCAACCAATGAATGCATAAACAAGTGAATCAACAAAATTAAAAGTAATGTTTCTCATTCCCTCTCTCTCTTTTTCTCTCCTTTCCTCACTC
The DNA here is from genome assembly GCA_028533065.1 of Trachops cirrhosus. NCBI lineage: Eukaryota > Metazoa > Chordata > Mammalia > Chiroptera > Phyllostomidae > Trachops > Trachops cirrhosus. The sequence goes on from CM052549.1 coordinate 59,792,726, forward strand.
CCTCTAAAATCAATAAATGAAATGTTTAAAAAAAGAGACTATTGAAAATGATATAAATTTATGTTAACTGTTAATTTATCATGTAAACAAGGGCACTTAAGAAATTCAAAACACATGTTTAAAACAGTTAGCATGTAGTAATTGATTTATGCAGAGATGAAATGGGAATATTTTGGCAAATAGTCATTTTATCTACAGAATCTTAAAAATCTGTTTATAACTACTTGGTAGGAATGAAAATAAGTAAAATCAGAACAGTTCCCTATTCTTCAAATTGTTTCAATACCACTCTTATTCCCTAAACCCCTCTGTCTTCATTGAAAATGATTAAGATCAGGTTTTACAAAGAAAAAAATTGTTTTGTTTTTAAAGTGAATGAAATGCAGAGGGAGTAAGAAAGCATTCTGTGAAGGCTCAAGCCCCTATCTTTTCCTTACCTCCAGCTCATCTGCTTCTCCCCATAAAGCATCTTTGACTCTAGCAGATCGGTGCCCTAGACCTGGAATGTGAGATACCTCAGGCATCCAGAGTCTAACAGGTTAGCAAATGCAAACATTTTTTTCTCTCTGCGATATGAATAAAACTGCAACAATTATAGCACCAGAGTGTTAGAAAGAAACAAATCTTTGGTTAAACCTCAGAGATGAACTGTTTCTAAGGTACCAGGTCTCTTGGTATACTGGAGTGGATAAGAAGCTCAACAACATTGCTGTCTTCTCCCTGAATCTAGAGCTGAGAGATGGCATGAAGATCAGACAGGACAGTGTCCTCCCTCATGTGTCTAGTCAGGCTCTGGCCACCTGCCTGATGAACAAAATCAGCCACAGATTCTTGTCTAGTGTGCCTCTTTCAGATACCACAAAACACAAATGTCACCCAACATCAGGACCTAATTTTCAAAGCTCAAGCTTACTGTAATAAAATATAGTTAAAAGATAAATGAACACAGTCTGTGTTTTTCCTCTATACTGCAGTCTGAGCTTGGGGGAGTCAGAACTAATACCATGCCTGCATTCCCCACCTTGGATTGGAATCAACTGACAGAGAAGTGTAAAGGGGGACTGAAAAATGCCATTTATTTTACTAAAAACAGATATTTGAGGATGAAATTTAGATGTGCAGCAAAAATAGGCCTGTGCCCAAAATTAGATAACATTTTTTACATACCTAGGTCAATGATTAGGCTCTTTACCTGAGGGTTTGTCTCTGCTAAAGTCAGGGTAACCAGAATATATCCATCCTATACGTACCAAATTCCCAAAGGAAAGAAGAATGGAGAAAGTTGAGTTACACTTGCCAGTAATTTCCAATATTCAGTAATCAGGTAATTTATTCTACCTGTATAATGAAAAAATAATGGATTGGACGAAGAATTAAGGGTGTTAGAAGAAAATTCATCCTAGCTTTGTGCATGTTACATTCTCCCAGCGTCCCACTGCTGCCTCAGTAGTATATGTAGTAACTAGTAACCGAGATACTGAAATAATAAAGGGTTATATTTATAAATGCCTGAAATAATTATTAATATATTTAATAGGTAAGTCACAGTGCTTATAAACTCTATTGAAAGATAAATGATTTGAATAAGTAAGACATAACTTGAACAGTATTAGAAGTTTTATTACAATATAATACATTTGAATGTAGTACTTTATTATACAATTGCTCTCCTCTGTCTTCTAACACTACTCATGATAACTTTATGAAAAGGTGAAGGACCAGTGACTCTTCACTTTGCTTTAAAGGATAAAAGAGTTGAGTTCTTGACAGGGAGTAGGGCCCCTACAGAACATATGTTGTTTATTCAGGTAATATATTCAAACCCAAGTCTTTCCTGCAGATTTCTCTATGAGGATAAAGCCAAACAATTAAAAATGAGAGCCCAATTTAAAGCCATCTTAACAAGAGAAGGCATCAATATCAAATATCTGCAGTACTATCATACGGATACAAAGTCTACATTCTGAACATATTTCACCAAGGCATAGATGGAAAGTAGGAGAAAGAGAAATTGATGACATCTCTGTTTGCCTTTACTTTTACTATATTCAATAAATAGTTTTTTTCTCCTTTTATAGTATAGAAAATAATTACATAATTTGGTTGAACCATAAAACAGAGACAAAGACAAACAAAATACATCTTTTGTGAATTAACTCACTTATGCCACCCAGAAAAAGACTATTCATTATTCAAGAAAACATTGAATTTTTTTAAGAACAGGTTTTGTACAATATAAGTTTGGAGTAAAGAACATCTTGACTCAAATTCAAATATACTTCTTAGAATGTAATACTGAATACTTACCAGAGTCTAAGAAACTCATTTTTAAAATAAATCTAATTTTAGAAGAGTTTTTTATTTACAGAAAAGTTGTGAAGACAGTCCAGAGAGTTCCCATATAACCTGGACACAATTTCTTTTATTGCTAACACATACTAAAGGATTAGCTGAGGTGTGTTAAATTTTTTTTAGAGTATATTTGGACAAAATTGACTTGAGTCAGGGAGTGTCACACCAAAAGTGGTTAAGAGAATCCCCCCAACAGGAGCTCTCAGAGACATTTACTGAGAAAAGACAGAGAAGCAAAGTAAGGAAATTATGACTGGCTATAGCTTAAGGCCTAGGTGGCTGTTTGTGATAGGTTGTCCTTAGGTTTAAATTTTGTAACCTTGAGACATTTGTAGGTTTAGATTTTGGTTTGCTCACATGGGCCACCAGGACATTAGAGCTGCCTTCTTCTTTAATTAATTTAACACACCCTACATTAGTATAGTATATTTGTCAAAACAAATCAACCAACATTACTAGAGTATTTAGTAAAGTCTAAACTGTGGGGGGGCTCCGCCCACAGCACTCCCCACCCGCTGGCACCCATGGATGAGAATAAGTCTACCAAGACAGGATCTGCTTGGGGAGGAAAGGTGGCTGATCTCTCAAAGGAGAAGGGCCAGGAGCCTGTTCCTCAAAGGGCTTTTATTGGATTCATTTGCACAGGATTACAGATAAGGCTCATTAATCATTGTCAGGCAGTAAGGATCAAACAATAGATAACAAAGAACTCTGAGGGTCTATTTTGAGTCAGAGTCAGATAGCTAAAGAACAATAAAACTTTTGAGGAAGAAACTCACTTCTTGCTTGGACCCTTATTATTTAATTGAGAGCATTCTAAACAAAGCAGGTTTCACAGGATTTTACATATTCTTTCTCAGGCCTGATTGCCCCAGGAACCCACCCTTTCCAGCACAGGGCTGCACCACCCTCTGCCATTGTTTCAGGATTAGGTGGAACAAGGGAAGTAAGGCAGTCATTGTTTCAGGCTTAGGTGGAGCAAGGGAAGTGAGGCAGCCAAGAGATTAGGAGACTTCTCCCAGAAAGAATGAGGACTCAGGCTTTGTCAAAGCCAAGGGGTGAGGGTCTTTTGCCCCCTTTTGCTGTAGCCCCCCAAGTCCTTCCTTGGGGGCCTCCCACATGATTGTGCCTGTCTTAGGTTGTTCCTCCCTTGGGGAATCTTACCCGTCATTGGCTACCTGACCAAGCTTTGGGGGCCAGTTATGGAAAGAGGAGCAGAAGTGGTGCTCCTGCCAGGGAGATAAGCTTTTGTCTCCTTGGTGGCTTCTGGTCCAAGGTCACTCCCTCAGCCTTAGCCTTGGCTGGGGTTACAGCTTCTGAAACCAGGCAGGGTGGTTCCCAACACTAAACTTTACTCATATTTCCCAGTTTTTACCTGTTTTAATTCTGTTTCAGTATCCTATCCAGGACAGCACATTACATTTAATCATCATGTCTGGTATGTATCTCTAGATTGTGAGCATTTCTTAGGCTTTCATTGATTTCAATGACCTTGAAAGTTTTGAGAAGCACAGGTCAGATATTTAGTAGGATATTCCTCAGTCAGGATTTTTCCTGATATTCTCCTCTTGGTTAGACTAGGGTTGAGGTTGTTGGAAGGAAGACCACAGACATAAGGTTCCATCCTGATCACATCATATCGAGCATACATGCTATCACAATGATTTAACACTGTTGATTTAAACTTGATCACATGATTGAGGTAATGTTTGCAAGGTTTCTTCACAGTCAAGTGACTCTTTCTACCATTTTCATACTGTACTCTTGGGAAGGACATCACTATGGACAGCTGACACATAATGGGCAAGAGTTATGTTCCATCTCTTTGTGAGAGGAGTACCTATAAAAATTATTTAAAATTCTTCTGCTAAGGTCATTTCTTTATATCCTTTCTTTACTTATTTATTTGATCATTATTTCTATCAATATAAGCTCATGGATATCTTTTATACTCTAGGTTATAATTTAGTACTATATATTTTTTTTCTTAATTATTCCAGCTTTGGTTATTGGAAGCACTTTCAGTTGGTGCCTATGTTCCTTGCCATGACACCATAACTGTGCTTTTATTTTTTAACACTTTCTTACTTTTTGGCACTACAAGATTCTCCAGGATATTCTAAGGTGCTCTCCATTCATTTCCAAAGTTACATAGGTCAGCACCATTTCAGCCTATATTTTTAGGTGAGGTTATATAAAACTTTTGTAATGCAGCAAGATTCATTTGTCACAGTCCACATTCCATTCTGGGATCTTCCTATCCCCTAGGTGACCTTTTTAAATTTGCATACACTATAATTCAACTCTGTGTGCTATGACGTTCTATGAATTTTGACAAATTTATAGTATCTAGTATCTGTCATCCAATATCACACAAAAGACTTTTACCACTCAAAAAGATTATCTGTGCTTCATCTATTCAACCTGCATACCACCCTAGGCCCATGGAAATTACTACTCTGTTGACAGATTCAGTAGTTTTTCATTTTCTAGAAACTCATGTAAATGGAATCATACAGCATGTAGACTTTTCAGACTTGCTTCTTATCAAACACAACTGAGACTTGACAATAATTTTGTTGTGTGGCCTGACAGCTATTTTATTTTATTACTGAATAGCATGTTACTGTTTTGATGTTCCACAACTTATTTGCCTATCCACACATGGATTGGCCTGAAAGGCCATTTTAATTGCTGCCAGGTCTTGGTGATTAAAACTACAGCAGATATAAGCATTCACATGTAGGTTTTTATGTGTGGACATATGTTAAAATCTGTTGGGTAAATATGGAGGATAATGATTGCTGTAATTTTTAGTAGGTATGTTGCTTCACATCTTCACTAGCAATTGACACTGTGAGGTTTTTCTATTGTAGCCATTCTAATAGGTGTTTATTGATAATTCATTATTTGAATTTTCAGTTCCCTCAAGCCAAATGATGTTGAGCATACATTCTTATGCTTATTAATACCCATATATTTCCTTAGTTGTGGTGTTTGTTTAGGTCTTTATATTCAATTTTTCATTTTTAATTTGTTTTCCTTTATTTTTAATTTTTCAGTTGTGTTTTGAGAGTTTATTGTATAGCTTGGATCCAAGTTCATTCAGTATGTGATTTTCAAATATTTCTCCCAGTACTGGTTTGTTTTCTTTTTATTCTCTTACCAGCATTTTTCACAGAGAAAAGGATTAACATTTTAATATAGTCCAACTTATTTTTTATTTATGATTGTGCTTTTGTTATTGTATTTAAAACTCACCACCATACCCAAGGTTATATAAACTTCCTGTTTTTTAAAAAATTTGTTTTTTATTTATAGTATATGCTCCACATTGCTAATTTTTAAGTAAGTCATGACCTATGTTAATTTTTAATTTTTGCATGTGAATGTCCAGTTGTTCCATCATAGTTTATTGAAGAGTGTCCTTTCTCTATTAAATTTCCTGTTTTGCTTCTGTCAAAAAATTTAAACAAACAAAATATTTTTGCACTTTTATTTATGGGTTCTCCCTTTCTGTTCTATTTATCATTGTACCTCTATGTCTTCCATAAAATGGTATGTTGATGATTTTAGCTTTATATTAAATTTTGATATAGACTAGTGCATGTCTGGGAACTTGGTTTTATTCTCTTCAGTATTTTGTTGGCTATGCTAAATTCTTTTCCTTTACATATCAATTTTATAATTAGTTTATCAATATCTACAAAATAGTATGATGAGATTTTTGACTGGTATTGCATTAGCTCTATAGATCAAGTTGAGAATAATTAACATCCTAACAATACTGAGTAATGTGATTCATAAACATGACATCTATTTATTTTGTTCTTTTATCAGTATGTTATTATTTTTTTCATATGCATCCTATTTACATACTTTGTTAGATTTATACCTAAGTATTAGGTATAAAGATAATATTTAAAGAGTAATTTTTACCACTCAAATTTTCTTTGAAATAATTATTTGTTGTGTTTAGCCACCTGAAGACATTAATAATGTATTTTAACAATGTGGTTCTTTTTCTGACTCCTTAATCAATAGCCAATTCACCTGAGCACCATTGTTGCTTCATTCTGGAGGGAGTTGAATATTGCTATGCCCACCTTCATTACTGTCAAACAATGGATAGAGGTGACCCACATTAAAGCCATCTGTTTTTATTTTAATGACCATAGTGTTTAAGACACAGATGATACTGAAGTAAAAAGAATAATTCTTAGCTCATTTTATTTATTTTTTATTATTGATTACCTGTTTCAGAATGCTCCAACTCAGTCACCTCTTCATCTTTTATTAAGCCAAAACACATTATTGTCTATATTTATTAAATTATTTTGAAAGATAGTAATTCTGTTCCATATAACATAATTTGAGTTTGGTTTTGTCACTTGTGGTAACTTTTCTAATAGTGTTTAACTTAAATGTTGTCACTACTGTTGTCAGAAATTATTTTATAGTATTAGAAAACCTGTGTACCCAAATATCAGGGTCTCATTTTTTAATATTAAAATAAAATAATTACATGAGATGATCAAAGTTATATGTGAGGCAGAAATTCAAAAGAAAATAAAAATTTTATTCAAAGAAATACTTTTCTCACAAATTCTTTTGTTAGTATGTTTTCAATTAAAGTTTACATTCAGTATCAATTTGTATCAGGTTCAGATGTACAGCATAGTGATTAGACAATCATGTACTTTACAGAGCGGTCCTCCGATATTTCAAGAAACCCCCTGGCCCATCCATCGTTATTTCGATATTATTGACCATATTCCCTATGGTGTAATTTACATGTCTGTAACTATTCTGCAACTACCAATCTGTACTCTTCCATCCTTTCACTTATTTCACCCCATTTCCAAACCACTTCCCTATTGTCAAAAGGCTGTTCTCTATGAGTTCGTTTCTATTTTGGTTGTTTGTTTATTTTGTTCTTTAGATGTTTTACCTTTATATAATTTGAATAAGGCATGTTTGTTACTCTTAATATGACTTAATTCAAAGCTAAAAACAGGAAAATCACAAAGAAGTTTTATTTTTATTATTCAGTGTTTGTTTCTTCTCTGATAATGGGTTATAAAGCTGAAAGTTATTTTTCTCACTCAATTGCTGTATGAATTAAGTGAATAATATAAGCTTACAGACTAGCAATGGATCAGTATATTCTCCTTAGAAAGCTGGAGGTTTTATTTGATAAATTTTTCCATAACTTTGCAATTCACCAAGATAGAATGCAGCAATGCAGATGGAATTTGGGCACTGAGGATTGAGTATAGCCATTAGGAAGTAGTCAAGAGTCATATCATTTATAATTTAATATCATTCTCTCAAGTTTTTATTTTTAAGCTGTGGGAGCCTTCCAACCACTTTTGTTCAACTCTTCCTTGAGGTTTATATCTGCTTTATGAGCTTTTTACTTCATCTTCAGAACAACTAATCTATTCTCATTTTCTAGTTGAAAACCGCTACTGAGGGAAATGAAACTGTTCATGAGCCAGTAACTATAATTGTGCTCCCATTTTTCAATCTATCAGTTCCAATGAACTAACCTTCATTTCCTAAGCCCAGGTTTGATAGATGAATATAAAATTATTTATCATGACAACGATGACTAAAATTTAATTCCAAAGAAGTAAAATGGTAGAGTTTATTTCTCAAAATTCATGTCTCTAAATCTGTAGGGGGGAAAACTACTTGTAAATGCTTACAGTTAGATAAATGAATTGTTTTGATATCATTTTTATTTATTTGTTTTTTAAAGATTTTATTTATTTATTTTTAGAGAGGGGAAGGGAGGGAGAAGGAGAGAGAGAGAAACATCAATATGTGGTTGCCTCTCATGTGGTCCCCACTGGGGACCTGGCCCGCAACCCAGGCATGTGCCCTGACTGGGAATCGAACCTGCAATGCTTTGGTTCGCAGCCCGCGCTCAATCCACTGAGCTACACCAGCCAGGGCTGATATCATTTTTAAACAAATAGCAAAAATTGAATTGTTTTTGAGTCTGAAAATATTTCTCTTCACCTCAAACATAGCACCAAAACTAAAATACTAAACAGATAAAGATTTCAGTCAGACTGAGGATTCTAAAAATATTTGCAAATTAATTTAAAATAGTTAAGTGCCTCTACAATAAGAGCTAATTTGAAGTTTGCCTTTAGCTATTATAGCAAGTGTGTGTAATGCTGACCAAAACCATTGAGGTTTAGGGCTGATAACTAAATATTAGGAGTTAGTACTCTATTCCTGATACTTTGTTGTTTTACTTGAACATCATTCAGATTACCTGCAGATATTAATTTAATAAACCACCAGCAAACCCCATAATTTAATGAGAATCTTACAATAATGTGAGGACTACATGATTTCCACATGAATTTAGAAAGGATGGAACACTATGAAAAATAAATCCTTTTTATAGGTACAAAAATTGTTTGATAATAAACCTACAGAGCCCTGAAGCACAAGAAAAAGACCTGGGTGATAATGGTGATTATGTTTAATCACTTCAGTGAAGTAGATTTTAGAGAATATAAACACCCTGGGAAATGGGTTGAAAATGTATCCATAAAACATTTGTTTTACTGAATATAGAATTTCATTATATAAACATTTTTGAAATTAGCATTTTTTAAAATAAAAACAGATATTTGTGACTAGACCTTCTCCAAACAAGTATTTCAAAAGGGGCAACATTTATTACTAATAGATTTGAATTTCTGATTATTTCCAAAACTGTTATATGCCACATTGTCTATCAAAATGTGGACACAGAGCCCTTTTCCATACTCATTTTAATTATGAAGTTAAGTATAATTTTCATGAAATCATGGGCAATGTCTTAAAATCTAAAGTAAAACACAAGAAATGAATTAAATTATATTTAAATTTACAACTACAGGGAAAATATAATTCTAACAAATATTCTATGTATTGAAATTAATTAAACACTATTACAAAACTCACAAGTGACTCTTTCTTGGATATCCTTTATCAAATTGAATATCTTTCCTTTGGATCCTAGTTTTTCATGAAGAGTGTTAAATTTTGAGGAGTGCATTCTAAAGCAATTGAAAAAAATTACTTGTTTGTCTTTGTTTAATATATTTATATTAATTGCTTTTCAAATACTACCCAACCTTAAATTCCTACAAGGAAACTCAATAGCATGTTACTTCTCTTTTTAAAAATTGGTGTGTTTCACTTCTAAAACATAGAATACTTTTTTTTACTGTGACTTTCATACATTTTCCTTTTATGTATAGGTTTCAAGTGCACATTTTTATGATACATGACCTGTATATTGCATGAGTGCCCACCACCCACAGTTAGGTCATGTTGGCACCATGCATTTGACCCCCACACCACCCTGAATGTCTCCAATCTTGTATAAGGCTTTATTAAGCAATGCGAGTCTATGTTTATCAAATATATCATTTGGTAATTTGCCTTTCTTATAAATTCATTTGGGGAGTTTGGAGTCAAGATTCTGCTGGCATCTGGGTTTTTATCCTCTTCTAATATTTTCTGAAATAGTTTACATGTAATTATTTTTTTCTTATACAATTGATAGAATTGATTATAAAGTCAATCAGGCCTAGAGTTGTGTTTTAAGGAAGACTGTTATTTTTTGACTCATTCAATTATGTTAATAGATATAAGGTTATTTTAGTTTCTCTATTCTTGTTATGTCTGCTTTGATAAATTTTGTCAGTTTTTGCCCATTTCAAATAAGTTTTTTAATTTACTGGCATAAATTAGGTCCTAATATCTTCATTTTATTCATTGACTATCTGTAAAATATTTTGTCATATACATTCCTTTATTCTTGATAATGGTAATTTGTACTTTTTAATCCTTTTTCTTTTATTTGTATTGAGAGGAGTTCAGTTTTTATCAGTTTTATTTCTATTTTCAAGTAACTTGTTTAGGCTTTAGTGGTTTTTCTTTATAATTAAGTCAGTTTTATTTATTTCATGTTTTCTAGTCTTATGTTAACTGCTTTCTTCTTCCTATTTACTTTTGGTTAAATTTTCTCTTACATTTTCTTAATATGGAAGTTAATTTGTTTTACACTTAATCATTTTTCCTAAGATGGGCATTTGAGGCTAGAACATCATCAAATGATTTCCACAATTTTCACATATTTTATTTACTTATTTTATGTTGCATAATTTTCTAATTTTTGTTATTTTAAATATAAATAATAATATTTATGAATGAGTTATTTAATTTCAAAACACATTAATATTAGTTTTATTTCCCAATTAATTTCATTGTGGTCCAATATCACACTCTGCATGATTTTGGTCCTTTGAAATTTATTTAGACTTCTTTTATGACTCAACATTAGATCCATCTTAGTGAATATTTCATGAGTCCATGTCAAGGGTGTCAATACTCCCATTTTGTGGAGTAGTATTCCACCAATATCAGTAAGGTAAATGGGTTGACAATGCTATTAAAATAGTATTTATTTGCATTTTTTACCTATTTCAATTATAGACACATTTAGTGTTTGCTTTATTATCCAGATGAACAATTTCTCTTTTTAATTGTCAAATTTAGTGCATTCATATTTCATATAAATACTGTTATGATAAGATTTAAGTTTATTATCTAATAGTAATTTTCTATTTTTTATATTTTCAACTTTTTATTTTAATTTTTTAATTTAATTTTCACCTTAATTGGATTTTTAGGTATGTTTTTCCAACCACTTTTATTGGTTCCACTATAGAATAAAATATCCATCTTTAATTTATCACCACCTTTTCAATAATTATACAACAATGTATGAACCTTGGAGTGAAAGGTAAAATTCTATTTATCCCCCACATGTAGCGATGCTCTTGTGTTTCTATATTTTATTTTATTTTATTTTATTTTATTTTATTTTATTTTATTTTATTTTATTTTATTGATGTACAAGTACAGTTTTCATTTTCCCCCACTAATCCCCTCTCTCCCAGCCAGCCCCACTTCCCACCCTGAATCTTACCCCTCTTTGACTTTGTCAGTGTGTCCTTGTTGCTATCTTTTAAATCTATATTTGCTGTATACCCTATAAGTTCATATTTATAAATTTTTATTGAGTTTAACATTTTTATTATTATTTTTTAGTTTTATTATTTTCTATTCATAAATATTTGGTAACCTCTAAAATAATTGTAATATGTTTGTATGTAAATTAAATATATGTGTGATTTAAAAATTTAGTTCATATTTTTTTAATTTTCCTTTTTTATTGAATATATTTGGGTGACACTGGTTAACAAAATTATACAGGTTTCAGATGCACAATTCCATAACACATCATCTGTACACTGTATTGTGTGTTCACCACCCCAAAACAAGTCCTGTCCCTCACCATCTATGTCCCCATACTCTCCTTCACTTCCCCCTGCTCCCAAGGGCAAACACCACACTGTTGTCCATTTTTAATCTTCTAGTGCATTTCAATTCCTCTGGGATCCCAGTTTGTATAAGAAATCCATGTTTATAATGTCATTTAGTTCCTTAATAAATGTTTTTTAAATGTACTAAATTAAAATGGTAATGTAAATATGTCACTAAATTTTTAATTACATGTATTTTTTCTTATTTGAAAATAATTTAATTTAATGTTTAAAAATCTTCATAGGGACACTGGCTACATGCTTAGATACTCACCAACACTTAAGTGCTTGAGAAACGTGGGAAAGTACAGACACATCTATGAATGTGCTTTTTCCGGGTAATTTTGTGATACTTGCCTGTATTTTCTGAATTAGTTAGGAGGTTGGATTTCTGGAGATCAATATATGCATAGGGGAAATGTACAGGTGGAGCATAAATATGGTTTTGAATGGGAAAGAGTATTAAATATGTCTGTTAAGCCCTGGCCTGATGGATTAGCTGATTGGATCATTGTCCAGTGCACCAAAAGATTGTTGGTTCGATTTTTTGTCAGGGCACATACCTTGCCTGTGGATTCAACCCCCAGTTGGGGCTCAGATAAGAGGCAAACAATCAATGTTTCTCTTATTGATGCTTGTCTCTCTCTCTCTTTTTCTCTCTCCAAAATCAATAAAGTATATTTTACAGTGAGGATTTTAAAAAGAAAAAAGAAGTATATGAATATATATATATATATATATATATATATATCTGTTAAGTAGAGGAAAATAATTTTAATAAAATTTATTCAGCATTAAGCAACATTCAGCAAAATAAGCAGGTGGCAAAAGTTTGGTCCTTGAAGGTGGCACAGCAGAACATTTTATTGTCTGGAACCCTAACTAAGCTCTCTGTCTCTCATTTCTGCCTATTGCAACCTTGGGTAAAGAAGGTGATAAAGCCTATTATTGAGATAGAATACAATAAAGTCTGAAAAAAACTGAAATTATGTTTATTGCCTCTTTAACAGAAAGGATACTATTTGAGGAGGAAGAGAAAGCAGACTCGGGTAAGAAATTGTTCAAAATAAAAGCCATCGTATATAGTGAGTACCTAAATCCTGCCACAAAGCATAGTTGGGTAGTTAGGCCAATATACTTGAACTTAATAAGGGAAAGACTTTGATTTGTTAATTAGGCGAAGGGCTAGATATTGTACCCATCCATTTTTCTCTACTATGAGAATCAGGAGTCTGACCTCCATGGTTTGCTTCAATTCAACTATTTGGCCCTGTAGCTCTTACTTGAGTAAAACCAAATGAGAAGTATACCCAAATGAGAAGGAGAGAAGTTGGGATATTTATTTTTGCAGAGCCCTTCCTAGGGTCTCAGGTAGACAACGGTTCCATGCCTTTATCTCTGGCTTCATCTCCTGTACAAGTGTCTACCACTGTATCTATAATTATGCCTGCATTCTTATGACCACTCCCTTCTTTATCCTTACAAAGAGATTTTAAAACTTAACCTCAACACTAAAGAACCTGTCATAAAATATAGTCACATGAATGCTAAGGGAAATAAGGAGATAGTTGAGTTTTAGTCAAAACCTCAAAGGATTTTAACTTTATATATTGTGTCTTTCATTTCTATTTTTCTCTAATCATGTAAGATTCTTTCAAAATTATGAGTTTTAGAAAATATTGTGTATACCTGAGATTAAACATTGTTTCTCCTGACTATCATACCTAAGTAATCTTGTTTAAATATGTGAACTTTACTATGGTAAAATAATTTCTTCATTTTCCTCATCACCCTTCATTATGGCAGATTTAGAGTAAGAAACACACTTTTAAAAATTATATACCATTTGTCCCAAAAGAATTTCAGGAATATACCATCCAGGACAAATGAAGCATTTAAAAGATGATGATCCCTTCATGAAGGGGAGAGTAATCTCTCAAGGAGCTACCCTCAAAAAGTTTTGTAAAAAAGGAATCTAGCCCTGACTGCTGTGACTCAGTTGATTGAGCATCATCTTGCAAAGCAAAAGGTCACAAGTTTGATTCCCTGCCATAACACATGCTTGGGTTGCAGGTTCAGTCCCTGGTCAAGGTGCATGCAAGAGGCAACAGATTGATTTTTCTCTCTTACATCAAAGTTTTTCTCCCTCCATTCCCCTCATATAATATAGATATAAAATATATACATGTATGTGTATGCATGCATACACATGCATAAATGTGCATATATGTATGTGCACACGTGTGCATACATATACATAACATGCATCCCCTCTCTCTAAATATATTATTTATACATATATGTATATGTAATATGTATATAAAATATATATACATGTGTAACAAAAGAAAATTTTAGAAAACAAAATGATGAGGGATGTAGTAAAAAGTAATAAGTAGTTTTAATTTGCATTTCTCTAATGATTAGTGATGTCAAATATATTTTCATATGTCTATTGGCCAACTGTATGTCCTCTTTGGAGAAGTGTCTATTCAGGTCCTTTGCCCATTTTTTCATTGGAATGTTTTTTGGTATTGAGTTTTGTAAGTTCTTTATAAATTTTAGCTAGTAAACCCTTATCAGATGTATTGGCAAATACAGTCTCCCATTCTGTGGGTTGCCTTTTTATTTTGTTGATGGTTTCATTTGTTGTGCTAAAACTTTTTAGTTTGATGTAGTCTCATTTTTTAGTTTTTTTATTTTGTTCCCCTTGCCTGAGGAGATATATCTGATAAAATATTGCTTTGAGCAATGTCCCAGATTTTGCTGCCTGTTTTCTTCTAAGATTTTTATGGTTTGGGGCCTAACATTTAAATAGTTAATTCATTTTTAGTTTATTATTGTGTGTGTTTTAAGAAGATGGTCTAGTTTAAATTTTCTGCACATACCTGTCCATTCACCACATACCTGTGAGAATGGCTATCATCAATAAATAAACAAACAACAAGTGCTTGTGGGGATGTGGAGAAAAGAGCACACTTTTGCACTGTTGGTGGGAATACAGATTGGTGCAGCCACTGTATGGAGATACTTCAAAAAATTAAAACCAGATTTGCATTTTGACACAGTGATTCCACTTCTGGGAATAGTTGTGAAGAAACCCAAAATACTAATTTAAAAGAACATAAACACTCCTATGTTTGTTGCAGCATTATTTACAATTGCCAAAATATGGAAACAGCTTGAGTGTTTATCATTAGATGAGTGATAAAACAACTATAGTTTATATACAAAATGGAATACTACTTGACCATAAAAAAGAAGAAAATGTTACCTTTTGAGACAGCATGGAAGAACCTGGAGAAAATTATGCCAAGTGAAATAAGCCAGTCAGAGAAAGACAATACCATATGATTTTACTCATATGTGAAATATAATGAACAAACTGAAGAAATAACACAGATGGTGATTGCAGGATGGAGGGGATATAAGGGGTATAACTGATAATGGACAAATATACAATTAAATAAAATATTTTTTAAAAAAATATTAAATAAAAATGACTAGAAGACATTTTAAAAATTGGAATATATTATGTACTATCATAAAGGATCTGATTATCAATTCAGACTCACACAAGTCATTGATCTTAACCGATATCAAGTTTTATTAAATAAATTGAAGAATAGGAAATAAATTCAAGATACCCTGACAAGGCTGAGGGTAGTCAAGGACATAAAGGGGTTTCCCAGCTTCTTCCTTCACTTATCTCTGGCCCAGAATATATGAGGCCACTAAGTGAGGTTTGTGTAGTTCCTCACACAATGGGAAACATTTATATAATTAAACATCTCAATTTTACACTGTCTTAAGTAATGTTCCCCAGGAATCCATGCCTCATTGAAACATAAGTCATAGGTATTAGGTACTAGATATAATCCTTTAGCCAAGAGCATTATACTAGAAGTATTTTAGATATAGATTATCTTTTTCTTAGAAAATATCATTAAGCAATTTACTTGGAAGTTCAATTGATAGAAAGATTAGAGGAAGTGTTATGCTTTCTTATTTTATTTCCCTAGACACATTTGAAGGAATAAATGGATACAGTGCAGCTGTTTTAACTTATTCCTCCTAGGACATAAAATAATATATTAAGAATTGGGAATTATAGGATTTTTCTCCAACTATAAAATATTTAATGGTGTAGGATTCCAAATCTATGGAATCATTTATACAACTTTGTTAGATAGAAAATAATATCTATCAAACATAACATTATAATATGTGATTCATTTGCTCATAGAAATAACCTATATACGAAACCAGGAGTGCTTAATTAAAGTTATGAAAAAGTAGATAATCCTGTAAATATTTAAAATCAAAGCCATGGTTCCAAATCCAGATAAGATAAACACATCATATTTTACCTTCTCCTGAATTCAACTATAAAACTAGGCAGAGACCTGGCTAGTGTGGCTCAGTTGGTTGGAGCATCATCCTATGACTGAAAGGTTCTGAGTTCAGTTTCTGGTCAGAGCACATGCCTAGGTTGTGGGTTTGGTCTCCTGTCAAGCACATGTGATTCTGGCAACATACTGGAGGCAACCAATCAGTGTTTCTCTCTCACATCAATGTTTTTCTCTCTTTTTGTCTTCCTCTCTCCCTCCATCTTCCTAAGACAATGAAAAAAAGTCCTCAGGTGAGGATGAAGAAAAGAAACCTTGGCAGAATGCAGGGACAGTTATTTGAAAACTCTGAAACCAAAACATGAGCATCAGTGAGTTTGCTATTTTTGCCCCTCTGGCATCCTCTTGCCTGAACTCGAGATAACCCAAAATTCAGAAATGAGCACTTTCAGGTGAAAAGAGTGAGATCCAGATACACCTCCATAGTCCTGGCTTAAGAGTAATAAAAGAAGCTCTATAGTTTCTAGTTGATCATAATTGTCTTATTTATGCCTTACTTTGCCATATTGTTATATTTATATAGCACAGTGTGTTCCTTTTAGAAACATATACAAAAATAACCAAACAAAAACAAGAGGAGCCAACTTGAATAAACTATTTCAGAGGGGGGAAGTGTGAATTTACATGGATATAAAATAGTTTAGGCACGTACCTAAAAGAGCATATATTTTATCTAATCAACAATGAGCTAGAAATTTAATACACTCATTCAATGTGGAGCTCTCATTGTAAGTTTAGATCAAGCCTCTGTTTTTAAATGGACATATAAGCAATGATGAGTTGTGATGTGTGTGTATGTGCTTGTGGTGTTTCTGAGCATATGCTCATATATTGGAAAAATTAGACAAAAATAATGATCATATTTAGACAAAAAACAGTGCTTTTTCTCTGTAATGAAAGTAAACATATTACAGTTTGATAATCACCATTATACCTCAGGTCTACCTTAGAAAGCTAAAAAGAGTAAAGCATTTCAGAGGAAGACATAAAGAGAGAAAAATAGGATGAGCAAAATAGAATAGAAAAATAGGATATTTTGCCCTGTGGTTCAAGAGAGAAGCTAAAATTAGATAGGTGTATTTAAATGTACAATTATACACTTAAAATCTATATAATTTTACTACCTATATCACCCTAATAAATTTAATTAAAATTAATGAACATATTTTTAACTTCCATTTAGGATGCAGAATGCTGGAAAGAACATCACTCCAATTAATATAACAAGGAATAATCATAGGTTTTCATGATACCATGAGACACCTGAGGTCACAGGTTGCTATGGACTGAATAGTGCTCCCCATTTATATCTTGAAGTTGTAACCCCCAATATGATGGCATTTGGAGATGGCCCATTTTCTATCACCCACTATTAAGTTTCAATGATGTCATAAGGGTGGCTCTCTCATGATGAGATTTATGCTCTTATAAAAAGAGTTACCAAAGAACTCTCCCTCTGTCATGTGAGAACACAGCGGCAAAGCAACTATCTAAACCAGAGTAAGTCCTTACCAGAAACAAGTCCTACAGCACCTTAATTTTAGACTTTTGTCCTCCATACTGTGGGAAATAAATTTCTCATTTAAACCACCCTATGATATTTTGTAATGGCAGTATGAAATAAGATATAACACAATCCACTAACCTGAAATTTTAGGTAAAGGAGGCATCACTGAGGAGAGATGCAAACATGAACTCTGGTTACTTGAGGCACACACTGGGTGCTACACAAACTGGAAAGAATAATTTATCTAAATATTTAATGAATTATTTAAAGCTGAGTAAAAGCCTGACAAGATAGAAATTCTGAACTACAAGAAACAAGGGAAATGTGCATTAATCTGAGACTTTTTTTCTATTTTTATTATATTTTTCCATTGCCATTTTGTCCCCTTACATCCCCCCCTTCCACAATCACCACACTGTTGTCCATGTCCATGACTCTCTTTACCCTTTTGCTTGATCCCTCTACTCCTAACCCCCCCATAGCTGTCATCCTGCACTTTATGAGTCTGTCTCTATTTTGCCTGTTAGTTCAGTTTGTTCATTAAATCACACATATGAGTGAAATAATGTGGTATTTGTCTTTCTCTGGTTGCCTATTTCATGTTGAATAATGTTTTCCCAGTCCACCCATGCTGTCGCAAAGGGTAATTTTTTATGTTAATACTGGTCACAGGACGGGAAACTAGGGAAAGGCCTCCCATTCAGTGAAGACTTATGAGAGCCAAGAAACAGCAGCTGCAGATGACTCAAAGGTCTACCTAGATCCTTCTCCCCTATCATTCCTATAGAACGAAAGACTTAAGGCACTGGAAGCAGCTTAGTAAACATCTCTGAGGTGCTAGGATACAAGGAGTACTTAAGACTGAAGTAGAAGGGAAGCATTGAGAAAAATGGGTTAGGCAATCCAGCTATTATCCAAAACTCAATGTAACATTAGAAGAACATGGAGGATATGGTGGCACATAACAACAAAACTGAAAACAAGCTCAACTCTTGACTAGATGGACTCAATCCCTCACATTGTAGACTAACCAAAAAAAGGAGGTCAATCACACAAGACATTAAAAAATAGCTAGGCTTAATATGTTAAAGTTTCTTGGATAATAACACATTAAAACATGGGGGAATTTCAACACTGCATCCAAAAGTTATTGGGATGGATAAAATGGAAGAGAAGGTCTAAACTAATGTTCATCAATAGAACTTGTGATAATGAAAAGGTGTTATGCCTAAATGTAATACATTTTTCCATTGTGCTTGTATTTTAAAGATATTTAAAATTGACTATGGTTAAGAAATTTTGCCATAAGCATATGTGTACACTTTTTTTTTACTTGGATTAAAGAGAGAATCTTGCAAGAAAGGTGCATTATTCATGTAAATGACCAATGATTGCAAATGAAAATGGAGATGAGGTCTATGCAAATGTGATATGTGCAGGAAGACAGTTCCCCAGAGCATGCCACATTGCACCCTTGTCTGTCATCACACATTCCTTCATTCTGCTCCTCCAGGCTTCACCTTGATACCCCTCCCCAGTGAAGGTGTGTAGTCTCAGCCTAGACACATCATATCTAATCACACTTCCACTGAGCCAGAGTCTTCACTTTGGCTTCCCACCAAAGTGCGCACAGTTATCCAGCTCATTAATCCCAATCCTTTCACAACATATAATTTATAAATATATCTATTAAAGTTACTAAGTATTTCCTCCTATCCATTTTCTTCACACTTTTAACTTTTCAAAACTGTCATCATCAAAATATATTGCTTTATTTATACATAAATTGTACCTTATCATTAAAATTCAATCATATTTTAAAACATGACTATTAATAGCCTAAAGACATAAATATCATTTTTAAAATGAAAAAAAAGAAAATGTATAAGATTAACAATATTTCAATAAGTTTTTAAAATAGAGCTAAACTTATTAAAAGTACAGTATTTCTTATAAAATATGATTTACATAGGTTTTCATGCTGTCAATTTTATTTATCTATAGAAATCATGCTTAATGTATGAAAATAAGTATAAAACTCACTGTAATTTTAGTTAATTTGGAACTCTCTAAGTCTTGTTCAGGAGTGTATTGGTAGACAAAATAGGAGCATACATGAGTGCTGATAAAAACATTCTTGAGAAAAGCAACAAGTGTTTAAGCATCGAACATTTTATGAGTTTGCAGTTAAGTATATTTTCTTTATGAAACACACATTTTTTGTACTATAATAATCATGCTAGAAAAATTATATCAGAAATGCTCATTTATATTTTTATAAAGTTATTCAGATTTTTTTGCAACCAGAGGAGAGTAAGTTTCAGAGCTTCTTTAAGACTTACCAAAATTAGCTTAGTAATGAAGCCTACAAAATGTGGAGGCTAGAGTTCCCATATTCAAACTTCATAAATAATATTTTTATGCATTGACAAATTAAACAACATGTTGTTATGCCTGAGAATTTTGGCTTAAATAATTGCTGAGAAGTTTTTGTAGGGAACTAGGCATAGCTTGTTTCATTTAGCCTGAGGATCAGCTTAAGCTCCAAATATGCTCTATTGACTCTTTTCCAGATACAAACAGTGTAAAGTGCTTGGGTGTGCTTTACAACACAAAAAAATATCCTCCGATTCTTTAGACACCCCCCTACATTTTAATTCAATTCTAGCACCACACTCCACAGGTTTCAGTCCCACAAGACTACCCTCACTTTGATAGGGGACTCAAGACTTGGAAAATTCTAGCTTAAGGTAAAAAGTTGTAAGTCTAGCAAGTAATGTGTATGTTAAGCTTTTGTTTCAGAAACTACAGATAAGGCTCATCCTCTCAGATCGCTGGCCATCTGAATAAAGCGCCCATAAAAGATTCAATCGCTGTCATTGCTTATTGGATTTGGTAGTGACAGGCAACCTGAACACTGGTGTCTTTTCTGGTTACAACTTCAGGTACCAGTCACAAACATTGGTTCACCACACTACTCACTCTTCTATCTCACTTATCTATAAAGCCAGGTGGTTCCCAAAACCCTCCCCATCTTTCAGGTTTGATAATTTGCTACAAAGACTAACAGAACTCAGAAAGATAGTTTACTTATGTTTACTGGTTTGTTATAAAAACTACAACTCAGGAACAGTGTTGTGTGTTGTTTTAAAATGGCTTAAAATCCATTTTTTATGACTTAGTAAAACTACTTATGACAAAGACAAAAAAAGTTGTTTTTAGAAGTTAAGTTCTTTTTTGATGTGAGAATAAAGTAACATATCAGGATGTCATCATCTCATCTGTTGTCCTTGATAAGCACTCAGTGGCTCAGCTGCTGAGGTCCTGTAACCGGAAAAGACATCAGTGTTCGGACTGCCTGTCACTACCAAATCCAATAAGCAATGACAGCGATTGAATCTTTTATGGGTGCTTTATTCAGATGGCTGGCGATCCAAGAAGATGGCGGGTTCATACCCTAAAAAAACGTCTTCCCTTCTCTTTCCTGGCCAGATCTTTTATAAGGGAGGTGGGGAGGACAAACAAGGTGCCATGAGGGCTTTGAGATTCAGAAGCTGCAACATTCCTGTCCTTGGCAGTTAGCTGTTCCCAAGGCGGGGGCGGGGGGGGGTGGTCACACAAACCGCCTGGATGCTTCCAACTTCTCCCCAGGCAGTAATCTCCAGCCAGTGCCCCAGGAGGTCAGCTGTTTTCCCCAAGAGCCAGGATGAGCCTTATCTGTAGTTTCTGAAACAAAAGCTTAACATACACATTACTTGCTAGACTTACAACTTTTTACCTTAAGCTAAAATTTTCCAAGTCTTGAGTCCCCTATCAGTCCCACTGACGGGTAATCAGTAAGAATGTGTGGGGACTGAAGATGACGGCCAAGTAGGTGGAGCTGAGTCCTCTATTCCCTGTTCCAACCGAGATTTTTAGCTGACCTTCCAACAGTCAGCCTGAACAATCAACGAAATAGTAGCTGATATGAAGTTAAAGCCAAGGAGTACAGAAGCTGCTCTGTAGCAGCCAATAAGGGGATTTTATAAGTTGATGGGGAAATACCCTGTGTATGGCTCCTGTAGCAGTAGTGAGGCCAAACAGAAATTGCAGCTTTGGAGCTCCCTCCCCTCCCTGAGCAGGGGGATTTAGTTCCACGCAGGGATCCCCAACCCTAATCAGGGTTAACCTAGGGGGATCCACTGAGTCTGTGAGACCCACGGTACACTCACACAGCAAGCAGCACTTCCATAGCTGAAGCGCCAACCAGGAGAGATCCAGATGGGGACTCAGATTGCTTGGGGGATCAGGTTGCCACACCTGAGTCTGTCAGAAGCACCCGCAGCTTCAGCAAGCTGGGACTTTGAGAGATATTTTGCTTTTGGGAGAGCTTATATGCATGGGGAAACAGACAGTGACTCAGTACTATGGTGTGGGTACCACATAAAGACTTTTTAAAGGAATTGAAACATGGCTGAGTAAGGACCCCACATGTGGCTGCTCTACCAGCAAAAACATCAGACTGAAATTGCAGCTACATAGTGCCCTCCCCTTTGAATTGTGTGCCCATAAATATACAGTGATAGAGAGGGAAAGGGAAGCTGTGGAGTCTCTGGGGGTGGTAAGCAGTTAGGTTCCACCATTCTTGTGAAAACCAGAGATTGCAATTCACTGAAGAGTGAAGAGTTTTTATGGTTTGGGTGCCAGGCTAAATAGTTCGGACTAAGACAGAAACCATGCTGTTGCAACAGGACTTCTGAGAGTTGCAGACAGCAGTTGCAGAGAGTGGGGGAGATCAAAACAGAGATCTTGCTGTGTGGATTAGGAAAGAGAACCAGTTTCTCCACTATTATTCCTGCTGAATGCGCTCCACTCTCCATTGTGAGCTACTCCCGCTGCTGCTGCTGCTGCTGCTGCTGCTGCTGCTGCTGAGAGGAACCTTGCAGGATGGGAAAATTGTGTTTTTTTTTAACCTGTTCTGAACTTTTCTCAGCCACACCAAGCCACACTGGATCTTTGGGTCCTTTTCTACTGAGACTACCTGGGCAGAGAGATCAGAAATTTGTGCAATGAGGGTTTTTTCTGGGCCTGGTACAGCTCTGCTTCCAAGCAAACCAAGGGCTTCATTGGAATAGAAAGTTCTGAACTGTGTCTCCTGCAAAAGCTGTGGGCTAGAAATTAGATGGGTGAAATTTGAGTGCCTGGGATACTTTCCAGCAATACAAAACCCCTTGCAGTCTAAACTCCCCTGGGAAATGAAGGGAGTGTCCATCCTCACCCCTACATGGCTACAGGGACCACCTCTATTGGGAAAACTCTGCAGAATAGCCCTGCCAGGCCCAACATTTGTGTGCTGGGTGCAGTTCTGCAGAGGGAGAAAATTCCAAATGGGGACTTTCAAAGTGTGAGAATTTTGGAGAATATTGCCTGGGAGCAAGACAGAGAGCTTAGCTTCCTACTGAGGGTTTGGAATGAGAAAGAGAATTTAGCCCCCACCTCCAGTCTGGTCTTGCCTCAACTCCAACTCCAATAGGAGGTCTTTTTAATCTGTCACCTGAAGTCTAGAGCTGTTGACCTTATTCATGCAAATGGGAAAGTTGAATGGTCCCAATCTGAGGAAGCAACTGTTAAGAACCTCTGACCTAAACTGAAGGGACTGGCTTGGAGTAAGGGCTATTCTCCCTTCATTGAATGAACTACTGTCTACAGGATTAACAAAGTGGAAACCTGCTAGTCCTATCTCAACAGACCTGGTCTCAGCTTACAGACTTTTATCAAAAGTCTCTGGAGAAAAACCAGAAAACCTCGTGGAGGAGCATAGGGACTGAAATGGAGAGGCTTACCTTGGGGAATGTCAGCTCTTATACAGAGTTGCCACTAGCTCTAAGTGGGAAAGAGCTGACTCTTTCACACAGACTGGCCCCTCACATGCAAAGCAAGTCTGAAAAACACAGCTACAAGCAGCAAACAGCCTAATAGCAACATAGAGATAGACCAGAGTTGGTTTTACATATCTTAAAGTGACCTATTTATGAACTTCCCCAATTAGACCCAGAACTGACAAAACCCGTGGTAGGCTTCATCCCACAACAAAGCTAGAACCAACTAGCCACACAATCAGTACACCTAATGAGGGATTCCTGGAGCCTCCAGACCCTGATGGGAACAATCCCACATCAAGGGGCAGCAAATGCACAGTCTCCCATACATACATATCCAGGATTACTCTTAAGAGTTTCCCTGCCTGAGAATATAACTCTACACACAAAGGAGCCTTCAGCATTTAAGACAAAACTACAACAAGAGGGTCAAAGAACCTATAAGGGATACTCTTGAATCACAGAGTTTAGGTGATCAGAAGCATTGGACAACTAACCCCAGCAAGACACCTATATCATAAAAGAGTCAAACTAGGAGACCTATCACACCTGCCTAACACACAGAGATCAAATGGGGCAATGTAGAATAATGTCCTCAGCAAAAGAAAATCAGAAATTCCCACAAAAAGAATTAAAAGAAATAGATGAAATGCAAGAAACATAAATACCAAATGCAGAGTTCAAAAGAATGATTACAAGGATGCTCAAAAACCCTAGGGGAAGAATAGATGATTTCAGTGATAACTTAAAGAGATAGTAAGCATTAAAAAGGATATAGAATCGACAAATAAGAACCAGTCAGATATGATAAATGCAATATCTGAAATGAAGAATATGCTGGAAGGGATCAATAGTAGATTAGATGAACAGAGGATCAAATCAGTGAATTAGAAGACAAGATGACAGTACACATTCAAAGAGAAAATGAAAAAGAAATGATATTTAAGAGAAATGAAGAAGGTCTAAGGGACCTTTGGGAAAACATCAAGCATAATGACATCTGCATCATAGGAGTGCCAGAAAGAGATGAGGGTGAGAGAGGGATAAAGACCATATTTGGAGAAATAATGGCAGAAAACATTCCCAACATAGTGAGGGAAAAGGTGACACAAGTTCAGGAAGGACATAGAGTCCCAATAAATATGAATCCAAAGAAACCTACACCAAGACACATTATAATTAAAATGGCAAAGCTTGAAGACAAAGAGAGAATATTAAAGGCAGAAAGAGAGAGACAGTCAGGTATACGCAAGGGAATCTCTATTAGAACACTATTAGCCAAAAGAGATTGGCAGGAAATATTCAGAGAAATTAAAACTAAGAACATGCAGCCTAGTTTGCTCTACCCAGAAAGACTATCATTTAAAATTGAAGGCCAACAACTGTAATAAAAAAATAAAACATTATTTTGTGAAAATAAATAAATAAATAAATAAAGTAAAATAAAGTTAAAGGTCAAATAATGAGTTTTCCAAAGTAAGGTTAAAGAAGTTCACTACCAACAAACCAGCATTGAAGAAATGTTAAAAGACCTTCTGTATGAAAAAGAAGAAAAAGAGAGAAAATCATAAGTACAATAAAATAACCTTAAATGTATATGAATCAAATGTTCCAATCAAAACATAAAATAGCCAAATGAATAAGAAAACATGGCCCATACATTATCTATCTACAAAAGACCCACCTCAGAGCAAAAGTTTTCCATAGGCAGAGACTAAAATGTATGGAAAAAAATATTCCATGTAAATTAAGTAAAAAAAAAAAAGAGAGAGTTGTAGATTCTTATATCTGACAAAATAGACTTCAAAACAAAGGCCATAAAAAAGATAAAAAAGGGCACTTCATAATCTTGAAAGGATTAGTCCAACAGGACATAAGCTTTGTAAATATATATCCAATACAGAAACACCTAAATGCATTAAAAAAAATTGGGGGACTTTAAAGAACATATTGACAACAATACTGTTATAATAAAGGACTTTAACACCACTCTGTCAACAATGGACAGATCTTCCATACAAAAAATCATTAAAGATATAATGGTATTGAACAAAACAATAGATCAAATAGATTTAATTGATATTTACAGAATATTTCACTCAAAAGAAGAAGTAGATACACTCTTCTCCAGTTCTCATGGATCATTCCAAAGATAGACCACATATTAGGCCACAAAACAAATCTTAACAAATTCAAGAAAATTGAAATCATATCAAACATGTTCTCAGAACACAAAGGCATGCAATTAGAAATTAACCTCAATAAAAAGACTCAAAAACATTCAAATGTTTAGAAGCGAAATAGAATATTATTAAATAATGAATGGGTAACCAGTGAGATCAAAGAGGAGATTAAAAAAAAAAACTGGAAACAAATGAAAATGAACATACAACAACTCAAAATCTATGGGACACAGCACAAGCAGTCCTGACAGGAAATTTCATAGCACTACAGGCCTACCTCAAGAAGCAAGAAAAATATCAAATAAACAATCTAGCACTACACCTAAAAGAACTACAAAAATAACAAACAAAACCCAGAGAAAGTAGAAGGAGGGAAATGATTGAGATCAGAGCATAAATCAATATGAGTGTAAAAAAGTACAATATAGAAGATCGATGAAACAGGAACTGGTTCTTAGAAAAGATAAACAAAATTGATCAACCTTTAAACAGACTTATCAGAAAAAGAGAGAGAAAGAGAGAGTGAGAGAGAGAGGACCCAAGTAAATAAAATCAGAAATGAAAAAGGAAATATAGCAACTGATATCACAGAAATATAAGGTATTGCAGGAAATTACTATGAACTACTATAAATATGCCAAGAAATTGGCCAACTTGGGAGAAATGGACAAATATTTAGAAACATATAATCTCCTATAACTGAATCAGGAAGAAGCAGAAAACTTGAATAGATCAATAATGATAAACATAATTGAAGCTGTAATCAAAAAATTCCTGGCACACAAAAGCCCAGGGCTCCACCAAAAAACTACTAGACCTAATAAGTGAACTTGGCAAAGTAGCAGGTTACAAAATTAATACTCAGAAATTGATGGCATTTTTATATACCAACAACAAGTGATCAGAAAGAGGAACTAAAAAAACAATTCCATTTACTATTGCAACAAAAAACATAGGGTACCTATTAATAAATTTAACCAAGGAGGTAAAGGAACTGTACTCTGAAAACTGTAGTCCACTGAAGAAAGAAATGGAGGAAGATACAAAGGAGTAGAAGCATATATCATGTTCATGGATTAGAATAATTAATATCATTAAAATGGCCATTCTACACAAAGCAATCTATACATTCAAAACAATACCTATTAAAATACCAATGGCATAATTCACAGAACTAGAACAAATATTCCAAAAATTTATATGGGACAACAACAACAATAAAAAAAAGACCCTGAATAGCCTCAGGAATCTTGCAAAACAAGAACATAGTTGGAGGTATCAGAACTCCTGATATCAAACTATACTATAAGTCCACTATAATAAAAACAGCCTGGCACTGGCATGAGAACAGAAATATAGAGCAATGGAACATAATACAAAGTCATGGAATAAACCCACATCTGTATGAGCAGTGGATATTTGACAAAGTTGGCCATAGCATACAATGGAGCAAAGGTAGTCTCTTCAATATATGGTGTTGGGAAACCAGGACTGGTACCTGCAAAAAAATGAAACTAGACCACCAACTTACACCATGCACAAAAAAATGAAATCAAAATGGATTTAAAAAAATCTTTAATTAAGTCATGATACCATAAAAATCCTAGGAGAAAACACAAGGAGTAAAACCTCAGATATTCATCACAGAAATATTTTTGACAATATATCTCCTAAAGCACTGGAAACAAAGCAGAAAATAAACAAATGGAACTTTATCAATTTAAAAAGCTTTTGTGCATCTAAATAAACCATCAAGACTGGAAATCCAGCAAGACTGGAAACACACTGTATGGGAGAACATTTCTGGCTATGATATATCTGACAAAGGTTTTGTCTTCAAAGTATGCAAAGAGCTAATGCAACTCAATGACAGGAAGACAAACAATCCAGTTAAGAAATGGGCAAAGGATCCAAATAAACACTTCTCCAAAGAGGATATGCAGAGGGCCAGTAGACATATGAAAAAATGTTCAACAGCATTAATCATCAGAGAAATGCAAATACCTCAATGAGATACCACCTTACACCTTTCAGAATTGCTGCCATCAATAAATCGGCAGACAACAAGTGCGGGTGAGTATGTGGAGAAAATAGAACCCTAGTGAACGCAGGAATGCAGGTTGGTCCAGCCACTGTGGACAACAATATGGATTACCCTTAAAAAATTAAATATGTACCTTTCTGTTGACCCAGTTATTCTACTTCTAGGTAGAAAAAATATATGCATACCTAAATGTATAGCAGTGGTATTTATAATAGCCAAGATTTGGAAATAGCCTAATTGTCCATCAGTGGATGAGTTGATAAAGAAGCTGTGGTATAATTATACAATGGAATACTATGCAGTAGTAAACAAAAAAAGAAACTCTTAAATTTTGCAACAGCATGAATAGACCTGGGGAAAATTATGCTAAGTGAATCAAGCCAGTAGGTGAAAGAAAAATACCACATGATCTCACTTGTAGGTAGAATGAACACAATAAACTAACAAACAAGATAGCAACAGAATCTTAGATACATAGAACAAACTGACAGTTGCTGGAAAGGAGGGGGACAGAATGAAAGATAGTGAAAGGATTAACCAAGAACATTTATGTACAAACCATGCACAGGGACCACAATATGGGGATTGGCTTGGGGTGTGGGGAGAGGGTGGAGGTGGGAGAATGAGGGCAAGGAGAGAAAAATGGAAACAATTGTAACAGCTTAAAAATTTAAAAAAAAAAAAACGTGAAGAAGCAACTAAGGCGAAGGGACATTTACACTATAATTACTGAGAGTCCGTGAGAATTATTGAAGAGTTTTAGTCTGGGAAAGGCATACTAAGCTAACATGTGTAACTCTCTGAAGATATTCAAACACACTTGCTCTGGCGTGGCCAAGGTGAGTCTTTGTTTAGCAGTGGTACCAAACCATACAGCAGTCTGAAGAAGACAAGGGACATGTGTTCCTGCTTTGGCAAGGCACTCCTCATGAGCAGTGATTCAAGCCACACACTGGTCCCTGAGGTGATAACCATGGGGGAAGCCTAGCCTGCCTGTTAGCATCTGCACTTCCTTTCCCTAGCAACAAGGGACTTAGTTTTTGAATTGGCAGCTGAAAGTCAGCTCCCAGTTGGATAAAGCTTTCTCTCCCAAGTGCTTACTTGTAAAAAAAGATACACCTCAAACTAAATTTGAACTTTATTCCTTTCGTTTCCACTTGCCTAGAACAATAGTGTGATTAATCTATTGCTGGTAGTGTGTTTTCATATTTTCTGTGTATAATATGCACCCATGTTTTGGCCTAAACTTTCAGGAAAAAATATCTTTCATTTAATTTTTTAATTCAAATTTATGTATTTATTTATATTTAGAAACAAAACTGATTATAGTATTCCAGGGCATTATTTTGCATATGGACATTGTTATTATTTTCTAGAGTTATACTTTTAACACATAAGCAAAATTAAAAGAATTAAAAGCATTTATGTAGATACAGAATTAGTACTACCCATGTATAATGTGCATCCTTATTTTTCCCTCAGAAATTTTGGCAAAAAAGTGTGCATTATACACAGCAAAATATGGTATTTCTTTATTAGCTCAAGAGACATCCTATAATATACTGACTTGTGAAAGTCCTGCCTTAAACTTGTTTTAAATAAATTGTTGGAAATGACAAAATCAGTCTCTGAGCATAATTTAGTGATCAAAGCAAAACAAAACAAAAAAAGACAGTCAGATGGAAGAGATGCATATGAGAAGGTAAATTGGTGGGCGGGTGTTTAGGTACTAAACTTTCATGACATTACCAGGCATGTCACCTTCTCAGCACCTATATGTGTTCACCAACCAAGAAGCTCTCCAAATCTCATTGTTCAGAAGTTTTTATAGAGCTTTCTCCAGCCCTCTCCTCTCCCTTTTCTAGTGCAGTTTGGTAAGTGGAACTGAAAGTTTCAACTTTCATCACTTGGTCTTTCTGGTGACCTGCCTCATCCTTAAGTAACCTCATTAACATAAACTCAGCAAAGATAAAAGGGGCCATTATGAATAACATAAAACACTCCTTTCATCCAGGAAATTTCAAGGATGTTTGGAGCCCTGTACTAGAATCAGAAACAAAGACTATATATATATATATATATATATATATATATATATATATATATATAATTTCAAGTACACTTGTCTCTCAAATGCTTATTGGTATCATATGCATAAGCCTGAAACAGAACTTTCAAAATACTATTTGAATGTTTATTATGAAAACTGGGGTAATTATAATATTTATTATCTCAACACAACACCATATCACAGAAACATATCTGTGCCTTTCCATGCACACACACACACACACAATTTTTAAGTGATGGAGTGACTTTCAGTCACTATGGCCATGTGTCCTCCCCATATGAAATTTTTATTTTTTGTTTTATGACACTAAATAAAATAAGAAAAAATAGGTTTGTGTATGTCTTCAGCATGTACTATATATATGTAAATCACTGAATCATTAACCTCTTAAACTAAGAAAAACATTCTTCCTCCTAAAATTAATGCCCATTTTCCTTTAAAATGAAGTTTGCAGTGATTATAAGATACATATATAGTTCTTACTTAAAACTACATTAATAAAAACATGAGATTTGATTTTAAATATCTATGGTTTAGAAGGAATATAGATATTCAGTAATCATATATTTTATAGACCACTCATTTGGAAAAATATCAGATATAATTTCAAAATATACTTCTCCATTAATCTTAATGGCAGTTGCTAATGAAATATCCTCCACAAATAGCCTGGGAATCTGAATGAGTGGCAAAAAAACTGGGAGAAATTAGTTGATAAATGCAATTACAGAAGAGCAGACTTTTAAATAAAAGCACAAAGTAGACATGTAGTGTGAGCAGTACAATTTGTCTTGTGCTGAAAGGACATTTCTTTGAAATAGTTACACAACTATTGATGATTTGACACCAGACAAGGGGATGGCTGAAGCTATTTGGAGCTATTTGCTGACCTACAAGATTGCATTTATATGGCTACAAACTTGCTCAGTCCCTTCTCAAACTGGAGCAAATCATTCCAGCTCTTTTTTATTCAACCATATTGACTGCAAACAAAAAGTCAGCCAGATATTTCCCCAGCAAAATAGGTTTATTCAGGACCAACAAGGTAGTGCAATCTAGAGCATACAACCATGGAGGATCAAGTGCAAGTTCAATGAAATAAAGAAGAGGAAGCTCTTTTACAGATGGGAAAGGAAGCTGGGAAGGTGGATTACAGTTTATCATTAGTTTGCTTTGCTAGCAATGTAGGGTGACAGAGCCCCTCCTTTTTGACTGACCTCCTTACTTCACTCTAAATGAGATTTATCTCCACCTGGTCAGCTGAATAATCAATTTAAAAACAATAAAAAATGTTGATATTACCTCTGATCGGTTAATGGATTCTATTATTGCTGAATGGCTTAAAATTTCTTCATTGAATATCACAACATCAAAATTATATATTTGTACCCAACTTATGTCTTTCACTAGATGGATGTTGTAGCCATCAACTATGTAAATGCCTTTTCCCTACAGTTGGCAATGACTTTTTAAAAGTCTTCAAAGAATTGTCTTTTTTTTTTTAGCTACCTTAGCGTACTAAATTCTGTTTTTGTCAAGTCTATATATTTGCTAGAAATATGTAAGAAATAGAGGTTAGAGGAACACAGTGATCTGATCCAAGTGCCTTTATTTGATGCTGCGCTGAGAGGCTATCTGAGTCTGGGTCGACTTCAGCACTAGGGGAAGGCAAAAGTGGGATTTTTAAAATTTTTTAATTTTTTTTTTAGTTTATTCAGTACAGTTTCTATCCTTTATTCCCATTCCAGCCCACCTACCCATCCCTCCCTTTCTCCCTCCCATTTCCAACCCCCCTAGTTTTGTCCATGTGTCCTCTATATTTGTTCCTGTAAACCCTTCCCTTCTCCCCTGAAATTGATTTTTAAAAGACAAATACCATATGATCTCACCTTTAACAGGAACTTAATCAACACAATGAACAAGCAAGCAAAATATAACCAAAGACACTGAAATTGAGAACAGGTTGACAGTGACCAGAGGGGAGAGGGGAGGGGATTATAGGAGAAAAGGGTGAAGGGTTTGCAGGAACAACTAACTATAAAGGACACATGGACAATAACAACGGGGGTGGAAACAGGGGAGGGAGGTGGGGAGGGCCGGGGTGAAAAGGCAAAAAACTTTTCTTGAACAATAAAAAATGTTATAAAAAACAAAAAATGAGGGGTTTGTGGGTGGATAGGGGAGGGGTTAGTCTCTTATTCTTCTGGGTGGGTGCCTCAGGATTCCAGGATGTGAACCTGGACAATGGGTTAGGTAAAGGGTGCACTCTTCCCAGGTACGGGAAGGTCAGTCTGACCACTGGCTATTGTGTCTGGCACAAGGTGTCTATTGTGGGAGGTGGGAGAGAGTTTCAGTTAAGCAGGCTACCAAGCAAGTCAGGACAATTAAGTCATAGGCAGTTGAGAGGGTTGGAAACTGGCCTGACTGGGTCATTAGCAGTCTGGTGGTTGGGGATCTGGCCTGACCCTTTCAGTGGTCACCTTTTGTCACTTAGTACAAGGTCGTTTTAATATAAATAAACACCATTTCTCCAAAAGAAATAGAAATATACTCTACAAACCACAAATATAAATGTATACATTATTAAAAAAATAAACTGTCAGAGAAATCATTAAATTTCAAAAATTTTAAAAAACATTAACATCTCACTACATGCAATCTGCTGAATAAAGCCATTCTAAATTAGGTTCACTCTTCCTAATGATCCTTTGCTCTTCCAAATTCATTTTTTCTAGAGCAGAGCTTGAATGTATTATTGAAGATAATATAACAAAATGACAAAAAAGCATCAATTTCTTAGACACCTGTTATTTATAACTTTAAAAAGTGTGAGAACAGATGCAGTGTCTATTCTGATTCATTAAGGTTTGGTAGAAAACATAATCCATAAATGGTACACACAGATTGACCTTGAAAAAAGTAACTTCATAGTAGACTTTCATATTCTCTTTGATAAAGACTTTTGTTTTATCTTCACACATTTTAATACAATCAGTCAATTAATGAATGTATGGAAAGTGTTTCCCTGATACATAAAAATGGAAGGAGAAATGAATACTTTATTATATTGTATTTTACAAAATGCATGGCTTAAATATGATTTGCCAAGCATTTTATTTAAAGTGTGTCAACTAGCAGATTTTTAATGTCACAGGTCAAATGCTCACCAGATTGATGCCATTTTCTGCTCTGTCTGTTCAAGACTTATCTTCCAAAGAAAAATAAGTGAGAGATCTCTCTCAGATGTGAAATGATGCATATCAAACTCAGTTTTCCAAAGGCCAATAATAAAGAAACCTCAAAAGGTATAAACAGTACAGTGTGAAATGGGATACTGAGAGACATTGAGAAGAGAAATCATGTTACCTTTACCACTCTACTACGGCCAGAGGGGTCAGGATTGAGAATAGACACTTGCTGTGCAAAACTGTGATTAAGTTCCATCACCTCAGTACCTTGTCTTCCTGGAGTGTGAAGAATGAATTTGCTTCACTGACAGTAGCTCTTTTATATTCAATACAAAAAATAGAATTCTGAATAAGCAACTGCCAGGTGATTTTACAAATTATAAGTTAATACCAATAAATTTAATAATTAAAAAATGTACACTTATTTTAAAATTCTGTAAGCCCTTTTATTTAATATTTAAATCAACATCTATTGGTATGATAAATAACAAAATATGTGGTTGCCAGGCTTTTTTTTTTAAATGGATTACCTGATTTTATAATACTTTGGGAAAACTATACTCCTTAGAATGACTTCATACACTTAATTGTGAATAAAAATGAAATGATTAGAGGTAATCACCATTTTTAAAAAATATATGAAACCCATTATGCCAAATGTAACACCAAAATTTCACAATTCAGAAAGGATGCACTCATAGGCAGCTTTCCTTTTAAACAGCCTGCAGCCACCTCTTGAAGGCTGACGTCATTCTGATGATTCTTTGCCGTGTAAACACTGTCACTGTAGGGCTGTTCTGAATGGAGCCTGAGATACCAAAATGAGGAAGGACAATTTCTAGGCCTTGCTGTGTTTGGAGAAAATGAGGTCAATATCATCCTTCGACATGAGGATGCACGGGCCCATGCCCCTGACACAGGGACTGCCAGGGAGAGGGGAGCGGTACTGGGCATTACTTTTGTCCTTTTCCCGTGTGAACAGTATGAGGAATAATCTAAGTGGGTAAGACAATTTAGCCTGGAAACAGGGTAAAAGATTAAATTTCTTGCTCTTTTTCTCCCCTTCGCCAATTAAAACCCATCTACTACCCTGAAGGCAACAACCTGTCTTTGAGATTCAATTTTTTTCTTCTGGGGAAATACAAACATTAACTTCATCTTTATTTAATAGCAGTAATCTTTAAAATATAGCACATATACACAATTTCAATGACTTTGTAGCAGCTTTCTAATTTTTCTCAGCACCCGCAGAGAGTAACATAAATGCTGACATTGAACTAGTCAGGTTACTATCATATCTAAAATATCATATTTTTTGTTCATTCAGTAGCTTATTCAGTAGCTCAGTCAGTCTTCAGAATTTTCATTCAATAAGAATTAAGTATCTGTCAGACATGTAGATATCCACAAAAAGAAGATAGATAATATATGGTATGTAACTTCGAGGCATTTAGTTCAGAGAAAAGGTAAAAATGTGAGCAATCGAAATAATGACTCAAAATTAGATTGTTTAGGGTGTGAGAAAAATGGAACCAGATTTCTAAAACCCTAAATCCTATTTTTGTAGGCTACATATTTACCCACACATAGCATATACACATATATGCCAGTTAAGAAAACCAACCCTGGCTGGGTGGCTCAGGGGGGTGGAGTGCCATCATGTGGACAAAAAGGTTGAGGTTTGATTCCCGGTTAGCGCATATACCTAGGTTGTGGGTTTGATCCCCAGTTGGGGCACCTATGGGAAGCAACTGATCAATCTCTCTCCCCACCCTGTTCCTCTCCCTCTCTCAAATCAATAAAGCATATGTTGAGGTGAGGATTAAGAAAAAATAAAACAAATAGCGTCTCCTTGAGCTTTATTGACTAACATCATTTTGTCTAAAAGCTCAAAAACAGACTCATGGTGATTGACATTGGAACACAGAATATTTTTCTGTGAGAATAGTGATCATATTAGGGCCAAGAGCAAAACAAGCCAAATAGTTTTCTTTTGCTAACTTTTAAAAAACATACAGTTGTACTTCAGCCCTTTATATTTCAAAACAATGATCATAAGAAAATGTCTGCCCAAAAAGAACATTGTATGCAGAAAGAAAATGCAAACACAGGAGAGCCAGGAAGATTTGCTTTCTTTGTACAGTGGTGAATTTCAATCCCTACCCTGGACCATTAAGACAGAAGGATGGCACACAGGCCCCATCTTCTGTGTTTATTATGTCTCAGGAAAGGAAGTGTCTATGAGACAATGAGACAGGAGAGCAAGGGATTAAGAAAGAGAGAGAGAGGGGTGGAGTATCTTGAGACTTCTTAGCTGAGGCAGCCTGAAAACTTCCCATTTCTAAAGCTTCCTATAAAGAAAAAAAAAAGTCATACAAGAGACCATTTGAAAGGTAAAGTTGACCAAGGTACTTCCATAATTTAAAGACTTACTCTTAACCTACTTTTAAGTACAATGGAATAAGAATGGGGCTTGGGAGAGAGATGTGCCCTGCTAAAAGTTCAGAAGTTATAACAAAAACATCTGCAAAGTGTTGTGGTGGGGGGGTCAAGGGGGATTATAGATTAATTTTGTGTATGGGGATCAAGAAAACCTACAAGGAAGTGATATTTCACAAAAAGCATCCCTAATTCTTCAAAGATATCCCAGAACAGCACTGATCATATCGGCAATCAAGTCCTAGAAACATCTCTGTGAAGCTACTTAGTAGCTTACTTGTGCTGTGGTATATAGTAACTTCCATTATTTTAAGATACACCAATGTGAAAACAGTTTACTAAACAAAAACAAAGTCATAGCAATGTGATCTGGAAAGCAGTGAATGGTGTCACACAGCTGGAATGTGCTGTCTTTTCTTGGATAATTTTTATTTATATGCACTTTAATTAAAATTTCCCAGTTAGTGCTTAGTAATAGTTGTGTGTACTGCTACACTGAACACTAAAAGCTATTCAGAACTGCTTTGGCAGTGTCTGTGTCATGATGAAACCACTAGATATATTCGCCTTTGCTCTGCTTCTGATTCTGCCACCAGGACACTCTGTATATGAAGATGAAATGTGTCATGGACTGAGGGCAGAGTTGGTATAAGGAAGTCTCAACTCCAGCCCCACTTGCCCTTCTAGGTTTGAAATTGGGTAAGCCATGTCATTTCCCTGCCTTTGCTTCTCCTTCACAAAGTTGTGATCTCAAAATTAAATAAAACAAGATATATTTTATATTCTCATAAACAAGTGATATTAGTAGAAAAGAATTTGAAATATTGACATTTTCTTTCCAAATTTTTGAACTATAAGAAATTACAGAATATTAAGAAGATATGTAAAAGATGGTATATTATATAAGTTTTTGGAAATAGATGAGATTATAAATACTGCTAGTTTAAAGTCTGTCAATATATTCATTCAATGTCTATTTCCATTATTAGCATTTTATTTATTAAATAAGTATAATTTTTTGTTCTGGTTTGAAGTATTGAAAAAGGAGAAGAAAAACAGAGAACGATACCCATTATGATTGCATTTTTTAACAAAATCCAGTGGAAACACACAATTCAATATACTGTGGCTTTATTTTTATTCTATTTTAATTTACAATTTTGATTTTATTTTGCTCACATATTTTAATTTTAATTGTTATTTTAAAGAGTAGAAAGATGTTTATATAATTGGAAGCATCTCATAAAAATTGGGCTAAAGTTGATAACTAGAAATAATGATAGAATTATGATGATTTTGATGCTAATAAGTATGACAGAAATTTGTACTTCAACAATTGAAATAAAATTTAAAAAACGTATGATGATTTTCAGCAAAAATAATTAAAATAATATTTGTAATTAATTTTTATGCAGCTGAGTCATATTGTAGACACAAATTTATAAGTCTAAATATTAAACAATGTGATTTTTCTATACCATCCACAATTATAAAATAAAATAGAAAATAAAACACAGGCCTCTCATTTTATAAGAAGCTTAGAAGTATTCAAAAATGAAATAAATCGGCTTCTGGTTTCCAGTTCCACACATAAGAAGCTTGGAAGTTACCACTCTATCCTAACAACAAGTAGGGGAAAAAAAGGAAGGAAAAATCAACAACTCTTCTTGGATTCTTAAGAGAAGAGAGGACATAGGACAAACCACTGCCCCCAGAATTGGAGAGGTACTGGAGGATAAAGGGAATTACTGCTTATTGGAAATAAACATAAACTTCCACAGGACCCAGTGCAGGCCAGGAAAACCTGTATTATAATTTATGAATTGCTGGAGTCTCAAGGTGGAAAACATTGAGAAATAAAACTCCAGGGGACCCAGTCATAGACGAGCTCTGACAATATTGTGAGATTTACCTCCAAGAGCTTAATCACATTCTCACAGAAAATATCAGCACCCCCCCAAAAAAAAAATCCCCTGATACTTCCAGTGGGAAACAGGGCAGGGAAGCCCCTGTGAAATAGGCTAGAGTATTATTCTTCTTAATAGGGTTTGCCTTTAGGAGAAACTGGGTAATCAGAGCTAACCTGTTGCTGGGGTATTATGAGAGCATAACACACCTGCAGGAAGGGAAATACCAAAATCCAGCCCATTCTAGCCTTCCATGTGGGAGAAGGGAAATACCATCTCCAGCCCATTTGGGCCATCCTATCCCAGGTAAGGGGAAGAGAAAAGACTGAGCATCACTTCTGAAGTTCACAGTCCACAGTTCATAGGTTTGCTAAAATTATGAAACTTAATTATAGGACTACACAATGCTTCCCCTACACCTTACCACCACATTACTAAGGCCTATTTAAGCAGTGCCTGCTACCAATTACACCATGTACTGCTATTAAGAAAAATTACAAGCATACTAAAAGGTAAAAAAAAAAAAAAAAACCCATAATTTGAAGGGAGAGAGCAAGCACAGATGACCATTGTCATTGACACATGGAGAAGATTGCTGTGCACCTCACACCAGTGCATGCATGTTGGTCAAGCTAATCACACCCTAGATATCCTTGAGTTAATGCACCTTTGACTAATGGACTTAGAGCTGAAGTCAGCTAAGTCTTCATTAGCCTGTTATAATTCATATAAAACAGTATTAAGACATTGTATTCGTTTTCTCAGGCTGCTATAAAATGTACCATAAACTAGTTTGCTTGAACAATAGAAATATATTCTCTCACAGAAGTCTGAAATTAATATGTTGGCAGGGTTGCTCCATTCTGAGGATTGTAGGACAAATCTGTTCTACCCCTCTCTTCTAGCTTCTAGTGCTTTTCTGGCAATTTTTGTCATCCTTTGCTTATACATGGCATGTGCAGTATGTCCTCATGTTGTCTTCTTTCTTTCTGTGTCTTTTTTCTTCATATAATATTTTTTTGTGTGTGAGGACATCTGTCATACTGATTAAGGGACCACCCTATTCCAATGTGAACTCATCTTAACCAGTTACATCTGCACTGACTTTATTTCCAAATAAGGTCTTATTCTGAAGTACTGGAGGCTAGGACTTCAATATGTGACTTTTAAGAAAGTATAATTCAACCCTTAACGGGCATTTTCACTATCAACTTCTCACCCAACATCTATTAAAATTAGAAGAATAGGGCTCCATTTACTTGTATGTTCCAAGCTTAAATTAATATTTAAGATTACTTTTGCATTGTTCTCACTGATGAGTGCATGCATATGTTATATATACACACATGTATATAAACACATATATACATATATCACATATAAATATAATAGAATACATAAAAGTATTATTTGTTTTTCTTCTTGACCTTAATAAAGCTGTTAATGTGCCCTTTCAGTATTGTTTGTTTTTGCTAGAGGAAAGAGCTATTTTTATGTAAATAAACAAAACAAATAAAATTAAAGATTTCTTAATGGAAAAATCTGCTCTAGTACAATCCACTATTTAGTCACCATTAGTAGAAATACATGTAATTCTCAGATTTTAATGACACATATTTTATATTAATATATAAGATTTATTTGCTATGTAATTATAATAAAATCTTATTTTTTGCACATAGAAGAGCTCATTAGTCAGGACTCAACCTAATGTTTTTTTAGATATATTCATTCTTACATTCTTAAATACCTTAGTTATGAAAAGTAGAACATATTAAGATAATAAATTATTCCTGGGCTTAAAATGTCATTTGATGGCTTGCCCTTCAGAACCTATTTATTAGCAGTGAAGACTGTTGGGAGCTGCCCTGCCTGGTTTCAGAAGCTGTACCTCCCCCAAGGCTAAGGTTGAGGGAGTGACCTTGGACTGTAAGCCACTAAGGAAACAAAACTTATCTCCCTGGCTGGAGCTCCGCTTCTGCTCCTTTTACTGCATCCATAACTGGCCCCCAATGCTTGGTCAGTTAGCCAATGACGGGTAAGATTCCCCAAGGGGGGAAACGTCCTAAGACAAGCACAATCACATGGGAGGCCCCCAAGGAAGGACTTGGGGGGCTACAGCAAAAGGGGGAGATGGACCCTCGCCCCTCGGCTTTGACAAAGCCTGAGTCCTCATACTGTCTGCAAGAAGTCTCCGAATCTCTTGGCTGCCTTACTTCCCCTGCCTGACTTAAGCCTGAAACAATGACAGAGGGTGGTGCAGCCCTATGCTGGAAAGGGTGGGTTCCCTAGGGCAATCAGGCCTAAAAAAGAATCTATAAAATCCTGTGAAACCTGCTTTGTTTAGAATGCTCTCAATTAAATAAGGGTCCAAGCAAGAAGTGAGTTTCTTCCTCAAAAGTTTTATTGCTCTTTAGCTATCTGACCCTGACTCAAAATAGGCCCTGAGAGTTCTTTGTTATCTATTGTTTAATCCTTATTGTCTGACAATGATTAATGTGCTTTACCTGTTTTCTTGTGCAAATGAATCCAATAAAAGCCCATTGAGGAAAAGTTTCTTGGCCCTTCTCTTTTGAGAGATCAGCCACCTTTCCTCCTCAAGCAGATCGTGTCTTGGTAGACTTATTCTCATCTGTGGGGGCCAAAGGGGCCCTGTGAGCAGACCCCCCCACAGAAGACTACTCTCAATACCAACTCCTAGTTCTCTACAATACTAATGTAAATTATTAATAGATAACATTAAGACAACTATTTAATCTACCAATGACAAAATTAGGTTGTTGTAATTATTTCATTCACAGGTGCAAAGATATTAATACAAATGAAGTAAGATTGGAAATTTCTAAACTGAAAAGTGATTTTCCATATTAAAAGAGTATAAATACTCTATAGAATTCAGTTCAAGTTTCATATATTTACTCAGTCTATTGCCAAAGGGAGTGTGGAAAAAGAAAATTTATTTGAGAAGAAAATTAAACAATCACTTGGGGAAGTTGATTGAATGTTGACAAGTGTTAGTTAGTTTCTCCTTTAATTTATGGCTTTAATCACAGAATGTGGGCCAGAGGTGGGAAATGTGCACATACTTTAACCAATATGCCAAGTTTCACAGGGTTTAATGTTAAATTTTGGTCACCCGAAATATTCAAACTATATTCAAAGTTCACTCATTTATTCATTTACCCATTAAATAATTACTGAAAATTTACTATGTACAGTGCTTTGGAGGTCTGATT
This sequence comes from Trachops cirrhosus, assembly GCA_028533065.1. NCBI lineage: Eukaryota > Metazoa > Chordata > Mammalia > Chiroptera > Phyllostomidae > Trachops > Trachops cirrhosus. The sequence continues at coordinate 59,833,321 of CM052549.1, forward strand.
GCCCCAGCAGTTAGTAATATAATGGGAGTTCATAGCAGAAGATTTTATTCTGAAGGGCTTCAAGAAAGGCTTTCCAGAAAACAATATATCTATAATAAGTCTAAAAGAATGGCTGGGAATTAACCCGGTAAAGTAGTTGGAATAGGGGAGAAGATGTTGAATGGGATAAGGAAATGTATGTTTCAGACTGAGAAAATAACTACAAAGACCTGGAGCAAGCAAGAATGTGACACATTTTGATTTCCGCTAACTGGCATGAAAATGTGAGGTGGAACATGATGCAAATGTTACCTAACAAAGTGGGATTTGGCCACCTGCTGCCACACACAGACATAAAATAGAGATTGGTGAGGAAGGAAAAAAGTGTTTATTAAAAGATTGCCCATTTTGGGGGAGTTAGAGACTCCCCCGCTCCAGGTCAATCTCTTCTGCAAAATACAAAAAGAATGTAGCCACCCTCAGAAACAGTCAGTGTCTAGACATCCCGCTCTGTTCTCACATCTCCTCTGGGACCCAGGGCAGTTACCCAAATGGGTCTTCTCCCTGGAATGCACACTTGTGGAGCCAGCATTGCCATTCCTCGCCGCAGCTTTTTTCCTTTCCGGAGACCCAGAGCCTGCTGCCAGATCACTGCAGCTGGTCAAGCAGGGGCTCCGTCCATGGGGTCCCCGGGCACTCAAGGCTGCTTGTGCCCCCAGGGACAGCGAGCATTCTGCCTGTGTCCATGCGCTAAGGAGAAGCGCGGTCCAGGACCCATGCTGTGTGGTGCTGTGCCACAGTGCCCCTTCGGTCCACCGCCAGGAAGGTAGGTGGCCCAATGCGGGACTGGTCTGCGCCAGGCGGCTCCTGACTGGGCCAGCAGGGTCAAGAAAAAAAAGTGCAAGTTTCTGCCTGCCTTCCACTTAAAAGTCTGGGCCCAAAACCCTGTGAATCGAAGCCAGCGTCCATTACACTAGTCAGCCTGCACAGGGCCTCTGCCCCTTCCCCTGAGGCCAAGATCTGCAAGGGGGAAGTTTTTCATGCACACAGCTTCCAGAATCACATGCAGTGGGACTGGTTTCTTTACCCTTTTACTTGTGGGTATGGAAATCTGTCACATCCGCTGCCTCTGGTGCTTCCCTACCACCTCTGGTGCTTCCCAACCTGCCTCAGGGGTCCCTTCCCTCTGCTCAGTGATCTGGCCAGATAACCGCTGTGGCACCAGTAGTCACACAGCAGTGCAGTCATGTAAAGATCATTAGAATGTATAGTGATTGAAATGAAAGCAATCAAGGAGTTTTTACCTGTGAAGAGTGTAAGCAGGTTAGTATTTTAGACAGATCACTCCAGCTATAGAGTGGAGCATGTGTTAAATGCAAAAATCGCTAGAGGCTGGAAGACTACATAGTTGTTGCTGTAAAATATAGCAGAGGTGTTTTGTGCCTGGATAGTAGGCTATGAAGAACAAAGGCAGAGGAAGCAATGGTTATAAACATACATATTTGGTGCTAATTTTTTGTTTTGTTGGGGTGAGTGGGAAAAGAGAATTTAAGTTAAGAAATATATGAGCTTTGTAATTTTGGAAAGAAGTGATAATTCTATCCAAATCAAGAATGACAATTGCAACCTGTAGATTCAGGCAGAAAAGGAGTTTTGCACATCTGCATTCTTTTGTCTCAGTCTGTTTGGGTTCTGTTACCAAGTGTAACAGACTGCTGGCTTGTAAAAAGTAGAAATTTATCTCTAACATTTGTGGAAGTTGGGTATTCCAAGATCAAAGCACCAGCAGATTCCATGTCTAGTGAGGTCCTGCTTTCTGGTCCATAGGAGGCATATGCTAGTAGTAACCACACGTGGCAGGAAAGACAAGGGAGCTCTCTCAGACCTTTTATACGGGCTGTATGATCACCTCCCAAAGGCCCCATCTCCAAATACCATCACCTGCAGGTTTGGATTTCAACATATGGATTTTGGAAGGAAACATACACTTAAACAATAGCAATCATGTTCTAAAACAATGCCATGATTTTGAAAATTATATATGTGTGTATGATGTTGATATTGGGTTCAAAAATATTATCACTAATAAGAATGCCACAGTTTTGGCAAATGATCCTCAGTTTTCTCATTTGGTTAATTGGCCTCACTACATAGTCCCATATTCTCTCCAATCTTTCTTATGCAGCAGTTCACTGTAACTTTTTGTTTTATAAAATGCTTAATAATTTACATATTATTAAATTCACATATTGTGAGTATACAATCAATATTTTCTTACTAAATTTATATAATTGTGCAATTACCATAATCCAGTTTGAGAACATTCTAACTCCTCAGAAAGTTGCCTTCACTAATTTTCAGTTAATCTCCACTCCCAAATCTCACTCAATACAATCAATAATCTGTTTCTGGGTGTATAATTTGCCTTTAATGGACATTTGATATGAATTGAACCATATAATATGTAGTCTTATAAATCTAGCTCTTTTCACTTAGCATAATGTGTTTGGATTCATACATATTGTGGCATGTATCAGCAGTTAGATCCTTTTTCTATTGCTGAATATTATTCCACTGTGGGGATAAACTGCATTTTGTTTTCCATTTATCAGTTGACTGACAGGTTTTTCTTGCTATTACAACCAAATGCTACAAATATTTGCCTGCATATCTTTATGTGTTTATATGTTCTGATTTTCTTTGACCCTAGAAATGGAGTTGGTGTATTGTGTGGTAAGTTTGTTTGATTTTCTGAGAAACTGCCAAACTGTTTTGAATAATGGCTTTACCATTTTTACATTCTTTTCAGAAATGCATGAGAATTCTAATTTCCCCACATGTAGCCAATGCTTAACACTGTCTGTCATTTCATTGTAGCCACTCTAGGAAGAGTGAAATAACATTTCAAAGAGGTATTAGTTTTCATTTCCACAATCACTAATTACATTGAGCACCTTTTTTTTATATTAGTCACTTGTCTGTCTTTTTGAAAAATGTCTAATAAATTATTTTACCCATTTTAATATTTGTGTTGTTTTCTTACTATTAACCTATAAATGTTCTGCATGTATATCCTGAATACATGTCCTTTACCAAATATAGAATTATAAAGCTTCTAGGATGAAAAATAGAAGAAAAGCTCCATCTTTCATTCCAGAAGTTTTATAGTTTTAGCATTCTTATTTTGTGTTAATTTCTATGTATATTGTGAGGGTAGCAGTCTCAGTTTTTCTTTTCTTTCATTTCCCAGTATGGTTTTTTTTTAAAGATTTTATTTATTTATTTTTAGAGAGGGGAAGGGAGGGAGAAGGAGAGAGAGAGAAACATCAATGTGTGGTTGCCTCTCATGTGGTCCCCACTGGGGACCTGGCCCGCAACCCAGGCATGTGCCCTGACTGGGAATCGAACCTGCGATGCTTTGGTTCGCAGCCCGCGCTCAATCCACTGAGCTACG
>CM052549.1:59855862-59897714 GCA_028533065.1 Trachops cirrhosus
CTCTTCCCCTGTCCTTCCTCCTCTTGCTTGTGACCCACCCTCTCCTTGTATGTTCACATTCTCTCTCAGCAGGGAGCATGTAACCATGTGTGTCTAGCATCTACTGTGGCCCATGGCAGACTGCGTGGGCTCCAAAGGACTAAGCTTCAATATAAAGCAGAAACTCTGTTCACTGGCTTCTGGTTTGACCTTCCTGAAAATAAGGTAGGACTTTTTCCATGACAGAATGGATGGGGAGGGCAGCCTTCCACACAAATAAAACATCTTGCCATACCACAATCTCCTGTGCAGGGGCCCTTGGAATATTTTCCTCGTGATCCCATGGAGGAGCCTGATTTCCACCAACAACAATTGTTATCCTCAAGGAGAAAAGAAAATCACAGTTTTTCTGGAATCCTGATAGAATAAGAAACCCAGAAACATCTACTGAGGGCTTAGATTATCCATATGGACCATAAAATCTGTTTCAAATTGCTGGCCAGAATCAGGTGCCATGGAGAAAGAGACTGACACACATATGAATAAATGATAGCTTATTATCATCACAATTAATTTTCATAATTAGGCAGGGTAATTGAAAAATTTTTGGTGATTTAGTTCATATTTACATGGACTCTAAATTTTTATGAAATTTATAGTGTGTGCTACAGTGATATTTTTAACAATGTCAAGTATTCTCAGGAGGAAAATGGAAAATTTTAAAATTACCAATTAAGAAAATTAAACACATTATATTATATTAGTACTACCATGATGAATTCACAATTAGACTAAAGCATAAATATTAATAATGTAGGTGTGATATATAAGTGATAACAAAATTAAGGACATATTCAGAAATAAAATTTTTGCCCTTTTGACATGAATTTAAGGCAAGCAAACAGTAAAAGTGCCAAGATATTTGCCTTATGAGAAGCCGTTGTTGCCCCCTGATCTGTGTGGCTCAGTTGGATGGGCATTATCCTGCAAAGCAAAACTTGCTGGTTTGGTTCCCAGTCAGGAAACATGCCTGGGTTGCAGGTTCGGTCCTCCGTAAGCACAAGTATGAGCAGCAACCAATTAATGTTTCTCTCTCACGTCAGTGTCTCTCTCCCTCTCTTTTTCCCTTCCTTCCCCTCTCTCTAAATATAAAAATAAATAAAATCTTTTTAAAAAGTAGACATTTTTATTATTTTGACTTGAAGAAAGTTAAGGTTGTGAATATATTTCATATTGCAAGCACTCCGTTTTGTTTCAAGTAATACCTAATATGGTTCTGATAACTGTTCAATTCTATAATTTCCAATTTTTAGTTTCAGTGAGCACACATACCTAAAAGCTGCCTTACATTTCTAAACTCTTGCTGCCCTGAATAGTCTAGTTAGACCTCAAAAATAAGATGTAGTATCTCTAGAAAGCAATACACTTTCAGGCTGTGTAATTATCAACATTCACTTTGTTTGAAATGCTTCTCCTTTTCCAATGCATTGATTATTGCCTACAGGACTTTCACATGCTTTTGTCAGGTGAATTTTTGATATAGTTCTTGTAAAATCTAATAATGCTGAGTACTTGTGGTTAGATGTAATATACGTATTCTGGCAATTCAAGTGCTAAAATACCTGGGAGGGTAAAAACAAAAAAAATGACAAGCAACTTGACCTTTTGAATGTGGATAGTTGATAGAATAAAATCATGTCTACTGATCTTTGTCTTATATAATATTCCTTAATTTTTAAAGCTGTTTCACACACATTGTATCATTAGTAGTGTCATGCGTGCAACAGCAACCATACAGAACAATATCAGTAAAAGCTGAATGTCCACCACTGGAATTTGATATTAAGAAGCATAACAATGTACGTTTACTTAGTGCATATATTTAAACATACACACACACACAGAACTATTGAGTCGTAGGAAACTGTTCATATGCTCACAGTTTGGATTAGTTGTTTATGTGTGATTGGCTGAATGTGATTTAGTAATCACCATCAGAGTCTTCAATGGTCTACCAGTTTGGCTGAGGACCAGTAATCTATACAATTCAGGTATTGATAAAGTCTATTGTTTTGTTTCTGGAATTATTTTTATATGACAAAGAATTTCACTATTCCAAAATTATTGCACAACTGTTGCTATTCCTCGTCTTCTGTCTCTACTCTGGTATCTCCACCTCTTCTTTTTTTTTAAGATTTTATTTATTTATTTTTAGAGAGGGGAAGGGAGGGAGAAGGAGAGAGAGAGAAACATCAACGTGTGGTTGCCTCTCATGTGGTCCCCACAGGGGACCTGGCCCGCAACCCAGGCATGTACCCTGGCTGGGAATTGAACCTGTGATGCTTTGGTTCGCAGCCCACACTCAACCCAATGAGCTACGCCAGCCAGGGCTCTCAACCTCTTCTATCTCCTCCTCTATCTCTCTCTTTAAATGCAGTTGAGTTGTTGATTTTACAAGCACTCTAGCATATGAGATGGGTATGCTTGGGATAACTATAAAATCTTCTCAAGATGAAGGTAACCTCTCTTCCCCATGTGCATATGAAAGGATCCTAGGCAGTTTCCTACAGGCCAGAAGATACTCTGGGTTTGTCTTGGTGTTATCCACCTAAATCCAAACACTGTCTCAACACTTCCTCATGATGGTCTTTAGTAATCCTTGGCTTACTCATCAACAGTGACTGTTACTGTTCTTATCACAATTCTTATTTGAAATCTTCTGTCCTGATGGTTTTAAATCTCCAGTCTGATAACGCAATATTGATTCTCAATTTTTCTAAGAGAAATTGCTTTCTTTCATTTTCTTAGATTCTTATAGATGCTTCTATAGATGCTTTTTTTCTACATGCACTAATCTTGTCCAGTTTTTCATTTTTTGTGGTGAATGGGTATGTCTAATAACCAATAATATATCATGACCCACAAAATGACTTTTAAAATATAAGTACCTATTAGTGGCTGGGACTCACTTTCCCCAGTTTTGTCAGAAAAAGAAGATATTTCATATATTTAATTTATTACTAAAAGTTGTATGAGTATAAATGAAAAGTTTAGAGGGAGGGAGAGAGAGAGAGAATTTTCCCAACTGGAAGTAACACTTGGAGGAAAGGCTTAGGGGTGGAGAACTACAGAACGTGTTATGAAAAATGGTGGCAGCCTAAAACAGAAGTATGTGGGAAAGAGACAGGGTGGTTCCATTTAAGCTAGGGCAAATTATTCAAGACATGGCGACATCTTTAGGCAGTGGAGCAGACTGGACACTATTAGTTTTTAGGCAAATTTGGGAAGTAGTTGGGAAACTCACAGAGCCACAGTCAATGGTGAGTTTATTGACATGAGATTTTAACACTGGGACATTGATGACTACATAATACATGAAACAATAAAGTGGTATGTTTTAATGTAAGTTGACATTCAAGTGAAACATCTGTGTAATAGTTTAATTTTGAGGTTTTATAGTTTAATTTTGAGACATTCAACCAGGGCATCCATGTAATGTCAAGTAACAATTAAAAAATATGAATATGGATCTTGGAAACATATTCTCAATTAAATTTTAACATTGTCATCTAGAGTTTTTAGTACTGCTGAGTATTCTAAAAAATTGGGTATATTAAAATCTTAAATACTAACTTATTTATTTAAAGATTATTTAAACTACTATTAGGTGTCCATCTCTATCACAGACACAAAACTGGAAATATAAATATAAGTATGATTAGGAATCTTTTTTAAAAGAAACTTAAAGATAGACAGTGTTCAAGTTTGAAGACACACACATTAAAATAATATACATATTTCAACTCACACAGAAGAAAGAATTTTATAGGGTACTTCCATTTATGGAGCTAATTAAAATTACAGAAGTGAAATATATAAAGGAATAATAGAGAAAAACTATTACAAGGGAAAGAAAATATAAATATGTAACTCTGACTGCAGAGTTGAAATATATGATCCAGGATTGGCTTTTCTCACTAATTTTTTTTCTTCATGTAGTTCAGAGACTAGAGTCAGCCAACATTGCTCTCTTCTTCACAGAATTTTCAATGGTTTCAGTTTGCTTTACAGGGCTAATTTTGCCTCAGAGAACTTCCCAGGCCTGAAATTTTTGTATTGGCTTTTGCAAATGGAACAGATCAACGAATTACCACCATAGTGGTTAAGGGTTGCTTTTCAATCATGTTAAGTGAGTGAAAGCATATCTGAATGTCATTTGCAATGCCATGTGCATAAAAATGCCATGAGCATAACAATGCTATGAGCATAACATGATCCCTTAAGAGGTCAAAGAACATTTGATTTTTAAAATAAATTAATCTTTTAAATGTTTGTTTCTAATTGAGCTAAAATCATTATAGTAATTAATGTAACTGCAGTAGTTGAGTTGAACTATAAAGAAAAAGTACTTGGACTTATATTTAATGTTTTGAGAATAATATTGCATATTTGTTTTCTGAATTGATAATAGGACAATTCAATTAACCTTTCGCATGTGTTATGTGTTGAGATAAGCCATTTATTTTAGCCATCTGTTTCACTTTATAAGATCAAATTCAATGATGATATTACAATCAAATGAAAGGGATTTTAATATTCTAGACAGTTTCTTAATTTACTTATATATTTTAAACATTTAAAATAATCTTTCATGTGATCTTAAGAGCATGTAATCTTTGTTAGGTATATCATTTAATGAGAGCACAATTTTAGATTATGCACAGAAATACACATTTTAAATACCACAAGATAAATTTCTTCTTAAAATTCACTAAATTACTACTCTAGAGATTCTATTTAAAATGCTTTGCATATATTTTTTTTAAATTAAGAAACACTCTAGTTGGAGCATAATAGCATGTATTAATGGTGTGTTTTTCAGGTGGTGGGGGTGGATCATAGGCCAAGACACCCCACTGAAAACAAAAAGCTCTTTATAACTATCTTGATGATTTTAAAAAGTTCTGGCATTTTGGCATTCATGACAGTATTTGTTTTACTACTATTTTAACCAAATTACATTAAATTTTGTGCATATGTTTTTGTATTGGTAGATATTATTTTATTAAAATTTCCATCTGTTAGTCCAGAGAAAACAAATAATATAATACCAATTTTGGCACAATGCTTCTAAGATATAAAATGTTAATTTTGCGTCAGTCTATCCTTCCATAGCATCTTCCCAGTCCAACCTCTGACTTCCTTGCCCCAGCAAAGGTTGCATACCCCCATTCCAATAGCTGAGAGTGTTCAGGAATTATAAATGCAGCTTTTCTTATAGGCATCTAGAGTTCAGTTCCAAAATTTAGTGACAGTATGCTATTGATTTTAATAGGCACTCTTTCAAGTGTTGGAGTAGATATTTGAGTAAAAAAATAACCCTCAAATCATTCTACTTTCTCTATGTCTCTATTGAGCATTTCTAATTTCACTAACCATCCCTCCAAATATATTTGCCTGATGTAGTACCTGTCTTGAAAGTTCATTCTACATGTGCAACATGATAATTTTAAGCAGTAAAAGCTTTACGTAATACTTAAATTACTTAAATAAAAATTCACCTGGTGGTATTAGGAAACACTGTATCTGATAATTTTATGTAGGAAAAAAAGCTTTTAAAGTAGTTTCTGTCTTTTGAAAATGTAGATATTTAGTCTCATCTGATCACCCAATAATGTCAAGAGTAGTCTGAAAGCATTCCAACAAATGTTTCATTTGTTCTTTTTTCCTAACCTAGTATGAGTTTCTTTTCACTTGTATATGTAGTCATTACACTGTCATTGGTATATCTTTCTTTTTCTTGCTTATGTAGATTAATTTAGTAGTCTGCCAGAATTCATTTTAAGAAAGATTTCATAGAAATATTGATAACGATTATACCATTATATGTTCTCATTTTTAACCCTAAATGCCAGACACCTTCTTAGTAAGTTTACTCATAGTCTATTTTAATTCAATGAACATTTCATATAAATAAATATTTATTACCCTATACAAAAGGAGAAAGATACCCATATATAGAAGAAATGAAACATTCAAAATTTTACAGACATTCAAATGGACTGCAGCTTTGATTTTTAAATGGTATACATGTAGCCAGATAAATTTATTTTCAAATATTTCTCTTTCCTTCAAATCTGCATCCATACAGCTTAGGAGACCAAAATAACATGGCGCACTTTTTTCACTCTCCAATGATAAATAATTTAGCTCTTTTTTTTTTTAAACTTGAAAGCCTTTTTTTTTTAAAAAAGATTTTATTTATTTATCTTCAGAGGGGAAGGGAAGGAGAGAGGGAGAGAAATATCAATGTATGGTTGCTTCCTGTGCATTCCCTGCTGGGAACTGGCCTGCAACCCAGGCATGTGCCCTGACTGGGAATCGAACCGTGATCTCTTGGTTCACAGGCCCGCACTTAATCCACTAAGCTACACCAGCCAGGGCATAATTTAGCTCTTTTTAATATTTCATTGCAGATGTTTGAAATTTGCATCTCTATGAAATGATTTCTTGAAGAACTTAAATAGCAATTGGGAGAATTTTATGCGCAATATTTTTAAAATATTGCACATAAAATCACAAATCCTAAATTCACAAATTTTAAGTACAGAAAATCGCTTGAAATTTCTTGCAGGAAAAATAAAATTAATTATTGATTATATTTAGTTTTGTAAATTTTTGAACACTGAAAATATTTTTTAAATTTTTCTTTCAATTTTATATTTATTTTATAATCAATATTTTATTGATTATGCTATTACAGTTGTCCCAATTTTTTCTCCTTTGTCCCCCTCCACCCAGCACCCTCTACTCCCTCAGGCAATCCCCACACCTTGGTTCATGTCCATGGGTCATGCATATAGGTTCTTTGGCTTCTCCATTTCCAAAACTGTACTTTATACACCCATAACTATTTCTTAACTACCAATTTGAGTTTCTTAATCCCTTCACCTGTACACCCATTTCCCTACAACCCCTCCCATCTGACAACCATCAAAACTTTTTTTATCCTTATCTGTTTCTGTTCTTCCTGTTTGCTTAGTTTGTTTTACTTTTAGATTAAATTGTTCATGGATATGCATTTATTGTCATTGTATTGTTCACAGTTTTGATCCTTTCTTTTTCTTAAGTAAGTCCCTTTAACATTTCATGCAATATTGGTTTGGTGATGATGAACTACTTTAACTTTTTCTTTTCTGGGAAGCTCTTTGTCTACCCTTTGATTCTAAATGATAGCTCTGTTGGATAGAGTAATCTTGGTGTAGGCCCTTGCTTTTCCTCACTTACTTAGAATATTTCTTACAAATCCATTCTAACCTGCAAAGTTTCTTTTGAGAAATCAGCTGACAGTCTTACAGGAACTCCTTTGAAGGTAACTACATGCTTTCTATTGCTGCTTTTAAGATTCTCTTTGTATCCTTAACCTTTGCCATTTTGATTATCTTGGTGTGGGTCTCTTTGCATCCATCTTGTTTGACTCTCTTTGCTTCCTCAACTTGTCTGTTTCTTTCACCAAATTTGGGAAGTTTCCTTTCATTATTTTTTCAAAGAGATTTGCAATTTCTTGTTCTTTCTTTTTTTTTCTTCTTGCACCCCTATGATGGAAATATTGGTATGCTTGAAGGTGTCCCAGAGGCTCCTTTCACCATCCTCATTTTTTTGGATTCTTCTTTCTTCTTGCTATTCTGGTTCATTGTTTTTTGCTTCCTTATATTCCAAATCATTGATTTGATTCTAAGCTTCATCCACTCTACTGTTAAGTCCCTGTAAATTATTTTTTATTTTCATTAGTGTATCCTTCATTTCTCACTGGATCATTTTTTATGCAGTTGAGGTACTCACTAAGTTCCTTCAGCATCCTAATAACCAGTGTTTTGAACTCTGCATCTGATAGATTGCTTATATCTATTTTGTTTTATTCTTTTTATGGAGTTTTGTTCTGTTCTTTCATTTGGGCTATATCTTTGTCTCCTCATTTTGGCAGCCTTTCTGTGTTTGTTTCTATGTATTAGAAAGAGCTCTATACTTGCCTTGGTAGTGTTGCCTAATGTAGGATGGATATTTCTTCTTTAATTCCATGGTCACATGACTACCTCCATTTCACTCAATTTCTGCCAGTTCTGTGTGATGGTTGTTCCATTATTTAGTTGTAATTTTGGTATGGTTGTGCAAAGAGGCAAGCCATGTTTACCTTGGTCACCATCTTGGAGATCTCAGAAGCATTGAAAGTCTTAAATGACTACTGAGTATTGGGTCATTTTGGAAAAACACACACATAAAGGTACTGACACTGGTTTAAAATATAAGTATGAGGCTAAAGGTAACAAAGTCACCTATGTTGTAGTGTCCCTGTAGTTGCTCATCACCTCTCCAAGTTTAGTGAGGGAGTGATACTAATATTTACCTCAATGGGCTTGCAATAAAATTACATGTTAAATAAGCAGCTAGAAAATAAATTATGTTTAGAATTTTCTGAATCCGTGGTGTGGTGTCTGTCATTAATTTTGTAAAATTCTCAGCCATTATTACTTCAAATGTTTCTTATTTTTTTTCTCTCCTTCTCTTTTTGGTATTCTTATTATTAATATATTGCAACCTTTTGAACTCTTCCCCTGTTCTTGGTTATTCTGGTCCATATTTTCCATTCTTTTACATTTTTGCATTGAAATTTTAGAAGTTTGTATTGATATATCTTCTAACTCACTGAATATTTCCCTGATTATACCCACTTTACTGATTCATTCATCAAATGTATTTTTATTTTCGTTACATTTTCAGTTTTTAGCATTTCCTTTTCTTTCCTACAGTTTTCACCTCTGTCTTATGTTTTCCATGCTGTCCACTTTCTTCCATTAGGTCCTTTAGCATATTCATCTCAGCTACTTTAAATGCCTTGCCCAATAATTCCAAAATTTCTGCCATATCCAATTCTAGATGTGATCTTTGCTTCATCTTCTGAAATTTCTGTTCTCTTCTTTATAGTTTAACATTCCTTAAAATCTGGAAATAATGTATTCCATAAAAGAAAGTGAAGAATTGAGATACATTGACCTTTAGTATGAGGTTTGAGATGATCAGTAAACTGTGTTTCTTTGTTGTAGTTGTGTCACACACTAAAGTTTCTCTCTTGTTCTTGTTTTTATCACCCTTGTTGTCAATGAACTTTTCCCAGAGATTCATTAACTAGGGTCGGAGAGTTGTAAATTTTTTGAGCTATAACCTTGGGATCATACAGCACCACCCTGACTGATGTGATGATTACGTATGAGGGGCAGGGGAACCATTCTATAGTACTATGGTTAATTTTCAAGCTAGTCTACACTGAGCCTCTAACCATTTGTCATTCCAATGTAAAGTCTTCCTACCAATATTGGTTCCAGCTGTGGGCTTCTGTTCTTGTGCTTCTATTTCCAGGAAGTTATGGACCAATAGCTACCTGTCTCTTGTTCTCTTATTTTTGAGGGGAAAGTTTGCCATGTGACTTTAATTCTGTGGCGGATCTGGGACAATCTGTTGATTTATAGTGTTTAGTTTTCTTTTTTCTTGTTTTTAGAATGGAAGGGATGACTTCCAAATTCATTACATGTCAGGGAGAAAAAAACTAGTTTTCTTCTCTTTTTAATTTCAAAACAAACTATAAAATCCTTAAAAAGATTTATCAAAAGAAAACTAATATCAATACCTTATACCTTAAAGAGTATCTGAACTTCTAAACTATTAAGATATGAAATTTATTTTTATTTATCTAAAGCAATTGATTCATTTATTATAATTCATCATCCAGAGAAGGAAATTTTCACAAGGGTATTCCATGTTTATCATCAAAGAAATTTAATGTAATGTTAATATAGATTTAGGTTTTAACATTAACATTTAATATTAACATAATGTAAATTTTGGGATGATTTAACTAAGTAACTGGAGGGATTTAGTTTGCTTCAGAGAACTTGGGAATCTCTTGTTGGCTTTAGAAGTTTATTTATTAATAAAATTAAAATATAAGTCTGAACTAGGATATTTTGAGAGCTTAAAATAAATACACAAGCATATTTTAAATGCTGTCATGACACATGAACCTACAACTTGCATTTTTGCAAATGCTCCACATGTCTGGAGCCTGCAGCAGTAAATGATTAAGGATCAACTCAAATTACTTTGGAAATGTGTTGAAGGTTAATTATCTGCCTCATTGGCCCCTCGAAATGGACAAACAGTAATCAGTTTTGATGAAATTCGCAAAGGACCTTCCCTTATTAAATAATAGTGTAGCACTCACAGATATATCCTGTTTATAAGAACAATTAAGTGGGTACTGAAATGTCATTAACAGATTATGCTTATACATTTAATCACTCAACCTTCAACAGTTGTGTTGCTTAGGGAAACTACCAATTCTAAACTGACAAAATGGTTTATGTGTTTTACCAAATAGTCTATACTTAAATCAAATATCCTGAATAGAATCTAGTAACTGTTTAAAATACACCACTATGGGTGTCATGATTACTTTATTGAAGTAATGAACTTACTATATCTAATCATAATCAGTTTGATACTGAGTTTGTTAGAAGGAATAAAGTCAATATTGCATCTACCATGGAAACTATGTGGTAGGCATAGTAGTCAACTCATCACCCCCAAAAATATCCACTTTGAAAACTCTCAAACCTTTGAATATGTTACCTTACCCCTGTCAAATATGTTACCTTACCTAGTAGGTATGAGTAATTAGTAATGTTAAAATGGAACAAGTATCTTGGTTTATCAAATATAATTGCAGGGGTTGTTATGAGTGAATGATGAAATAAGAAGGATCAGGTTCTGAAAGAGAGTTGAAGGTGCTATGCTTTTGACTTTGAAGATGGAGAAAAAGATCATGAGTGACAAGCCATGTGAAGGCTTTCAGAAGCTGAAAAAAATAGAAAGAGAAGAGATTGTCCCCTACAGTCCATAGAAACAATGCATCTCTGTGAATAACTTGAGTTTAGCCCAGTGAAACTTATATATTATAGTTAGAGCTACAGTTCTAAATAAGAGTCAGGTGTGGCAGATAGTACTCTGAACAACTAAGATACATTATCTTCCTCTATAAAATATTTTAACAGAGGGAAGAGCACTAAGCTAATATATTTATTAGTGCTCTCCCCAAAGCATTTGTTGAAATTAAAACCAATTCCTTTCTTTAGGTCTCCAAAACAGTACATACTTGATGACTGAGGACAATATAATGATGAACCATTGCCATTACTATGTGCTAAGCAGTGTGTCAAATAAATCTTATGCATTTTAATAATCTTATTAACTCATATAGATTTTATGTCCATTTTACAGATATCAAAACTACGTAATTATTTATTAAATAATTAAAAATAATGAACTAAAGAGTATTCTACTCTAATGATATTAGAATAAGTATTAGGAAGGCTACAAATGAGAAAGATACTGTTCCTGTCCTCATGAATTTATACTGTAATTGAAAATAGTACAATCTGGAGTATTCAGATGAGCATTTGTATCTTTAATTAGTGTTCAGTCTTGAATAATAGCCCTTGGCCTAGTGTTTCTATATGTCAATTAAATATTTGATGGATAATATCCTTTTTTACAGAGTATCCAAACAATGAGGGGAAATATTAAGTTGAGTCTAGAGTCCATCATAACCTTTCAAGTTTCCCCTACTTAGGAAGCTTATTGCAATATGTCCTCATTTATTTTCACTTAAATATCCACCTTCTGAATCTTTCATCTGGTGAAGGTTTGTGTTTGTGAACTGGAATGACTATTAGAGCCAAACTTACCTACGAATAATTCAAGATATACAGTTTTTCAGAGCATTAATTCCCTCATTGGTAAAGATGTTTACTCTTACAATTAGTATGTGATTTAATGAAGTAATGGCCATCATGCACCTAGAAATGCTGGCAGAAACTCAAAAAATAGGATTCTTGTTATTTTTTATTTTATAATTTTAAAAGTAGCCATTAGTATAAGACCCACTTTATCTCATTTTATGGGGTTTGTGAGACATAATTTAGGGCATATATCTGAAAATCTCACTAACCAAGTTTGGTTGCTTAAATCCTATGTCTTTTTCCCTTTTTGGAAATTATTTGTGGGGAAGCAAAGGAGGTTTTTACCACTTTCATGTTCCTAATTCTCTGAACTGTGTTTGACAGAGTTGAGCTCAGGGCCCTGAGAGGATGGAGAGAGCTGCTAATAGGTCGATTTGATATAATGGCTGGGGTGTAATTGCTCCTCAGGTCTATAGCTTTATGAGGAGACTATTACTGCTCTCTCAAAGCTACCTCAGAGTCGGCTGTTTAAACAATGGAATTTTCTCAAAGTAGACCTTTATGACAATTTTCCTCTCTATAGTTGAAGTTAATGACTCCATGAATTCAGTTTATTTTCTTCTTTCAGTTTGCTGATAGCTGTTGGAATTCTTTCAGAGTTTCTGCTAAAGGTCCAGTGTAGTTGTCTTTCTCCCTTGACTACCTTTTAACAGGAGTAAGTTGGTTTTCAAAGATGAAATATAACAGGAAAACATTTTCAATAGATTCTGATTTAATAAAATTTGTAATAGAAGTATGGTCTTTTTACATTTTATCCTTTAGATGTTTGGAAAAGTATCTTTATTTTATAAGTCTCTTTGTTTTACAATTTTAGCAAAAATTCAGCTTACATATTTTATTTCAGCATGCTCTGTACATGTTATGGAATTTTTTCTTATGATTCACAGTAATATATTTAATAATTGACTAAATCAAAATGTAGTTAGAACATGTAGAACAAATTTTAAAATGCTTTCAGAATTTGGTCCACTTTGTACTTCATCTGATTACTGTAAAATTTTGCATTCTATTTTCCCAGCAGCAACAATCTATCTTATATTTGAGACAGCTGTATTCACTGTAAGACTTTCTCTGTACGTCTGGATTTCAAAACACGAAAAAAATGATCTCAATGAGCTATTTTAGCACTTCAAGGACAGTGTATTGGGAAGGACAAATTAAATTTTCATAATGGTATTTGTTGGCATTTATTAGTATAAAATATTATGGTGCATTTACTTGTAATTTATTATTAAATAGAATACATATATCACAACTAGCAATGCTTTGTCAGTATAATAGTATGTTTTTCATGATGTACAGTTGTCAAACAGTTCACAATTATTATGACAACATCAATTATTATGAACAAGCAATGAATAAGCAAATGAATGAATGGTGTTAATGTACATCAAATTGTGAAGGAAATATTATAAATGTAGTATACAAGAATTAAATTAATAAAGACACACAAAAACTTTTAAGAAGCAAAATTATTACCATATTTTTGTACTCTTTACTAATAATGTTAATCACATAAATTGCTGTAATTGTGATCATATTTATTTTATAGATGTAAAAAGAGAGTAAGATCCAATGTATATCTACTTTCAGGAAGTAGGGGACAAATACTGGGTGATTCCCATTATTGTGAGTGTATTTAATGTCTTTTTACTTTAAATGACTAAGGAAGTGTTTTGATGAAATATCTTCTAATGAGTATAACTTTAATTACTGGTATTGTAACAGGGTGCAGCCAGGGCCGCCCCACTGGAGAGAGATTTGTAAAAGGGTCCAGAACTTGGTGTGTCCAGGAAATACAAAAATATAGGATAGCCTCACTCCCACAAGTCTGAACTAGGGGATGGGACATATGGAGCAGGGCCATTGAAAGTTATTTTGCATATCATCATTTGGCTAGCTTCATACCTGATATGCAAAAATGGTTATTTTGCATATCTATAACAGCTGGCTAGCTTCATAGATATGTTAAGTAGCTGTGACAAAGCTTTGAGCCAATGAGATAGGAGTGACTTAGATCTATGATGTAACTAAGAGGCAACTGCCTTTGGTTACAGCACTTGCATGAGACTTGGGTGAGAGGTTGGAGATGATTCACTCCACACCACAGGGCCATGGTCTGCCTATACTAACTGTGGCAGCCAAGAAAGGCTGGAAAAATACTGGAATGATGGCAGGCATAGTTGATTGTGGAAGGAGTTGGAAATGTGGTTGCAGAGGAAAATTCATGCTGGGATTAAAACTCAAGCACAGCAGCCATGCAGGGACTGACCACACAGGTTTTGGTGGGAACCACGCAGTTTTGGAGATGGAGAGGGGGCTCCTTTAACCACAGGGCTTAGGAAGCAGGAAAGCAAGATGTAGCAGCCATGCAAAACTCTAAGCAGTTTGGAAGAATGCAGGAAAGACATTGTGGGAATGAGAGGGGTGGAAGGACTCTTGCTGGTGGAGTTGAGAAGAGCCACATGGGTTTGGGTTAAGAACCGGAGACCTCACCGATACAGCTGGTGGTGCTGGAAACTGCAGGAGGCCCACCATTTAGTGCAGATGACTAAAAGGAACTGGGAGAAGTGAGCTGCAGACTTCTTTTTTTTCCTGAGACACAGTACCCAATACTAGCCTGCCAGGGGGAAGGACTGTGTGTGTTTGTGGGTGATTCAGGGGACTTTAAGATTTTAACAAAAACATTAAGTCATTACTCTAAGTCTGTATAACTTTTGAATAAATATTTCCTTTCCTTTTCACCAAACTCTGGCATTGAGAGCCATAATTCCAATTCCTAAGGGTGACACGCAAGCCAAATGTAGTACAGAGGGACCCCAGGAGAGAGGTGGGGTCCATTTGGTAACAGTACCTTGTTCCCCGCAATGGGGCCATTCTGTAACAGTATGACTTGTTTTTTTTTTCCATGTAGGGGTATAAACTGCATCACATTAAGAGTAACCAGGCAAATTACACTGAACCAATTCCCTATCTGCTTAAGGTAGACTACCAGATTCCAACATTATCCTCACTTCACAATATCTCTTGGTCTCTCAAGGGTTTGTCAAACACATAATCCACTTGCGTCCTTTTGCCCAGTTTTCCTCATTGACTCTCCTTGTTTCAGAAGTCACTTGAGATTATATTTTGCTACCGCTGCTGTTACCCTTCTTACAGCAAAGAATTCTGATGAGAGTCCTTTTGTTGCCTAATATTTCAAGGTGCCAACCCATGTTATCTTCCACATAAAAGTGGGAAGAACTCTCCTTTCTATACTTGTATCACACTGGTACTAACTGGGCACATCCCCCTCAAAAAAGATTCTTGTGTTTTAGAGTCCATCATGAAAATAGTTGTTTTATTTTCTTTACACAGACTTCATGTGTTTTCTCCATAAAATATAGTCATAAGGTTGTGGTGAATAGAGCATTTTCACTGTTTGAGGCAAACTACATAATGACTTCCAAGGCGTCTATAAAACTCTCCTGCAAAAATTTCTGTGTTGAGTAAATTATCAGATGGCTTTATTTGCTACATCACATCAGTCTAGTATTTTAGAATCAGAAATAAGGGGCAAGTTAGGCTGAATTTGCCCTGAAATCTCATTGAAAGCAAGAATATACATAAATGATTGATAAAGTTGTCCTGTTTAGACCATGTGCAAGTGCTAATGAAGGAAATTTATAAAAGATTCTTACACAATATTTTATATCTTCTGCCAGGAACATTTAATATTTTTTTCTGAATTTAAGGTTTTAACTAAAAGAAAAGAAGCCCGTGGGCTTTATGGCAAATTCCATAATAGATTAACTTACTTAACCTACTCTTTTACTCAGTTCTTCCAATAAGAAGATGATTTTGCTTACTATGGCAACAGTAAACTCTCTAAAAATATGCTTGTATTCTTGTGTTGTCTATGGTTGAAGTAAGTTGAATGAAAAGCACAAAATTATTCACAATTGTATTTTAATGATATTTCTCTCTAATACTTTAAGATATACCCTTGAACTCAGAGAAAATGTAAAAAATACTATTTACTGTATATTAAATATTTTGTGTTATTTATCTCAAAACACTTATAAATTCTTATTATTGACTTGGCCAAAAAATTCATTTTTTTTCTTCCATAAGATGACTCTAGTGGTGCTTAGTTGTCTTTAACCTCATTCAAAACAATTTTGTTAGATTGTATTGTGACAGCTATCATATCACCATGCATTTAAAAAGTAAACTTACCAAAATTGGTAACTTTTTGTGTAGCCATTTAATATTGAAGATAGAAGAAAATATGCAATATTTTCAGCATATTATACTTTATTACTTTGAGAAGGTAAAAATGCAACTGAAACAAAAATAGATTTGTGCTGTGACTGAGTGAATGCATCAAAAGTGATTTTCAAAGTTGCATGTTGGAGATTTCTCACTGGACCATCCTTCATGGCCAGGTAGACCAATTCAAAGGTGATAGTGAACAAATGGAGACATTAGTTGAGAACAATCAGTGTTATATCACATGGGAGGTAACCGACATACTCAAAATATCCAAATCAATAAAATTATTGATGTAAATGAAAAATGTGTCTCATATTTCAGAGAAAAAATTAAATGGAATTTTTGGCCAACCCAGAATTTATTGAACTACAGGTATAAGATGAATTAATATATGAATAAATAATAATTAGATAACTTTTTTAGATTGTGACACATAAAACAATATTAGCATATATTTTTCTTCAATTTTGAGATATCTGGAGGATTTTTCTGAGTCAATTGTAAATACAAATTCATATTTGATACATATATAAGGAAACTATTTACCTACCTACATAATAATTTATCTGCTTATCTGTTTATCTATCTGCCAATGTGATTGTCATTGAAACCATATATAGTAGATAAATGTAGATGAGAGGAGACTGAGTACAAATTTCTGAGTAACACCATCATAGAAACAAAATCATGGAAAAAAGGAAACCTGTGTTTTACCAAACATAATAATCAGACAAGAGAAATTTTAAAAAGTGAGAGGGATGTTCCTAATTGCTTTATACAGCATCCATTTCTTCAAAATGATTTTTTAAAGATTTTATTTATTTATTTTTAGACAGAGGGGAAGGGTGGGAGAAAAAGAGAGAGAAACATCCATTTGTGGTTACCTCTCAAATGCCCCCTACTGGGGTCCTGGCCTATAACCCAGGGCTGTGCCCTGACTGGGAATTGAACCAGTGACACTTTGGTTCTCAGTATGGCACTCAATCCACTGAACCACAGCAGCCAGGGCTCAAAATGATTTTGTGTGTTGTATTTAAACAAAATATTGGATTTAGTGATTTATTTGTTTGAAATCATAGTTACAGCTGCCATTCAACTGTGCCTTCTTCCTACAATTATGTAAATACCTTCTGGTTAAATTAAAGAAAAATACTCACAGTATTTTTTTTACTTATTTTTAGAATGTAAACAGTAAAAAATTAATGTGATCCTCTTTATAAATAATACAAGTTTTGATATGTTTAATTTTTGATCTAGTTGGATGACACACTGCAATTCAGATAGAAATATTTGATATAGTTTAACTTGCATTATTTTCAGAATGAGCAAAGAGTTAGCAGCATGACTTGTTTCAGAAAAATACAAGACTTTCAATATTGACATGTAATGCTTTGCAGAAATTGCTCCAAGAATCTTACTAATAAGGCTACACTCTATTCCATTTATTAGAAGTTCTGCTTCTAATGAATCCATTCTCACATTCATTGTGTTTTTAGAAAGTAGAAGAAATTTTACAAATATTAACGAAACATCAATCTGTTCTATTTGACATCGGACATGTTCAGTTTTAAGGCCATTCAAACTGATAGAATATCTTAAATGTCATCTGTTGTGAAATTTTATATATTGTCTTTTAATCATATGTGAAATAAATGTTTTATAAATAATATTTTCTTTAAATATAGAAATCAATAATTATATTTGTACATGGCATTATATTTGTTACCAACCATGACTTGATTAAGACAATAATTGCATATGCTTTATATAAATATTAGTTCTAAAAAGATTTTGCAGGAATCCCATATATTTCTTTTTTTAATAAAGATTTTATGTATCTATTTTCAGAGAGGAGAAGGAAGGGAGAGAGGGAGAGAAATATGGATGTGAGAGAGGAACATCCATCAGTTGCCTCTTGCTCACCCTGAACTGGGGACCTGGCCCCCAACCCAGGCATGAGCCCTGACAGGGAATCAAACTGGCCACCTTTTGGTTCTCAGGCTGGTTTTCAATCCACTGAGCCACACCAGCCAGAGAAATCCCATATATTTCAAAAATGTAGATTTGTCTTTACTTTTTTTTTTAATTTTCACTAATCATTAGTGACTAAGCATAGCTATTCATTTTATTTGTCAATCTTAAAAACTCCTTGAGCTCAAAGTAACCAATTAGTGGGAGAACACTGAAGGAACTTCAGATATCTTCCTTTTGAATTTTGGCTGAAGTTGCACTAATGACTCCTAAGAGCCTGAATAATAGATTTCTGTCTGAATTGAGGCTGAATTCTGTTAAAAATACTGGAGCTTTATGAATGTCCTTTTCATTTGGCTAATATTTGAAATAAAATGTTTGTGTTTTTTTAACTTATTTCTGTAGCATGATTTTTTTATGAAATTTCTGTTGTGAACATGCTTAAAGTGGATGAAATATATATTTCTACTTCATTAAAATTAACTTTCAGAGATACTTTACAAACAAAATATATTCTTAAATATTAACACTAAATTAATGGAATAATTATAAATCAATGTAAAATTTGATGCCTTACTTACCTCTTTATTTTTTACATTTTATTTTTTAAATTTTTAAGTATATTTTATTAATTATGCTATTACAGTTGTCCCATTCTCCCCCCTTTATTCCCTTCCACCCTGCACACCCCCTCCCACCTGCATTCCCCCACTTTACTTCATGTTCATGGGTCATACATGTAAGTTCTTTGGCTTCTACATTTCCTATACTATTCTTATCCTCCCCTTGTCTATTTTCTCTATTTTCTACCTACCATTTATGCTACTTATTCCCTGTACCTTTTCCACCTGTCTTCCCCTCTCACTTCCCCGCTGCTAACCCTCCATGTGATCTCCATTTCTGTGATTTTGTACCTGTTCTAGTTATTTGCTTAGTTTGTTTTTGTTTTTAGGTTTAGTTGTTAATAGCTGTGAGTTTGTTGTCATTTTACTGTTCATATTTTTTAATCTTCTTTTTCTTAGATAAGTCCCTTTAATATTTCATATAATAAGGACTGGGTGATGATAAACTCCTTTTACTTGACCTTATCTGGGAACCATTTTATCTGCCCTCTCATTCTAAATGAGAGCTTTGCTGGATAGAGTAATCTTGGATGTAGGTCCTTGCCTTTCATGACTTGGAATACTTCCTTCCTGCCCCTTCTTGCCTGCAAGGTTTCTCTTGAGAAATCAGCTGACAGTCTTATCAAAACTCTTTTGTAGGTAACTGTCTCCTTTTCTCTGGATGCCTTTAAGATTCTCTCTTTATCTTTAATCTTCGGTAATATAATTATGATGTTCCTTGGTGTGTGTTTCCTTGGGTCCAACTTCTCTGGAACTCTGTGAGCTTCCTGGACTTCCTAGAAGTCTATTTCCTTTGCCAGATTAGGAAAATTCTCCTTCATTATTTGTTCAAATAATTTTTCCATTTCTTGCTCTTCCTCTTCTTCTTCTGGTACATCTATGATTTGAATGTTAGAACATTTAAAGATATCCTGGAGGTTCCTAAGCCCCTCCTTATTTTTTTGAATTCTTTTTTTTTCATTCTGTTCTGGTTGAAAGTTTCTTTCTTCCTTCTGCTCCAAACTATTGATTTGAGTCCCAGTTTCCTTCCCATCACCGTTGGTTTCTTGTACATTTTCCTTTATTTCATTTTTCATAGCCTTCATCACTGCCTTATGATGCTGTATGTGGGGAAGGCATCTAAGAGGAACAGTTCCACTTGCTTGGCTCTCTGCCCATTTTCAGTCACTTCCCTACTACCCACAATCAAATCGAGCCCTTCTGGTGCCAATTCCCTGGTGGGTGGGTTTGTGTGCATGCTAAGACCCTGTGGGTCTCTCCAATGAACTCTTATTTGAGGCTCTGAGTTTCTCCTACTGCCACCTCAACCCCCAAAGATGTGTTCAGTCAGAGGCTTTGAGGCTTTATTCCCTGGCAATGGAACCCTGGGTTGCTCAGTCTGTATCTCTCCCTAGTTGTTCCTCCCCATTTATCTGTATGCCAATGTCGGACTGCCCAGTCCGCAAGCTTCCACCTGGCCTGGTCCACCAGCCTCCACCTTGCCACGAGTCCTCTCCACCCAGCTTCAGGTCTCCATCCATCTTACTGGTCTGGATGAGTGTTTCTTCTTTAACTCCTTAGCTGTCAAACTTCCATACAGTTTGATTTTCTGTAAGTTGTAGTTGTTTTTGTTTTTAAAGTTGTTGTTTCCCTTCTTTCATTTGTGATAGGAGGCACAGTGTGTCTACCTATGACTCCATCTTGGCCGGAAGTCTATTTTTTATGTTTTAATCAGAGACAAGCAATAGCCATTAATCAAATACAATCAATAATCCATCATCACTGAGCCTCTACCTCTTCTCAGCAATTACATTGCCTAATAAGGCACTGAGAGATCAGGCTAATTACCATTAAGCTTTACCCTTCCCCATGGTGTTAGCTATGTCCATATAGTGTCAATATGACAGAGCAAAGTGGTTTGAAGTGGGTTGTTTAGTATTCCAAACCTGTCCCTGTCCCACTCTGGTTGGAGCAGAGTTCAGAGAGGGTGGTGAACTTACACATTCATTAAAAGATAATGAGGCACTATAAGTTGGTGCAGTACTTCTGCAGGAAAGGTATTAGCAGGGCCGGAAGTCTGAACTTCCACCCCATCCATTTGCAGTGAAGTACTGTGACAGTGTATCAGAAGGGCCTGCCAGTGAGAAGTTGAACATACACACCCAGCCAGATGTCATGCTGTATCTCATAAATGCCCTTCTTAATTAAAAAAAGAGTATAATATAATATACAAACACCAAAGATACAATAAAAAATTACTAACTATATCAAGAAGAAAGCAAATCACAAATTGAATGATAAAGGACAATAAAATATTCCAACTACAGGATAAGCCAGATGTTGGAATTAAATAGTAAGGATTTTAAAAAAGATATAAAAATTGCTTTAACACATTTGCTTGAAAATTGAAAAAAGAAAATCAAAGCAAAGAAATAAAAATATATAAATCAAATGAAAACTGTAGAACTAAATAACACAAAATTTTGAATGTGATGGATTTGTTCAATAGTAGGAGATAAAAATGGTAGATTCAATTAGTGAACCAGAAAATGGATCAATAGAATATATTCAATCTGAAGCACATAGAAAAAATAAACTGAAAAAATGGTGAGTCTCAGAGTTCTGTAAGACAACAGAAAATGCTTAATATTCATTTCCCCCTTTATTCTCCTCTGCCCTGCATACCCCCTCCCACCTGAATTCCCAGCCTTTAGTTAATGTCCATGGGTCGTACATATAAGTTCTTTGGCTTCTATATTTCCTATACTACTCTTAACCTCCCCTTGTCCATTTTCTCTATTTTCATTGAATATATAGATTCCTTAGCTATAACATTTATGTAGATAATGAGAGAATTGGACCAAGAAAATAATCAAGGAAGTAAAGGATAGAAACTTCCAAATGCTGGATAAAGACATAAATTCAAGTTAGCTAAATGAACACCACATAGGATCAACCAAAGAAATCCACGTTAAAACATCATAATTAGCTCTGTTGGTGTGGCTCAGTGGATTGAGTGCCAGCCTGTGAACAAAAGGGTCACCAGTTCAATTCCCAGTCAGGGCACATGCCTGGGTTGTGCACCAGGGCCCTGGTTGGGGGGCAGGGCGTGAGAGCCAATCACGCATTCATGTTTCTCTCCCTCTCTTTCTCCCTCCTTTCCTCTCTATTTAAAAATAAATAAATAAAATCTTTTTAAAAACTCATAAATTTTGGAAGACTAAGAAAGAAAGAAATCTTGAAAGCATCCAGAGAGAAACAACACATAATGTAGGGAGGACCATCAATTCAAATGAGAGAGATTTTTCATCTCAAACCATGGTGACTGGATGAAGTTGTATACCATCAACTACTGAAAGAAAAGCACTGTCAACAATGAATTTAGTGGCTGTTGAAATATTCTTTAGGAATGAAGGAAAGTCAAGACAATTACAGACAGAGAAGGAATAAGGAAATTATTAGTAATCCTACCCTTAGTGAATGTCTAAATCACTTTTTAAATGAAAAGAAAATTATAACAGATAAAGGCTAGAACTTCTGGCAAGGAAAACATAAAAATATAGTAAATATAATAGATTTTCTTCTTCTTGATTTCTTAATTTACGTTTATTGGTTGAATCTAACATAGCATCATATGCTCTGGTTCTTGGATGTAGAAGGAATACATAAGTCATTTGTATTTTAAATGGTAGAACAATAAAAGCAACTAAATGGAAGTAAAATTTGTACACTGCACTTAAAGTAGTAAATGTCAATACTGGTGAAATGTTATATACAAAATATATAAAATATATTATGTTCTGCATATATAATTCATATATTATGCATTATATATTATGTGTATAATCTATTCATAGTTTTATATCTATGTATAAAGTTAGCATATTAAAATAAAATACTAAATTGGTATAAAGTCAAACAGACAAATCCACAATCATTGCAGAAATCTAACACCTATCCAATAGCTAATCAACAAGCAGGAAAAAAATCACAAAGTTTAAAAAATATCTGAACACTAATAACTACCCAATATCTAAACAGAGTACACAACAGCTAATCAAACAGACCTCATATTCTTTTTGAGATCACATAGAACATTTTTCCAATAGAACTATGTATTGAGCTATAAAACTTAAACAGATTTTGTGAGATTGGACTTATTCTTCTTATGTACTCCAACCACAATGGAATTAAATTATATATCAATAACAAAAAGATAATTAGAAATATCATAAAGTTCTTTAATTTGAACCATAGAATTACTGTTACTGAAATCCGATAAAGGTGTTTTGAGGCAAAACACA
This sequence comes from Trachops cirrhosus, assembly GCA_028533065.1. Lineage (NCBI taxonomy): Eukaryota > Metazoa > Chordata > Mammalia > Chiroptera > Phyllostomidae > Trachops > Trachops cirrhosus. The sequence goes on from CM052549.1 coordinate 59,878,825, forward strand.
TTTATTTCATTCAATAACTCAAATTCTTTAAAAAATAGCATATTGAAATCAGGGTTATATAAAATGTAAATATATTACAACTCAGGCTCATTTCAGGAGTACAATTGTAGTTTAACATTTAAAATTCTTTTGAAGAAAGATACGGGAAGAAAAACAACCATTGATGAATTGACACAAAGATGTCAGTCTCTACAAGTTAACATAGAAATTCAATATAATTCCACCCTGGCTGGTGTTGTAACAGGATTCAGCCAAGCGGCGGGCCCCAAATAAGGATTTGTAATGGGGTCCAGTACTTAAGGTGTCCAGAAAATATTAGAAATATATATATTATATATATATATATAATATATATATGATGTCCTCACCCCCACAAGTCTGAGCTGGGGTATGGGACACATAGAGCAAGGTCATTGTTGCAATAGCAACAGCTTTGCAGCTGAACTCTGCCATGGTTAACATATCTATAACATTTAACTGGTTTCATAGATATATGAAATAGCTGTGGCCATGCTTTGAGCCAGGGGGATGGAAGTGACTTCCATCCATGATGTAACTGGGAGGCAACTCTCCCTGGTTACAGAACCTGTGTGAGAGCTTAGAGAAGATTGGCTCCATGCCATGAGGCAACACCTGCCCAGACTTACCATGGCAGCTCAGTAAAGCTGGAAGAATACATGAATGCTGGCAGGTGTAACTGATTGTAGGAGGAGTCAGAAATGGGGCTGCAGAGGGAGACTGGTGTGGCGATTTAAACCTAGGTGAGGCAGCCATATCGAGAAGAACAATGTGGCTTTGGCAGAGTGCGGACCCTGCAGCTTTGGGGTGTTCCCTTTTGCCATGTGGCTTAGGAAGCAGGAGAGACTTTGTCTGGAAGGAAAGGGGTGAAAGGACTCTCGCTGGTGGGCCATGAGAAGCTGCCACATGGCTTTGGATTAACTGGAGATTGTGACAGCAACACAGCTGATGGTGCCAGGAGCTCGAATCATGGACTTTTACTTCTTTTCCTGAGATATGGTATCCCGGACTAGGGCAGGAGGAGAAGGAAGGACTGTGTGCATCTGTGGGTATTCTAAAGAACTTTAGTATTTTAATGAAGACATTAAGTCACTACTCTAAGTCTGTATAGCTTTTAAATAAATAATTCCTTTCCTTTTCACAAATCTCTGGCATTGAGAGATGTCTTTCCTCTGGTGGTGGACATAGTGAACCTAGTGGGGGGCCCCTGGAGAAAAAAGGGGGGTCCTTTTGGTAATAGTATATTGTATACCCACCCTTGGGTCTGTTCTGTAACAGTGTGGTTAAATGGATTGAGTGTTGGCCTGCAAATCAAAAGGTCCCCAGTTCGATTCCAAGTCATGACAAATGCCTTGGTTGGGAGTCAGATAACCTGTTTGTTTTTTTCCTCCCTCTTTCTCTGACTCCCTCCCCCATCTCTAAAACTAAATAAATAAATTCTTTAAAAAATAAATTCAATGCAATTCTATTTGATGTTCCTTAAGATTGTTTTTATGAAGATTGGGAAGGTACTTATAAAATTCATATGAAAATACAATTTTAAAGAAAAACAAAGATAGGTGATTGCCAGATTAATAACCACTCTAGCATTATAATGAATAAGACAATGTGATATCAGTCTAATGATAATAATGTGCAGAATAGAAGTTATTCTCAGTTCATAGATCCATTTTGTCCAGTATATAATAATATGTATCATAAAAAGTAAACACATAGTAAATAACAGCAAAAACTTGAATAAACACTTTGCAGAAGAGAGGGATCAAATGGCTATAAATATATAAATTTACCTTATTGTGTTTTACATTATTGTTTCTTTTGCTGTAATAATAAAAGCTTTGAAATTTCAACCAGTGTAAACATGTTATCTTATTATTCCTAGTAGTTTTATTACTTGAGTATCTTAGTATTTCTTGTTATATACTCATATGAGTAATAGATAATTAATACAAAAAGATATAAACTATGTATAATTCTATGTTGACAGTTTCATCTCTAAGGACTTAAATTATTTTATTACCTTCTTATTTGCACACTTTTATGTAATTTTATCAATTGTTCTTCTCTTTATGTCCCTATTTGTAATGGCATAATTTATTTTTTCTGGTAACAAGTAAGGTCTTTTTTCATTCATGTTTTTCAATAATTTTATTTTAATTGTCTTGGTGTATATTTTTTGCACTTATCTTGTTTATTGATCAGTGAGCTTACTTGGTTTATGGGTTGATTTTCTTCATTAAGCCTGGACATTTTTGAATATTATTTATTCAAACATGTGTTTTGCCCTTTCTCCTCATTTTCTAGATTTCAATTACAGAGATTTTAAATTCTTTTGTATTTTCTTACATGTATCTTATTCTTTCTTTCTTTTTTTTCCCCCCAGCCTTCTTTTGCCCTTGATTTTTCAGTTTGGAAAGCTTCTAGTTCAGTTTTCAATTCAAAGTTGTTTTTTTCATTATCCAATTTGACATTAAATCTCTTCAGAATTTTGCCATTGGTTATTGAGAATTGGAAATTTGAGTCAGCAGACTTTGTCAGGCCCAAACAGACCAAGATTTGGCCATGTGATGTGAAGATTGTACATGCTCTGGTGTGTAAAGAAAAAATGGCCCCCGTCCTAAAGCCACACAGCTTGGTCTATCACAGATTGTGGGGAGGAGCGTGATCTCAGTAAGGCAGGGCCATAGGGAGTAGAGAGTATGGGGCTAGTGGATCTCCCATGAATGGGGGTTTGCCAGTCAGGTTCATGGGAAAGTGGGAGGAACGATCCCCGCCCAAAAGCCAAATAACTCAGTCACTGTTGCTCCTTAAGTCTTCCCAGATCTCTATACCTAGCCCAGACAGCTGATTCCTGAACAAGGCACAAGCTCTGCAGGGTGCAACAACAGGGTGGGGTTATTGCACTCCCCTAGGCTGATGCCATATGGAGGGTATTACTTTCTCAAAGAAAGATGGCTCTTGGTGTTGGAGAGGGACTCAGCACATGGATCCCAGTGACTGTCCCTTCAGCTCTCTCCCCAGAGCCACAAACCCCAGTCTCTCCTCACATGAGTTTAGTCTGCTCTGCCCTTCCTCCAGTGGTACCCAGGGTGAGTAGCTATGAACCAAAGTTTGCATATTGGCCCTTGAGGCCATCTGTCTCTCTAGACTCCTAGAGAGATTCCTGTTTCTCTCTCAGAGACAAAATCCTTATTGATTTTCAAAGCCAGGTGTTATGTGGGCTCCATTTCTCCGCTCTGGTACTCTGGGCTGTGGAGCCTGGCTTGGGATTTAGACCACATGCTTCTAAGGGGGAGCTTTTACAGCTGAAATATCCCTTCGGAATCTCAGCCAAGTCCAGGGAAGTGAGACTCACCTTTTTCTTGTCTCTATTCTTCCTACCAATCTCAATGTAGCTTCTGTAAATCTTTGGCTATAAAACTTCTCTTCAGCTATTATTCAGTTGGTTATTCAGGTTGATTGCTCTTTATTTTAGTTGTAATTCCAGTTTGGTCCTGGGAGGAGGTGAGTGTAGCTTCCACCTACTCTGCTGCTATCTTGAATCCTTCAGAACAGTATAAATATTAAAATTTGATTTTTGAAACCTTTTTAGTCATTATAACTAACACTATAACACATTGCTATTAATATGTTATATTACCTAATTTGAGATTCCCCTAAACTTTGCAAAGAATATTAATACTAAAATGTACACTCTATTATTGAATTATTATTTAAGGGTGTTAAATAACTTATCTAAGGTAATATATATGTTAGTAGCATCAACAGGAAATTAAGGCTTTTTTCAAACTTTGTAATATCCAACAGTTACTAATATCCAGATATGTGTATTTAAATTAATACTAATAAAATTCAATAAAATTATGCATTCTGCTTCTCAGCCTCACTAGTCATATTTAAAGTGCTCAGTAATTATATGTGTGCAAAGTAAAATCAGAAAGTAAAATATAAGCAGGTGAGAGATTTTTGAGGTCTCTGTGAAAGCTTAGTGGTGATGTTATTTGTGCATCATGAACAGTAAATAATTGCAGGCCAGAGAGTGAAAGGTGAGGGCAAGAAAATGTATTCTAAATAGAAGGAACAATATATGCAAAGGCATGGAGTACTAGAAAAGTGGAGACTGCTAAGGCGCTGCAATCCATATAATATGAGCAGGACATACCATGGGGCTGTGTGTTACAAGGTGAAGTTGAAGGATTACCAGAAACCAAATCATGAATGATTTTGTGACACAAACTGAAGATTTAGATTTTTTTCCCTGAAGGCTGCTTTTAAATGATATAGTAGTACAGTAAGAAGTTTTAACATATGTCTCTCAGTGATTGCTCTTGCAAGAGCATGGATAACGCATCATCAATGCAAGCAGCACTGGAGGACATGATCAATTCAGTAGGTTGCTCATGATGCAATATAGATAAGAGATAACATAGCTTAGCTAGAAACAGTGGAGATGGATGAAAGGATTTCCAAAATGATGGAAAAAGGAATGAATCAATCAGTGAATACAACATAATGCATTTTCTTAATATTTATCATTAAAACATATACATTGTTTTAAAAAGACCTCAAAGCATATGTTGATATACATTAAATCTATATGGCAAAATATATAACTGGCATGATTTATAACAGCTCATCATGCCTCTATTGTATACCATTTTTTACTTTCTATGTTTCAAAGATAATTCTTCATTATACTGGGAAAAAATGGTATCTATCAAATAAAGGTTGGGACCAAATTATTATATAAAATAGTACAAATTGAAAACATGATAAAAGGAAAGATACTTGGGAGATTACATATAATCATACTCAATAGTCAAGTATTTAGAATTGAACTCATAAGAATTATAGCACAAGTTTTTCAAATTTACACCTGAAATTATGATTTGAATCATTCATCTCACAAATATTTATAGAGAGTTTCCTATGTGTACTCTTCATCCAGAAACTAGAAGGGATGCAGATGTATTTTCCATTCTGAGTCCATGGTTCAGTAGTATAAATGTAGAAAATCCACAATGATTTTATTAAACAGGTGTTAGACTTTAACTCAGAGAAATTAATATGAATACTTTCTAATTTTAAAATTGAATTTGAATCATTGTGTTATTCAGTTATTCCTATCAAAAATATTGATGGACCCTCTGTAATGTGTACTATGCAACCAAGAACTAGTAATAACAATGAAGATATATTTTTTAACCCTCAGTGAGTTGCAAGTTGAGATATGCCTTATGGCAACTCAAGTGGCTACTAAGGCATCTTTGAAGAGTGCTCTGTATTATGCTAGAGATTCAAATATGTCACCATGTCTTACAACTTCGCATTAGATTGGTCTGTGTATGTAGAAACAAACTTAAACAAGGTAGGGGGAGGAAATTGTTTTCAATGTCAGGGATTATAAGTGTTAGAGCTTATATTCACATTCAGGAATAATCTAACATTTCCCTATACCATGGATTGTAAATATCCTAATCTCATTTCATTATAATTAGACATACTCCTGTTGAAGTCATTGATTCACCTTCAGCTATTTTAATTAAAAGAGAAATGTGAAATTGATAGACAGAAATGCAGAAGCAGGAACATTAGTACACAAGAACTCTGATAAGAGTTTGTTAATCTTACCTCTGAAGGTTTGCTAGCAATATTCACTTTCTTTGTACCAGAGATATTAATTTTCTGACAAAATATGAAAACTGCCATCTGACCAGCCAGATGGTCCTGCAGTGGCAGAATTTTCAGGTCCAAAGTATATCAGTTACACTCCACAAAGTTTACTCAAGTAGATAAATAAAATATGGGTTATTAATTTACTAAATATGATAGACATTTTACCAAACCCTCACATTTTTATTCAGATGAAATTAGACATGAAAACACCCACTGATATTTTCATAGGCAGCCTTTAAAAGAGTAAGAATCTAAATAAAATGAAAGAGAAATAGGATAATTTTTGCCCTGTATTCTCATTTCTGAGGCAGTATCACCTGAGCAGAAACAGTTGGTTTAAAGGAATATCCTGAGTGGCATAACACACCAACAGGCTAAAATTACTTTCCACTATGTCACCTTCAAGCTGGTACCTAGTTCCTGTCTCCTTACCTTATGCTTTCTTTTTACACCCATATTGTGCTTGTTTCCTTGCATCAGCAGTAAAAAAACATTTTTAACTCTTTTATAAGGTCCCCAAAACATTTCTATAGGGATGAATTTTTATTGAGGGATTTTACTTTCCTTTAATTTTATATTTTTAACTATTAAAAATTATGTTAAGTGGCCTAAGTATTGATGAATGGCAATACTCTCTCCTAGAGGAACAAACTTTCTAAATTTCTAGGTTTCAAAATGTTGGCATATGTTAAGATGTATCTTAAAAGCTGTATCCTTCATCAATTACTCTTTGATTTTGTCCTTTCAACATTAATATGTCTGTGTTTCTTGCTTTCAAATGTATTATTTATTAGTGAGTCCCAATAAGCATTTGCTAATCACTAATCTATAATATTTTAAGGGCAAATTAAGGGCAAATATCTTATTTTATACTTTTATGCCCAAATTCCAAACATTCCAGACCATTTTAGTGATAACATATCCTCAATAAATGTACTGAACAGAGAGACTTAAAATGATTTTTTCATTTTTTTATTAAAATGAATTTTAATTTTATATGTACTTCAGAACACTCCTTTGATTCATAATATCACAATTCATAGTTTATTCTTCCTCCTCTAAAACAAATGTAAGAGGGATGAGTTCACTTACAACAATAAGGTACCAATCATTTTGCAAATTATATTTAGCTTGATAATGAATAAAAATAATGATAGTCCCTACACTGTTCCCTATTAAAATATAATCATGTAAGCTATTAAATATATTTCCATGCAAATAGAATTCTGAACATGTTCTGAAGCCTTATCAATTACCACTTGATTTGCTTAATTCAATATCTTGGTTGAGCTTAAATATATCAACCATCTTGAGATATTCATAGAATATGAATCCAAATTCTTAATATAATTCTGTAATTACTTATGTACCTGACATTTAGTATCTAGAGAAATATTCTTAATATCAATGAAAATTAAATACCAACTTGGAATTCACTTAAAACCAAAATATCTAGATGAAAAGAGGGGAAAAGTAAAGTAAGTACTTTATCTAAGGGCTGCCAGCCATTCACATTACAAAATTGGCCAATAAGATGGTGGAGTCTCTAACAAGTCATTATTTCATGACTCCCAGGGAATGTGATGGTGGCAGACACTCTTAGAATATCATTTAAATCTTTGAAAAATTATCAGAGAGGCAAAGAGAAGATACTGTGTGAGGCATTCATTCATCAGGATACAATCATTGGATTTTAACATAATTCCAGAGAATTGAGAAAACTGGGATTTAGATGATGACTATCACCATGTAACAATCATTTGAAATCTTAGCCAAACCAACCCTCAGAGGATTGATAAATTGTGTTCACTAGGTTGTCAGAGCCTGGTGTCAGTGAGCATTCAGGTTCATCAATATTATGTGAAAACTGAATGGGGTGCAAGGCTCAGAAATCAAGTTAAGTAGTTGAAATTGGTAAACAATGTAAAGAGTAATGTAATGTGTCATTTTTATATAAAGCAAATGCAAATTTAGTATGTAAAAAAGTAAAATTCACATGACTTTTTCCTCACATAAACAATGTGGTTTAAAATCAATTTCAAGATGCAGGGGAAAGGAATCAAATTTCAGATTATACTGCCAGACTGCTGGAATGAAATATATTCACTTGCCTCTGCATCTATTTCACCACGAATGTTTGTAAGCCACTGCTATTAAATGTTAATATTAAGACAGTGAATTTTTCTCAAATATTGAGGCTGAATTTATGAAGTCAATATCAAGAACTGTGGAAACTCTAAAATTTTACTCTACTAGCTCTACAAGTTAGCCTGCTATCGGTTCATGAATGCTGGTAGAAGACACAAGATTCCTGGGTCAGTGTCAAAGAACTTTATTGCTCATAACAGCAAGCAGCATGATCTTCATGTTCATGCCAGTTTCCTTTGTCCCTCATGTCCCACAGGGCTGATGCAGAATGGCTCAGAAAGATACTGCCTATGAACCATCTTTTGTAATGGACTACAAGCAAAAAGTCTGATCTTTACACCAAAAGGCAACATTATCTTCTTTATACTGAATAGTAAATAAACCTGCTTTCAGCTTTGAAAGAAGGCAAAACATTTATCGTGTAAGTATTTTGCTATATCACTGAAGATAGTCCTGAACAAAAGCCATCTGTGCCTCTGCTTACCAGATATACAATAAGGTGAGAGTTCCATGGAAAATTGCTTTCAATATACATCCCTTTTTTATACAATGTCTTGGTTTGTGGTGAATTTTCCCATGAGTACATTGTTCTATCACACATTTTAATTAACCAGCCTGCCATAGTTTGGGACAGAATCATTTCAAGTTCTTATATACAACATATAATTCAGGCTACTATTAGCAGGACTCCAGGAGTAAAATAAGACCAACCTGCCATATTAACTTCAAATAAGTCCCTAGCGTCCCAGGCCCAATGAGATGAAAAAAAAATTACAAGCTCTACCTTGGCCCTCAAGGAGGAGGTATAGACCAACACCACCACCACAAACCAACTTGGCCAGTGAGTGAGGCTGACTGGAATGCTTTCCATGGCAGAATTGGTGTTTCTGTAAACACTCGAAGGTCTCTTATGACCACCTGTGCTGCATAAGCCAGTGTGTTTTGAGGAGAGAGACAATTTAATTAGTGCATGGTTTCCATATGAGAAGTACAATTCTGAGGGTACATGTAATGACTCTGGAAAAAATGTATGGATTACAATCATTGTAAATGAAACATTTGCTGGGAAGTAGAAGTCAACAGTGCTTCCAGTGTGGCCTCCTAGGCACCATATGGGCTTTTGTGGAGTCTGGTGTTTGTTGTCAGAAGAATTGTCTAAGGATAGGCACTCAGATCAGACCTATTTGTCTTCACTAATGTTTGTGTGGCATCCAAGTGTCCGAACAAATGGGTGAGTGACATATGAGGAACAGGAGTAGGGAAGCTATCTGGAAGAGTAGAATGGTGTTTTGTGCCAGAGCTGCAGTAATGTCTTGCTGTTTCTGATAGTCTCTGAGTAATGTTACGAGAAATGGCTGCCAAATTATGATAAAGCTATTTTGCCAAAATAGTAGAATGCCGTTTTATATTTAAGGAACTTGCAAGAATTTAAAAGATCCTAACTATGGTGTTTTCACAATGAAGACTTCAGGAATGGCTTGGAATAATAAAAATCATTAAAGTTTTCCCATCCCTCATACTTCCCAGAGACCTACATTCCTTTCTTAAGTGAATGGATCACTATTCTCTCTCAACCGTTACAAAATCAGTGTGTCCCATTACAGTAACTATCACTTCATTATTTTTCTATTATCCACACTTTCACCCATGCTCTTTATCCAAAAGGAATAACAGCAGTAGGGTCAGAGAGTTTTTATAAAACATAAAAAGGCCCATTATGTATTCCAAATTGGACCATGTGGACCACTAGAGTGGAACTTGGTGAGTAGGGTTCTTATCCAAGTGATCATTATCATGAAGATCCAACAAAAGAATTTAGGTAATGAAACCAGAATTTATTTGAATGCCCTGAGCTTGCTTTGGTTACATTGCCACCCATGGGTTATAACAACCAGGCTGACTCAAAGTTGCCATTAAGGGAACTAAAGAAGCATCAAGGCCAGGAAAGTTCAGGTGGAATTCTGAATTCTCAAAATAAGGTACTATGATACCTGATCCCTTTTCCTAATTATTACTCAAAAAAGGGCTTAGAGCAGATGGACCCTTTCTGTGAACAGCATTCAGTGACTAAACTGCCTTACTTGAGTGTAAAGCAAGAGGAAGCGAGTAATGCTAGGTGAGAACTCATCTTGAATTAATGTTTGAGGAGGCCATTTTAACACTCAAAACTACAGGACACTGGAGACAGCAAAGAGTGAGGAATTTCCATCAAGTGTCTTTTAGCCCGTTTCTGAGTTGACTTTGTAATTTTAAAAAATGTCAGGCTGAAAATTAATTATATATCTGAAAATACGATATAGATTAGTTTTAATGTTCAGAAGGGTGTGCCCAGAGTTAGTTGTTCTGACTGGAACAGAAACTCTGTAATCTGAAAAATAGACAATACTTCCAGTGAGAATAAAAGGAAAAACAAAAACAATTTACAGGGCATTTTAAGGTTGACACATACCATTTTAGCCACAGGTGGCTAACCCTGTACCTCTGTGGCTAAAATGGTATGTGAGAAGAGATTACTGAAGATGAAGATATAAAGTAATTGAAAAGAAGTTGTGTATTCCATGTACACTATTAATATATCTGTGATAATAGACTGGCTGTGGTCTAAGTGCCAAATCATTACAGAATTTGAGAGAGTAACTTAGTTCTTTGAGTTGACGGTGATGAGAAAGGGTAGTTTATGTAGACAGATTGAATTTAAAATAGACTGAAAGCAAAATAAACAGAGTATTTGCACAAATTTAAAGGAAGACTGAATGCTTAAAGGCAGCATTGGGATGAAATGTATGTGAGAGAGAAAATCAGAGAGTAAATTGAGTATGACTTGTCAATGGAACTATAAGGTATAGCACAGGGAAGGGATTTTATATCACCTTCTGCAGTCTTCCTTAAGTCTAGTGAACAAATAATTAATTGATATGTATGTATATTTTCTGCCTTCATGTATTTGAGGGTAAAATGTGACTGGCTGATAATGACATAATGGTGTTTTATTTCTTCCGATAAAAATGTACAGCGCATCTTTTAAATGAGAAAATGTATGTTGGAACAGCTGCTTCTAAGTATAAACAAAATACAGCATGGAATTTTCGCCTTTGAATATGGACAAATATGAAAATTTATGGTGATCAAGATGGATTATGTTATTTTTTGAAAAACAAAATGTCCTAATATGAAGTTGGAGTTGAATAGTAAAAGGAACTTAAATTGTAACGCATCTAAGAACATTAATATTTAAGTTTGTAATATTTTGAATTTTTTAAGTTGCCTTTAAAGTGTTTAATTCATAGAAAAGGCATATATGCACATCTACAATTTATACAGTTTTTAGTCTTCACTTTTTAATTTTAAAGAGATGTAAATTTTAAAAAGGAACTGTATTATTTATTTATTAAACCAATTACTAGAAACAATGACAAAACAACTTATTATATAATATGTAATTACATAAATTATAACATTACATATATTATTTAAAATCTTGCTCAGATTAAAGCTTAGGCTCAGGCTTTACAAGTGAATTCACATCAAGTCTACAGGATGTATCATAAGCTATAGTAATAGGTAATAAAATTATCAAATGCCACTTAAGGTATATATCCCCTGTTTTTCCCATGAAAAGAAAAATACAGGGACACTATGTGGATTGCAAAAGAAGGAATTTCTAACTGCAAAATATGGTGTGACAAGATAATATTTCAATTTAAATCAATATACTAATATTAACATGTAAAACACATGATTTTTATAGTGTTTATGTATATACTTTAACCCAGATTTTTAAATTGTGTTTGGATGTTTATGGAAATGTATTGATTTTGGATCGTGATCATCAAAATTACTGCTTTGGAAATAGTTCTATAGTAGAATTAATAATATTTAATTCCCAGGGAAAAAAACACCATAGATCCAAAACACGTCTATAGTGGTAGTGAACAACAAAATGAGTACATTTTAAAAATTATTTTAAAACATAAAAGTTAAAATATAAACTATAAAATATAGGCTAAATTAAATTTGATTAATATAAACATTATATGAAGTAAAACGAGGCATGCAAAGAGCTGTGAGAAAAGTAAATGGGAAAGAGAGCAAAAGGAGAGAAAGAAGAAAAATTAAATGAGCATTAGTTGGTAACTTAATCATCGAGAAATTGGAAAGTACTTTGTGAAGATATAAAGAGCATTCTCCTTAATTGCTAATCCTGCAAGTAGAGAGGTTTGGGAGAATACCATCATTTACTGAAATCAATCCTCTCTTCCCCATAAATTGCAGTGACACCTTTGGCATGATTTTAGTGACCTTTATATATTCTGGATATAAACTATTTATCAGATGTATGGTGTGCAAATATTTTCTCCTAATCTGTAGGCAGCTGTTTCATTCTGTTGATTTTTCCCATTGTTTGCAAGTTTATTAGTTGGATGTAATGCACTTACCTGTTTTTGCCTTTGTTTCCTGTGCTTTTAGTATTGTATCCATACATCTGATAAAGAGTTAATATTCAAAATATATAAACAAATCCTAAAACTCAATAGCAACAAAACAAATAACCCATGTACAAAATGTGGAAAGGACATTAATGGACATATCTCCAAATAAGACATATAGAAGTCCAACAGCAGTATGAAGCAGTGCGCAACATCACTAATTATCAAGGAAATACAAATTGAAGTGACAATGAGTAGTCACATCATGCCTGTTAGGATGATTATTATTATAAAAAAGTAAAAGAAAAAGATTTAAGCATCAGTGAGAATGTGCAAAAAAATACTTTAGTGCACTATTGGAAGGAATATAAAATGGTGCATCCATTACAGAAAATAGTTTGGAGGTCCTTCAAAATATTGAAAATAGAATTACTAAATGATCCAGTATGTCCACATCTGGGTATATATCCAAAATAATTGAAATTAGTATCTCAAAGAGATAGCTACATCCCCATATTTATTGTAGCATTATTCATAATAGTCAAGAAATAGAAAAAACTGAAATGCCCATTTACAAATGAATAAATAAAGAATATCTGGTATATGAGGTCTATCCAGAAAGCATCCAGCTATGAAAAATAGAGACATTTATTGAAGAAGATATAAGATACAACAAACATTGTACATAGGAAAATGATGTCTCAGTCTTCTTCAAAGTAGGCACCTTGGGACCTCACACAGTTTTCCTGAGTCTCTTTCACTGTTCAAAACACTCTGCAAAATACTTTGTTGGAATTGCCAACAGCTGCCCCATTGTATTTCCTAAATCTTATTGATGGCCCAAAATCTCTTTCTTTTCAAAAGTGATTTTTTAAAATTAATTTATTTTTTATTTTAATTATTGTTCAAATACAAATTTTCTATCTTTTACTCCCAGCCCAGCCCTCCCACCCCACCGTCCCTCCCTCCCTCCCATTTCCACCTGCCCCTAGTTTTTGTCCATGTGTCCTTTATACTTGTTCCTGTAAACCCTTCCTCTTTTCCCCTGAAATTCCCCTGAAATTACCCACTAACTCCCCTCTGAACACTGTCAGCCTGTTCCCTATTTCAGTGTCTTTGGTTATATTTTCCTTGTTTCTTTGTTTTGTTGATTAGGTTCCTGTTAAAGGTGAGATCATATGGTATTTGTCTTTCACTGCCTGGCTTATTTTGCTTAGCATAATGCTTTCCAGTTCCATCCATGCTGTTGCAAAGGGTAGGAGCTCCTTCTTACTTTCTGCTGCATAGAATTCCATTGTGTAAATGTACCATCGTTTTTTGATCCATTCATTTACTGATGGGCCCCTAGGTTGCTTCCAACACTTGGCTATTGTAAATTGTGCTGCTGTGAACATTGGGGTGCATAGGTTCTTTTGGATTGGTATTTCAGGGTTCTTAGGATATAATCCTAGCACTGGAATTGCCAGGTCCAAAGGCAGATCCATTTTTAGTTTTCTGAGGAAATTCCATACTGTTTTCCATAGTGGTTGTACCAGTCTGCAATCCCACCAACAGTACACTTGGGTCCCCTTTTCTCCACAACCTCTCCAACACTTGTTGTTTGTTGCTTTGTTTATGATGGCCATTCTGACTGGTGTGAAGTGGTATCTCATTGTGGTTTTAATTTTCATCTCTCTGATAGCTAGCGATATTGAGCATCTTTTCATGTGTCTCTGGATCCTCTGTGTGTCCTCCTTGGAGAAGTGTCTGTTCAAGTCCTTTGCCATTTTTCAATTGGGTTTCTTGTCTTCTTAGAGTGGAGTCATATGAGCTCTTTATATATTTTGGAGATTAAACCCTTGTCTTAGGTATCATTGGCAAATATGTTTTTCCATGCAGTTTGTTCTCTTTTTATTTTAATACTGTTTTTTTTTTCCTGTGGAGAAGCTTTTTATTTTGATGAGATCCCATTTGTTTATTCTTTCCTTTATATCCCTTGCTTTGGGGGACATATCAGTAAAAATGTTGCTGGGTTAAATATCTGAGATTTTCCTGCCTAAGTTCTCCTGTAGGACTTTAATAGTGTCACAGCTTATATTTAAATCTTTTTTCCATCAAAGGTGATTTTTGGGGAAAATCCAGAAGTCACAGGGCACCAAATCTGGGCTGTACAGGGCTGGGTCATCTGGGTGATTTGATGTTTCGCCAAAAAACACTGCATGAGAAATGATGCAGGAGCGCGTGGTCTTGATGTAGTGGCTAATCACCATTTGCCCACATCTGTGGCCATTTTGGTCATATTTCATTTCTCAACTGATGAAGAACATTGAAGAAGTACTCCTCATTAACTGTTTGGCCTGGAGGGGTGTACTCACAATAAACAACACCTTCCCAATAAAAAAACAGAGTTACCATGGTCTTGATCTTGCTGCAACTTTTCTGTGCCATCTTTCAGTATGGAGAACCACGCAACTTCCATTGGGATGACTGGGCCATTGTATCTAGATCATACTTGTAGGCATAGACCATGATTCATCTCTGGTTATGACCTTCTTAAGGAAATCTGGTTAATTGGTAGCAGTTGGAATCAAGTCATTAGCAACTGTAGCGCAATTTTCCTTCTTTTTTGGTGGCAGAAACTGCAGAATGAACTTTACAACAATATGTTTCATGTCAAGATCCTGTGTCAAAATCTCAGACACAGTAGTTTTTGGAATCTTGAGATCAGCTTCTATTTCTCACACGGTCAGTCACCAATCTTTGTTGATTATAGCCTGTACAACTACAACATCCTCAGGTGTTCTGCTGTTGCATGTCTTATAGAACATGGATCACTTTCAACAAATTCTAGAACATCTTTTAAATGCTTGTGCCACACTTTTTTCTGTGCTGCACTCATTGCATCATCTCCAAAAACCTTCTGAATCACCCAAATAGTTTCTGCAGAGGAACGATCAAGCCTAATGCAAAATTTGATGCAGATATATTGCTCTACTCACTCAGTCATTTTGAATGTGATAGCCACATAGTCACATGCTCAGTACACACACTCACTCAAAGACATCTACCACCCTCACTGACTAGTACAGAAAAGACAAATACCATATAATCTCATCTATAAGTAGAACCTAATCAACAAAAGAAATAAGCAAGCAAAATATAACCAGAGACATTGAAGTAAAGAACAAACTGACAGTAACTACAGGGGAGAGGGATAATGGAGGAAAATAAGGGAAGGACCATCAAGGAACATGCATAAAGGACACATGGACAAAGCCAAACAAAGCGTGTAGGTAAGAGGGTGGGAGGTGGGGATGGGTGGGGCGGGGCGGCTTGGTGAGGGGAAAATGGGGACAACTGTACTTAAACAGTAATTTTTTAGAAAAGAATACTTTACAGAAAAAAATAAATTTAAAAATCACACAAATCAGAACATGGATGGACTTGAAAGACATTATGGTAAAAGAAGGTAGTCAGTCACAATGGACAAATATTGCATGATTACTCTCATATGAAGTATCTAAATTAGTCAAACCTATAGAAGCACACACAATGTGCATAACCAGGGATAAGAGAGAAGAGGGAATTTGTTGCTTATTGTGTATAAAGTTTGTTATGCAAGATGAATAATTTGCAATGAGCTCTCTACATCATAGTGTAATGTACAGTGATTGTACACTTAAAAATTTGTTAAGAGTATACATCTCATTAATTGTTCTTACCACAAAAACAAACAAATAAAAAAACAAAAGGAGCAGAAGGAAACTTTTTGGGGTGATGGATATAATACTATCTTGATTGCAATGATGGTTTCATAGGTGTATGCACATCTGCAAACTCACTAAACTGTATACTTTAAGTATGTCCATTTTCTGCATATCAAATATACCTTAATAAAATGTAAAATATATTCTGATATATTTGAGCATATTTCTGTGGCTATCTTTTCTTCATCAACCTCTACATCAATAGTTGTGCTAATAAATAAAGCTGTTAAAAGTTAAGTAATCCAATTTATGTGAATTTCTTTCTGTACCTCTCTTCTCTTTATTAACCTATATGTCTATCCTTGTCCTAATATCACATTAATTACTGTTATATAGAGTACACATTAAAATGTAATGGTAAAATTCTTTACATTTACTCTTTTTAAAATAATTTTGACTATGCTTTACATCTCCACATAAAATTATGTTTCAATTTATTAGTTTATACATACAGAGAGACATAACATTCATATACACACTAGCTCTGGGAGCTCAATAGACATTGATTAGAATCTAGAGCTCAATTTTTAAGATTTTATATAAAAATATTATTTTCTGGTACAAGAAAATCTCAACAATATTTTGTGGTTTCCCATATTTTGTGGCTGTTTTTTAGATTAATTCCTAAGACTTTATGATTTCTGATCTGAACACACTGCAAAAAGCATCTTATTCATTTAGTTTTTTGTATATGCTTTTGGATTTTCTTCTTATGAAACCAAATCATTTTTACTTTATTTTATTTCTTATTATATTTTCCCATTACCATTTAGTCCCCTTATATCCCCCCACCCTGCAATCACTACAATGTTGTCCATGTCCATGAGTCCTTTTTCCTTTTTGTTTAGTCCCTCCACCCCCTGGCCTTAGCTGTCATCCTCCTCTCTATCTATGAGTCTGTCTCTTCTGTTTTGCTTGTTAGTTCAGTCTCTACATTACATTTCACATATGAGTGAAATCATAAGGTATTTGTTTTTCTTTGACTGGCTTATTTTACTAAGAATAATATTCTCCAAACTTATCCATACTGTCACAAAAGGTAAAATTTTATTTTTTATTATACCTGATTAGTATTCCATTGTGTGGATGTTCCATAGATGTTTTAATACACTCACTTACTGAAAGGTAGTTGGGCTGCTTCCATATCTTGGCAATTGTAGGTAACACTGCAATGAACATAAGGGTGCTTATGTTCTTTTGAATTAGTGTTTTTGGGTTCCTCTGGATATATTCCCAGGAGTGGGATCCCTGGGTCAAAATGCAGATTCATTTTTAATGTTTGAGGTAGTTCCATACTGATTTCCACAGTGGCACTCCAAGTATGATTCCCAACAGCAGTGCAAAAGGGTTCCCTTTCTCCGTGTCCTCATCAGCACTTGTTGTTTGTTGACTTATTGATGACAGCCATTCTGACAGGTGTGAGATGATATATCATTGTGGTTTTAATTTGCCTTTTTCTGATGATTAGAGATATGGAGTATCTTTTCATATGTCTATTGGCCATCTGTATGTCATCTTTGGAGAAGTGTCTCTTCAGATCCTTGCCCATTTTTAATAGGGTTGTTTGTTTTTATGGTGTTGAGTTTTGTAAGTTCTTTATAAGTTTTGGAAATTAACCCCCTATCAGATGTATCAGCAAATACGTTCTTCCATTTTGTGAGTTGTGTTTTTATTTTGTTGATCATTTCCTTCGCTGTGCAAAAGCTATTTAGTTTGATAATAGTTCCATTTGTTTATTTTTATTTGTTTGTTTTCCTTGCCTAGGGAGATATATCTGATAAAATATTGCTACAACAATGTCCAAGATTTTCCTGCCTATGTTTTCTTGTGTGATTTTTATGGTTTGGGGTCTATTAAGTCTTTAATCCATCCTGAATTTCTTCTTGTGTGTGGTATAAGAAGGTGGTCTAGTTTCATTTTTCTGCATGTATCTGTCCAATTTTCCCAACGTTATTTATTTTATAAAATACCTTTAGTCTATTGTATGTGCTTTCTTCTTTTGTTGTATGTAGTTGACTATAAAGGTGTAGGTTTATTTCTGGGTTCTCTGTTCTGTTCCATTGATCTATGTGTCTGTTTTTATGCCAGTTTGATTACTATGGTCTTGTAGAACAGTTTGATATTAGGTCTTATGATTCCTCCAACTCTGTTCTTCTTTTTCAGGATCACAGTTGCTATGTGGGACTTTTATGGTTCCATATAAATTTTTGAAATATTTTTTCTATTCTGTGAAACACATCATTGGAATTTTGATAGGAGTTGAATCTATAGATTGATCATGTCATCTTTAAATGGAAGCAGTTTTCCTTCTTTCTTCCCTATGTTTAAAACATATAGAGTTATTAATATATTTGTATTTCTATTTGTTGTAATTTGATGGGAGTTTTATAAAATAATTGGTTTAAATCATCTAAATTTTCAAATATATTATCTCAAAATTTTTATAACATCTATTCAATACTCATTTAAACATTGTAGTTAGCCCAATTTTTTTATTGTCAATGTTCATAATGTTTTATTTTTCATTTTAGTTCATACTTTAGTACTACACAAATTTTATAAACTTGTAAATGTTTTATCCCTTTTAATAAACCCACTTTTGCCTTTGATTTTCCCTACTATAATTTTGTTTCTCCTCTTTCATGAAGAAATGTGTTATTTCTTTAAAGTTCTTCATTTTAGACATGAAGCCAAACTAAAATTCCCATCATGATTCATCATCTTTTTATAAATGGTTAAATTTGATTTGCTAAAATTTTTTCAATGGCTTTTGCATCAATGTGCATAAGAAATATAACTTTGTATTTCTCTTTTCTGATTGTTTCCTATTCTGGTTTTGGCATTAGTCAAACACTGTCTTCATACGATCGATTGG
>CM052549.1:59897814-60038103 GCA_028533065.1 Trachops cirrhosus
TGAATGGATCAAAAAACTATGGTACATTTACACAATGGAATTCTATGCAGCTGAAAGAAAGAAGGAACTCATACCCTTTGCAACAGCATGGATGGAGTTGGAAAGCATTATGCTAAGCGAAATAAGCCAGGCAGTGAAAGACAAATACCATATGATCTCACCTTTAACAGGAACCTAAACAACAAAACAAAGAAGCAAGAGTTATTACTGTCATTATTAAATAATAGCTTTCATCAGGGAACATCTTTTCTTGGTGTTTGAATCTTTCTCCATAGGAATGTCTGAATTTTGAATTAAATGTTGTAATTGACATTGCCATCTTCATTTTTTGTGGGTCTTTGTGTACCAGTTTTGTTAACTTGTGCCTATAAAGGAATGTGTCTGTTTCATCTGTATTAGTTTGCTAGGGGTGTTGTAACAAAACACCACAACTGGGTGGTTTAGAAAACAAAAAATTTATTATTTTACAGTTCTAGGGACTACAAACCCAAGATCAAGGTTTTGGCAGTCTTGATTCCTTCTGGCAGGTGTGAGGGAAGATCTGTTTCAAGCCTCACTCTTTGGCTTGTAGATAACCATAGCAATGACTTTACATCATTTTCCTCTGTACACAACTCTTCAAATGACATTCTTTTATAAATACAACTAGTTTTATTTGATTAAGTTCCCACTGTGCTTCAATATAACTCATTTTAACTAATTACATCTACAAGAAGTTAGATTGCATATTTTTCTTCATATTGGTATTCACACTAGTTATAATTACAAAGTTTCACTTAGATTTACAGTTTATTTTGATATTCTAAGTATAAATGCATTGAAATGAAAACTGACAAAATACTTCATTAAGACCTGTCAAAATTGTTTCACTTGATTTCAGTCAATTCAATGAGTTCATTTATAAAGGAATTAGAGAGGATATCACACACTGAATTAAATTCAATTTATAGTTCTTCTACTGAATTTAAGTAAAGATAGTTAAATATCTGAAAATATTATGTTTAACTAGTCATTAACAATAATGTATTTTCTTATACTCTTTATATAAAGAATAAGATTTAAGAAATTGAATAAATTTAATGGAATTATGTCACTGTTATCTGTGCTTTTTCTTATAAATAGACTGATACTATAAAGTTTGAGAGAAAAAAGGTCTGACTGTTATTTTCTTTATAGCATAACAAGAGTACATATTATCTATATGATTTAAGATGGTCAATTTTGAGCTATATCATGTAGCTGAAGTAGTTTTTGCCACGTGTCTCTATAGTGATGTTACACAATTTTTTCTCCCTTTTCCAAACTGTATTCTGTGGAAAGAAGTTACCATGCAGAGCCTGCATTCAAAAAACAGGGAGTTATGCCTCTTTCTTTTAGGGTAGAGTATCTACATAATTTTGGATGTTTTCTACATAGGAGATTTATTTTTCCCCTCCTCATTTTAATTTATACATCATTTATTGATGTTATTATAAACTAATATGTCTTATGTTACTTTGGACTATAATTTTATAATTCCATATACATAATCATGTCATCTTTGAACACAGTTTTATTTCTTCCTTCCCAATGTATATTTAGTTCTTTTTATTTCTTACTTCATTAGCTAGGACCCCCAGTACAATGTTCAACAGAGAAGTGAGAGAAGAAATTATTGCCTGTTACATGAAGGAAATCAAGTGGCTTCTCATTATTAGGTATGAAGGCCAGGCATGATATAAGTAACATAAACTAAGGTAAATGTGCCTTCTGCGTGAGAGGTTGTGGAGCTCTGCCTAGGAGGTACATTGTTTTCTATATGTGTAGCTATTTGACATTTCAATTTTCTCTGTTTGTTTCCCTTGGTTTTGTGTGTGTCTGTGTTGTTTTGTTTTCACTAGAAATTCCTTCTTAAGTATTCTCTGAACCTTGCAGTTCTTTCAACTGTAATACTCTTTTAAAGATTTTATTTATTTTTAGAAAGAGGGGAAGGGAGGGAGAAAGAGAAGGAGGGAAACATCGATGTGCAGGAGATACATCTGTCGGTTGCCTCTTGCTCACCCCCAACTAGGGACCTAGCTCACAACCCAGGCACATCCTCTGACTGGGAATCAAACTGGGACCTTTTGGTTTGCAGGCTGGCACTCAATCCACTGAGCCACACCAGCCAGTGCTGTAATCCTCTGTTATTTTGTAGGAGCCTTGTTGGAGTTTTGGTGAGAGATGATGAAAGGGAACTGTTCTATGATTCTGTAACCAAGTTTCCAATTTTTAGTGGGCCCGTGTTTATGGACAGTGATCTTCATAAGTATTGATACTTCTCAGTCCCCATCTCCAGTTTAGGTATTGCATGATGGCAAGAGAGGGCTAGATTTAGGTATTTTCTTTTCGTCACATTAGTCAGGCTTTGGGACAGTAGTTTCCCTTAAGGGCAGTGGGAGAACAGAAAACTCCGTGGTTATTACAAAATAGTTACCTGTACCCACTGTTATGGCAAGTATGAGGGAATTTTTCTCCAAGCTTCATCAAGAGAACCTGGTGAGTTTGAAGAAATAAAATCCATAAAAGTACAAGCCTCCCACTAAGACTGGACCCCCACCACCAAAGTTTTTAACTTTGAAACTAGTTCACACTGAGCATCTAGCAATTTGCCAATTACAATATAAATGTCCCTTCTAGTATTAGGTATAGGGGTAAGTTTCTACTTTTCAGTTTCTACTCCCAGTAAGCTGTGGTTCTTTGCATCTGCATTTCTTTCTAGTTTTCAGAATAGTAGTTTGCTGCATAACCTCACATCCCTGATGGATCTATGAAGAGCTGTTTATTTTCAGTTTTTCATAAACCAGAATGGGAGTAAGAACTTCCAAACTTTTTATATGTAAAAGCATAAACCAGATGTTTCTCATATTAGATTGAAAATTTACACTATCCTATTCTGTCAGTAAAATTGTAATTGTATCCAAATTCATTGCAATCAAGAGTTTTCTTATAGAGACACCCATTATATTGGGTTGGCTAAAAACTTCATTTTTTTTTTTCCATAAGATGGCTCTAGTAGCACTTAGTTGTCTTTAACTTCATTTGAAACAATTTTGTTAGATTATATTGGGACAGCTGTCATATCAGCACTCATTTAAAAAGAAAAACTTATTGTAATTGGTGAATTTTTGTGTAACCATTTTAATAGTGAAGATGTAAGCAAGTATGCAACATTTTTGGTGTATTATGCTTTATTCTTTCACTAAAGGTAAAAACAGAAGTGAAACACAAAAAAATGATTTGTGCAGTGTATGGAATAGGTGTTGTGACTGATCTCATGTGTCAATAGTGGTTTGTGAAGTTTCATGCTGGAGATTTCTTGCTGGAGGATGCTCCACAATCACATAGACTATTTGAAGTCAATAGCAATCAAATTAAGATATTGACTGAAAATAATCAACATTCATAGCAGCACAATTTATAATAGCCAAATGCTGGAAGCAACCTAGGTGCCCATCTGTAACTGAATGGATCAAAAAGTTGTGGTATATGACAGACCTAGGTAGGCCTAGAAAGAATGGAAAATCACCAGGAGGGAAAATTATACCGTGGGAAACTGTAGCCTGGGAAAATGCCTGTCTGGGAAACTGCCTGCCGATCCTACCCAGGCCAAACAGATGCCTGGCTAAGATTGGGGTCTGGGGTGGGCCTATCCAGCCTAACAGAATGCAGCTTTAACTTGAGCCTGACAAGATGTATCAAGAACAATGGTCAGCAAAAATGGCACCCAGCGACCAGCTCTAGTCAATCAGACTCTGACACCCCAACCAGTTACCCCTCATGGTTTTTTGTGCTTAAAAACCCTGCCCTAAGAACAACCTCCCTTGATTGGCTCTCCAACCTCCCTAGGTTGGCCCCACTTTCCCCCACGAGTCCCAACCTCCCTTGGTTGGCTCCACTTTTCCCTCTTACTCCCTGCTAATAAACCCTGCTCCTTAGCTCACTCTGTCCATCTGGTTTCTTGAGTGACTCTGACCTAACAGTACATTTACGAAATGGAATACTACAGAGCAGAAAAAAAGAAGGAGGTCCTACCCTTCCTGACAGCATGGATGAAACTGGAAAGCATTATACTAAGCAAAGTAAGCCAGGTGGTAAAAGAAAAATACCATTTGATCTCACCTATAAGTGGAACCTAATCAACAAAACAAACAAACTAGCAAAATATAACGAGAGACATTAAAATAAAGAACAAACTGACAGTAACTAGAGGGGAGGGAGGAGGGAGATAATGGGGGAAAGAAGGGAAAGGGTCATCAAGGAACATGTACAAAAGACCCATGGACAAAGCCAAGGTGGGTAGAATTAAGGGTGGGAGGTAGGGGTGGGTGTGGTGGGGGAAAGTGGTGGTGGGAAAATGGATACAACTCTATTCAAACAACAATACAAAATGATTTTAAAAGTTTTGGAAATATCAATAGATCATGGTTCTGGTTTTATAACATTGCAAATGTACTTAATGCCATTAAACTGTTCATAACAAATGGTTAAAATGGTAAAGTTGATGTCATATCTATTCTACCACAAAAATTTAAATTGTACATTACATATACAATTACAAGAGAAAAAAAAAAAAGAATCAATGTTATACCAGACAGCAGATAGCCTACATACTCAAAATATCCAAATCACTGAAGTTATTGGTGAAAATGAAAATTGTGTCTTTTATTTTCCGGAAAAAACTGAATGGACTTTTAGCCAACCCAATACTTTAAAGAAACACAAACTTTTTTGAAAATCAATTTATCAGACCACATCTCAGATCCTTTAGGCCACCTTCAGTGTTCACTCACACGTGGACAACACAGACGTTCAGAGGAATTATTCCCATGAGAAAAAGTTTTGAACAAATGGGAGAAACAAGCAGGTAAATAAATACCTTATTCCCTTTGCAGGATTGTCTTGATAAGGACTGTTTACACTTTCTTGAAGGACAGTACTTCCAGACACACCATCAGATAAACTCAGCTTTGGCCAGATCAGTAATGAATTCCTGCAGTGCTCTCCCTCCTTCCATACTTCATTCCTCTCGTCCTTCATCAGTAAGTTAAAAACACACACACACTGCACAATGATCTTTTCCCAGGGGATCTCAGGACAAGTAGAAGAAACACTAAAAATAAAAAACAAACAAAAAAAAGTTCTGCAATGATTTTATTCCTAAATAAATCCAGTGATATTTTCTCTTTATGCGATGTTTTCATTTCCAAGTGTATGGTGATAACTATACTCCCTGAAATTAGATTTCTGCAATTAGCACCTTAATTGGCCTTGCTTTGAAATGTGGATCTGGGAATTACATCTTCCAGATGCAGAATTTCTGGATTATACAAAAGAATAAAGACAGAAACATATGGAAAAATGTTAAAGTTAGGCAATTAAGTGGGAAAATACTTTTATTTTAGCTTTTCTCTAAAATGTTTTCTTAATGCTTTATTTTAAGAAAATAAAATTTACTAATACAAAGTGTTGTTTTAATAATTCTTTAATGATAATAAGTAAAATTGCAAATATATAAGAAAAAATTTGAAACAGAGGGATATTTTAGATCCATTAAAACTAATATGACTACTTTATAAGTCAAATTCTCTAATCATATTTCATTTCTTTAATAGTTCTTTTATTTTTCCATGTTTTAGGTACTTCTCAAGATTAAAATTATACATAAAGATAAGGTTTATGCTTTTATTAGAATCATTAGGTTGTTAGAGTTACGATCTGTTAATCTACCTGTATATATTTTTAATTTTTTATTTCTTTATCTACTTCTCATCATTAATATACCTTGATAGTATATTAAATTAAAAATATTTTTAAATATTTGAACAATCCAAATTGTAATACATTAAATGTGTTTAAGAAATTAAAAATTAGAAATGTTCCCAAGGGCTCTAGGTAGAATTATTTTTTCTATTATAATTGAAATTATAATTAATGCATTTTTATATTGATGATTTATGTTCAAATCAATGGTTTTACATGTAATAAATGTAGAACTGTCACCACACCCAGTTTTTTGCATTTCCTTAGCACTATTTTAATTCAAATATATTTTTTTAGTTTTATTATTATTTTTAAATTACTTTCTATTGTAAATTTTTTAAAGATTTTATATATTTATTTTTAGAGAGAGGACAAGTCAGGGAGATAAAGAATGAGAGAAACATCAGTATGTGGTTGCCTCTCATGTCCCCCTTTCTGGGGACCTGGCCCACAACCCAGGCAAGGGTCCTGACTGGGAATGGAACCAGTGACCCTTTGCTTTGCAGTCCAGCCATCCCTCAGTCCCTGAGACACACCAGCCAGGGCTAATCTGTAGTTTTAACATATATTTAACAAATAATTTTATTTTTAAAGTTATATGTAGCATGAGTTAATTATCAAATCATTAAAATTTTACATTTACCCATTGTAATGTTAAATTTTAAATTCTACTGCTTGTTTCACTCATAAAATCAAGTTCTAAATTGAATTTAAGATTGTATCCCCTTAAGTCCCATATCTTACCTGAAAGCACTTTTCCAGCCCTACTGATCCTCCTGTACTTTCAAAGGATATCAGGTTCCTCCATGATGGATGATATCAAAAGCAAAAGAAGGAAAGTGGATAATGGCAATGCATTTAGAATGTTAAAAATTTGTATAGAATTTTGGGGCTCAAAAAACATCTGGTTCTACTTCCTTACTATATAGGCTCAAAAATTAGATATAAAAATATTAGACAATCTACATTTCTTGAGGTAGTTTATAGCAAAAGAACAAAACACTAGTATACCCAACAAAATCAATGAATCTCAAAAACATTATGTTAAAGGAAAAAAATCCAGACATAAGTGTACAAACTATATAAGTCTATCCACATGGAATCCATACACTAATTTGTGGCAATAGAAATAATGAAAGTAATAGAACATAGAAATAGAAAAGATGGCTTAAACAACATAAATTTATTTCCTCACAGTTCTGAAAAGTAAAAGTCCAAGATCAAGATTTCAACAGATTTGATTTCTCCTGAGGTCTTTCTCCTTAGCATGAAATCAGGGGCTACCTTCCTGCTGGGCCTTGACCTTTTTTTTATGCAGTCCTGATGTCTCTTCCTATTTTTATAAAGACCACACTTCTACAGGATTAGGGCCCACCCTTATGACCTCATGTACTTTAATCATCTCTTCAAAGGCCCTTCCTTGAAATACAGTCACATTGGGAATTCATACTTGAAACTGAATTTTGAGAAGACTAAGGATATAATCACTCATAATATTAGGGTAAACAGGTGCATTCTATTTTAAAACCTTATAAAATTAATAATTTAAGAGCTATATATTTTATTTTCTGTTTACCATACCTATTTTTTTAAAGTAGAATACCATGGTGAAGGCATTCAAAAGTTGTTTTTAGCCAAGAGTATACTACTTATTTAAATATATTTTTTTGTATTTTTATATTTTCAAGATACACAGAAACTTAGTCATGTGCAAAGACTGACAAATAATACTGGATTACATAAAACTTTGGATGTTTTAGGATACTTTTATCCATCGATGTTGATGGGCTATTATTTGCTGGTCAGATTATAAAGGAGACCGTAAGCTTCATAGATTCCATATTCTCATTATTTGTATCACCCAAAATTATCTGGGGTAGTACAACTCCAAAATGTGATTTAAAAATATGTACTGGTCAAAGTTTGAATAGAACCCAGACTGAAATGGTTTATATGATCTATGATCTTAAAGATTGTATTGTATGTGCATAAAATCTTTTGCCCACAGAAGCAATAAAATGTATAAAATATTAATAGGCTTGTGAGTCTTATCTCCTTGCATTGGCCATCCATGCACAGGTGTTCAAGAACAATGTATTTTTACTATGTTACTGTCAATTTCAATGAAGTGTTATCAAAGTTTTCACAGTTACAGGATATTCTATCAATTCAGTGAGTCCAGTTGCTCAAAAGTTTTCTCTGTTGCAGAAAACTATTCAATTGCAACAATGGAAATCATCCATACATTTGGAGGAAAACCTCTGATCAGTTTCATGGGTCTTACCATTTAGGTTAGAACTGTCATTCAAAGCAAAAAGGATTTTCCATCAATGCCTGAGAGAAAGCTGTTGTTCATTAAAATGATGTTTGTCATTCATTTAAAAAACTTAAATATTTCTAAATGTTGATTATACTATTTTCTTGATCACAGATCAGAGGAGAGTATCTCCAGGATACTTTGAACTTTCACAAGAATTACACGTGTGATAGTAAAAGTACTGCAAACATTTCCTGTGCTAGTCTAGAGACTAATTATACTGTTTTAAAGAAGTAAGTCATCTAAACTTATAAAACTGGCATTTCCCAAACTACTCTTAAAGGAAAAACAGTGAGGTCCTTCTTGATCAACGTGACTCTATTGTACTTAGAATACTGTGTTATGGTTATAATAGCAGTACTGTGTTTGTACAGACATATATAATTCTAATATAATCTGTACTAAAAAGTTCATTAAGAAGTATGAAGCATTTCACTATTGGGAAAATTTACGTTGGTAGGAGGATGAAGGAATGAATAGATGATACATTTTATTTTTCATATAATGAGTGCTTATCCATGGTGACCAGGAATCTAATGTAGTTTATATTCTATAGAATACACAGCCTCAAGTTTTCACTCTCTATCAAACATACTGAATGAAATGGTAGGCAATTTCCATATAATAGCTAAAATCAAAGGAATTTTGGCATTAATTCCCAATGTATGAGATAGTCAATCCAATAGTTATTAAATATTTAGCAAATACTTAAAATAGATTGGCAAAAGGAGCAGGAAGATGGTGTTGGGGTAGGAAGGAGCAGATTCCACTTCCCCCTACACACGGGAGAAAATCCTAGCTGATCTACGGAGTAAAAGAGCAAACAACCAACATAGGAAAATAAGAGACCAAAAATTGTAGCAGAACTAAAAAACCAGATGGTAAGGAGAGTGCTTCAGGACAATAAGGTCCCAGGGACCAGCACAGGGTCCAGAGGGGCTGCAGCCCCAGGCCCAGTGCCCGCTGCCGGGTTTGCCACAGAGACCTTGGGAGAGAGCCAGGGCAACTGCTCCCTCCCCAACCAAACAAGGTCTGAGTGGCACCAGGAGAAACCTGGTTGCTAGCAAACACACAGGGGCTGTGAGCAGCCTAGGAGTTTGTGGACACTGGCAGAGTTGAGAGTCACATGATGGGCCCTGGCCCCCATAGTCACCGGACTGGCTAGAAAATTGGGCTGTGGGAGAGGCCAAGCCACTGTATGGAGCAGCAAACTTGAGTAGGAGGAATTTCTCAAAAAAAAAAAAAAAAAGTGAAGAGACAGACACTGGGGAATTCTCCTACAGCAATGACCCCGGCTTCCCTGACGCCCAGCCGGGCAGTGATCCCAAGGTTGCACAGAAGGTTGTGCTTGTGTAGAAGACCCTGAGCACCCCATAGCACTGGGAAAGGTGAGGCAGCCTGGCTGAGTGTGCACCAGTGCACCCCTGCACCCCAGACCACAGTGGTAATTCTGGGGAAAGGCCTGGATCCCACACCCAAGGCACAAGGGAGAGGTGCCAGGTTAGCTCCCCGGATGGTGCCTACAGTTGACTGAGAGCAGATTGGAAAGGAAGAAAAGCCATACCAATACCCCCTCAGCCTGCTGCAGCCAGCAAGACCATAAAAACCGTTTTTGCCACTTTGAAACTAAGAGGCTTTTTAATTTTATTCTATTTTTATTTTTTAAAATAATTTTTAATTTTTTAATTTTGATTATTTTTTCTCTAATTCCTTTTTCCTCTCTTTCATTCTTTCTTATTTTATTCCTTCTTCCTTTCTTTCCTCCAATTTTATCTCTTTTTCCTTCCTTTGCCTTTTTTTTCAAATACCTATAAGTGAGACCAAAAAAAAAAAAAAAAAAAAAAAAAACCCTGGAACTATGAAAAGACCAGAGTTGGACCCAAAGTAGGGGCATCACAACAGCTGCCACAGTGAGACAAATTTCAATCTGCTATTACAGAAAACCTGCAAATTATTCCATATTTGTATTATTATTATTTTTTCCATTATTCTTACATCTTTTATTTTAATAGTATTTTTGTATTCCTCTTCTTTCTGTATAGTCTGCTTTGCTTGGCTGGTTATATTGTATCATTTGACAGGCTTCCACTGATATATCTTTCATAGTGTATTGCTAATTTACTGTCCTTCACTTCACTTGTGTCCCATTAGCACACTACTCAAGGTCCTATACACCCTATTCTTATTATCTAGATCACATAGATTCTGTCATATGATTGTTGCTCTAATACTATTGTAAATAATAGCTGTTCCATACAATTGTAAAAATACTCCACAACACCCCTCCCAGATCTTAGCCCACTTCACGGTTTCCTGAACTCTATTTCTGTAGTGGTTAACTCTCTTCTCTCACACACTACACCTATTTACTATCCTTTACTCTCACATTACCTCAGAATCTGACCTCTCACAACCTCACTGCTTTCTAGATCCAACTCACAATCCTTCCTTCCCCAACAAGAGTCTTATCTTCTTTCCATCCTTTCTAAAAATCAGTTAGTTGAATGAAAGATCACAGTTAACACTATACATAGCCAAAGGATCTCCTATCTCTTCTCTACTGGCTGCTACTGTAAATATCATAGAATATTCTCTTGCTATCTTAAACCATTTTTCCTTCCCCATTCAACTGATCACAAAAAAGAGTAGGTGGAAGCGCTGAACACCAGGATACCGACTGGCAGAGGAAACCCAACAAAAAGGAACCACTAACAGATAACAACAGAAGAAAGTGGAGGAGGGAGTAGAAACCACATAAACCTCAATCCAGTACCTATCTGGAAATACAACTAAACAGTGGAGACACTACCAAGAACAAACAACTGAAGAAGAGCAAGAGAGAATCCTCAAAACTTTCTACACACGGAAGACCAGCTTCAAAAAAAAACTGCCCTCACCAGCACAACAAAATACAAGAGATGGTGGACAGAGTGACCCTCATTTAACCAGCTGGTGGGAAGGTCCCACCAAAGAAAGACCCAACAACAATCATTAACCAAAGACAAACACAGAGTCAATTTAAATGCTAGCCCAAGACCAGTGAGCTCAGGAGATCAAGGAAACTGCACCACTGAATCTCACAGGTATTCTACCACAGAAGTTCACACCATAAATCCAGGGAATCAGAACAGACCAACTTAAGAAGCTGAGGCTAACAAGAAAAGTCTCACAAACAATGGGAAGACAAAGAAACAATCCCCAAATGAAGGAAAGGAGGAAGCCTCAGAAGGAATGCTAAATGAAATAGAGACAACTCAACTATCAGATATTGAATTCAAAGCAATGGTTATCAGGAAGCTCAATGAGCTCACAATGAGCTACCAGAAACTACAGGGAAGCTACAATGAACTCACTGCAAACTATATCAACATGAAAAAGGAAATAGTAACTATCAACAAGGGCCAAGAAGAAATGAAGAATACAATTTCTGAACTGAAGAACATAGTAGAAGGAATCAAAAGTAGGATTGATGAAGCAGAAGATTGGATGAGGGAGCTAAGGGCAAAGGAGAAAAAAACACCCAGAAAGAGTGAGAAAAGGAAAAGAGGCTCAGAAAAAATGAAGAGGGATTAAGAGAAATGCAAGACAATATGAAACATAATAATACCTGTACAACAGCAATACCAGAAGGAGAAGAAGTAGAGCAAAGGATAGAAAACCTTGAAAAAGTTATGATGGAAAACTTCCCTAACTGGATGAGAGAAAAGTTTACAGAAACCCAGGAAACACAGATAGTCCCAATCAAGAGGAAGCCAAAAAGGCCCACTTCAAGACACATCATAATTAAAATGGCAAAATGCCAAGAAAAAGAGAGACTCTTAAAAGCAGCAAGGGAGAAACAGGAAGTAACGTACAAGGGAACCCCAATTAGGCTAGCAGCTGACTTCTCAATAGAAACACTCCAAGCCAGAAGAGAATGGCAAGAAATATTCTAAGTAATGAGAACCAGAGGTCTGTAACCAAGGCTACTTTACCCAGCAAGGCCCTCAATCAAGATAGGCCAAATAAGAAGCTTCCCAGACAAAAGAAGTCTAAAACGATACATCTCCACCAAACCAGCTCTGCAAGAGATGTTAAAGGAAATGATCTAAGGAAAGGAAGGAAAAGAGAAAGAGTGAAAGGAACACAGGTATGTAAATGGCAATGAGTAAGTACCTATCAATAATAACCTGAAATGTAATTGGATTAAATGATCCAATCAAAAGACATAGAATAGCTAAATGGATAAGAAAGCATGACCCACACATATGCTGCCCACAAGAGATGCACCTCAGAACAAAAGACCTACACAGGCTGAAAGTGAAGGGCTGGAAACAAATTTTCCAAGCAGACAGGAAAAAAAAGCTGGGATGGCAATACTCGTATCAGACAAATTAGACTTCCAAAAAAGGGCCATAAAGAGAGACCCAGAGGGTCACTTCATAATACTCAAGGGAAGAATCCACCAAGAAGACATAAACATTGTAAATATATATGCACCCAACATAGGAGCACCCAAATACATCAAGAATGTCTTGGAGAACTTCAAGAAAGATATTGACAACAACAAAATTAGAGTAGGGGATTTTAACACCACACTGTCAAAAATGGACAGATCTTCCAAACAAAATATCAGCAAAGATATTGTGGCATTGAACA
Source organism: Trachops cirrhosus (assembly GCA_028533065.1). Lineage (NCBI taxonomy): Eukaryota > Metazoa > Chordata > Mammalia > Chiroptera > Phyllostomidae > Trachops > Trachops cirrhosus. Next base: position 59,910,551 of record CM052549.1, read on the forward strand.
ATGCCCTAGATGAAATGGACTTATCTGATATATAAAGAGCCCTCCATCCCAAAGAAGCTAAATACACATTCTTTTCAAATGCACATGGAACATTTTCAAAGATAGACCACATGATAGGACACAAAACAAGCCTCAACAAATTCAAGAAACTTGAAATCATACCAAGCATTTTCTCTGACCACAAGGGACTGAAACTAGAAATCAATCCCAAGGGAAAAACACCTGAAACACTCAAAATCATGAAGATTGAACAGCATGTTATTAAACAATGAATGGATCAAGAATGAAATTAGGGAAGAAATCAAAAAGTTCCTGGAAACAAACAAAAATTGACTCACAAAAACCTAAAACGTATTCGGTACAGCAAAGGCTGTCCTGAGAGGGAAGTTCAAGCGATACAGGCCTACCTAAAAAAGATAGAAACATTTCAAACAAATAACCTAACCCTACACCTACAAGAACTTGAGGAACAACAACAAAGAAAGTCCAAAGCAAGTAGGAGGAAGGAAATAACCAGGATCAGAGCAGAATTAAATGACATAGAGACCAAAAGCACAATTCTAAGGATCAATGAATTCAAGGAGCTGTTTCTTTGAAACGATAAACAAAATCGACAAGCCTTTAAGCAGGCTCATTAAGAAAAAAAGAGAAAGGATCCAAATAAACACAATCAGAAATGAAAGAGGAGAGATTACAACTGACACCACAGAAATACAAAGGATTGTAAGAAATTACTATGAAGAACTATATGCCAAGAAGTTTCAAAACCTAGGTCAAATGGACAAATTTCTAGAAAAATATAATCTTCCAACACTCAATGAAGAAGCAGAAAACCTGATAACAGAAGATGAAATTGAAGCAGTAGTCAAAAAACTCCCCACACACAAAAGTCTGGATCCGGATGGTTTCACAGGAGAATTCTACAAAGCATTTAAGGAAGAGCTAATCCTTATCCTTCACAGACTATTCCAAAAAATCCAGAATCATGGAAGACTCCCTAACTCTTTTTTTGAAGCCAGCATCATCCTAATCCCAAAACCAGACAAAGACACAACAAAGAAAGAAAACTTCAGGCCAATATCACTGATGAACATAGACACTAAAATCCTCAACAAAATATTGGCAAACTGCATCCAACAATACATTAGAAAGATCATACACCATGACCAAGAGGGATTCATCCCAGGGATGCAAGGATGGTTCTATATTCACAAATTAGTAAATGTAATACATCACAAAAAAAAAGCAAACACAAAAATCACAGGATCATATCAATAGATTCAGAAAAAGCATTTGATATGGTACAGCAAATTTGAGATAAAAACACTCAGCAAAGTGGGAATAGAGGGAGCATTCCCCAACATACTAAAGGACATATATGAAAGACCTATAGCCAGCATCATACTCAATAGGCAAAAACTAAAATCTTTTCCACTAAAATCAGGAACAAGACAAGGTTGTCCACTTTCAGCACTCTATTCAATATAGTATTGGAATTTTTAGCCACAGCAATCAGACAAGAAAAGGAAATAAAAGACATCCGAATCAGAAAGGAGGAAACAAAACTATCATTGTTTGCAGATGACATGATAGTGTATATAGAAAATCCTATAGACTCGGCAAAAAGAACTGCTTGACCTAATAAATGAATTTGGCAAAACAGCAGGATACAAAGTCAATATCCAGAAATCAAAGACATTTTTGTACAACAACAATGAAACAGCAGAAGCAGAAATCAAGAAAATCATCCCATTCAATATAGCGAAAAGAAAAATAAAATACCTAGGAATAAATCTAACCAAGGAGGTAAAAGACCTGTATGCAGAAAACTACACAACACTGAAGAAAGAAATCAAGGAAGACACAAACAAATGGAAACATATACCGTGTTAATGGATCAGAAGAATTAACATCATCAAAATGTCCATACTACCCAAAGCAATTTACAGATTCAATGCAATACCTATTAAAGTACCAAAGGCATATTTCACAGACACAGAACAAATACATCAAAAATTTATATGGAACTATAACCGACCCCAAATAGCTGCTGCAATTTTGAGAAAGAAGAGGAAAGTAGGAGGGATCACAATACCTGATACCAAACTGTATTACAAGGCCACCATAATCAAAACAGCCTGGCACTGGCATAAAAACCAAGACATGGACCAATGGAACAGAACAGAGAGCCCAGAAATAAACCCAAGTCTCTATGGTCAATTAATATTTGACGAAGGAGGCAACAATATAAAATGAAGTAAAAATAACCTCTTGAACAAATGGTGTTGGGAAAACTGGACAGCTACGTGCAAAAAAATGAAAGTTGAGCACCAACTTACACCATACACAAAAATAAATGCAAGGTGGATAAAATAATTAAATATAAGCCATGACACTATTAAAGTCCTACAGGAGAACATAGGCAGGAAAATCTCAGATATTTTACACAGCAACATTTTTATTGATATGTCCCCCAGAGCAAGGGATATAAAGGAAAGAATAAACAAATGGGATCTCATCAAAATAAAAAGCTTCTGCATGGCTAAAGAAAACAGTATTAAAATAAAAAGAGAACAAACTGTATGGGATAACATATTTGCCAATGATACCTCGGACCCGGGTTTGACTTCCAAACTATATAAAGAACTCACATGACGCCACTCTAGGAAGACAAGCAACCCAATTAAAAAAATGGCAAAGGACTTGAACAGACACTTCTCCAAGGAGGACACACAGAAGATCCAGAAACACATGAAAAGATGTTCAATATCGCTAGCTATCAGGGAGATGCAAATTAAAACCACAATGAGATACCACTTCACATCAGTCAGAATGGCCATCATAAAGCAACAAACAACAAGTGTTGGAGAGGTTGTGGAGAAAAGGGAACCCTATTGCATTGTTGGTGAGGTTGCAGAGTGGTACAACCACTACAGAAAATAGTATGGAATTTTCTTGGAAAACTAAAAGTGGATCTGCCTTTTGCCCCAGAAATTCCAGTGCTAGGATTATATCCTAAGAACCCTGAAATACCAATCCAAAAGAACCTATGCACCCCTATGAACCTATGTTCACAGCAGCACAATTTACAATAGCCAAGTGTTGGAAGCAACCTAGGTGCCCATCAGTAAATGAATGGATCAAAAAACGATGGTACATTTACACAATGGAATTCTATGCAGCAGAAAGTAAGAAGGAACTCATACCCTTTGCAACAGCATGGATGGAACTGGAAAGCATTATGCTAAGTGAAATAAGCCAGGTGGTGAAAAACAAATACCATATGATCTCACCTTTAACAGGAACCTAATCAACAAAACAAAGAAACAAGAAAAATATAACTAAAGACACTGAAACAGGGAAGAGGTTGACAGTGTTCTGAGGCGAGAAGGGAGGGAATTTCAGAGGAAAAGGGGAAGGTTTTACAGGAACAAGTATAAAGGACACATGGACAAAAACTAGGGGCAGGTGGAAATGGGAGGGAGGTGGGAAGGGCTGGGTATGGGGGCTGGGCTGGGAGTAAAAGATAGAAAATTTGTATCTGAACAGTAATTAAAATAAAAAATAAATTAATTAAAAAAAAGAAACACAACTGTTTTTGATTTGCATATTATCACTGTCTTTAAAAACTGAATTGAACATCAAATTTTATTTTTAACAGTAAATAAGATATAGATGTTTTTGGTGGCTAGAAATTCAACCTTTAAAATACATAATATGCCAGGGAAATCCAATCTTGTTTCAGTCAGCCATATGATAAAGAAAACTGCCAAATTTCATGAGATTGTGAGTTATAAACAATAGTCTACTGATAGTGCATGGTGAAAAATAAGAAAGAATTTACAATTACATGGAATAATGGTTTGCTTCTACAAGGCACTAATAGTGAAATGATGTGCTTCAGCTCTGTGCAAAACAGTTTATTTCATGCACTAACTAGGTTTATGCAGAGTTCAGATTTATAGAGTTGAGTAGCTCAGAAAAGCACTTGATAATGAACCTCATGAAAATTCAAACTGAAGGCATTGTGGGATTAAAGCACACATCCAGATTCCCCCCATACAAACATAACAGGGAATGTATAGTCAACATGTGTAGGTTTCAAGTAGAAAAGAAAAATGACTTCTTTATACATGGATTAAAAAGGAATTATAGGAAAAATTGTTTTACACACACAGAAAGTAATTCCCATGGATGTAATATATATCTTTTATTCAAACATCACACTATAAAATCTTCAACAGAATGCATTTTTCTAGATGAAAGCTAATTTTATAACTTGCTGAACCTGTTAGCTACCTAATTTTACAAGATGAAGATTACATGCATTCTCTGCTGTTTATCAGATATTTCATGTTTTCTCTGTTTTTTTAAATACAATGACTTGTTTCAAATTGTCACACAACTTTAGAATTGTTTCTTTTTTTCAGCAAAATGCATACCAACCATAGAAGATCAGTGCTCTTAAAATTAATGGTGGTCCCATCAATTTAAGCAATCTGAAATATAACTCCTTTATGCTTTTTATTTCCATTTTCTTTAGTTTTAGTTAAGGAAGGTTCATATTTTCATATACATGATATGGAATACTTTTGTAAGTTTTAACAAGAGAAATACACTTAATATTAATTTATAGAAAAGAATGGCATCAGTAAGAGAGTAGTCAAATTTCTTGTGTCACGGGAGCATAATTACTAAAGTTTCTTACTTATTAGAGACACAACAATTCCAGGATGGCTCTGGATTGGTCTGAAGGCTTTATTGGGCTAACTAATGAAGCCCATTCTTTTCCAACAATGAGTACAAGAGCAATATAGAGAGACAATGTGGAAGGAAGGATGGGAGTGAGAGAATTATCAGGCCACAAAGAAACTCATAATTGTAGCCAGAAATAATTGTACATGGAGATGTTGAAACCTGATATCTTATATTGGAGAATATTAATACATTCTTCTGTCTTTCACTATCTCTTTCTTTGTATATATATTAGATTCCTTCCCCTCTACCAGACTTGCTATGAAAAACAAATTATTCATATGTGGAAGAATATTTATATTGCCTACATAATTACATTAAAATGCAGAACTGATTTTTCAGAACAGAGGAATAGAAGCAACACTGCCCTGGCAGTCTTCCTGCCATACATAAAGAAGTTATATGTCAAAAAATTTTAATACCCATAATAGTGTTTCTTAGTTTTTAAAATGACAGACTAAGTTCTGGACAAGATGCAGGCATAAGTAGAAATGCTTCACTTCCTCGCACAACCAAAAGAAGGATGACTACCCATTTAAAAACAAAAAACAACCAGAACTACCAGAAAATCAAACTGCATGGAAGTCCATCAACCAAAGAACTAAAGAATATTCATCCAGACCTGTAGGAGGGGTGGAGATGGGCAGCTGGTGCAGAGAAGATGCACTGCAAGGCAGGGGCTGGCTGACCCTTTTGTCCCACATTTGCATGCAGATAAGCTGGGAGGAGCAACTGCTGAGTGAGACAGACCATGCAACCCAGGGTTCCAGGGCAGGAAACTAAAGACTCAAAACCTCTGGCAGGAAAAAACTGTGGGGGTTGTGGCAGCAGGAGAGACTCCCAGTCTCACAGGAGAGTCCATTAGAGAGGCCTATGGGGTCCTAAAACATACATAAACTCAGCCACCTGTGAATCATCACCTGAAAGGGCAAAATCTGCTAGTGGGAAGCAAGGGAAGTGACAGAAAGTGGGGTAAGAGCTGAGTAAGCAGCATTGTTCCCTCTCTGACCCCTCCCCCACAGACAGCACCACAAGTAAAGAGGGTTGCCGCACCCTGAGAAATAACTAAGGCTGTGCCAAGACAAAGAAATATGGACTGAATGAAAGAAGCAATGTGGAGATAAACAACCTATCTGATGCAGAGTTCAAAACACTGATAATCAGGATGCTGACAGAAATGATTGCATGCAGTCACAAAATTAAGGAAGAAATGAAGGCTATACAAAGTGAAATAAAGGAAAATATACAGGGAATCAACAGTGAAGGGAAGGGTATCAGGACTCAAGTCAATGATTTGGAACAAAAGGAAGAAATAAACATGCAACCAGAACAGAAGGAAGAAACAGGAACTCAAAAAAATGAGAAGAGGTTGAGGAACTTCTGGGACAACTTTAAACACTCCCACATCTGAATCATAGGGTTGCTAGAAGGAGAAAAGGAAGAGAAAGATATTGAAAACTTATTTGAACAAATAATGAAGGAAAACTTCCCTGACCTGGCAAAGGAGATAGATTTCCAGGAAGTCCAGGAAGCTCAGACAGTACCAAAGAAATTGGATCCAAGAAGACACATACCAAGACACATCATAATTACATTACCCAAGATTAAAGATAAAGAGAAAATCTTAAAAGCAGCAAGAGAAAAGGAGACAGTTACCTACAAGGGAGTGTCAGCTGATTTCTCAAAAGAAACCTTGCAGGTAAGAAGGGGCAAGAAAGAAGTATTCAAAGTCATGAAAGGCAAGGACTTACATCTAAGATTACTCTACCCAGCAAAGCTATCATTTAGAATGGAAGGGCAGATAAAGTGCTTCACAGATAAAGTCAAGTTAAAGAAGTTCATCATCACCAAGCCCTTATTATATGAAATGTTAAAGGGACTTATCTAAATAATTGAAGATCAAAAACTATGAACAGCAAAAATGACAACAAACACAACTCTCAACAAATGAACCTAAAAAACAAAAACAAAAACTAAGCAAACAACTAGAATAGGAACAAAATCACAGAAATGGAGATCGCATGGAGGGTTATCCGTGTATAGCAGGAGGTGGAGAATGGGGGGAAAGGTACAGGGAATGAGCAGCATAATAAGTAGGCATAAAATAGACAGGGGGAAGTTAAGAATAGTATAGGAAATAAGAAAGTCAAAGAACTTATATGTACAACCCCTGGACATGAACTAAGGGGGGATATGCTGGAGAGTGGGCAGGTGTAGAGTGGAGGGGGATTAAGGGGAGCAAAAATGGAACAACTCTAATAGCGTAATTGATAAAATATACTTAAAAAAGAAAAAAAGGAAATAACAGATCATATTCTATTGCTGGAGCAATGGTGTTCTTTGAAAAAAAAGTCTGTGAAATTCGTGGCAAATTGAAAATATTTCTATCTAGTGAACACTAGAAAAAATGTTTTTTCCTGCCTTTACTGACTTTTTCTTTTTAAGGTTATTTTGAAAGATGTGGAGCTGTTGGGTGCAATGATTTTCAAATATCACTACATGGGCTCTGTTTTCAGACCAAATGTTGCCCTCTGACTCTCCCATGTGGATCAATGAACTAAGCAGTAATTGAAGATAGGAGTGTCCTCTTGCTTTGGATTTTTGTCTTAAATTTCAATATATAATAACTCCAAATTGAGAGAGTGGAGATGAAGAGGTGTCCAGTAGAAAATATGAACCTAGCTAAATGAGAAAGAACCCTTTGTTTTCCCAGCTATTTCTGCCCAGCCTTAACACAAATGTAACCTTCTCTCACTCAGACGCAGTTGTAAAAACCTCATTCCTGTGCTGGGGCACATTCAGATAGAGTGAAATGATACATTGTCACCAGTAACTCTATGCTTGATTTTCCCTGAGCTTTCTTAGAGCCATATGCACCACCCAACATGTCATCTGGGAGAAAGCAGAGGCAATCTGGCATTTTCCAGAGAAAGATCCTACTCTCCCACATTCTAGCTCTGTTACTTCTGCTTTTCCTCTATTCACCAGTAAACTGGGATCAAGAATACTACATCATAGGGCTGATTTAAATTATAAAACTTTAAATGAAATGAGAACTAGAAGACATAAAATAAAAATACTTTTTCAAAAGATTTATTTATTTATTTTTAGACAGAGGGGAAGGGAAGGAGAAAAAGAGGGAGACCAACATCAATGTATGGTTGCCTCTTGCACGCTCCCAACAGGGGACCTGGCCTGCCATGTAGGCATGTGCCCTGACTGAGAATCGAACCAGTGACCCTTTGGGTCACAGGCCGGCCCTCAATCCACTAAGCAACACCAGCCAGGGCTGAAAACACTTTAATGTTCCCTGAAATGTTATACCAAAAACAAAATAATGTCTTCATTGGGAGACATTAGAATATAATGAGATGAAAAAGAAATTAGTGAATATGGAAATGTGGAATTGAGAGTAGACACTGCTGCTATTTTGGTTGTTGTAGCAATTCAACTGCTTAGCTATAGACTGCTTTCTTCCATATGCATAAAGGATGGGTGTGGGGTAGAAGAGCAACATGGATTAATGCACCTCAAAGTAGCAACATTTTAGGAGTTGAGGCTTCTCTGATGACAGATATGCTTCTTGTGCCATTCTCTTTCACATTAAAGGTGAGGCAGTGAGACAGTGATTATTTAAATTAATATTTCCATATCGGCCTCTAATTATACATTCAAAACCCAGGTGAATTCGGTTTCTGGGATAAGCCCCACTATGAAAGGTTATTTAAAATATTGGCAATATTGTATAATTCTTCCCTTCAGACAAGTGTACTGAAGACTCTGTTACATAAACAGATTTTTAAAATATTTCTGAATTTCCTATTGTTTAAGGTAAAATATTACCACTTACCAAGTGTAAAGACGAACAAAAATAGTAGAATCAGATCTTTAACAAGATACAAACACAATGGTGGTTAAGGTACCATTTCTTAAATTTCTGTCAAGTTTACATTTCACTTGTATTGTTTTTGGTCATCAAAAAATTAGTCCCTTTAAAATTTTAACAGTGTCTATTAATCTACACAGGAAAAACATTAACAGAATCACTGTAATCTTACAAAATTAATTAGCTCTTTCACAACTTTAGAACTTAAAAGAAGTTATTTTTTTAAATCCTTGGACTTGTTTCTGTGAGAAATATATAAGCAGAGGTGTGACTAAAATAATTTAAAAAGTAATAATGACTAAAATAATTTCCATACACAAACGGACTCATTTCTCAGTGTGGTGCCTGAATGTGGAGTCTCAGAGGAGATGTCACTGACCATCTGGGGCGCCAAGGTGTCCTTCTCTCTACTCTCTTTTTTATGTGATTTCTTTTTTCTGGTTTATGAAAAAGCATTTATTAAACAATGTGCTGGCTATCAAAAAAAGGGCAGATGTAAGAAATGCTCAGAAATTAATCCAAAGGACCACATGTGACTTTGTATTTAGAACAAAGATTATGTTATTTTATATTCAACAGGGGGCATGCTTTTTTTTAATTATCAAAAAATCCTAGTAATTATTTTTTATATTACTGAATTGTTCCAGAGATATGATGTGTTTTTACCACATATACACTAATGATACTTCAAAAATAACTTCGCTTTTGTTGTGTGTTCAAATGGAATATGAATTAATTACATATAATTATAATATATAAATATATTATATTTATACATTCAGTAACTAGATGTTCAGGAATTGCATCTTAAGAAAGAAAAAAACAAGCAAATCTTTTAGCATCTTAGTATAAACTTACTGGCAAAGCAAGATATGATAATGGGAGTATCAGCTGGACCATCTTTCACTTTTGATTAATTCAACATTACTTCCTATTTTCCAGCATACAAAGTTGATTAGAGAAAAGTGACCAAGGGAATATATTAAGAACCAAATGATCATTATTATTGGGACAGTTATGTCAACAATTAAGTCTTTGACACTGAGTAAGGCCCCAAAACTTTCTTATTTGCAATTTTTAAGAATCTCAAAATGAAAAGAATTATGTCTGTCCTTGTTTCTTGCAGTACTATTATGAGAACTATGTAAGAAACACCTGCAAGATCTTTGAGGTCTCTAAAGAAGTACAGCAACAATAGCCAGTATAGTAATATACTGAAAATATATTAATTTTTTCGCCTGGTTGGCGTTGCTCAGTGGATTGAGCGCGGGCTGCGAACCAAAGCATCGCAGGTTTGATTCCCAGTCAGGGCACATGCCTGGGTTGCAGGCCAGGTCCCCAGTGGGGACCACATGAGAGGCAACCACACATTGATGATTCTCTCTCTCTCCTTCTCCCTCCCTTCCCCTCTCTAAAAATAAATAAAATCTTAAAAATATATATATATATTAATTTTTTCATTATATGATAATGAAAATACAGGATGATATATTGTGCTTTATAGTACTTTGGGGTAATCAGAAATCAATATTAACTGATACTTCTAATAAATAACATTAAAATGTTTCTAAGTGCCAAAAAAGTCACAGTCATCATCTCAAACCCTGGTTCGCATTCAGTATTGTATTAACCTACGAGGGAAGACCAAACAAACCAGGAACTTATTTATTAAAAAATGTGCATTTATTCTTACATGTTTAAACCTCAGTCACCTTCGATGTACACTCCATTTTATGTAACACACCTATCGAGACATTTTTTTCCAATGCTCAAGACAGTTTGAACTCATTGATTTTGATGCCTGTTAGGGCTTTTGCCATTTTTTGTTATACCTCTTCCGCATTGGCAAAACATTTCCCTTTGATGACTATTTTTATCCAGGGAAACAAACAAACACAAAAGTCGCTCAGGGTAAGATTGGGTGAATACGGAAGATGGAGTATAGAGGTCAGGCCATTTTTGGTCAAAAACTGCTGAACAGCCGGAGCTGGTGTGACTCAGTGGATTGAGCGCTGACCTGCAAACCAAAAGGTTAGATTCCCAGTCAGAGCACATGCCAGGCTTGGGGACCGGGTCCCCAGTAGGGGGCATGTGAGAGGCAAACACAGATTGATGCTTCTCTCCTTCTCTTCCCCTCTGTATAAAAAAAGAAAATATTTTTAAAGTAATTTAAAAAGAAAACTGCTGAACACTCAGCAAGGTGTGGGCTGGTACATTCGTAAGAAAAAAACATTATGAAATGGACAAACACATTGAAGGAGTCTTCAAAAAAATCCACTGAAGCCAAATGCAGCCTCTCACAATGCCAGCTGGTACACTGATACAGATGGGTTCCTAGAATACTCACCTAGCGAAAGAAGCCTAAAAGAGGCCTGCACTCCAGAAGATAATTCCATTTTTTTGGTACCCTCTCATATTTTATTATATTTGTTACCAACCCAAAGGACGGGTTCAGCTGCTCACCTTCACCAATAGAAAATTTGTAGATATAGAGGTTGGTGAGAAAGGAAAGTGGTTTTTATTCAAATGCTATAAATCTGGGACAATGGCAGACTCTTGTCTCAAAGCCCATCCCCTCTGGGAAACACAGAGGAAACCCCAGCCACCCTCAGCCAGACAGAACCACAGGCACCATCCAGAGTTCCTTCTCCCATTTAAAATACCATCCCTGGGGGACTGTGGTTGACTGCTGAGTGGTCCTACAGGTAGCTCAGCTTTTCCCCTAGCCACCCTCAGACCTTAGGCTTCCTTCTCAGAATGCACAGGTGGGGCCAGACGCCACATGGCTTCCAGGGCCAGAAGGTCCCACAAATGCACTGGCCTGTGCATTCAGGAGGTTAGGCAAGCACCCATCCCTTTCTTCATCTGGCTTTATATTAGTTTACCCTAGGGGCTGGACCAGGTATTTTGAGCCCAATCTTCCCCAGCTCCAGGACGGGTCCACTACCACAACACATCCTTCCTTTTCCTCAGGCAACACTGACTGGTTTATCTGGTACATCCCACCCCACCCCCGCTGCCATTCTAACCTCTATGGCTTGTGTGCCTGCTTTCCCCTGGTGCCACCCCCAATGAGGTACCAGAAGCAGGTAGGAGCGCTTACCCCTTCTATCCTATTGTCTCGCTGCCTTGCACGTGTTCAGTGCAGAGCTTCCTCCTGTCCCCATCTTGTCCAGGGGTGGGGTGATCAGTCCCCAGGAGCAGGACACGCTGCTGACTGGTCCGAGGCACAGCAGCAGAGCGTTCACAAGGCACTAGCTGGGTACCCAGACAACGCAGCCTAGCCTGTTACCTCTGAGGGTTCTGGTTCATAGTCTCCTTCTGTGGTCCCTCCTGTTCCCTGTAATGTGGCCAGGCTGTTGATATCCGGTTCATATATTAAAATATTGATGGTAACACTGAGGCACAGAAATCCTTTTATTCACTTAGTAAATCTTACTAAGCTCCTATTATGCATGATGCATTGATAAAGCAATATTCAAGAACCAGGTAAATAACATGATGCTGAGAAATAAATATGCAAGAATCAGGTAAATACCCAGTTGTTCTAAAAATATATATTTACTGCCTAATTTATGAAAAATAGATTTAAATTTTAAAAACTGTTATGTGAAGTAAAAAGTACATAATTCATAAAATAATAGCAAAGAATCAATTTTTAGAGTACAAAGGAAAAAATGAATATATCTTGTTGGGTACTCGGATTACTTTGCTGGTGCTGCCATAACAAAATACCACAGCTAGAGTTGCTTAAACAACAGAAATTTAGGTCTAACATTTCTGGAGTCTAGAAGTCCAGTAGCAAGGTAATAGCAAAGTTTGGTTTCTTTGGAGACCTTTCTTCTCTGATTGCTGATGCCACCTTCTCACAGTGTCTTTAAATGATCTTTCTTCTATGCATGCACATCCTTGGTGTCTCAGTTCCTTTCTTCTTACACAGATACCAGTCAGATAGAATTAAAACACAACAATGTAATCCTATTTAACCTTAATTAATATTTAAAGGCCCCCATCTTCAAAATATTGTCACATTCTGAAGTACTGGGGGTTAGGACTTCAATATAGGCATTCTGAGGGAACACAATTCTCCCACAATGGTAAGAGAATTTCAAGGCAGAGATGTGTAAGAAAAATAAAATTTACTAAATTAAAACTACATAGGTAAAAACCCCAGGAGCTACTCCTTAAATTGAAGATTGTGTTTATTTATCTTTAATGTAATTACTGAAACACTGTTTAAATTAGCCAAGTAATTATTTTCTATTTGTATTCTTCATTCTCTTACTACTTATTTGGATAATTGTATACATCATTTGTTATTTCAACTTTTTCCCTCTGTTTGCCTGTTAATGATTCTTTCTATTCCTTAACTTCTTATACTAAAGAATAATACATTAATTTACCCTTGATATTGTAGCCATCTGACATGAATGGCTATTTTAACCACTTACCAGCTGATGCCAGGATCTTTATTCCTTTCTTCCATTTTTCCCTCCATTTGTACTATTTTTGCCATGTCTATATATAATTTATCATATGAGGCATTATTGTATTTTAATGTCAATATTTATTCATAATGATCCATTGATATATATTTTTGTCTTTCTTCAATTTCCTTTCTTCTGACTGGAATAATTTCCTTTGGTTTGAACACCTGTTTTCCATACATGTTTTACTTCAGAAGAAAAATCATGATGAGTTACCTCATGTTGATTGTGTAGAAAAAAGTATTATTGAAGTTTAAAAGATAATTTTAAAAGTACATAATTGAAGACTAATACTTGTTTTCTTTCAACGTTTTAAGATGTCATATCATTTATGTGTGGTTTTCCTCTTTCTTTTAAAGTCAGCTTTCAGCATCATTATTGGTATTATTACGGTAATATGATTTTCTATTCTCAATCTGCTTTTAATTTTTTGCCTTAGATTTTCAGCAGTTTTACTATGGTGTGCCTAGATTTGTGTGTTTATCCATCTTCAGTTGAGAGCCAAATATATTGCTGCAACTATGGGTTTGATTTTGTGTCAATTTTTGAAAATTCTGGAATATTACTTCTTTAACTATAGTTCGTGTTATCTATTCTTTCTAATTCACTTCCAGGAATCCAATCATCAATCTTGCAAACTTCTTACAAACTTTTCTATATTTTTTCCTTCTTCCATGTTTACAGAATCCTCCTTTGATTCTTTTTTTTTTTTTTTTTACTGCAGCATTTTTATTATCTTCACAATGATGTGTTGGTGGGGCCTAATGTTCTCACATGACAGTAGAAAACCAAAATTTGTCATCTCTTAAAGAATTGAGAATTGCATACAAAAACCTTACATAAATTAAAAGAATAAATAAATTTACAGGTGGAAATGAAAACTGTTTTCCAACTCAAGGGAAGTAACAAGCCAGATGTTCTGGCAGGAAACATCACTCGCTGCACCTAGCCTGCTCTCCTTGTCGTCTCACAGTGCTGAGCTCTGTTTCTCTGAGCCCCCAGGGACCACCGCCCTCTCAGATCACCATGGAAGAAGATATGCCTGCACTTGTCATCAACAATGACTCCAGCATGTGCAAAGCCGCCCTTGCTGGGGATGACGCACCCGGCCGTATTCCCCTCCATTGTCGTGTGCCCCCAACACTGGGGCATCATGGTAGGCATGAGGCAGAAGGACAGCTATGCAGCCTATGAGGCCCAAGAGCAAGCACCGCATTCTGACCCTGAGATACCCCATGGAGCAAGGCATTGTTACCAGCTGGGAGGACATAGAGAAGATCTGGCACCACACCTTACATCCAGCTGTGTGTGGGCCCTAAGGAACACCCTGTGCTGCTGACAGAATCCCCCTGAACCCTAAGTCCAAATATGAGAAGATGACTCAGATCATATTCCAGACCTTCAACATGCCTGTCATATACATTGGCCATCTGTTCGGTGCTGTCCCTGTAGACCTCTAGCAGCACCACTGGCATTTTCATGGACTCTGGGGACAGGGCCACCCACATGGTGCCTATCTATGAGGGGTACGCCCTCCCCCAAGTCATCCTGCGTCTGAACCTGGCTCTCTCGGACCTGACCCACTACCTCATGAAGACCCTCACTGAGCATGGCTACAGCTTCACCACCACCGCCCAGTGGGAAATCGTGGGTGACATCAAGAAGAAGTTGTGCTATGTTGTCCTGGACTTAGAGCAGGAGATGTCCACAGCTGTGTCCTTCTCCTCCCTGGAAAATCCTTGTTTGATTCAATATATCACTATATACAGAATCAAGAGAGGAATCATCATTTGCCCCAGCTAGTCATGACATTCATATTCCCTTCTCTGAGTGCTCTTCTAGTACCAATGTCTAGGATTCTAACTTTTGGTCAATGGAACAGAAATGATACAAGGACGTTTGACAATATTTTGCTTCATGGATCAATCCTCTTGTGACAAAGAGCTTTTTGCCCCTGTACTTTTCTTCCACCTGGAATATTGATTAGAAGATGCACTGCCTAGATTTAATACAACCCTTTGTGAGTTTGAAGCTAACTGTGAGAGTGATGTTGAAAATGGTGTAGTGAAATTTGAAAATTCTGGGCCCCTGAAGAATTTGTTTAGCTACTGTACCAAACTTAGAAGTATCCTCCTCTGTCTTCCTGTTATATGAGTAATTCAGTGACTTTATCATTAAATCTTCATTGGTTAGGTTTTTATAAATTAAAGCTGACAGATGCAATGAAGAGGAGCTGTCTAGATAGAAGAATTTAGGAGGGACTGACTGTTCTAGGCAGAATTGTCTGTTTATGCTAACATACAATGGCATAAGGAGAGGTTATACAAAGGAACCCATGTATAAATAAGTATTGATACTGATAGTAATGCTGATGAGCATATAGCTCTGTACCTAAATTTTTATTATAAAAAATCACTGGTGAAAGTATTTGGGGAAAAGAAAAGTGAACCCTGAAGTACAGATACTAGTGAGCCCACCATGGCATTAATGTAAGCATTGGATGCAGGTGAATATAAAGGAAAGGAAAGGAGTATTTATTCCAACAACACTCATTTTGTATATGAACAAGATTTGATTATTTATAAGATGTTAATTGGATTGGCTATGGAGTAGAGGGAATAATGAAATGTGTTTCCCAGTTTTGTGACTTAGGTACAACAATTATATGGATAATGATAAAATTGATTAAATACATATACAAAAAGGAGAATAAGCTCACTTTTTTTTTTACTAGTACCAATGTGAAAACTGGGTAATCATTTGGGTTCTGATATTATTTGTTGCCAATAGAGTGCCTGTTCATAGGTAAGTTATATAACTTTTGGGGGCCTCAGTTTACTCACTTGTAAAATAGCAGTACTAGATATAAATCTAGCTTTCTTTCCAATGTTCAATTTTACTTTTGTATATAAACATCCTATTGAAATAGCATGCACTAATTAGAATTATATAGAGAAACATATTAACACAATAATGTGATTAAAATTAATAGTTAATATCAGTTACAAAAGTATAAATTAAAATACAGGAATATGAAATAAATTAATTATAAAATAAATATGCCACCAGCAAAAGTCAGTGTTAGCATCTGCAAGTCAATAAAAAAGTTAAAACTTCAATCTACTTTTGTTAGCTTTTAAATCAATCTCCTGCCTCCTCCTTCTTCCCTCAAGCATAACAGAACATATATTTTAAGCTCTAATCACACAGAAATAGCTAGTTTTTGATATATATATATATTTGACACATATATTTGCTTTAATAACAAAAGCTAGCTAAATACACATATTTATATACTTGTTATATCAAAATGGTTCTAATGTCTGAGATATAATTGGAGGTTTATTACTGGAAAAAAAATATACACACACACACACACACACATACACTTAAGTGAGATATATGTAAGTGTGAATTTAAACGTCACCTGGTGATTTTCCTCTTACAAGTGCCATGTTTCCCCCAAGTGTTTTTGCTCACCAGCCTACCTGGAGACTTCTACTCAGAATTCAAGGTCTAAATTGAACATCCATCTTTGGAAGCCCTTCACAGATCGATCTCCTTCCTCCATATAAGACTGACTCTTATTCATGTGTGATTTATTTAACTTCCCGTATTCCTCCATTGTATCCATTTCTTGTCCTATTGCAAATAGTTTAGCACTTTGTAATTGTTATTGATCTCTGAAATAATTTATTGAGAAGACTTTTTTGAAGAAATAAAATATATATATTCTTTAGCAGAATTGACTATGGATAGGACATTTCCAGTTGTCTAGTACTAAGCCTCCATTTTTATCTTAAATACTAGAACCATTTAATATAACAACTATATAAATGCTTCATTCACTCAGTGTCAAACATTCAATGCCTTCTTTCTCATTTCAATAACAAGTTTAATAGGCATTATATGCTAAATAGGGGCAATTCATCTTAACATTATATAGGTACCTAGAACAGAATGTTAAGCATTGTATTATCACATGAGGATGGACTATATTAATAAACTGCTCTTTCCATTACTTAGTCTTACATCTTAAATGTTATAGTCATGTAAATGTTAGAGCAAAATGCTATGTCAACACTTCATAGATGATTCTGCCAGTTGTTATGACAATGTTAAGGAGATTCCTTTGGTTTTGGCTTTAATAATAACAATAAAAAGATTAAATATATGTGTATCCTGTGAATTAAAATGACCTAAATATTATTAACACTCCAGCTATTTTTTTAATCCTTATTCAAGAATACATTCCTGGTGTCCAGAGAGAGAGGAAGTTGAAGAGAGAGAAAGAGAGAGAGAAAGAGATTAATGGAAGGGAAACACTGGCTGCCTCCCATACACACTGTGACCATGAACCAAACCCCTGATCTATGTATGTGTCCTGACCGGGAACCTAACCCGTGATTTTGTTGGTTTCTGGGACATTGCTCCAACTGACCCAAACCTGCCAGGGCTCATTTTTTTAATGATGACAAGGGAATAATAAATGTCTGAAACTTATTCTAATCATATTGGATATTATTTTTATGCTCATATATTACAACATCATTATTCTCTATATACAGAAACTGAGAAAATGATTAGTGTAGCCATTGCCTATACTCCTTTATGTCTGGATCAGCACCAAAGAAATGATTTTTATTAAGTTGTTTTATTCTTCTGATTCACATGTTCCTCATTCTTGGCCATTGAGAATATTAAGAATAGGCAAATTGGCTTCAACTTTCTTCTTTCTTTACAAATATATTATAAAAACCAAAAATATTCATCAATGACTTTATATTGAACTAAAGTTTTATTTGATATGAGAGTTCTGAAGATAGGTTGTTTTTCCACACTTGCTAAATGTGGTTCATTTGAGCAACAAGATGTAAGACAGATGGCCTCTGCCTACTTTGAGATTTTATGGGGGTAGAAACCTGAGTGCTGTTTGCCAAGGAGATGTGGTTATGTGTGGCTAAGCCATACAGACTTTCTGAGTCTAAGAAACACTCAAAAATCCCTTTCAGGTATCAATTGAATCTACACACACACACAATACACTATGATACTTAAATATATTTTCACTCAAGTCATTATGCTCACTAATCTCCCACACCCTATATAAATCTTAAACATCTTTACTTCCTGTTGGGCTAATTATGTTAGAGCAATCTTCAATGAAACCATTGGGGTTAAATGTAAAAATCTGAATATCCAAAATAGTAAACCATACTGGCAAATTCTAACTCAGACTTTGTTTTATCTTCTATTCTTAAGTGCATATTTTCATTTTTTTCTAAAGTATTATACATGAAAATATTTACTAAGGGGTATATAGCAGTTCTATTTGTTTAAATTTTGAAATGAAGTGACTTGACTTTCAGTAGCAACAGACATCCTTTGAAATTCTCTTTACTCTGAATTAACACAATATTATCTTAGAAAGCAAACCAAAATTAAATGAACCATCACATAATGTACATTAAATTAGGAGCTCTTTTTTTATCTTGACTTATAAACAGTGAAGAAGAATTTCAAGTGTAACAGTTTGGATTACTCTTACAGAAGAAAATGTTCCTATTAACTCAGAGAAGAGATTTGTTATCACAGCTTTGCTGTGTGAATGCCTACGTGGCATAAATCAATAGGCTGAAGCACAGTAGGAAGAATATGGTAAAGACACAGCAAAATTTTATTTTTGAACATATCACTTCAAGAAGGGGCTTCTGCCTTGGTTAGGCTCATTGATCACTAAAGCTTGTCAAGTGTATTTTTATTGACAGAATGAGTAATGGATAGAAGGGAAGTAATCCTATGAAGCAAAGCAATTAATGTTGATTCAAGTATGTTTACATTTTTATTTTCAATCCCTGGAATGAGTCTTCTTGAGAATGATCTATAATTTAGACACAATTATTTTCCTTTGCTGTTACTTTTGTCAAAGTCCCTCAGAGTCTAAGTAGCCTGTTCTCCCTCTCTTCCACATTAAAAGAAAAATTTATGCATACGTCTGGCACAGAAACATAATAATTACCCCAATTTTATGGTATTTCTTAAACATTGTCTATGTGTATGATTATAAATGCAACACGAATGTTTGCTATTTTCAGACTTCTCTGTGTTTTTTTGTTTACAATTCTAGACAATGTTAAGCTATCATTGTATTCCTCATTCCTTTGAATTGAATTCCTCTCTGAACTTCTTTGGCATATGTTATATGCAAAGCCTAAAGCCAGTTTTAATACAATATCTGAAATATTTATTGTGCTTGTCAGAATAATGGACACCCAAAGACATCTGCACTCTAATCCCCAAAACTTGTCTTGTGGGAAGGGGAAAATTTCCCCCTCTTCCTCTTTATTCTTCTTGGATGTTCTAAATTAAGTTGACAAAAGATGGATTAACAGGAGAAGTAAGCAATTTAATTTGTACATAAAGAAGTCTCACACAAATGAAAACTCAAGAAATGACCAAAACGGGCAGTTGGCTTTCTTTTTTTTGAGCAGTTCTATTTGAGAACTATTTGTCTCTATTTTTGAGACAAAGAAACAATAAATTTATGAGAAACTGTCAAGACAAAGTAGGTTTTAATGCTTAGTTAGTGAAGAATCTAAGCAGAATTTGAGCTTACAATAGTAAATAAGTAAAGATGTTGTTTATATAGTCATGCATCACTTAAAAACAGGGACACTTTCTGAGAAATATGTCATTAGTGGAGTTTGTCATTGTATAAACATCACACTGTATTTTCACAAATTTAAGGCTATATGGTATATAGACTATTGCTCCTAGGCTTCAAACCTGTACAGACTGGTATTGTATTGAATACTGTAGGTAATTGTAACACAGTGATAAGTACTTGTGTATCTAAATGCAGAAAAAGCACAGTAAACATACATTACAAAAGATAAAAATGGTCCACATGTATACGGCATTTACCATGAGTGGAATGTGTAAGACTGGAAGTTGCTCTGGGTGAGTCAGAGAGTGAATGGTGAGTGTGTGCAGGCCTAGGGCATTGCTGAGCCTGACTGTAGGCTTTATAAATATTCTAAAACTACACTAAACTTATTAAATATTTTTCTCTATTCAATAATATATTAACAACTTTACCTTACTGCTGCATTTTACTTTATAAACTCCAAAGTTTTGAACCAAGTAGACAAGTTTTAAAGGGGTGGAAAGAGGAGAGGGATTTTCAGGGAATAAAGAGGGAAGTCTGTCTTTAGTCTCAGATAATGTTTTTTTCACATCAGACTCCTGTGTTCCAGCAGTTGGTCACAGCTACTTTGAAAGCTAACTCAAAAATTCTCCTTGAAACTCTGAAGTTATCTCCTCCTGCTTGACAAAGAAACAGAATATCAGCAGTACATGACTACATTCCTGAGAACAAAAGGACTTCAGCAGGAAGAAAAGTTAACATATAAATAAAGCCCTAATTAAGAACTAAATTATTTAATTCTAGCTGCCAACATTAATAGGAGGCATTACAGTCACATGGAACTTGACTATATATTTATTTAAATGATCTGTATGTAGACCTCCAATAGAATGAGTGAATTTATTTTACTGATATAGTTAAGTCTAAACCACAGAAAAAATCAATGAATTAATTTTGTCAGTGTTTTAGTTTCCTTGAGCTGTTGTAACAAATGATCATAAACTGGATATTAAAATAACAGACATTATCTTACAGTTCTGTTGGCAGCTATGAAAATATTATCAGGTGTTAAATCCATGGAATCAGATTGGACCTCAGTTCAGCAACCTTAATACTTGAGTTCTGGCTAAGAAAGAATTCAGAGTTAAGACTCAAACTACAAGCAAAAAAATTTGTAGAAAGTTACAGAGGTAGGAGAAGTGAGTGGTAGAAGAAACAGGTCAGGTCAGGTCAGGAAAGTTACAGATGCAAACGAAGGGCCCCTGGAGCTTAGGAGAAAGAAAGGTAAAGGTAATATGCCTGGAGGAACAGGAAAGGCACAGGTCTGCTCCCAAAAGGGAGAGCAGGCTGGGCACACTGTCCTGAGGGCTTTTAAGGCTAAGCATTTCAATAAAATATTCATGAGCTTTCCAGATATGTCCTTCAGGGTTATGGTCTCTAATGACTAGTTTACACGGGAGCAGCAGGTCATTAGACAAAGCAGCTGGTCCCAATGTCAGCCATGGCATATCTTGTCTGGTTTTGCTGCTTTTCTGTGCCTGAAGCTAGAACACAACTGAGGCCTAGATGTATTTGATGAGGGTCAGCACCTCATTTTCCTAAGAGCTTAAGGCTTGAGAGTCCCTTTGTCTTTTTCCCCTCAAAGAGGGTCTAACCCACGTGACTAGCAACATGCCAGTGAGGAAAAGGCCAGGGGAGTGTCTGAACTGCATGACCAGCTATACACGAGGAGAGAAAAAGTTACCCTGGGGGCAAGGCCCTTCTATTCCCATTGCTAGGCACATGGGGCTTTTTACCCTGGTGACCCACTCTACCTAGCCTGTTGTCCTTGCTCTGCTCATGTTTGTCTAAATAACTACCATAGTTCCAGTGGTCAGAATCCCAAAAGCAAAGTGGCAGCAGGGTGCTCCCTTCAAGGCTCTAGAAGAGAGTTCATTCCCTGTTTTTACCAGAATCTATGGATCTTATACTTTCTTGGGAATTTGGTCATAACACTCTAATCTCTACCTCTATAATCACATAGACTTTGCCTCTTTTCTTTGTTTCTTTCCTCTGCATCTCTAAGAAAAATATTTATAATTGGATTTAGGACCCACCCATAAAATCCAGGATAATCTCATCCTAATATTCTTAATTTAGTCACTACAAAGACCTCATTTCCAAATAGGGTCACACAAAGTTCTGAGAATTAGGATATGGAAATACCTTTCCAATTTTGGTGGGAAGGAGCTCCAATTCAAGCCACTGAAGTCAATTTAGCAGTAGTCACTTTTAAGTTGCCAGCTCAAACTCTTTAGGAAATTTGAGCTTAGTATGAATAACTTATCATCATCTTGGCAAACAAGGTAAATACACTCTACTTTTGAGCAAAGTGCCCTTAACATTTCTCACACCTTGACTAAACTATAAGATTTCTACTGGACAATAAGCCCTAACTCCTCTTTTTTGGAGCTTTTATTTTTTTTTAATTTGTGATTGTAATTTCTTCTCTGACCCTTTGAAATATAAATCTTCTCTCAAGAATCTGGAACACAATCCTTTGAAATGGAACTATAAAGAAAGATAATGTCCAAAAGGATGGCAGCACAGTAAAAGGAAGCTGGGTCCACGTGCCCCTAAACTGGATTAACAGCTGAACTGCTGAGCAACCAAACTAAACAATCTACTAAAACCTAGATGATATGAAAAACCATAACTAAGGAATACAGAAGATACTGTATTTTTGGACCATAAGACGCACCTAGGTTTTAGAGGAGGAAAATAGGAAAAAAATTTTGAAGCAAAAAATGTGGTAAAATATTTAATAACATAAATAACATGATATTTCACCATGTAAATATACAGCTACATTTGGTGTATAGACACACCCCCTTTTCCTCCCAAATTTTTTGGGGAAAAGTCTGTCTTATAGTCCAAAAAATACTACTACATAGAAACTGGTAAGAGGGGTTGAGATGCAGAGGGGAAAGCCCCTGCAGGCAGCTGTGACAGCAGCTAAGAGACCAAATAGATATTACAGCTGTGGAGCTTCCCTCCCATAGAAGTGAGGGGTCTTAACCCCATGCAGGGGTCCCAAATCCACAGCAACAGAGATGGGAAGTGGAGACTGTGCAGTGTCTGGTGATGGGAATTAGTGGGGACTCACCATGCCTGTGAGGCTCAGATTGCACCCTCCCAGTGTAGAGCAGTCTTACTGTTGCAGTACCAGCCTGGAGAATTCACAATCCAGGCTCCAACTGCTGGGAAGGCCAGGCTGCCAAACTCAGGTCCTGTGGAGGGGCTACAGCCAGCTGTGATTTTAAGGGGCCTTTAATCTTCTGGTGAGCCTTAGATGGAGATCCAGTGACTTAACTGAGTGACTTGGGAAAGAGAAACAGGCAGCACCCCACCTCCCACTTGTGGGGCTGCTCTGGCTACTAAGCTCAAAGGTACAGAGGAGCTGCACAGGAATGGGAATTTTGTCCTGTCCTGAAGTCTTTGGAATTGTCCCATGAAAATCTGGGACTTTAGGTGCTACCCTTCTGAAACCAGATAAATGGAGAAATCAGGGTGCAGTACAAGGCTGAGAATATAGGACCTCTCCTGCTAGGTTTGGCACAGAGCTAGATGCTACATGAAACTGAGACTTTTGGACTGTGTCTGCTGGGGAGGATCCTGTCTGAGAGCCAGACAAGAGAGTGTTGAAATGCTTGGATGTATTGCAGGGTGGCAAATCTAGTCTCAGTCCCTTCACTACAGGTTTGCAGGCATCACCTCCAATGGGAAACTGTTTAGATCAGTCCTGCCAAGTCCCAGATACCCATTCCGGGTACATTTCCACAAGAGAAAGGAAGAGCAGCTCAGAACGATGACTTTCAAAGTGTGAGACCCTCAGAGACTATTGCCTGGGAATGAGACAGAGAGTTTAACCTCCTCCTGTGGGCTGAACCGGCATCATCCCCAATAGGAGACTCGTTTGATCTACCAATGGGTCCAGCACTTCTGAGCTCATTCCTGCAAATGCTGTACAAATCCTAAATTGGCACCAAGTGCTCCTGAGGGAACTAGAGCTGGGGAGTTTGGCCGAGACTGAAGGGTTTGACTTTAAAGCAGGGACCACTTTTGCCACAAGTAGGTCCCACAAGTAGGGAACCCACTAGTCCTATCTCTACTTGCCTGGGTTCATCCTGCAGTCCCTGATCGAAAGGCCCAGGGAGAAGACCAGTTAACCTTAGGGAAGAACAGAATGGCTGAAAGGTGGAGGCAGATCTCAGGGAGACTCTTCTCATATACAGAACTGCCCCCAGCTCTAAGCAGGAAAGCCTACTCTTGTACAGATTGGCCCCTTACACACACATGCAGGCCCAGCAGATATAGACACAAACAGTGAAAGCGTGGTAACTATAGACACATAGCCCAAGGCTGGTTACACACAATGTGACAGCAACCTGTATTTGAACCCAACCCAAGTGGACCCAGAACCAACAAAACTAGTCAGGGCTTCAGACCACACCAGAGCTTGACCAAACTAGCCACATACCTGGTACACCCAAAGGGGAATTCTTGAAGGCTTCAGACCCTGCTGGGAACGATACCACTTGGGGGCGGGGGTAACACTTTCACAGTGTCTCACACATGGTGGTCAAGGTTTACCTTTGCAGTCTCCTACCCTGAAGGGATAACTACCCACAAAAGGACCATCAGCATTCAAGACCAAACTACAATAGTGGGGGTGCATAATCCACAAGAAACACTCCTGGAGCATGGAGCTCAGGTGATCTGAAATATTGTGCCACTGAGCCCAATAAGACACCATTATAAAACCATCACAGTAAACTTGGGGGACAAGGCACATATACATCTACTTAACATACAGAGAACATACGGGGAGACAAAAAATATCACAAACAAAAGAACTACATAGATCCTAAGAAAAATAATCAAAAGAAATAGATGAAATGAAAGCAACCCAAATAGCAGATGCAGAATTTAAAATATTGCCTAGAGGGATATTCAAGGACCTTAGGGGAAGGATGAATGATTTCAGTGAGACTTAAACAAAGAGATAGTAAGCATTAAAAAAGGATTTAGAAACCATAAATAAGAACCAGACAGAAAAGGTTCCAAATTTGAAATGAAGAATTAACTAGAAGGAATCAATAGCTGGTTAGAGGAAGCAGAGTAGCAAAACAGCAAATTAGAGGACAAGATAAAGGTATCTACCCAAAAAGGAAACAAAAAAGAAAAGACTTAAGAGAAATGAGGAAGGAGAAAGGCACCTGTGGGACAACATCTATCATAAAATACTTGTATCATAGGGGTACCAAAAGGAGAAAAGAGGGAGCAAGAGATAAAGAACTTGTTTGAAGAAATAATGACATAAAACTTCCCTAACTTGGTGAAAGAAAAATTCACACAATTTCAAGCAGCACACAGAGATCCCATCACGATGAACCCAAAGAGACACACACCAAGTCACATCATAATTAAAATGGCGAAGGGTAAAGAAAAAAGATAATCTTAAAAGCAGTTAGAGAGAGACATTTAGTTACCTACAAGGGAGTTCCCATAAGGCTGTCAGCTAATTTCTCAATGAAATACTTCAGGTGAAAAGGGATGGGCATGAAGTATTCAAAGTGATGAAAAGTAATAACATGCAACAGAGAACATTCTACCCAGCAAGGTTATCATTTAAAATTAAAGGCAAACTAAACAGCTTTGCAAACAAAACAAAACAAAAGAACAACAAAAACCTAAAGGAGTTCATTATCATCAAACCAGTATTGCAAGAAATTTTAAGGACATGCTTTAAGATGAAATAGAGAGAAAGGAGAACCAACCTACAATAAAAATAATGGCAATAAATAAGTTAATATCTATAATAACAAATGTAACTGGATTAAATGCTCCAATGCTCCAATGTTCCAATCAAAAGACATAGGGTGGTTGAATGGATAAGAAACCATGACCCATTACATATGCTATCTACAAGAGACCCACCTCAAACAAAAGATTTACACAGGCTGAAAGTAAAGGGATGAAAGAAAATATTCCATGCAAATGGAAATAAATAAATCTTGGGTATCAATACTTATATCTGACAAAATAGACTTCAAAACAAAGGTCATAACAAGAAGCAAAAATGGTCACTACATAATAATAAAAGGATCCAAAAAGAGTATCTAACCCTTATAAACAAATATGCACCCAATATAGTAGCAACTAAATATATAAAGAAAATCTTGGTAAACTTTAAGAAAGAGTTTGGCAGCAATACAATCATATAAAAGATTGTAACACCCTATTGTTATCAATGGATAGACCTTTCAAACAAAAAAATTAACAAGGAAACAGTGACATTAAATGACACACTAGATCAAATGGACTTAACTGATATTTATAGAACATTTCATCCCAAAGCAGCAGAATATATTTTCTTCTTAAGTGCACATGGATCAAAGATAGACTACATGTTAGGACTCAAACTAAATCTTAAAAAAATTCAAGAAGGTTGAAATCATATAAAGCATTTTCTCAGATCACAATGACATAAATTTTAGCAATCAACCTCAATAAACAGACTTCAAATCATTCAAATGCATTGAAGATAAATAGCGTGTTATTAAATAATGAATGTTTTATCAATGTGAGATCAAGGAAGAATTCAAAAATCACCTGGAAACAAATGAAAGTGAACATATATAATCCAGAAATCTATGGGACACAGTGAAATCAGTCCTGAGATGGAAGTTCATAGCATTACAGCCTTACCTCAAGAAACAAGGAAAATTGAACATAAACAATCTAACCCCACAAATTAAAGAACTAGAAAACAAAACACAACAAATAAAGCCCAGAGCAAGTGGAAGGAAATAGTCAAGATCAGAGTAGAAATAAATGATATAGAGTCTAAAAATATATATAAAAGATCAATGGAATCAGAAGATGGTTCTTTGAAAAGATAAATAAGACTGATGAACCTTTAACCAGACTCATCCAAAAGAAAGACAGAGAGACTCCAAACAAATAAAATCAGATATGAAAGAAGAACTAATATCACAGAAATACAAGGATTTGTTAGAAAATACTATGAACAATGATATGCCAAGAAATTGGACAAGCAGGGTGAATTGAATAAATTTCTAGAAACACACAATCTTCCAAAACTGAACAGGGAGACTCAGGAAACCTGAATATACTGCTAACAGTAGAATCAAATTCATTACTGAAGCAGTAATCAAAAATCCTCCAACAAACAAAAGTCCTAGACCAGATGGATTCACAGGCAAATTTTACCAATCATTCAGAGAGGAATTATCACCTATCCTTCTCAAACTATTCACAAAAATCCAAGATCAGGTAAGACTTCCAAGCTCTTTTTACAAGGCCAGTATTATCCTAATTTTAAAAACAGATAAAGACACGATAAATAAATAAAGAAAATTATAGGCCAACATCCCTAATGAACATAGATGCTAAAATCCTCAACAAAATATTAGCAAACCAGATCCAGCAATACATTCAAGATGGTACACAACGATCAAGTGGGATCTATGATTGGCACAGGGATTTAAGTTTGGCACAATATCCACAAATAAACAAACATGATACAACATATAAATAAAATGAAGAATAAAAACCATATGATCATATCCATAGATGCAGAAAAAGCACTTGATAAAATCCAGCACCCATTTATGATAAAAACTCTCAGCAAGGTGGAAATGGAGGGATCATACCTCAATATGATAAAGGACATATATGAAAAATCTACAGCTGACAGCATACACAACAGCCAAATGAAAAGTGTGTCCCTTGAGATTAGGAACAAGGCATGTCTGCTTTCACCACTCTTATTCAACATAATACTGGAAGTCTTCACCACAGCAAACAGACAAAAAAAAATAAAATGCATCCAAATCAGAAAGGAAGAAGTAAATAGTCATCATTTGCAGACAACATGATATTGTACATAGAAAACCCTAAAGGCTACAAAAAATACTAGAGCTAATAAATTAATTAAGAAAAGTAGTGGTGTATAAAATTAATACTTAGAAACTTATGGCATTTTTAAACAACAGTAATGAACTATCAGAAAGAGAAATTAAGGAAACAATCCCATTTACTATTGCACCATAAAGAAGGTACTTTAGATAAATTTAACCATGGAGGTAAAACACTTGTACTCAGAAAACTATAGGACACTGAAGAAAGAAACTGAGGACAAATACGTGGAAGCATATTTCATGTTCATGGATTGGAAGAATTAACATCATTAAAATTTCCATACTACCAAAAGGAATCTATAGATCGATGTAATTCTTATCAGAATATCAATGGCATATTTCACAGATCTAGAAAAATATTCAAGAAATTTATATGGAAGGCCCCTGAAGACCCCAAATAGACTCAGTAATCTTGAGGAAGAAGAACAAAGCTGGAGGTAACACAATACCTCATATCAAACTTCACTATAAGTCCACTGTAATCAAAACCTCCTGGTACTGACATAAGAACTGGCACATAGATCAGTGGGACAGAATAGAGAGCCTAGAAATAAACTCACATCTTTACAGTTAATTAATATTTGACAAAGGAGGCAAGAGCATACAATGGAGAAAAGACTGTCTCTCCAATAATGGTGTTGGGAAAACTGAACTGGTACATCTGAAAAATGAAACTAAACCACCACCATACACAAGAATAAAATCAATGGATACAGACTTAAATGTAAGTCATGAAACCTTAAAACTTCTGGAAGAAAACAAAGGCACCAAACCTCAGATATTTTGATTAGCAATATTTTTGCAACTATATTTCCTAGAGCAAGGGAAAGAAAGGGAGAAATATACACAAATGGGACTACATCAAATTAAAAAGCAGCTGCATGGCTAAAGAATCAGCAAAATGAAAAAAGCACCATCTGTATGGGAGAAAATATTTGCCAATGATACATCAGACAAGGGCTTAATTTCCAGAATATATAGAGAACTTATACAACTAAATATCAGGAAGACAAAAAAATCCAATTAAATAATAGGCAAAGGACCTGAAAAAACACTTCTCCAAAGTGTACATAAGGATGGCCCATAAACATATTAATGTTCAACTCCACTAATCATCAGAGAGATAGATACAAATCAAAACCATAATGACATATCACCTCACAGCTGTCAGAATGACCATCATCAGTAAATCAAACAACAAGAAGTGCTTGTGAGGATGTGGAGAAAAGGGAACCCTTAGTGCACTGTTGGTGAGAATGCAGACTGATACAGCCACTGCAGAAGAGAGTATGGAGTTTCCTCACAAAATTAAAAATGGAACTGCCTTGCAACCCAGTGATTCCCCTTCTGAGTCTATATTCTAAGAATCCAGAAGCAACAATTTAAAAGAATATACACACCCAAGTGTTCATAGCAGCACTATTTACAATAGCCAAGATCTGGAAACAGCCTGAGTTTCCATCAGCAAATGAGTAGATTAAAAAAAAAAGCCATGGTACATTTACACAATGGAATGCTACACAACAGTAAAAAAGAAGGAACTCTTACCTTCTGTGACAGCATGAATTGACCTGGAGACTATCATGCTAGGTGAAATAAGCCAGTCAGAGAAAGACATATACTGTATGATCTCACTTATATGCAGAATCTAATGAAAAAAATAAACCAACAACAAATAGAAACAGAAGCATAGATGCATGGAACAGATGGACAGCTTTTAAAGAGGAGGGCTGACTAAATAAATGAAGGTGAAGGATTAGCCAAAGAACATTTGCATGACCTATGGACATGGACAACCACATGGGGATAGCCTGAGTGAGGTGAGGCTAGGTGGATGTGGTCAAAGGGGGGGGGGAAGTGGGGACAACTGTAACAGCATAAACAACAAAATACAATAAAAAATTTAAAAAGAAAGATAGTGCCCATATTTCCTAGTCTCTGCAGGAGGATAAGAGCTGAACTTCAGTTAAGTGCCAGTTAGCAAACACAGATAATCTAATCACATTGACCAACTCCCCCTTCCATATCCTCCAGTACTTTTTCATTAGCTCTCCACAGCTTTTCAAAATTCTCTCACCTTTCATTACTGTGGAATTGATTTCAACCTAATTGCAATATTTTAGATAAAGTTTTCTTTGTTAACCTGTCTGGTGCAATTTTTCTTTGACACTTCCTATCATACTTGCAAATACCCTAGCTAAATGTTGTGTGGTATTCATGAGCTCTGTCTCTACTTTTTCTGCAGTAAGCAATCAACACTTGTCTTGACAATTCTATCTTCTGCAAATCTCAAGTGGGTATCCTCCCTCCCATGTCTGTGGTCGTTGTCTTCCTTCAGAATTGTACCACTCCTTGTCCGAAGCACTGGAATGTTTTCTGCATGTTTCCCTGCTTTTAGTTTATCCCTCTTGTGATCAATTTTTATTCTCTGACTCTCATTGCTTTTGTAAGACAAAATCTATCTTGTCACTCAACTTTTTCAATCTCTTTGATGACTCTCCACTGTATATTGCATAAAGTCCAGAGTCTTGAGAATGGTATAGTGGTTTGTATGTTATTTGTTCACATTGAACTATATTTCCTGGAATCCCCCTCCACTGTATGGTTCTCTATTAGATTTGGTCAAAAGTGCATTTTGAGCAAAATTAGGAAGCCAGAGGAAAAACAGAAGACAGGAAGTGAAAGAAAAGGCAAACTTCTCTGAAAGTCATCATGATTAGATATGCTGGTATGCAAACACAGAAGCACTGTCCTTATTCTACCTCATTCTATGACCAGTTCTCCTCCCTGATTTTAAGTCTTGATGAACAAAAGCATCAGTGGCTATCCATATGTTTATCCAGTTTCATTTTATGGTCTCTCTCTGGCAGCTGGATATGGCTATCTTCTCAGATTGCCTGCAAACTCTGACATGTCTATACGTGCCAGTGTTTCAGGAAGGCTAGTTAGTCACTTTAGAATGGTTCTTCGAGATCTCCTAGATTTTTTCTTACCTGGCATTTTTCCTGAAATTGAATAAGGTCTATTACTACAATGCTCATACTGCTTCCTTAATTGACCCTTAACTGATAAAGATGATTTTAGGCCCTTCACAATCTTATCTCGACTTACTCGTCCAAACTGATATATTACAATTACCTTTGAGATTTTGTTCATGCTCTTTGCTCTTCCTATAATTCTGATATCCTCTTCTTACTCCTGTTTGGTAAACTCCCACATATCCTTCAAGTTACTATTCAAATGCTACTTCCATGAAGACCTCTAAGCTTCCCAGCCTTTGATGATGGCATAGTTTGTTCTACTGTCTAAATTTTATTTATAGTTTGCATCTGTAATGTGCTACTGCTTTTATTATATCTATTAACAAGTATGACATTATGATTGAATTCAATGTGTGATTTAACAACACTGATATCTTCTTTTTGGAGAATTTACTTCTTAGTTATGATTGTTCCACCAATACTAAACGTAGTATTGGGCATATAGCCATTCCTAAATAATTTATTCAGGTCTAACTAACGTGTAATTTTATAACTCTTTAGAAAGATATTTTTAAAAACTGTTTTTAGCTGCTAAAGTTAGTGGTAACTTCTTTGAATATCATAATTTATATGCACATTCTTTGTGAAATCACTGTCTATGCCTTTGTTATGCTGCTTGTGTCTGTGAATGATCTCTACTAAATTAATAGCATTTGAATGAATCACATCACATATATGCAAAGAATTTTTGTATCACTGAAATGTTCACAGTGTATAGTGTGTATATATCTTATACAGCTTAGTTAATCACCACATTAAAACTAGACAATTAAGTTTCAGAAGCCTACAAACATGGGGAACCTTCAGCTGATTAAAAATTTTAAGTGTTTTATTCTGTTTTCCCTAAAGCATCAACTAATCAGAAATTAAAATTATCCAGCTGTCAGGTTCTGAGATCATTTATGGCTAGCACATATTCATCTTAGTAGAAAAGCTTTTTCCGTGGGTGATTTTGTTTTATACACATCTGGTAAACCTGTATGATGCTTTAATTTCTAGACTACTTTAGATAACAGGTGTTGGCAATTAACCTTTTTTACCTACTTTTACCAGGTGTGATCTTGTGGGTGGACTGCTCAAATTTAGTGTTTTGGCTTCATGACTTCATAAATTCTTATTAAACCTGTTTTGACAGAAACCATGCTCTTGATTCTAGACATACAAAATTAAAGCCAAAGCAGATTTATTGAAAATAAGTAGAAATAGAAAAGAAAAACATTTGAGAAATGATGAACGACTTTGAACAAGAGGAATAAAAAGAATTCTGTTAATGTTAGTGGTTCCCAACCTGTGGTCCTCTTATGCCTAAGGAGCCACGAGCTTATCATAAATGATCTGTAATTCCAAACATCCTTTTTAGACTGTTTGAATAAAACTTCACATGCGTATGTGAGTTTTTCAAAGTATATACATATTATGACCAATAATATGCAAATTAAATATTATTTTGTTGCAACTATATTTCTCATAATATAATTTTTTGATGTACATTTGCTAAAAGTAAAATTATTACTTTATGCTAGTCTATATAAAGCTTACAAAAAATGTATCCTTATACTCAAATAGGTTAGAAACTACTGCTTTATACAACTAAATTGCATATGCTATGTTTTTCAAGGCCCACTCAACTGAGTAATATCTGTGTAATGAAAATTAAGTGACAAATTATGTGTTTGTAAACTTCTGCTTATAATGTCATACATTACATGCTAAAATAATTTAAAGAAATAATGTAAAATAATACCTCCAAACAATAATGCTGAAACACTTTTGCCATTTCCAATTTCACCATTAGTATCAAAACCCAATTATTTTGCAAATTTTTTACTTAGAGGAAATGTTAATGAACAGTTAAATCAAAGACTAAGGTAGAGATTTGAGATATGGGAAGCACATAAAAAATAAAAATGAGGCAGGCATTCAACAATCTATTTTTAAAATTTGTTTTTATACATCTGTCTTTTTATTTTAGCCTTTAATATTAAAAGCTGAGCTTTGTCTATTAAAAATTTTCTAAGTGTGCTAAAATATCTACAACATATTATCACCTTTTCTTTATCTTTTGAGTCTAGAGCTCTGAACTGCCAACCTGTCAAAGTGAATCAAATGAGGTTCTTTGTGGAATTTTGAATCAAGAAGCACAATTTTGAAATACTCTTAAAGGTGATTACAATACACATAGATGCAACAAGTTGAATAATAGTTCAGTGACCTGCAATAATAATGCTGCTTAAAATATTGCTAACCGAACTTTTTATAAAAATTGTAATGATTATGAGTTATGTATATGTATTTGTCCTAAATGCAGACAGAAGGTCGTTACTATTCAAGCTTATTATTTGAACAGTAATCTTGATATGCGCTGAGCAAAGGACCAGAACTCTTTCACCAAAGGTCAGCCAAGTCCCTGGTGAGTGAGCCATCTCCTCCCTCCAACTGCATTGAATTTTCCGTTACTTTCATTCTTTGAAAATCACAACCCAGCAACTTCTGATACCAAGACTCACAGAAAATATAAATTTTGCTATTTCTTTCTGAGGGAATTTTAGTTTACTTTTTCTTTAAGTTTCAAAAAGTGAAATATATTGACATATAACATTATACTTTTAAAGTGTATATGTTGATTCAATATATTTATATATTAACATGATTGCCATTGTAGTGATAGCACTTTGATTTTGTCACATTTCTTTTTTTGTCATTGACATAATTAAGGTCAAGTCCTTCGTAAGTCTGATGATTATAATACAATATTGTTGTTTATATTCATTATACTGTGATTCAGATATGTAGTTCTTACTTACTACTAGTTGTAAATTTAAAAAGAATTTTAAGAATAGATTTTGAACTATGTCCCACAATTTCTTTCTGGATCATTTCTATGTCCTGGCTCTTTGATTAATATGTTTCCTGTTTTACTTTTTTAATATAAAAATACATTGGGATTCAAAATTTAAAAATCACTTTCTAAAAAGATTTTTAGTTTTCTTAAAATATATAAATTCAATATGTTTCTGGTAAAAATACCAACAACATTTTTTAGGAACTTGACCAACTGAATGTAAAATCCATGTAGACATGTAAGTGAGTAAAAAATTAGGTCTACTGTAATAGAATAAATTTAAAAAATCAAAAAGAAAAAATAGAAGAAAAAATTCCAAGAAAAAAGATTGGAAGAAAAAGATTTATACAGCATATGATAGACATATGAAAAAATGTCTAACCTTTCTGTGAATTAATGTTACCAACAGTAAGTTCCAATTCTTTACCCACTTGATAATGTATTGGAGATTCATCTTCAACATCTCCTGAATTTCTCTTCATCACTCTTTCTCTCTGGACTCATCCTGGTTACAGAGAATTCATGGCAAAATTCACTTTTACCTCGTAACCACTGGGATATCAATGTAAGCAAAACTTCATTGAATCTTTTCTTCATACTATGGCCACCGCTAACTTTTCAGCTTTCAGACTTAGAGAGAATGCTTCATTGTTGTCCCTGAGTTATGCTTCCCCAGTGGCCACTGTGAAGTTAAATAAACAGAAACCTTATTTAAACTGGATTTGGGAGAGCCTGTATGGGGAGTTCTCGGCTGGACCACTCATTGTCAGTTACCCCAAACTGGAAGATGGGTACTGCCTTCCATCTCTAACACAGGTGTTTTTCTCTTCTATGCCTCCAGTAGAAAGAAGTATCTTCTTGCCAGCAACCACACAGCTAATGAAAGACTCATTGACAACTCAGTCAATGAAAAACCACTTTATCTCAAATATAGAATTCCAGTTTCCATTAGTGGACTCTTTGTTTACAACACTCCCTCTTGTTTCTTTCCTCTTCTTTGTTCTCAGGACTTTCAAATGGTTCACAAGTAGACTGCAACTCCTGAATTATAGTTCTTTATTATTTCCAGGTAAACTCACTGTGCCTGAAAAATACCTACCCGTGTAAGGTCAAAGTCTTCAAGGGGCCAGATTATGCAAACTGTAAGTGAAGGGTAATTAGCTTCTGATGAGCTTTGGCAAATGGAGAAAAGCAGGTTGAAAGGGAAATAGGAAAATTGGAAACTATGCAGATAAATGTGTCCTCCTTTCTCAACTCTGGGAGCTGCCCCAAGCTGCAGTTCTTTTTTGCAAATCTTCTGAGAGAGTAATGATTATATCATCTGAGTGTCTTGCTCTTCTTTGAAACTGGAGTTGGAGTGAGACCAGCACGGTAACAACTGGCATTGTGTCACTTTTTCTTCATTTCCGCTTTATAACAGCACTCATACCCTTCTCCAGGCATTATTATTCTAATTTGTTAGGGTTTGCCCCTACCGCATAAAATATCACCTTTTAACCTCAGCCTCAGGCTCTGCCTTCTGGAGAACCAGACTAAGAGAGATAAAAGCAGATATCCCAGAGAGGATAAGGAAATAATTCTCTGAAGCAGCTATAGGTTCTTTTTCTATGAAATTGAGCTCTCAGATAGCCTGATTAGAATATATAAAGCAATATAATCATTTCTGGCCAGATCTATTAAAATTAAAATAATTCATTTATCCTACTATCCTTCTATTGAATATGTACCCTAGAAAATAAGCATATATGTATAAAATGGCCATATTTAAAAATGCTTATAGCTGTTATACATAATAGATAAAAATTGGAAACAATCTTAATGCCCAGTTGAAAGCAGCCTGATATCATCACTACATACCCATGATTTCATTTATATCAAATTCTAAAAATGTCAACAATATTATACAAGAAAGCAAAACAGTATTGTCAGGAGTAAGGAGTGGAAGTGAGCTTTGACATAAAAAGCACATAGAAATTTGGGGGTTAATGAAAATATTCTATATAATGTTGTGTAGGTGTTTCTATTATTACAATTACCACAATTCAGCAAACTGAATACTTAATATCAGTGAATGTTATTGCTTATAAATTATATTTTAATAAAGTTGATTTTAAAATGAGAGAATGGTGATGATAATAAATATGTAGCTCTTGCAGACTTATGTTGTTGGCTTTAATCTCATTAAGAATAATGCGACCAACTGTTCTCTATGATACTTAGAATGAATACTAATATTTCTTAGTAGCTTACCTATTTATTGGGTTGTTCTATTTCTGCATCTCAAGACAAGGCATTTGAACTGAAGTATTTTATTTTTCTTAACTCTTCTAAGGAAAGTAATAACATCCACTTTTAGGGTTGTTTTAATAGTTCAGTTTATGGTTAAGAAGAACATAAGAAAGGGAAATCATTAAGAATAAGGTGCAAGAGACTATATTTATACTTTGAAAGCACACCCATGAAACTCCACTAAAATATCTATATGGG
The DNA here is from genome assembly GCA_028533065.1 of Trachops cirrhosus. Lineage (NCBI taxonomy): Eukaryota > Metazoa > Chordata > Mammalia > Chiroptera > Phyllostomidae > Trachops > Trachops cirrhosus. The sequence continues at coordinate 59,946,680 of CM052549.1, forward strand.
AATAAATAAGGTATAATCCCCCCTAAAATGAAAAAAAGATGCTTAAATTTTAAGACAACAAATATTAAGACAGATGATCCAGGACATCATGACCATCATGACTGAGAGCTGAAGTGCACCTGTCCTTTGCAGGCCAGGGCTCAGAGTAGGAGATGCTGTTACAGACTCAGACTCACTAGCTCCACATATCTACCCAGGGGTGAGGATGTTCTTTAGGGAACACTGTGACCTCTAGGCACTTCACCTTGTGACCAATTCTGAGGAAAACTGAAACCCATGATCATAACAGCTCTTTCCAGCTTTAAATTTTAATAAAGGTCATGCCACTATATTCATGGTTTCCATTTTCTTGTATCAGTTGCTAATACTATTAGTCCTCCAAATGTAATGGCTACAGACTCCTGTATGTTTATTTCCAGAAATGATAATGCAAAGTGATTATTTTAATAAGTCACTATTGATTGTAATCTTAAATATCAGGAGTTGTCCAGACAATAGGATGTTTTTGGTATAGAAAATACCTATATAGGAATATTTTCTTTCTTATATCCATACAAGACAGTTTTTAAAAATTTATTGATTGATTATAGAGAGAGAGGAAGGGGTAGGGGAGGGAGAGAGAGGGAGTAAGAGAGAGAGAGAGAAAGAGAGAGACAGATTTGTTTTTCCACACATCCATGCACTTACCAGTTGATTCCTGCATGTATCCTGACAGGGGATCAAACCTTCAACCTTGCATATTGAGACGACACTGCAATGAACTGAGCCAGGACCACAGAAGATAATTTCTAAGTTATCTGGTATAATTTGTATTTAGACTGAACTTTTCAGATTTTTTTCAGAATTACTGCAAAAGTGATTACAATAGATAGTGTTTCCTATAATGGTAAACTATATAAAATATTTATAATTTCACATTCACTTAGCTTTAAAACAGCTGAACAAATTTTTCTTAATCTTAAAAGAAAAATATCTCATGGTTGAATAGAAGCATACAAAACCCATACTGAAAAATAACTAAGAAATTTTGAACCAGATAATGTAGAGAATTATTAAAATAAATGTTTTATATCATCTGCTAACTCAAATACACGTGCAAACATAGAAAAAAAGTTGATATATCTGCATATGCTATATCTGCTCATACTCTCATGTTTCATGTGCAAACCGTTTACGTTGAATCCCCAAGTCTACAGAAACATGGCTTCACTGAGGAAAATATGTTAAGGTAATATTAATAAGTATCTTGGCAAGGAGATGGTTTGTGTGGCCAGGGGACTGACTTTTATCAAGAACTTATATCTTTATAAGATATAAGCTTATGATTTGCATATGTATGAAAATACTGGGTCAAATCAGAAACCAGGGTTCCAGTGTGCTACCAGTCACCTTCTGATCTGCAAATGGCATGAACCATAACTGGTCTCCGCATGTCCATTGGAAATTTAGAGTCCATCACGTAAGTGTCCTAGATTGCACTGTAATTCTGTCTATGCTAAGGCCACCTTTTGAGGATGGTTTTCATTTTGTTTGTGTCTTGTGTTTAAATGTATACTTTTTGTTTAAATTTATTTATTTTTATGAATTTTATTCATTCAGGAGCATGGTGCATCACACCATTCATTTTAATTCATCTACATGACAATTCAATGTAAAAATATAGGTTATAGAAAAGATTTAAAACCAAGAATTCAAGGAGCCTCCACATTTATTCCAAGATAACACATACACTAAACACTTCCTCTACACAACATTCTGTGTTGTTGCTGGGATGTGGTCCCGAATGAGGTAGTCTTTAATACAGGCATCCCCTAATACAGTTTGAAGCTAGCTAATAATAACACATTAAACAAAATAGCTGGCATGGTCTCCTTTATTGACTCATCTCTGCCTTATTACTCCAGTTATAATATCTCTTTTCCAAAAATTATAAAAAATCTGATCTTTATTAGTTCAACTCCCAGAAATCACTAAGACTCTGGATGCTGATAACTGGTCCCCTTGAAGAGCATAGAGCACCAGGTACTCATTTTCCACAACTGTTGCCACAAGACTGAGTCACCACAGGTGCTCTGGTCTTTGCCTCAACCCACAGAAATCCTTTAGGGCGACTGTCAGGGAAACATTTGAGCACTTTTTAAACACGCTCATAAGTAAGTTTGCCCTAGCACTTGCTGCCATCTCCATGTAATTTTCTTCCTTAATTACCCCAGAGCACAACTAGGATAAGCACCATGCCCCAGATCAAAATATAAATAGAGTGCAGTGCCTTTCTAAATAAACCCATCAGTACAAAAGCAATTATTTGTCAATCTCCTTCTGGGAACATAATTTCTTTTTCTTACATATCTCAGGCAGGGTGAAAGTAGAGCCTAATAATAATATTAACAGGATACTTAAAATCAATTCACATGTATACCCATTCAAATTTAAAGTGACTCTAGTTTTTTTCCTCAGAAACAATGAATGAATAGCTCTTAAAATTTTGCAAAATAACAGCTTATCACTGTTTCCCCAGATAAATACAATATTGAGAATTGTTTCACAACATAAAATCTGAACATGTAATTGAATGGACCAAATTATTAAATGCCATCAGCCTTCCAAATAATAATTTTTGTTTCCTCATATATATGATAAATAATTCCTATATGGTAATTAAAATCTCATTAATATATCTAGACACATTAAATTATCATTGTAATATGTGGTAAAAAAAGAAAAGCACAACATATATAACAGGGTTCTAAGGATTTAGCTTAGAGCTTCTTGAAGGAATAATTAAACTGAGACTCAGGAGGAGACAAATAGCAGTTAACTAGGCAAAAGGAGAGTTCTACTAAGGAAAGCTCAGCTTGAAACACTGCACATATGCCAATCAGTTTTATATTAGATGTCATATATATGTATACATGCAAATATATACATGAATGTGTGTATATGTATCTCTCTCTGTAATCAATGCTAGGTGACACTGAAGTTCTCTATCCTTTCCTTAATTCAGCAGATATTTTTCAAGTTCCATATTGCATCACCCAATGTACAATATAAGAGGAATAAATTGAAGACAAATAAGGTAGTCCTTATTCTCATGAAACTTACAGGGTAGATTATAAATTAAAATGTCAAATGGCTGTGACCAGTGCTTTGAAGAAAATAGTCACGATTCTGTGCCTATGAGAAGCCACCCAGCCTCATGTAAGGAATTAGAAAGCCTTCACAGAGGAAGTGACATTTGTGTTGAAATCTGAAAAATAACTGTTAATTAACTAGATAAAGAGGAGCAAAGCTTTCAATTCATAGAGAACATCAGAGAGTGGATGAGCTGAGGGGTAAAAGGAACATGGCACTTTTGGTAACCAGTGTGGTTAAAATGCAAGTCTGAAGAAGAAACAGATGTGAAAAGAAGCTGAAGGGACAGAAAGAAACCAAACCATCCATGCACTAGGCTGGGCCTTACATATGAACTGCTCAAAACCTATAAATTTACCCCTGTTCCCATGAGGTGCGAACCAGGTATTGATGCTATACCTTTCAGTTTGTATGTATGCTTGTAAAATACACATCCATTTCTGACTTATGTAGATCATATCATGACACAGATTTCATTGTTTCTCACTTTTTGTTTTTCACTCAACACTGTACTGTAAACCCATTAATACCCTCACCTACTACTTTTAGCTACTGCATGCTACTTATCATTTTAAATATTTTGTCTACATACTCCATAAAGATGAATACTCCAAAAATCTTTAATTTCATGTACTATAATTATGATTCATCAGATATGCAAATATAGGACCCATCATGGTAATGTTTGAGATAATTCTTTAAAATACATATGGATAATATAAGTTACTGGATAACAAAATAGAATGTGGTAAATTGCAGAACAACCGCAACTCTTCTCCTTACTTTATCTTTGTAAATAATTGGTATTGTTACAGAATAAACCCATGAGGGGGATAAGATTCTGTTATCAAATGGACCCCCTCTTTCCCAGGGTCTCTCTATACCAGTTTTGCTTTGCCCATCACCCTTAGGGATTGGAATTATGGCTCTCAATGCCAGACATTGATGAAAAGGAAGGGAACTATTTATTCAAAAGTTATAGAGGTTTGGAGTAATGGCAGAATGTCACCATTAAATACTCAAAGTCTCTTAAACCGACCCCCCCTCCACACACAATCTTTCCTTCCCCTCCTTGGCCTGGCAGGCCAGTCAGGGGTACAGTATCTCAGGAAAAAAAATAGAAGTCTGTGGCTCCGCTAGCTCCCAGTCCTTCCCAGTAATCTGTGCTCGGCTGTCAGGCCTTCTGCAGTTCCCAGCACCATCAACTGTGTGGCTGGGATTGTAAGGAGCAAGGAAAACTTAGCAAGAACAAAGGATTGTAAAACAGATGCAACCTAACATGTTTGGTTTGTAAAGTTACCTCTGTTGAGCCAATCCCCAACCCCGTTCCCGCCTATGGACTTTGTAAGTGAATAGCTAACTGCCACGTCTGCTTCTGTATAATGCTTGCTTGCTTGCCCGCCCATATAAAAGGACTTAGCTGTAAGCGCACCATGCGACTCTCATCTGCAGCCCGTGTGGGTACTGTGTCTCTGGACACCCTGAGAGCTCGCCCCTGCGCAGGTAAAAACTTGGCAAATAAAGTAATATCTCTGAAACCCTGAAAGTCTCCAGCATCTGTTCTCGAGGTTGCTGAATGCAACAGGATCTCCAGTTCTTAATCTAAACCCACATGGCACCTTCTCATGGCCCACCTTCGAGAATACTTTCACCACTTTCCTTCCCTGTAAGGTCCTACATTGTCTCTCCTGCATTCTTCCTAACTGCTAAGAGAAAGCTCTGCATGCCCACTATATCTTGCTCTCCTGCTTCCTAAGCCGTGTGGTAAAGAGAACACCAAATCCACGTGTTTGACCCCAAAACTGCCTGGTTAGATCTGCATGGTTGCTGCTCCTGGGTTTAAATCCCAGCTTGAATCTTCCTCTGCAACCACATTTCTGACTCCTCCCACAATCAGCTGCACCTGCCAGCACTCCCATATTTTTCCAGCCTTTCTTGGCTGCCATAATTAGTCTGGGCAGGCACGGCCCCAAGGCATGGAGCTAAGCATCTCAAGCTCTCACGCAAGTGCTGTAACCACGGGGAGCTGCCTCCCAGTTACTTAGTGGATCAAAGCCAGTCCCATCTCCCTGGCTCAAAGCATGGCCACAGCTACTTAACATATCTATGAAGCTAGCCAGCTGTTGTAGATATGTAAAATAACCATTTTTGCATATCAGGTATGAAGCTGGCCAACTGTTGATATGCAAAATAACTCTCAATGGCCTTTCTCTATGTGTCCCATCCCCCAGTTCAGAATTGTGGGGGTGGGGATATCCTATATTTTTATATTTCTGAGACACCCTGAGTTCTCAATACCATTTCAAATCCTTCATTTTGAGGAGGCAGGCCCTGACTGTACCCCATTACAATATCATTCTTCAACCCTTGAATCATGGGGACCTTACGACTTGCTTTGTTCAATGAGACAGACATGATGTGAAAGCTAAGGCTTTTAAAACATTTTGCACATAGAGGCTTGCTCTGTTGATAGTTTGGACACTTTGCCATATATACAAGCCTAAACTTACCTTGTGGATTATGGGAGGTGTATGATCTACCCACCAGAGTCACCTTGGCAGGCAGCACACCAACTCACAACAGCAGAGCAGAATAACTTGCCAGTCACTGGAGACACTTGAGTGAGCCCAGCTGAAATTATCAAAGGAAATGCCCAACTGAATCCAGTAAAACCATAATGTTAACACAAATATTGTTGTAAGCATTGTTTTGGGTGTTTTAAGTTAATAGAAGTCAAAGGGAGTTATTAAAGAAAATGGAAACTGTTGGGAAGTAAATGAAGATGAATAGATCCATTCAGTGAACTGTGGTAAGAAGAAAGTGATGGGTTGATAAACAATATGAAAAAATGTGATATTATGAAACCATGACCAGAGAGAGTAAATCCATATTCTTCCAAGCCAGGCAAAATATTCAGCACAGACATCATGTATTTTTTAAATTCTTAAAAATCTCAAATTTGATGAGACATCAAAGGAAGCTTTCAGCTTAAATTAAAAAAAGAAAAAAAAAGCATTGTCTTATTCTTAATGTTCAGGGAATATTTAAATATCAACACAGAATACAGATTCATCACTTAGTCCCTTAATATCTAACTGAGATCATTAATTAGAGAGAAAGGATTCCATTTATTTTTAATACTATGTTTAACATCAAGTATATAGTAACATCATTAGAAGAAAGAGGCATTATAATGTAACACTTAATAGATTCTGATTGTTTGATATGACTCCTTGATCTGCCACTTTCAATTACCTTTTGGCAATTACCAGAAAATTATGTGTCTCAGTTGTATCAACTTTGAGATGGAATGATATTAGTGCATACATATTGCCTTTGCGATGATGACTAAATGAAATAATGTTTATAAAGCATGTAAAATAGAGTCAACACAAAGTAAGCTCTTAATATTTATTTTATTGTTTAATTAATTTGAAAACTAACCTTTCCAAAATGCTACAAGTGAATAAATAAAAATTAAAGCAGTGCTCATCTAAATAAGGAAAAGGATTGATTTATTATGTTGCTTGTCCTGTTGGGGACAGATGCAGTGAGTGAGATCTAATTAAAATGATTGCTCGGTTTTTTTTTGCTAAGAAAACCTATAGCACAGGTGGCAAACACAAGGCCCGCAGGCTGAATCCGGTCCTCCACCTTGTTTTATCCAGCCCAGCACCTTGTTTCTACCTGGCGGCAGCGCTGAGCTCTCATTTAATTGTTAAGGAGTAGTTACATTTATACAGTCCTAAAATTACATTCGGCCCTTTGAAGGCAACCACAAGGCTGATATGACCCCTGCCCCCCCCCATAAAAATGAGTTTGACACTCCTGTCCTATAGCATTCAGAAAGGCCTTTAAAATAAGACATTAAGTCACCAGTTACAATATGATGAATGTGAGAATATTCAAATATTCTTTAGAATTTTATTCAATATATCATAACCATATATTACTGAGATAACCATTATTTAAAACATAATTGATTTAAGACTATATCTGCAATCACTCCTGTATCTTCACAAGCAGTATCCTAACTTAAACATTGTTTTTAAATATCCTAACAGTAACGACTTGTGAATCAACCTTATTTTGTCCCTAAGGTCTATTTTGCTTCAAAGAGCTCTTCAAGACTGTCTGGATTCATCAACCATAAAAACATATCAAATGTCAAGGAACAGGGAAAGGCATTCAATGAATGTTTTGAAGAATTGTTAGAGAAACTTGAAAGTCACTGAAATATTATTATGAAAATTTTTGTAGTATATCATGTGCTTTTTGAAACAATTTAAAAACTGTCTGGAGCCTTATGACAAGAATCACTAAAACTGACTGATGACGTAATCAAATGAAATGAGAATGCTTCTCCTCTAAAGACTGTTAAATGGTTGAAATCTCATTTATAGGAACTTAATAATAAAAAGCATTTTGAAGTAAAACTGTAAAAGAAGGTAATAAAGAATAAAATTAATAAAGGAAGATAAAAGAAAATGAAGAAATAAGACTATTGGAAATGGGAACAAAAATGGGAACAGGATGACAAGTGGGGGAAACAAGAAAGATATCAGAGTCCTAGAAACAGAAAAAAAAGGAAGATAAAGAACTCTTGGAAATTGTTTCCATGGGAACTGACCTCCTCACAGAATTGTGTCATTGTTAGACTTTTCAATCAGAAAAAAAATAAGATAGTTAAGCTTAAATTTTAAGGGTCTCTGAAGTTCTTTGGATTCACAAAGAATGCTTTATTCTTGTCACATACAAATTTATCAGAGCTTAATAAGTGCAAATTGGCATTTACAAAATAGTCACAGAGATGAGAAGTACAGCATAGGGAGTATAGTCAATAATATTGTAATATTATGTGTGGTGCCAGGTGGGTACTGCAAATGTCCAGGGAAATGCTTTGTAAAGAATATGAGTGTCCAACCACTTGCTATAAACCTGAGACTAATACAAAATAATATTGAATGTAAACTGTAATTGAAAAAAGAAAAACAAACAAACAAACACATTTTATCAGAGAAAATGGGTACTACCTCCAGTCCAAAATCCTTTGGGTTCACATTTAAGTGTCCTCAGTGAGGCAAGAACAAACATGCAAAGTCTGTCAAAGGAATATATTGAAAGATTTTGTATGAAGTATTTTATTTTAGGCACTTAATACATATTTGAAAATAAATTTTAAAATATTTCATGTTATTTTTAAATTTACTTAAATAAAGGATAAAAAACATAACATTGCAACTGTAGAGTTTCTACAAAATACTCTTTACATTGTTATGTTGGTACAGACATCAATCAAAATTTATATCAGATATTGTGTGAACATGTGTATCAATAGAGGGTATGCAATTGTCTTTCTCAGACAATATTTTTGAGTCCCTATATTGGAAATAACCAAAAAGAGAGTCTTATAATGAAAATTATAGTCTAGGTGAAGAGAGGCATATTAATTTAGATGCAATATAACAAGTTAGAAGTGCTATAAAGAAAATATGCAGGGTTTCATAGTGTTTCATGAGTGATTGTGTGAGAGTGCCTGACCTCTATTATCAAGGGGTGGCCAAGGCTCTGATGACAGAAATGCCATTTAATAGAATTCTGAAGGATTGGGAGTTAACGGGCAAGGGAGTGGCACGCAGAGGTGGAAAAGCCAAGGAATGTGAGCGCTGCAGTAATTTTGCGGCACTGAAAGTCATTGTGGCTAAAATGTTGGATGGGGAAGGATGTGAGGCTAAATAGGTATGAAGGTACCATAAGATAAGTGAAATTCCACTAATTGGTAGAATAATTTGTGGGAAATCAGCGTCTTCCAAAGACTGAGTCCACTGATACATGATCCAGTATATCCCTCTATTTATTGAGATCTTCAACAATCTTGTTTTTTGTATATAAGATTTGAAAATATTTTGTCAGATTTAGCCCTGATAAGTTAATGTTAGCATTTAGAAATAAAAATTCATTCTTGGAAGTAAATATTATATCCAGTAGTTTTACCTTGATAATTAATTTAATTTGTGAAAGATATTTAATGTGAATATTACATATATTTTGAATTTATTTTTGTGTTGTATTGTTTTTATCCAAATACTAATGATTTCTCATACAATTAATATGGTTACAGGATCTGTAATATCACATCTCCGTCACTGTCTTTGGGCAAGCCCACAAATCTAGTCTCTGTGGTTGACATGAGTCTGTGGTTACTTGCAAGTGTCCATGTAATTAACAGCTGGCCCTAGATTTTGGTTAGTGGGCTTACATATGATTCCCAAGATTTTTATCTCCCTAAATTCAAACTACAAATGCAAACAAAACTAAGAATTTAGTTGTAAATTTATTATAATGCAAATAGTTTTAGAAAATTTCTCACTCAACTAAAATTAACAAAAAATAATTCTCAATGAGAAAAGCTTCAATAAATACCTGCTTTAACTTTCTATTTCATTTTGTGGTTTGAAACTTAAAATGTACTGGTTTTAGATTATAATAGAAACTTGACAATGATAAGTTCTGCTCCAGGGACAAAATAAAACAGCTTTTGATGTTTTTATAGTAAAAGCCTTAATGATTTTTATTGCCAATAAGATTATGACCCATTAGTTATATATAATTATTTATTATGAAACTTAAAGTAGTTTAAACATGGACAGAAATCTAAAGTTTTTATAATGTGATTTCATTGAAAATGATAGAAGTTTCACCTAACACTTAAAGTAAGGGTTTTTTAAATGTAAGATGCTCATGAAACCTATTAATTTACTTTATCATTGTTATTACTTAAAGTTTAATTATAGCAGATCTTGCTGGCAGCATTCTATTATAGGCACAGTTTTTCAGGAGTTTATGACTCAATGGTTTGCATTCACAGAAGAACAAAACATCACACAAAGCTGACAGCCTGCATTTAATTTGATTTTTTAAAGGAATGAAATGGGTAAGTTATTTTTAACACAAATAGTACATTAAATAAATAAATATATAAGTGAATGCACATTTTTTAGAGATTTATAGATTACTGTCACAGTAAATAAAACAGGTTAATTTCAAAATATGAATTTTTGCACTTAAATATAGTTCTTAATTTCAATTCCTTATAACTATATTTTAAATCATCATAATTACTATGCTTATTAGTAGTAATTCTAAAAATACTATTTTGCACAATATTTTACCCCTAATGTATGTTTAAAAGGACATTAAGTTGACACTCATAGTATTCATTACAAATACTTGAAATCTTTATAAAAAGCAATAGTGAAAACCTGAAAATAACTTACTATTTTATAAATCAAAATGCTTGGTTAAATAAACTGAGACTGTGGTAGAGAAATTTATATGTACCTGTGTAAAAACTCCCATTTATTGATATATTTTATTTTTACTATGATATAGAAGTGTGGCAGAAAAATTAAGAAATATATAAGCCATCATCATTAGGATATAGAATGTGGTATAATGCATCTGGTTGGATGCATTACACAGGATAAAATTGTTGATGGTATTAGAAGTATTCATTCAGTCTCACTCCCAAAATGGTGCTAGGATGGCATTACAGTGTAGTCTATGAAAATTGTAAATAAGTAAAAATATTTTTTAAAAAGCAAAGCTCTTTGAAAAGACTAATAAAATTGATAATTTTTATGAAGTCTGCCAAGAAAGGGGAGAGAGAAAGAAGAAAGCACAAATTATTAATATGAGAAATCAAACAAGTTGTATCTCCATTGACAATGTACACACCAGAAGGATAATAAGGGAATAATGGTATCTCTACGGCATCTGTGCATATCCAAATTGGACAATTTAGATGAAATGGGCAAATTCCTTGAAAAGTACAAACTAACACAACTCATCTAATATGAAATAGATAATTTTATTGCTATTTAACTACTAAGGCAATGAAATCATAATTTTAAAAACTCCCCGAAAACAAATCTACTGGCCCTGGTGATTCATGATTCATTGGAGAATTCTATAAACATTTTGATATGAATTTAAAACCAATTCTATATTGTTTCTTCCAGAAGATAGGAAAAAAATAAAAAACATATTTGCCTACTAGTTCTTACATCCACACACACACATCTACAGATCAATATCTTCATGAATATAGATGCATAATTCTTTATGAAATATTAGCAAACATAATTTAGAATATATAAAATCATCCATCATGACCAAATGAGGTTTGTTACAGAGATGCAAGGTTAATGGTGTATTCTATTCTAAGGAAGCAAGGTTAGCAATTAATTTTATATATCAACAGTCCTAACAAGGAAAATTTCATAATCTTATTTATTAATGCCAACAAGTTGTTAAAAATTCAACATTATTCATGATAAAATATCAATATCATAAAACAAATAATAAGTTGAGAAAAAGTCTCCAAAAACTTACATCTTACGTCATATTTCATGATGAAGACTGAATGTTTTCTTTCTAAAATAGGAAACAAAGCAAGGATGATCATTTTCACTCCTCTTATTTGACATAGTCCTAGTGATCCTAGCCAGGAAAACAAGGCAAGAAAATGAAATAAAAAATATAATTTGGAAAGGAAGAAATAAGACTGTTCTTTTTTATAGATACCATAATTATTGGTAATGTAGAAAAAAAAACAAGGAATCTACAAAGAATCCTTCAAGTGAATTTGACAAGGTCACAGGATAGAGTTTCAACAACATATATCAATTGCATTTTTGCCCTGGCTTGGTTGTTCAGTTGATTAGAGAGTTGTCCCCATATGCCAAGGTTGTGGGTTCAACCCCCGGTCAGGGCACATACAAGAATCAGCCAATGAATGCATAACAAATGAATCACAAATGAAGTGAAACAATGAATCAATGTCTCTATCTCCCTCTCTCAACTCAATAAATAATTTTTAATTGCATTGCATTTTTAGACAAAATATCACTGATATTACACAAAAAATTAGATACATAAGGGTAAATCTAAAAAATACATATACTGGTCCTGGATGGTGTGGATCTGTTAGTCGGAACATTATACTGTAACCAAATGGTTGTGGGTTGATCCTCAGTGAGGGCACATACCTATGTTGTGGTTCTGATTTATATTTCTCTCTCACATCGATGTTTCTCTCTCTTCCTCTGTTTCTCTTTAAAAAAAAAAACAGTGAAAACATGTCCTAGGGTGAGGTAAAAAATATTTAAATACATATACATGATATCTTTGCTGAAAACTATAAAAAATTATTAAGGAAAACACAGATCTAAATTAAAGAAAAATGAACCTTGTTCCTGAGTTGGTGTACTCAACATAGAAAATATGTCAATTTTCTCATATCCAGGATTAATATAATCTTTACCTGTATCCCAGTAAGACAGTTTACAAATATGAACAAGATCATTCTAAACAAATGTAGGGAAAGATAAAGAAATTAATTGCTAAACTAATCTGGACAAAGGAGACTAAAATGAGATAAATCATTCTATACAAATTCTAAATGTATTATATAGCTACAATAATTCAGATTATGTGTTACTGGTGAACATATAACAGATAGATCAACTTAATATATTCTAATAAAATAGAGAACTTAGAGTGGACTTGTGAAAATATAACCACGTGAATTTTTGACAAGTGTGCAAAAGCACTTCAGTGGAGAAAAATAGACTTTTCAACAAATAGTATTAAATAATTGGATATTCATAGGTCAAAAAAGGGAAAGGAAAACTTAACTTCTCATAATTTATTAAAAAATAAATGAACTTAAAGTTGGTCATAGATTTAAATTTAAAACACAACATAATAAAACTTTAGAAATTAAAGTAGTATAAAATCTTGGTGAAGGTTTCCTTAGGACTTGATGCAGAGTGCTTAAACGTGACAATAAAAAGCACAATAAATAAAAGTATTTAATAAATAGTACTTCATCAAAATAAAAATTTTACTCTATGAAAGACCCTATTAAGAGGATTAAAAGAGAAGTTGTAGACTGGTAGAAAATATTTCCAAACTATATATGCGACAATAAAATCCACATATATCTACAATGTATAAAAACTCAAGAGAGCAAAAATCAAACAAACCAAAATAGAAAATGGGTAAAAGACATGAAGAGGTTTCATTGAAAAGTACATAAAATGACTAATAAGCACATGATAAATTTTTCAACAGCATTTGCCATTGAAGAAATTAGGACAATGAGATACCACATACCTATTATAATATCTAAAATATAAACTAAAACAAAACAATGACAATACTGAATGGTATTGAGAATGCAAATAAAATACATTTCACACATTGCTGTAGGATGCAAGTGAAATGATATAGCCATCTGGAAAACATTTGGCATTTTCTTAAAGCTAAACCTATACTTACCTTATGACCTAGTAACTGGACTCCTAGATTTTCATGCCAGAGAAATGAAAACTTGTGTCCACACAGATACTTGTATGTAATTGTTCACAACACCTTTATTTGCAATAGCGAAAAAATGGAAACATCAAAATGTCTCTCAATAAATAAAAAGATAAAATAGCTGTGGTACATCCATACCCTGGAATACCACTAATGAAAAACAACTAATTATCACACTGGCCAGTGTAGTTCAGTTGGTTGGAGCATTGTTTCTTGAACTGTAAGGTCGTGGGTTCAGTTCCTGGTCAGGGCACATGCCTAGGTTCATGTTCAGCCTCCCAGTGGAAGTGTGTAGAGAGGCAACAGATCAATGTTTCTCTCTTTCATAGATCTTTTCTTGATTCTCTCCCTCTTTCCTTGATTTTTCTCTCTCTCTTTCTCCCTACCCCCTCTCTAGAATCAATGGGCATGTCCCTGGGTAAGGATAAAAAAAAAGTAATTATCTACTGATGTGTCACAGCTTAAATGGACCTTAAAGATATTATGTTGAGTAGAAAAAGCCAGTTTCAAAGGTGTCAGTTATCATTCTATTTATATAACATTACTGAAATGACAAAATTTTGGAGATGAAAAACACATTAGGGCTTGCCAACTGTTAGGAATGGTCAGCTGGGGAGAGCTGTAGATTTGATTATAAAAGAACGCCTTGATGGAGATTTTTGTGACATGGAATAGTCCAGTATCTAGATTGTAATGTTGGTTATACAAATCTACATATACGACAAAATGACATAGAATTATACAAATATATTGTACTAATGTGAATTTTCTTGTTTTGATATTGTGTTATAATTACATAAGATGTAACCATTGGGGGGAACTGGGTGAAGAGCACAAGGGTCTTCTCTGTATTATCTTTGCAACTTTCTTTGAGTATGTAATTATTTCCAAATTAAAAGTTAAAAACAAAAAAAATTAACAGAAGGAAAAGCAAATACACCTGCAAATTCTACACAACTGGAACATAATTGTAGTGGTCTTATGGAGATATTTCAGAGGTTTTCAGCAGTTGAGCAATTAAATAAGTCACTGAATCTGAGGATTTTAAAAAGATTATTTTCCTCACATTTGTTTTGGAGTTCTATATAATTATAGAGCATCATTTGATATTCTATGTCAAATCCCAGTATTATTGAAAAAGTATCTGTTGATCTTTAATTATGATAATCACAACTGAAAATATATCAGTATTATAATTTATTACTAATATAAAATTTTAATAAATTTAGCAGAACATAATCAGAATTAAGTACATGCATTTTCCTTTGGAAAGTCAAATCACATTGGAAACAATGAAATATTTAAAGATACAACATTAACATAAAATCAAAATGATCAATAAACACAAATCAGAACAATATATCTATAAATATATTAACTCAAGGATTAAAAGTCACAATACACTCAAGACAACACAGATGTCGCACTAAAAATTCAATGTCCATCATAAAAAGTGGAGGGATTCCAAATATCTGTGATTGTACATGCTAATAGGAGCGCTGCTACATTGCCAGGCATTGTGTGAGAGCTGCTTTTCGCAAAATGCTATATAAAATCTGTAAATTTAACCATGTGTTTTGTTTTATTTTTTAGGGAAATGAGTGTCAGATGTCTATAATGCTAATTATTCTGAGTAGATTAATAATGAGTAACTGTCTTACCAAAAGTGAGAATCTGTGAGATTTCATGTCATTGTAATAAGCAATGATTTACATTTTTGCATCAGGTCTCAGCCCTTTGAGAAACAATCTGCTGGCCTTTCTCCAGGGTAACCTACCTTAGGATCCTTCAGAGAGTAATGGCTTTAGTATTGTATTTTCAAGGCATAGATTCTCGTAAGATTACACAAGTGACAACTAGTTAGTTATCTTTCAGCAGGGAGAATTGAGAGCTTATCTCATGGAAAAAAAGGTTCTACCTTCATTTCAGATCCTCTGGTTCTTGAGGATTCCTAAATGCTCTTCGAAGAAACACAGTGGCTATCACAGATGCTGCTGCTGCTGCTGCTGCAGATGATGATATGAACATGACAATGGTGACAATAAAAGCATAAGATATAACTTCCACCCTGTGCCAGCACTGGACTAAATACTTTAGGTGTATGGGTTAATTAAATCTTCACAACATAACTATGGTGAAATAATAATTATTTTTGTTATTTTTAATTTTATAAGTGAAGAGGGACAAAGATATTGACTCATGACTATTTCATAATTATATATTTTAAATAATAGTTGCTTGGTGGTAAAAAGTTGCATGTTTGTTCTTTGTTTCTTCTCCCAAGATTTTTATCAATGGGAAAGAGGTCGTTAGCTCAACTAAAATAATTTTAAATGCTTTCTCTATAGTATATATTTATCTCTGAGAAATCTCAGCCAAATCAGATATTGTATTCACTGGTCTAATATGCTTTTCCCCTCACCACAACTGTTTAAATGAGTGAAATATTTTATTGATAGATCATCGACAGAATATGAGCAGAATTGATATAAGACTGATCTGGGCCAAGATAGTTAAGCAGTTTTACATTTTTCAAACTCTTGTCCACTGTCTACTATTTAGTGCAGAAGACTCTGAGGTCTTTCATGATGAGCTCTTCTTTATGAGGATTTTATAGGGGTTAAAAGTGTATTTCAAAAAGGATTTGTATGTCCGTACTAAAATCCCCAGGGGTACTATCAAAAGATGACCTCTTAAAATCAAATTATCTTGGATTTTTTCAGACCTTCAGAGACCAACCCAGCATGAAGCCTTGTTTAAAATTTTGAATTTTTAGTGGAAGGTTATTTCCCCCTGCAGTCTCCCAAGTGTGAAGGTTCATGACATCAAGTTCAATACCATTTTGTTGTGTGGAATGGATATTTTTTTCTCGTTCATGCTTTCATTGAAAGTTTGGACAATTCTAGGTTCATATTTTATGTGTAGCTCTTTATTCTTGCTTTCTATCTTTTATATGCCCCAAGCCAAGGATGTATGGTCTCATATGATCATAAAAATTACAAGTTCTGTTTACTACTATGTATTTCAGAATTCTGGCATATCATTTCCTTTTTTGCATGGACAGTTAAGTTTAAAAGAATGTATTTTTAGAATACATATATATATATAACATATGATACATAATGAAGAATTATGCAATAAAGCATATATATGCTATTATATAAATAATAAAGCTTTATCCACTATTTATTTTTGCAATTTTTTAAATTTTTGTATTAGATTATTTTGCCATTTAAAATATTAGTACCTTGTTATATAATACAACATTTTACATAATAAGTCATTTACTCAGTATTCAGTCATCAAGTATTTATCTTGTCCCTACCAGGTTTATGGTTGGCAGTAATTTTGGGATTATTTGTGGATCTTAAAACTAAATAGTTATGTGTGACAAATTCATAAAAACTTATATGAATGACTAAAACTATCTTGAATATAAGAAGTTCAAAAGGAAGTCCTGTGGAAATTATAATAGATCTTGTTAAAATTTGGTGACATAAGTAGTTGGAGTGTTTTCTCTACTTAGATGATTTCTATCTTTCCTAGTGCTTCTTGACCCTTATCTCAGTTTATAGCCCTCTTTTCCTAAGACTTAGATTGTAAGTATGCTTAAACTTACTCCCAAAAACAAAGGGGGGGATATTCGTTTTTATTATTTTTGCTCTCTGAAACTGAATTATTCTATCACTCAATGAACTTAACTGTATTTTCACAAATGAGTCTATCCTTGTTTCTAGTCTGTATTCAAACTACAGAACTTGTTCAACAACAACTACTAAAAATATAATTTTATGAAGAGCTAATAATTCCATATAGTTATAGACTTCACTTTTTGATATATATGAATAAATATAATATTAAAAGTTTTAATATTTAATGTATCTGAATTAAAGCTTTCAAATGTATTTTATATATTTAAATATGAACATGAAAAATTATGGTATATGAATTTAAATATGATTATTTATCAAAAGTGAAAAATGTAGAAAAGCCCTTTAAAATAAATACAACTTAACTAAGACAAAAAATAAATTAAAATAAAATAAATACAACTTAACTTTTTTTATAAAGACTTTATTTATTTATTTTTAGAGAGGGGAAGGGAAGGAGAGAGGGAAGCATCAATGTGTGGTTGCCTCTCATGTGCCCCCCGCCGGGGATGTGGCCTGCAACCCAGGCATGTGCCCTGACTGGGAATTGAACCTGCTATCCTTTGGTTTGCAGGTTGGCACTCATTCCACTGAGCCACACCAGTCAGGGCACAACATAACTTTTTTATTGTCAGCTGAGGACATGCTTACTAATTTTAGAGAGTGGGAGAAGGGAAGGAGTGGGAGGGAGTGAAACATCAATGTGAGGGAGCAACATCTTGCACATGCCCCAACCGGGGATGAAATTCACAACCTATGCTTGTGCCCCAACCAGAAATTGAACCTGTGACCTTTCAGCCCACGGGATTATGCTCCAATCCACTGAGCCACACTGGCCAGGGCAACAACCCACTGTAAACTATTTTTATGTAGACTGAGAAAAAAATTAGCTTATAATTTTTTTCAAATGCTCTGATATACTACTTAGAATAACTTTTATTTATTGTTAGTAATGTTTCCTCAGTTTATAGAAAAATGTCACATTTTATAGTAATATTTATAAAGACATCTAAAAACTACTTCAACAATGAAATAACAGGATTAAATTTATTGAAATAGTGTTTATGGCAACTTTAGGAAGAATTGTGTTAATGGGAAAGTGATCTATGGTTAGTGTGGTATTTAGACCTATCGGCACCATTACAAATCACTTACTAGATTCTCTAGAGCTTCTTAGTGTACTCTCTGGCAGTTACTTAAGAGGAAGGACATTATTGTCTGCCAATTATCTTCAGATTACTAACATGTTCAGACATATTAGATTTGGTTAAAGGAAAAGAGACTTGGTACAAGATTTTTGTTTTTTTGATCTTGAAAATTCAAATTAGTGAAATCCTGCAAGAAAACAAATTTCTAAACAGAAGTAAATTGACAGAATTATTTATAGTATATTACAAATATAAGAGACATTAAAGAGGATCAATACATTATACTTCCCAATGGATATGTCAAAGAACCATAATAAGTAGAAATATAGCATTTCATGTTCTGCTACAGTGTGGCTGGGTTAGATCATTGACTGAAATTTTGATGGGCAGTTCTGAGTGATTCTGGATTTTCATATAAAATTCCAGTAAGTAGTATGAAACACTAAGTAACAAAATCCAAGGTTATCATTAATTATATTAAACCTTCATTATCATTTATCATTTTACTTCTTTGACCTTTTTGTTTCTTTGATCAATCACAGGTAAACACACAAGCATTCTAAAACTTACTTGATATGTAATACCACATATAGATATAGAGACATAACATTATATATATATATATATATAAGTATATGTTATATAAATATATTATTTAGGGGGAGGGGACAGTGGGGAGAATGGTTTTCAGGAACTACTATAAAGGACACATAGACAAAAACCAAGGGGGAGGGTGGAAGCAAGGGAGGGAGGTGGGTTTGGCTGGGGTGGGGGGGAGAGGTGAGGAGAAAAATATGTATATATACTATTTATATGATTATTCTTCAAAATTTAGGGTAGTATATGCATAATACTCATTCAAAAATTAAAAGAAATTTTCCCTAATAAAAATATCCTTATTTGATCTTCCATGTCTAACCATACTGGAATATCATTGATAAGAATTACTCATAAACAAATTGACCACAGGGAATATCCTTCAAAATCACTCAAATATTAAAATTCTCCTCGATATTTTCTGCAGCTAAGTTGTCACACATTTCATGAGAACTTCATAATTTATATAACATCTATATCCATAAAAATATACTCTGCAGAAATATATACTTCACAGAACACATATTGTTATGGTAAAAGTTCTATTGTACAAAATGAGTGAAAGACAATATGTTCTTATTAGTTTGGAAGTAACCAATTTTTAAAGAATTAGGTAATATAAGCAAATGTTATATGAAATTAAACTAAAAATAATTGATTTTTACAGGTTATTATAAATATATTTCTTATAATGTTTTTAATAACACTGCTATTGTTAACATCAATTAGCATTTTCTACTAAGGAATAAAATAATTCTGTTAGAGGTTTTTTTAATTAGGTTTAGAGTTAATGGTCATTTTTTAAAAGTTTAAAAATCAGATTACATCACAATATGAAAAACAGAAGTCATACCAGTCTTTGCATGTTTAAGATGATATATTTTTGAAAATAGACATTTACACTTTGAAATTAATTGCAGTGCTAGTCATAGACTGAATGGTGCTTTATAAAGTTATATTAGTGTCACTATAAATGAAATGTACTGTTTACAACACAACGCAGGAGTCTACAAATGGCCACAAGAAATAGGCAAACCTCCTATTAGTCTCGCAAAGCCTACTGAGATCTAATCTCAGGATATGGATTTTTCTCCTTAACCAATTTATATTTAGTTAAAACCATGCCATTTCCTAGTACCATGTTTTATGCCGGAAAGTACATATATAGTAGCCACCCTTCTTAGTTAATATAAATAAAATAAACTATTCCCAGGGAATTAAAAAAAGAAAGAAAAAATGGTGTTTCTAAAAGAGAAGACATTTAAAACCTTTTAAAATATGGGTCAACTCAGATGAAAAATATTCTTGAGAAGTCTTGGAAATACAGAAAAATATTTAAGTTGATGTGAAGGAAGATGACCCTACACAACCGAACATACTCAGATGAATGTGTTTGAACAACAACAGTAAAATACAGTAAAAAAACATACTGTAATAGTTTAAGGTCTCGAATCAGTGGCCAGAAACACAGAGACCACACACTTACTCTGTTCCAATCACTAGGAAAAGAGTCTTCCTCCTATGCTCCATACTTAGGATGCCTTACTATCCAGATCTGCATAGAATTCTGAGTGGTGGTTTTGAGCTCAAAATAATTCAGGATTTAGATTTTTCATAAATCTGAATTTGAAACCTAGATTTCATAAATCTAGACTAACATATTAATTCACTGTGTCAGGTTCAGAGAAGTTCTGAACCATTTGTGCTGTCAGGCTCTTACATTTCACTCATTTGCTGCTCTAGGGTTGGTTCTTTTTAAGTCTTTAATGGTGTCTTTAAAAGTTTTCAGAGACCAATGTATAGTTCTTTGGTTTGTAACGGTCCCTCACATAAATGAAGGTAATACTGTCAAAAGTTTAAAATCTAGTCTTGGCCAAGGAGAAAGTATCTTGTGCTGTTTTCTATCCCATTCAAAACTTTAATACTTGAAGTGTTTAAGACAGAGTTCCTTATTATATCAGAGTACTTAGTTTTTGTAACATTTTTGTATTATGAGATTATTTTAATGTTTTATTAATTCAGTATTTTGATGATTCATAACTCAGAATTATTTTTATAAGTTGAGATATAAATAAAGTTAATATACATATGAAGTTCTCTTTGGTCAAGTATCATATTTGCTTTATGAAAACAAAGCCAGGTTTTGAAATTGGAACTGGTATTAATCTTTTCTCTCAAAAAATACCAGGTCTCTGTAAATCACCACACCTTTGCTTTCAAAATTCTATTCTATATTAAGATTTCTAACACCTGGTTAGAAGATCAATAACTTCTTTTCTCTTTCTTGGTCCTTTTATTTCTTTTTTCCTAATGTGAATGAGTAAGTGCCCATGAGGTGATGAATGTCACTGACTCAGTAGAAAGAAAGGATACAAGAGTCATGGATTAGTTTTCTAGGGCAAAGTACTGCAAATTTCGTACCTTAAACACCATAAATATATTGTCTCACAGTTCTAGAATCTAGAAGTCCAAAGTGTTAGCAGTGTTGGTTTCTTCTGAGTACTGGGGGACAATCTGTCCCAAGCCCCATTCCTAGTTATTGATGGTTTGCTTTCAATCTTTGGTGTTTCTAGATGCATCACTCCAATTTCTATCTTCATGTTCACATGTCATTCTCCTCATGTGTATGTAGCCATATCTAAATTTCTCCTTTGTGTTAGTACAATAGTCATGTTGGATTAGGGGCCTAGCTGACCCCAGTATAACCTCATCTTATTTAATCATATCTGCAGTGACCCTATTTCCAAATAAGAAGGCAATATGAAGTATTGAGAGTTAGGACTTCCACATAGGAGTTTACAGGGTGTGGTGGGGGGAGCACAATTCAACCTATAACAGGCTACAAGGCCAGAAATTCTCTCAGTTAATACATCTGCATCTGTCTTGACATAAATTATTCCTGACAGTAAATTCACTACAGCTTGCTGTTACCAATCAGGCCATCTAATTCTAGCAATCTAATTTATAGCAGAAATTCTTGTTTTTACTCATTTCATCCTTTTTATACACAAAAGGGGAAGGGTGTTCACATAAATCTTTTGTATGTGAGGAATCTACACTTGCACACATATGTTTATAGAGGTGCTATTAAGTAGAAAATCCATGATAAAAACATAAGTGATAAAGAATATATGGTTCCTGTTTCCACACATCAAAAACTAGCTTTTGATAATCTTGAGTATTAAAAAAAATTATATGTATTCCTCATTTATCACATAGTACACAGCAGCAAATTTCAGAAGAATAACTTATTTCTACAGAGATTATCCTACTTCTTTCTCATGTTTTAAACAAACTATGTAGGTTGAAGGGTACAGAGTTTATTGTAACATCTTAAAAGGTACAATCTTAAGAGGTGTGAGGTGATACTTCATTTATGGTTTAATTTGCATTTCCTTGATGATTAGTGATGTTGAGCACCTTTTTATACATCTGTTGGCCATTCATCTGCCTTCTTTAGAAAGATATATATTCAAGTTTTATGCCCATTTTTAATTAGGTATTTATTTATTTTCTGCTAATGAAATATAAGGGTTTCTTACATATTTTGGATATTAACCCTGTACCATACACATGGTTTACAATTATTTTATCTCATTCAGTAGATTACCTTTTATTTTATTGTTTTCTGTGCATATTATTTAGCCATAAAAATAAGGAAATATTGTCATTTGCAACAACATGGATGAAACTGGAGCTCATAAAGCTAATTAAATATGCCAGACTGAGAAAGACAAATTAGGATCTCACTAATATGTGGAATCTAAAAATGTCAAACACAGGACCAGAAAGTAAATGGTGGTTACTCTCTAGTTATAAGTTAGCATTGTGATTATAATGAATAATATTGTATTATATACTTGAAATTTGCTAAGAAAGTAGATCTTAAATATTCTCACTACACCAAAAAAAATAATACTATGTGAGATGATGAATATATTATTTAGCTTGATTATGGTATATATAAAATCTCAAATATCAAACCATCATTTTTTACACTTTAACTATTAACAATTTTTGTCAATAATTCCACAGTAAAGCTGGACAAATAATTTTAAAATAATATTTAAAGAGTTTATTAAGAAAGTTTAAATAAGAATTAACTTGGTTTTTCTTTCAATAATGTTGTATATATGTTATTCATTCTTCTTTAACCCATGGTCTCATTGTTAAAAAATAAAATTCTCACACTCTTTGTGTATATTGTATTACTGAAAATAGTAATGTTGTTCACCTACTATAAAAGTATTTATAATGCTGTGTAATTTTCAAACTACATAAACTACATATAAATATAAGGCACATGTACCATCCTTATCTCTCTACCAACAATGGAGAAAAATGTATAAGAAATATAAGCTAGAAAGAAAAAGTTATATATTCACAAAAAATACTACATTAAGTATTTTTGAGGAAAGAGGGTGAGGTCAAAACATATTTTTAAATATTTCTTATTTTTCTTATCCCTTTAACACATGCACAGCTTACATGCATCCAAGACTCTAAGTTTTCTTCCAAAAAGTATTATGATAACTAATCTTTTTGTGTAATTGATTATTTTGAAGGAATAAATATGTGCCTAACAATTTTTATTTTGTTAAAAGTAATATATTTAACTTACTTATGAACATATAACTTATTTTGAAAAATCTCAACTCAAAAAATATGAAATTATGTGTTGCAGCTGTCAGGAGACAATGCTCCATAAATATTTTCACATTTCCTAACATTCAGAGACTACTAAGGAAAGATTACTGTCAGCCTATGCAAAGGAAAACTAAAGGGGAAACAAGCTGTTGAAGGCAGTTAAATATAAAGACCTGAGAGATTTGTAGACAGTCTTTTCTCGAGTCATTTGTTTACATTCTGGGGTATATATACCTACAGACCTTCTTTTTCTGAGAGAATTTACTTGTATTCCAGACCAAACATCTATTTCATTCCAACTCTAGAGAGGTAGATGTATCAATTCTTTACATAAGCTCACAGTTTCATAGTTTTGGGTTAATTTACTGTGATGCACAACCTGTAATAGATACTCTATACTGTTGACATCTGCTTTCAATTCTTCATTCTGTGGTGATTTGAAACTTTGGGACTGGCACAAGAAATTCTGTAATGAAGTCTGTCTCTCATTCAGGCAACTACTGATTCTCTGAGTTTGTGTGTCTGTTGTATATAATATAATAATGTATAATTGTATACATAGTAGAATATCTCAAACCATTCTTTCATAGTTTTATGCAGGCCAGCTACAATGGATATAAAATGAAATGTATAAATCTTCTAAAGGTAAGAATCAGAGCTGCAGATCTGGGGGGAGGCAAAGGGCTTTTTCTTCTCCTGCAGGCTTGGCTGGCACCAACACTCTTTCAGTCTGCCCTTTCAAGTCTCTGATTCTACCCTGCTGAGTTTGCTTCTGTAGTGGGGAAGGCTGGTTGTACCCAACCTGAACCTGTGGTATGTTACCCCTGGGTAAGGAACAGCTGGGGACTCTGGAAAATACTGAGTCATGTAGCTTTAGAATAGGGGCCACTTTCTCCCCATTCAGTGCCTGACCACCACACCACCCCCAAACAATCCTGTCTTGCCAACCCAGGTCACCCAACCCTACCAAGCTTGCAGCTTATGGAAAGTCTGTGAGATGCAGCCAGCTTGGGCCCAGTCTATATTCTTTCTTCAGAAGGTTTTAGAGGAAGTCCAGGTATCCCCAGAAAGTTGTGAATTAGCAGGCAGGTGGATGCTGACCTTAGGGAGCTTTGGACTTTTATTGACCTGCACTTAGCTTAGAGATACAGGAAGCTGATCCTTGTACACAGCTTGGTCTCTCCTATGCATACCCAGGACCATTAGGTGCAGCCATAAATAGTTAATTGCAGGGTAGCTTGAGACAGGTAGCCCAAGTCCAGTTACACATATCTGACATCAGCCTGCATCAGAAACTCATCCCAGTGGATCCAGAATCAACACAATTAGTGGTGAGTTTCAGAACAAACTAGAGCTTGACCCAACTAGCCATGCAGGTGTCATACCCAAAGACAAATAATAGCAAGCAGCAGACCCTAATGGGAACAATTCCACCTTGGGGTAACCCCTGCACAGAGATTCATATATGGTGATAGAGATCTATCCTTATAGTAAGCCATCCTGAGCATTAACACCACCTGTAAACATACCAATATCATTCAAGACTCAACTATAACTAAAAGTTAAAGGGAAGAAGAAGGAGGAGGAGGAGGAGGAGGAGGAGAAGGAGGAGGAGGAGGAGGAGTAGAAGAAGAAGAAGAAGAAGAAGAAGAAGAAGAAGAAGAAGAAGAAGAAGAAGAAGAAGAAGGAGAAAGGAGAAATAGAGGGGAACATAGATATAGAGAATAAAATGTCATTAAATACATATCTATCAATAATAACTTTAAGTGTTAATGGATTAAATCAAAAGACATAGGGTAGCTGAATGGGTAAGAAAATGACCCATATTTATACCATTTATATAATGAAATTATATATATATATATATATATATATATATATGTCAAAAGACATTCAGAGTGAAAGTCAAATAAAAAGCATCCTAATTGGAAAGGAAGACATAAAACTGTCATTATTTACAGATGACATGATACTGTATCATGATACTAAAGATTCCACCAAAAACTACTAGAATTGATAAATGAATTCAGTAAAGTAGCGGGATACAAAGTAAATATTAAGAAATTAGTTGTATTTGTATACACCAATAAAGAATGATCAGAAAGGGAAACTAAGAAAACAATACTATTTACAATTTCATCAAAAATAAATAAAATAACTAAGAATAAATTTAACCAAGGATGAAATAACTTGTAATCTAATAATTATAAGACACTGAAGACAAAAGTTGAAAAAGAAATAAATAAATGGGGGCATATAACATGTAAATGAATAGGAAGAATTGATATTACTAGAATGCCCATACTACCCAAAGAAATCTATAGATTCAATAAAATTCTTATAAAGATACCAATGGTGTGTTTCACAGAAATAGAACAAATATTCTAAAAATTTATATGAAACCACAAAAGATCCTGAACAGCCATAGTCATCTTGATTAAGAAGAACAAAGTTTGAGAAATCACTTCTTTATCAAACAATACTACAAGGCCATAGTAATCAAAAGAGTACAGTATATGCATAATAACAGACATATAGATCACGGAACACAATATAAAGTCCAGGATGAACCCCTGTCTTTCTAGTCAACTAATGTTTCACAAAGGAAGTAAGAACATATAATGGGGTAAAGAAAGTCCTTCCAATTAATGGTGCTGGAATGTTTTCACAGGTACATGCAAAAAAAAAAAAAAAGAAAGAAAGAAAGAAACTAAAGAAACTATACCACCTCCTTACAACATACACAATAAACTCAAAATGTATTTAAGATTTAAATGTAAGTTGTGAAACCATGAAAATCCTAGAAGAATTTTAGTAGGCAGTAAAATATCAGATATTTCTCATAACATTGTTTTTTTCTGAAATATCTCCTCAGGTAAGGGAAATAAAAGAAAAATAAACAAATGGGACTACAGAAAACTAAAATGTTTTTGCACAGTATAGGAAACCATTAGCAAAATGAAAGGCAACTCACTGAATAGGAGAACATATTTGCCAATAATAGATCTGTTAAAGGGTAAATTTTCAAAATGTATAAAATTTATATAACTTAATACCAAAAACCCCATAAACAAGCCAATTAAAAATTGGGCAAAGAAACAGAATAGACACATTTCCAAAGATGACATGCAGTTGGCCAACAGACACATAAAAAGATGCTCCCTGTCACTAATCACCAGAGAAATATAAATTAAAACCACAATGAGATATCACCACATGCCTCTCAGAATGGCTACCATCAATAAATCAACAAACAAGCGTTGATGAGGATGTGGAGAAAAGGGAACCCTTCTGCACTCTTGGTGGGAAGCAAATTGGTGCAGCCACTGTTGAAAACAATGAAGTTTCCCCCAGATTTAAAAATGGAACTCATTCATAACCTAGTGATTCTACTTCTGGGAATATAGTCCAAGAAACCCAAAACACTAATTCAAAAGAATACATGCTCCCCTATGTTCATTGCAGCATGATTTACAATAACCAAGAACCCATTAGTAGATCAGTGGATAAAAATGCTGTGGTACATTTACACAATGTAATATTACTCAGCTATAAAAAAGAAAGAACTGCATAGATTGTCATGGAGGGTAATATGCTAAGTGAACAAAAGCAGTCAAAGAAAAACAAATACCATATGATTTCACTTATTTGTGGAATCTAACTAACAAAAAAATCTAACAAGATAGAAACAGACACAGATACATAGAACAGACTGATAGCTGTCAGAGGGTAGGGGGATTTTGAGATTGGGTGAAAAACAGGTGAAAGACTTAAGAAACACACACATGACCACAAACAACAGTATGGTAATTTCCAGAAAGGTGCATGGTGGAGGTTGAAGAGGGCACGGGGGATACATGGTGGTAGAAAGAAACATTACTTTGGGTGGTGAGCACAGGACACAATATGCAAATGATATGCTACTGAGTTGTACCTTTGAAACCTCTATGATTTTATTAAGAAATATCATCCCAATAAATTCAATTAAAAAGGAATCAGATATATGTGAATCAGTCAATTTTGATAATTCTCAAATGCAATTTTGAGAAAGAAGTTACCAAATCTGAGAGTTTTTATACAATTTATATTAAAATTAATTTAATTGTGCTTGTGTGTTATATGATTATACTCATTTTTTCTTCAGAAAACAAGAAAAAATCAGTACTGATAACAAACC
This sequence comes from Trachops cirrhosus, assembly GCA_028533065.1. NCBI lineage: Eukaryota > Metazoa > Chordata > Mammalia > Chiroptera > Phyllostomidae > Trachops > Trachops cirrhosus. Next base: position 59,974,414 of record CM052549.1, read on the forward strand.
TAAGAAGTGTTAACTATATAAAATATGCTGATGGCAAGGAAAATTCAAAGAAAAAATAAATGAATGGGACTACATCAAAATAATAAGCTTCTGCACAGCAAAAAAAAAAAAAAAAGACACTCAACTGAATGGGAGAAGATATTAGCAGACAACACCTCTGACAAGTGATTAATAACCAAAATGTAAACAAAGTCATACAAACAAACAAAAACAATAAACAATCCAGTTAAAAAATGGGTGAAAACCTGAACAGGCACTTGTCCCAAGAAAACATACAAATAGCCAACAAATATATGAAAGGATGCTCAACTTCACTAGCTATCAGGAAAGTGCAAAACAAACCTACAATGATATATCACCTCACATTTGTCAGAATGGCTATTATCAACAATACAGGTAGTAACAATTATTGGAGGAGTTCGAGCCAAAATAGAGGCATAGGCAGAAATGCTTTGCTTCCTCACACAACCAAAAGAAGGATAACAACCAATTTAAAAACAAGGAACAACCACAACTGCCAGAAAATCATTTGCATGGAAATCCAACAACCAAGGGGTGAAAGAAACATTCATCCAGACTGGTAGGAGGGGCAGAGATGGGCAGCCTAGAGTGGAAAGGCCTCAGCAAGGCAGTGGCGGTGGACTTCACAGGATCCCACATTTGCACTCAGATAAGCTGGGAGGCACAACAGGAGAGCAAGACAAACCCCAAAACTTAGAGTTTCAGTGGGGGAAATTCAGACTCAAAACCCCTGGCTATAAAAAATCTCTGGGGGTTGCAGTGGTAGGGGAAATTCTCAGTCTTACACAAGGGTCTATTGGAGAGGCCCATGTGGTTGTAAAATGTACACAAACCACCCACCTGTGAAACAGCTCCTAAAGGGCAAAATTCACTTATGGGGAGGAGGGAAGTAATGGAAAGTGAGATGAGAGCTAAGAAAGTGGCATCATTCCCTCTCTGACACCTCTGCCACAACAGTGCCACAACTCAGCAAAGAGGGTTGCCTCACCCTGGCAAATACTTAAGGCTCCACCCCTTACCACATAACAGATGCACTGAGACAAAGAAACATGGCCCAAATAAAACAACAGATCAAAACTCCAGAAAAAGAACTAAGCAATGAGGAGATAGACAATCTATCTGATGCAGAGTTCAAAATACTGGTAATCAGGATGCTCACAGAACTGATTGAGCTTGGTTGCAAAATGAAGGAAGAAATGAAGGCTACTCAAAGTGAAATAAAGGAAAATATACAGGGAACCAACAGTGAAGTGAAGGATACCAGGACTCAAATCAATGATTTGGAACAAAAGGAATAAACAACCAATCAGAACAGAATGAAGAAACAAGAATTCAAAAAAATAAGGAGGGGCTTAAGAACCTATAGGACAACTTCAAATGCTCCAATATCTGAACCATAGGGATGCCAGAAGAAGAGGAAAAGCAAGAAATTGAAAACTTATTTGAACAAATAATGAAGGAAAACTTGCCCAATCTAGTGAAGGAAATAGATTTCCAGGAAGTCCAGAAAGCTCAGAGAGTCCCAAAGAAGTTGGACCCAAGGAAGAACACACCAAGACACATCATAATTACATTACCCAAAATTAAAGATAAAGAGAGAATCTTAAAAGCAGCAAGAGGAAAGAAGATAGTTACATACACAGGAGTGTCCATAACGTTATCAGCTAATTCTCAAAAGAAAACGTACAGGCAAGAAGGGGCTGGAAAGAACTATTCAAAGTCATGAAAGGCAAGGACCAACATACAAGATTCCTCTAACTAGCGAAGTTATCATTTAGAATGGAAGGGCAAATAAAATGTTTCTCAGATAAGGTTGAGTTAAAGGAGTTCAGCATCACCCAGCCTTTATTATATGAAATATTAAAAGGACTTACCTAAGAAATAGAAGATCAAAAACTATGAACAGTAAAATGACAACAAACTCACAACTATCAACAAATGAACCTAAAAAAAAAAAGAAGAAAGAAAAACAACAAAAACAAAAACTAAGCAAACTAGAACAGGAATAGAATCAGAGAAATGGACATCACATGGTGGGTTTTCAGTGGGGAGGGGGAAGGGAGGAATAGCGGGGAAAAAGTACAGGGAATAAGAAGCATAATTGGTAGGCATTAAATAGATGGGGAGAGGTCAAAAATGGTATAGGAAACGGAGAGCTCAAAGAACTTGTATAACCCATGGACATGAACTAAAGGGCGGGGGGATGATGGAGGTTTGGGGGATGCAGGGAAGAGGGCAAATAAAGGGGAAAATTGGGAAAACTGTAATTGCATAATCAATAAAATATACTTTTTAAAAAAGAGAAATATTAATGGTAAATGCAATATTTGAACAATAGTGCTACTTTTAAATAGAAATTAATGGAACAATCAAATCATAAGCTATGATTATGGCATCAATAGGGTGACATAAGTTAGCCATTTATTTGTGACTTCTACAAGGTGTCCATTTGGTCCCTGATGGACTCTGTCCAAGATACAGCTAAGACAGGTAACTATTCAGTTGACTAGTTCATGAGCTACAGCTGTGACCAGAACAACTCTTCCTGGTATCTCTTTGACATGGTTTATTTCTGTTGACACATTTATTTTGTTGGGCTCCTGTCTCAAACTTTAAATTTGGTCCCCATAAAATACCATCAGAGGGAAGAGTGACAAAGCATAGAGAGTTACAGACATACAATGTTGCATAACCCAGGATTCAGGTAAATCAGTTATTCATCTTGTCCTGTTGCTCTCCCCTTGCATTTTGCTTTATGTTTTTAGGAGATATGATAAACTATGTGATTTGAGAATTTTATTTCATAATAATTTCCTGCACATCATTAAAATATAAAGCAATACTATGTATTATTCATTGGACATACCTTATTTTGTAAGGAAGTGTTAAAGAAGGACATACTAAATGCATTAAAATGACCATCATGATGCAAAAGCTAGTAGAAGGGGATAAGGGTTTATATTTTTAGAAAAATTTAATATTTTATGTATAGTTCTTGTTTCTAAGAGAATATATTCCTTGTTTAATTGAAGAATAATAAAAACAATCACATTATATTCTTTTTTTGATGTGACTGATCATTTTTAATAATCAGATTAAAGTCTTCAACCAGGAATGTGTTCTTTCACTATGTCTGACTTTTGTTCCATTAATTCTCATCTATGCTCCACAGATGCCCTCTCCCTCTTGCTTGTACAGCCATACTGGTTTTCCTTAGGTTCCACAGCAATTCACATCGCTGCTTCTGACTTCCTGATCACTGTAGAGCTGCTTCTTCTGCCTGCAAAACTCCCCTTTGCTCACCATCCTAATTCTATTTCAGATATCAGCTAATACACTTTTACTTACCCTTATTTTATACATATAGTATACTCTGTAACTTCCCTGTGGTGTACTTAATAACTGCGATTATTTGATAAATACATTTCTCTGCTTCCACACTGTGAGCTTCATTAAGGTAAGAATTATATATGTTTATATATGATCATTATATTTCAATAACCAAATGAGTTGGCTGAAAAATAGAAGATGATCAATAAATAAAACAAAATTCCCATGAGAGATCAAAAATGAGAGTCCAAAATTTTGTTCATTGAATTTAGTGACATGGATATAATTTGAGTTTTCAGGAGTTAAGGTTCTGCTGGACTGATGAAGTAGAGTTCAGATTCCAATGCATTGAGAGGTTGGCACTGAAGTTATTGGAATATTAAGTACAGAAAATTTATTTCAGAAGTTTGGTTTTAAAGGAAAGAGCAAATATTAAGAATTATGTGAAGGTAGAGTGTGATTTAAAAATGTGTTTTATTATTTGTGTGTTAGTTTTATGTCTGGGAGAGCATGTGTTCATGGCTTTTTAGAATAATCTAATAGAAAGGGACAACATGAAGATATGGCAGCAGGAGGGGTGAATTTAAAACAAAAGAGTCCTGATGAGGTTAACAAGAGTATAGAACAAAAATGGAAATATATTGTTATGAAATCTGAAAAAATGTACTTATACATTTGTAATAGGGCTGAAAGAAAAAAGATGTGCATATTATAATAGAACAGTAAGAACCATCTTTTTTAATAAAAAAAGTAGGTGGTTGCAAGTTAAATGTTTAAAAAATAATACTGAAGTTTTTAGGGGTATTTGTAAATAATTAGGCAGCTACATGGTTTTTAAAAATAGCAAGATTACCATAGTTAGAGTCTTACTAAGGTTGATGATCATTACTTAAATAAGTAATCTTCAATGAAAAATATTCTCTCAAAATATTCATTATATTAGAACAAGTATGGAGAAAGGAAGGTTGCTGTCTCTCATTGTTTTAATATAATAAAAAAGAAAAGGGCTAAAATGCCTTCAGGGTGTTAAAAAGAAACTAGTAGAATGATAGGCATTAATTTCAAGCAGGAAGATGATAGATGGAAAAAGAGTAAAGTGGTAAAATCCATCTCTTAATTACTGTCACATTATAATTAATCTTGATAAAATCTAAGGAAAATCCCTTAGTTTTTACTTCTTCAAAAATATTTTTTTCTATCCTTGGATCATTACTCTTAATATAAATTAAGGATGGTCATTATTCTAAGTACCACTAATATTCTTTTGGGAAATTATATCGGAAATACTCTGAGTTTTAAAATTATTTTGTGCAGATTTGTCTTCATTTAGCTTTGACATCCATGAATGTACTATGTCATTTTATTTGGTCAAATTCCCTTTATTTTTTACTATGATTTCCAATTTTCTTAATAAAGTTTTGTACATTTCTTGGTAAATTTATTTTATGTGCCTTATAATTTTAGTTGTTAGGATAAATAACTTTTCTAAGTTACTATTTTAAATTTTGTTAATGTGTAGAACTGTAAATGATTTATATATTTTGTTCTTATATGTGGCCACCTTGTTAAGCTTTCTTTGTAATCCTAGTTTTTTTCAGTTTTTCAGAATTCTATGCAGGAAAATCATATAACTCTTGATAATGACAGTTTGATTGCTTCCTTCCTTTTGTTTTGGTTAAATTGTAGTATTATTTTACTTATGATCCAGGAATGAAATGCTGAATTTGGTTTACAATTTAGTTCTGAGTAATGATTTCTTCTATGACTTAGGAATTATTTAGTAATAGGATACAAACACACACACAGATTGGGATGTCAAATGCATTTTTCATGGAATATTCAAACAGGTTGTCTATAGATTAATTCTGAATTTTCTATGTGTGAAATGTCACCTGTAAATAATGGCAGGATTTTCCTTCCTTTTGATTTTTCTGCTTTAAAAACTCCAGTTTTAGTTTACAACTACTGTAAACGTTGAGTACAAAAGTAGATAGAATGCATCCTCCTTCCTTCCAGAATTTACTAGGAAATTTCTCAGTTTTGGTAAGATTTTTGTAGAACCTGAAAATCACTGCCTCCTAATTGTAGCTCTTTCTTGCTTGGAAAGTAGATAAATGAGCATTTTGTTTGCTTATTTTGACTATCAAGTAGTGTTTTCTACCTTTGATGTAAGTTACCTGACACATCAGCTAAATATACATCCTTCAAAGTAACATAAATGGCCAGTTGCAGGACTTTGGGAGAAAACAGGCCCCAGCGCTGAGCTATTATAAAATTCTGAGAGTTCAAATGCTATTATGTCATGATTAATATCAGTGAGAAATACTAATTAGGGTGGAATAGCTCAGCAGCACACACTAACAAAATGGAAATGGTGTATGTGGGAGTATGCCATCTGAGCCACAGAGGATGGTGTCTATGAGGGCGTTTACTTATAGACAACATTATAGTTCACAGTTTTCTTTGGTACTAATGGCAGAACCCATAAAAAGGTAAAGACACTGGATTATGTATAATAATATCTCTAATATTTAAGAGATATAAAAATAATAATTGAAAAGCAAAAAATGTTTTTCTTTTCTGGGAATTATATCTATTGAAGACAAATCTAGAGGTGTAGGTCACAAAATTACCAATTTAATAGAGAAAGAAAGCACGTATGGTATTTTTTATAGAGATCCTCATCTTCTATAGCTGGAGGGCAGACTATGCTGAACACCAGGCAACCAACTTGATTATGAGTATCATAATTTCAGAAAAGTCTGTATTCACACCTTCAGCAAGTTTCTGGGCTAGGGCCCTCATATCAAAGGACTTGGACTCTGAGTTTGAGAAGGAGCAAATGGATAGACTAGCTTGATATACTAAACCCCTAATTCTCATCTGTAATGCCAAAAGATGTCAGGTTCCTTCTTAATGAAGCCTCTGTAAATGATATTATAAAATTCTGAGAGTTAAAATTTATAGACAATAAATTTTACAAGATATTATTTTACAAAATATTATCTTTACAAGATAATATTTTCCCCCTCAAAACTACCTCCCACTTCTATCTTGGCCACTAGCCAATGGAAAAGGCTATCACATGGTTCAATAAGGGGAAATGTATGCTCTGCTAAGGAAAGAAATGACTCACTCATTAGTGAAAGAAACAGCAGGACCTGGATAAAGATACCTACAGGATCATGTAAACCATAACAAGGAGTGATCTTGGAAGGCCTAGACCAAGGAGAGAAGAAAATAAGTCTGAATAAGGGAGAATTTGTTGATATGGGTATAATCCCTATCTTAGTGTTTAATGCCCCTGGAGCCTGTCCTAACAAAATGCTGGGATGGCACTTAAAAGACTGGAAAAAGTTTTGGCACACAATGTAAAAATTATAAATGTTAGAACTTCCTTGACCAACTTTTGAGGAATAAATCAAATATATATTAGAATAAATCTATTTAATAAGACAAAAATACCTACCAGACGATATGTTCCTTGGGATATTCAGAAGACACCTCATTTACTGAAATAATAAAGAAATCATGAGTGAGTGGGACAGGTGCATCATTTAGGAGCTCCTAAATTGTAACAGCTGATGACAAGGAATGTTGCTAAGGAACTGGGGTTTACCAAAGATGAGCAAAACAGATATACAGAATAGATGGGGCAGGAGCTTCTGATCTATCATTATGAGATTGCATTGCCTAAAATCTCTTCCCAAATATGAGGATTTAAATGATATACTAAGAGATAGTTGATAATGGAAGAAGAGGCAGAAAATATATCAAGAAGAGTTAATTTACATTAACATTACAATTAGTTTGGTCAGAATCTTCAGAGAACCTAAAATGATTATTCAATTAATTGTGCTGCATTATTTTCTGAATTGTCTTTGAGTTACAGTTCAAAGGAGTCATTACTTTACTTGAGTTTCTCTTTTATTGATTGATTAATTGATTGTTTTTTCTTTTATTTGATTGATTGATTGATTTGATGAGAGAGAGACATCTCTTTGTTATCTCACCCATTTATGCATTCATTGGTTACTTTTTGTATGTGCTCTGAACAGAGATAGAACTGAAAACCTGGTAGTATTGAGGTGTTGCTCTAACCAACTGAGCTATGTGGCTAGACAGTTTCTCTTTTTTTATAAATGGCTATAATCAATATTTAAAATTTACATTCATGGCTACAGTATCATTTTTCTTTACTATCTTCTGTTACAATTACTTCCTCCCCATTATATAAGTACATTCGTATCCCTGAAAATACCTTCTCGACTACACTGTGGCATCTATTTCTAGTTATAAGTGTTTTGGTAAACTTCATAATGTGCCTACTCTACCCACATGTGTAGGCTTAACAATAATGGTCAAGCTGTAGGTGTCTTTACTATCAGAACCTCCCAATAGGCAATGTGGAGATTCTCAGTGAAAAGATCCTTACACAAATGTATACTATGTGTGTGTTTGTATAAATTTATATACATATATATATTGAAGCAAACCTGTGAGTTTTTCCTAGAGAAGAGTTAATTTTTACATAATAAGGAATTAAGGTTTTTGACTATGCTGATTAACATACTTCCTGGAAACTTCACTTGTGAGATATTTGACAACTATTTGATAAAAAAGAAGATAAGTTTTGTGAATTTTCCTGTAAGCTAGCATGCATGCATAGCACATTCCCACTAATTTGACTACTGGAATGGTATTACATGATCAAAGTCATCTGTTTCCAACATTGTTATGCTAAAGTACTGTGTTAAATGTCTGCTATCGCAAAACTGCAAGGCCTAATAAACATGTAGATTTGGAAGAAAATTTGCATGATTCTTTTTCAGGAGATTTTTGTTGATTTTGTAAAAGTATTTTTCATATTGTAATTCAACTTATCTAATTCAGATACTTTATGTCAAATTAATAGTCTTAGAAAATGCGTATTTAAGTCAAAATTGGTTCACAGGCGCTAGATCAAAATTCTTATACAAAGGAGATTACATTATTTGAAACAGCAGCTTTTAAATATTTCTAACAAGGTTTTTAATGTGAATTTTAAGAGTTAATATTCTTCTTGTTTATCTTACATTCTATTTCCATATTAATGCTTTATGAAATCCATTAATTTCCCTTATAAAAAATCTGGCTAATTCATAAAATGCTATGATTGCTAAGCATTATATTTTCAGCATTTCTTGAAGTTCTACCTAAAATTCTCTGAAAATAAATTTTTTGTGGATAACCAGCAACAAATTAATTGTTGATATAATTTTCTTTGTTGTGTTATAATTAAATTCATATCATTGAATTTAATAAAAATGTTCACAACCTATATTTCTGTAATAAGTACAGCATTCATATTATAACACAGAAAATTGTGCTTTAAGACATTTTTTTCCATTTGACTTACAAATGGTGATGACCCCTTCCCCACACATCTTTCACTGTGGATGCTCCGTATCATAAAATTGGATCAGCTAGTCCATGGAAACCACATATATACTACTGTGGGCTTTATTTGATACTACAAGAATTAACCAGTGTGTACAAACATATATAAATTCTAATGTTTTAAGTATGGGAAAATAAAATGGGGAAGAAAAATGATCATGTTTAATAGACTTTTACTCAGCACCTTCAGTGGTCCCAGTATTACCGCTGTGGATAATGCAAATAATTTTGTCTTTTATGTTTCCTGTTAAGCTGCCTAAGAGATTTTTTATTCTTTTAGAATTTACTTAATGAAAAAGATATTAATCATAAGTTAAAAGATTAATTAAGAAAGCAACACTAACAAAAAGTCTGATGCCTTTTACTTGGAAACAAAAGGAGAACTATTTTTCAATCACACCTAAAAAGCCCCTAAATACAGATCATTCTCAAACAAGGTGTACCAAAACCTGAAATTGGTCTTCTCTCCTAAATTGCAAATCTCAGGCTGTTTTTACATGATAATCTCAGAGTAACCTAAAAATTAGAGCAGAAGACCTATTGCTTCTTGATCTCTTGCTCAAACTCCACATAAAACTTTTGTCATGAATTATATAGATCAAAGCAAGTCCCAAAATCAATGAACAGGGAAAGAATATCCACCTTGTGATGAGAGGAGCTACAAATAATTTATGGTCATTTAAATCTCCTACTCAAATAATTCTGAAGATATCTCTGAATATATTATGGAAATAAATGACTAATTAACTAGACAAAGGGAATGGTTAGAGAAATGCTGTTCTAGCCAGAATATAATAATATGCACAACTTATGTACATAGAAATTAAAGTTACCTAATTTTAGAATGTCAAAAAACAATAAGGCATGTAATCCTCACAACCTGTATACTTTTTAGAGATGTGAAGAATTATGCAAGTGTGTATTGTAGTTGTACTCTAAAATAGTAAACAACAAAGAGACTGTCACATGTGATGGCAAATGTACATGTGCAAAAGGAATTGATGTTAAAGACTGTCATATAAAGGAAACTGTATTTGCTACATACTTATATTAAAGAGTCACATTTGTCTTATAACTTCCATCCTATCTCTTTCCCATTCACTTATAAAGCAAATACCTCAAAAATTCCCATAGGGCAGTTATTAAAAATGTATGTATATAGTAAACTCCATAAATCCTGGTAAAGTCCCTAGTAAAGGTTTTAATAAAAATTTAGCATGAATGTAATTAAATTATTATTTTTTAATGGTAGAAAAAGTTCAAGTGTTTTGAACAGGTTGAATTACTTAGAAATCAAGCAGAATTATAAAAATGGTCTCTCAAGATCAGTTCCCCCTGATGTACATGCCCTGAATAATCTGAGATAATATGAATTTGGTGGATTTAATCACATGACATGGATACATTAAATGCCACAGTCAACTTTAAGAAAGAAAGGGAAATTATCCAGGCAAGCCTAACCTAATTGCATGGGCCCTTCAAATCTGAGTCTAGACGTCAGAGACAGAGGAAGTCAGAGATTCAAAGCATGAGAGGGATTCAATGATGTAAAGAAATTTCTCCTGCCTTTGAAGATGAAGAGGACAATCTCTCAGTCCATGGAGAAACTGAATCAATGGCCTGAGCTCTTCCAAAAACCTGAATAACCTTTAAAGAAAACCCAGTTTCACGTGAGATAGTGCCCGCAGCACCTAGATTCTGCCTTGTGAGATCCTGAGCAGAAAACCCTATACACCTGTGCTCAGTGTTACAATTTCTGACCTATAGAGTGTGAGCTAAAAAACTGGTATTGCTTTTAGCTGCTAGGTTTACGATACTTTGTTATAGCAGCCACAGAAAACTGATGTGTCCAGAAATATTTTTTTCTTTAGACTGTATACTAATAAAGAGTTTTGGGGGGCAGCAGTTAAATATGAGTCTATTTCCCCCATAATTCTTCTTCAGTACTTACAGGCTGCAAGGCAAAGTGTCCTGCTTCCTGACAGATAACATCAGCTACTCTTAAAAAGTTATACCAATATTAATTTAAGAGGTTTTTGCATGAATGTTAGTATTGATAAATTGATTTTTTGCTCTTCTCCTTCATTTAGTTTACAGAGTGTTTAACATACATTAGTTTAAATTATGTATGTGAACATTTAAGCTTCCAACAGTCATCAGTCACTCTCAAGATGGATGTAAATGACAATTTTGCAGTGTGTGCTTTAGAGCTGCAGTACAAAGAGATTAAATCAAATGTAATTTAGGCAACTAAAAGATCCTGCACTAAAATACCACTAAAGACTTATATACTTTTTTAATAGAATGTATTTCTTTCCCAGAGCAACTATTGATATGTGTACTACTCTCTTCCAATAAATGATTTTACATTAAACTCAACTCCATTCATAATTTTATCATATTGAACACTTATCATCTTCATTTAAATGACTGGAATTTGTATTCTTACATTTTCCCCAAGGGTCAAATAAAATTTAACCTCCAAATGAAATATATATTTCTTATCTACCTAAAGTAAAGTCATTTCCACTCCAAGGTAGTAATATTGCTCTACAATGTTTAAGAATTTCAAATAATATATCTTTGCCATCATAACTTCATGTTGTATAACAATTTATTTAAAATTATTTTAATATAACTACTTCCTATTTGCTATATTCAAAATATGTTGAGATATAAAAATTGTTTTATCATGTACACTAATTATTCACATTTTACATCAGAGATTTTATTCCTTCTGATGAAAAGACAGTTTTCTGCCTTAAGGGCCTTACATACAATAGAGTATGATAACAATAAAGAGTAAACTAGCAAGCATAGTATAATTCCAGGCACTGAAGAATATTATACAAAAGGATAAGAGAGGATGTAGAGAAGATATGAGTGGAATGTTTTTGATTGGATGTTCAAGAAATGTCTCTTTGAGGTGTTGCTGTGGGATGAGAGACCACAGTCCTGAGAAAGAGACAGCCAAGTAAAGAAAACAGAGAAGAGGCTTAGAGGCATACATCACAGCATCTATAAGGACCTTTAGCAGGAACAAGATTTAAAAAAATTAAATTATTGTATGGTTGTTCGAGTACAAAAATCTCAGACATTCCACACAGCAATATTTTCACAGATATGTCCCCTAGATCAAGGGACATAAAGGAAAGAATAAACATAATGGGACCTCATCAAATTAAAAAGCTTTTGCATGGCTAAAGAAAATAGTATTAAAATGAAAAGAGAACCAACTGTATGGGAAAACATATTTGCCAATGATACATCAGACAAGGGTTTGATCTCCAAAATATATAAAGAACTCATAAGACCCCACTCCAGGAGGACAAACAGCCCAATTAAAAAATGGGCAAAAGACTTGAACAGACACTTCCCCAAGGAGGACAGACATACAGAGGGCCCAGAGACACATGAAAAGATGCTCAGCATCACTAGCCATCAGAGAGATGCAAAATAAATCCACAATGAGATACCACTTCACACCCGTGAGAATGGCCATCTTAAATAACTCAACAAACAACAAGTATTGGAGAAGTTGTGGAGAAAAGGGAACCCTAGTGCACTGTTGGTGGGATTGCAGACCGGTGCAGCCACTGTGGAAAACAGTATGGAACTTCCTCAGAAAACTAAAAATGGACCTGCCCTTTGATCCAGCAATTCCACTGCTGGGACTATATCCTAAGAACCCTGAAACACCAATCCAAAAGAACCTATGCATCCCAATGCTCATAGCAGCACAGTCTACAATAGTCAAGTGCTGGAAGCAACCTAAGTGCCCATCAGTAAATGAATAGATCAAAAAGCAGGGACAAGTTTATAAAAAATCAAGAAATACGATAAAAGACAAAAAATACTAGAGGATAGTAAGAGAGGGAAAAAATGTTTTGTCTGAAGTCAGACACATAGGTAAGAAAAAAACCATGATGGCCTTAGAAAAAGACTTTATTTGTGATAGTAAATCACATCTAAGATAAAGGACCTGGTTAAAATATACTTTGTAATGCATAGTTGGACTGCTCTATAAATAAGTGGTTCTAGGAAAAATAGTTTAAAAAAGGCTTTTTGGCAGGCTATTCATGTACTACTACAAGGAATGGAGTTTATATATTCCAATCATAAAGAATAAAGATTTTATAGTTTATCAGAGAAACAGTAGAGGGGAGATATATGATTGGATTCAGGTTTATTTTATTTTATTCTTTAATTCAATTTTATTGTATTTTTTTCCATTACCATTTATCCCCCTTATACTCTCTCCCCTTATAATCACCACAACCGTTATTCACTCCTGTGTTGCCACCATTTAAGGTCAGGCAGGTTCATGGTATTCGTGCAGATAGAAAAATATTCACGGAGCTGTTGGGATGTTGGGCATGTCTTTATTCACGGGTAGGTGAGCCAGGCATGCTGCAAGATGTGTGTCTATCTGCATGTTTCAACTCATGGCTCTTGCTCCCCATGGTGGTACCTATTGTGTCACCTGTTCCCTTGCATGTCTCTCATCATCAGTGCCCCCAGCAGGGAGTCCCTACCAGTTGAAGTACTAGAGGGAAACAAAGCCAGCAAAATGCCAGAAATTATATAACATAACATAATTCTGTGCATGCGAGCCCACTTCACGTTATGCGAACAGTTTATCAGACCTAGTCTCAAGGCTATGAGATCACTAGTTAACAGGCCTCTCCAAGGTTATGGGAACACTGCTTCTCTTAGTTACACAGACACCTGGGTGAGGAAGCCAGACTGCCTCCACTTACCCTAAAACATCTATGAGCCCTTTTTCCTTTTTTGCTCAATATTTCTACCCCATCACACCCCCAACCCAGAGCTGTCAGCTTACTCTCTGTGAGTCTCTTTCTATTTTGCTTTTTAATTCAGTTTGCTCATTAAATTCAACATATGAGTGGAATCATATGGTGTTTTTCTTTTTCTGACTGGCTTATTTCACTTAGCATAATGTTTTCCAGCTTCATCTATGCTGTTGCAAACTGTAAAATTTCCTTTTTTACAGCTGAATAATATTTCTTTGTGTAAATGTCCCATAGTTGTTTTACCCACTCATCTACTGATGGACACTTGACCTGATTCCATATCTTGGTGATTGTAAATAACACTGCAATGAACACAGGAATGCTTATATATACTTTTTCAAATTAGTCTGTCAGGTTTCTTTGGATAAATTCTCAGAAGTAGAAATACTATATCATAAGGTATTTCCATTTTAAATTTTTTGAGGTATCTCCATACTGCTTTCCACAGTTGCTGCACCAATCTTCATTCCCACCAACAGTGTAAAAGTGTTCCCCTTTATCTACATCCTCCTCATCATTTGTTATTTGTTGATTTATTGACCATATCCATTCTGAGAAGTATGAGGTAATATCTCATTTTTTGTTTTAATTTGCATTCCTCTGATGATTAGAGACATTGATCATGTTTTCATATGTCTATTGGCCATCTGTATGTCCTCTTTGGAGAAGAGTCTATTCAGATCCTTGCCCATTTTTTAAATTGGGTTGCTTGTTTTTATGGTGTCAAGTTTTGTAAGTTCATGATAAATTTGGATATTAACTCCTTATCAGATGTATCTGCAAAACAGTTCTCCCATTCAGTGTATTATCTTTTTATTTTGTTGGTGGTTTCCTTTTCTGTACAAATCTTTTTCATTTGATATAATCTCATTGGTTTATTTTTTTCTTTTGTTTCCCTTCCGTGAGGAGATATATTCGATAAAATATTGCTAGGAGCAATGTTTGAGATTTTATTGCCTATGATATCTTCCAACATTTTTGATGGTTTTGGGTCTAAAATTTGTCTTTAATCCATTTTGGCATTATTCTTGTGTGTGGCATAAAAAAGTGGTCTAGTTTCATTTTTTCACACATATCTGCCCAATCTTCCCAATGCTATTTATTGAATAAACTATCTTTCATCCATTGTATGTGCTTGCTTTCTCTGTCAAATAATAATTGACTATAAAGCCATGAGTTTATTTTTGGACTCTATATTCTACTCCATTAAGCTATGTGTCTGATTTTATGCCAGTGCCATGCTGTTCTCATTACTATGACTTTATAATATAGCATGATTACTCCAACTTTATTCTTCTCTATCAAGATTGCTGTTGCTATTCAGAGCTTTTTGTGGTTCAATATAAATTTCTGAAGATACAGTTGCAGGTAAGGTTCATTCAATCTGATGACTTGAGGGTAGCTGATTGGTATAACAGAAATCAAGGAAAACTAAATTTGCTTGGATTTCCCCAAAAGTAGGACCCGAGAAAAGAATTTTATTCTAGATATCTTAGAGTGAATTAATGTCATTAAACACATGTTAGAGAGTGAAGACAGAGAGACAATAAAGAAAGATAAATTAACACAATTTGGAATGTGTTAATTTTGGGACTTGATTCTGTTGCAATCTCAGGCATGTACAGAATACTTCCCAGAACAAGTCATGTTAAAGAACAATAGAACGGGCATTTTACCCACCATATTATCTTCAACATTCATTGTTAGTGGTATCTTGGGATATTCTCCGACTCACCAACATATTCCTCCACTTTGAAGCTGCGCTTGCTCTGGTCACATGGTTTCTGGAAGTCACCTGATGCTTTTTGAGCAGGAGTCTGGGGCTTTAATATTAGGCTGTATAGTTGGGGATGTTACCACGGCACAGATTTGGAAAGAGGATAGATAAAAGTTTCAATTTAGAACATATTAAGCAGGAGGTATATTAAGCAGGTAACTGTGCACTTGATTCTGGTCCTGCATGCTGACATAAAGATAAAAAATATAGATTTATAAGCTATTAGTTTATCAATGGTTTGTAAACTTATAGATCTGAATGAAATCAACTATGAAAAAAACATAGAAAAGAATCATCACCAGAGTATGGAGACAAAGGGCAGTATAGTACTGTATTTAACATTAGAAACATGAGAAGAATCTTAAAAAGGAGACAATGACATGAGTGAATTCAGGAGAAAGTGAGACAAGATTCAGAAGCTGCACAAACAAGGCTTTATGATAAGATAACTGCTGAGTTATTCTGACAGTGGACTCAGCCAACTACACTCTCATAATACCCTTACTTTGTTTCCCTTTTCTTCATAACACACATAACTGAGATCACAAATTATTTTCCTTTTTGTTTCTATGATCATCTTTTGTCCTCTAAAATGTAATTTTCATAAAGACATTGTTTTGATGATTGCAGTTTTGTGCCTAAAATAGTACTTAGCACTGAAGGGACAGTTACTAAATATTGGCTGAACAACAAAATGCTTAAAATCACTGATGACTGGTTGTGCTAAAAGCCACTAAAATGTCAAAATATTACAAAGTAAAGACAGTAAGTATGAAAAACTTGAGTAATTTTGCTGTGATGTGAAATCAAAAGGAGCAGTAGCTATAAAGGAAGGGCTGAATTTTGTATCAAGGAATATTACAACATTTAGTATGTCTTCAGAAATGTTTACATAAGAGGGAGAATTAATGATGGAGAAGAGCTGATTACAGGAGTTGCCATTTCATAGACTAGAAGGATGGGACTTTATTACAACTCGAGGGTCCATCTTTCTAATGAAACTGGAATAAAGGCAGAATTTGTAGGAAAGATACAGGTAAACTGATAAACAAGGTGGAGACATTCAGTTGTTATATTATTGGTTGTATTTTATTGGTGAAATTGGAAGCATAGTCATCAGTAAAATTATGTCAATGTAAGAAATTTCCAAACTTTTAAGAATTTTTATGAGTTTCTTTGAGCCAAACTGATGACAAATTGCCAGGAAGAAAAACCTCAACAAGCTGAGAAAATGCTATGAAGAATGGCAGTTTTGCACCTTATTTTATACATTACAATCAAAAAAGGAGACAAAGAGGATGACAATGACAGGGAAAAAGAAAATGAAATCCATTGGTGATAAATAAAGGAAGTGGGAGAAAGCAAAGCAGGGATTGGGGGGGATCCTCTGGGATTAGATAAAAAATAAAATGATAGACACTTTTACACAAGTGGGTACAGGATAGTTAACAGTCAACAACGAAAATGATAGCAATAACAATGAGAAGATTGGTGGTCTCCCCCTTGTGCAGAACTTGTGCTTTGAGGGGTCCAGAAAAAGGAAACTTTGTCATTTAAAAGGTAAGTTGTCATAGATACAAAAAGATGAGAAACAATCTCAGTTAAGGTAAACATTGACTTTGTTAGGGAAAAATAACAGCCTAGGACAGGACTACCCACCATGACCTGCTTTTAGTTAGAAAGTTTTAAATTGCAGACCATCCTCTGAGGTTACTTTAGGTCTCTGAGTTTGTAAGGCCTCCAAGCAGGCCTCCCCTGAGCTTGGCAGGTTAGTATGTGGCCCCTTTTGTTCCACATGGGAAAGAAATTGTAAGCAATTTGGGCATCTGATGACAAAGAGGATGATGTGACAATGACAGGAAAAAAGAAACTGCATAAACTAGGAATATGTAACAGTTACTTAGAAGCCCCTTTGAAGTTCAAGCCAGAAGCAGAGATCTGTTGAAAGACTGAGATATATTCATAAGATTGTATAATGATCTCTGTCTTATGACCACATCAACGTGGCTCCATTATACAGCAGTGGCCTATAAGTAAAAGAGGTGCAAATCTCCAAATCTGTTTAAAAAGTTTTTAAGGAAATGCAAGGACAACAGCTGAGAGATAAGCAATGATATTTTACAAAATACCTGACAATTCTCAAAAATTTTAAAGTCATCTAAGAAACTGTCACAGTGAAGAGTAGCCTACCAACATACAACAGCTAAATATAATTCCGTATCCTGGAGTGATCCTGAAACATAAGTAGTAAATCTGAATCAAGCATGGACTTTGCAAAATTATAATATATTAATATTGGTTTATATTAATAAACCAATTTAAAACCAGTTATAATAAATGTGTGACCCATATAAATTAATAATAGGGGAAACTTGTAGCAGGATACATGGGAACTTTCTGTATTGTGTTTACTGTTTTCCTATAAATTAAAAGTTGTTCTAAAAACAAAGTTTATTAAAAATAATAAAATGAGTTTCTAAGATAATTTGAATAGAAATTCTAATAGAATAAATGAATGTTTGGAGTAGGATATTAGACTGAAAATTTAGGAACTTTTTTCAAAGTGGGAAGACCATTCTTGAGATATTAGCAGTGAAGCTAATAGTGGGTGATGATAGGTTTTGAGCTATGACCATGGAGGCAGATGGATGGCAGTCACCAGTACATTGCCAGCAGTTTGCTGAAGAGGAAAGTGGTGAGAGATAGTCTACAATCTTCAGTTCAGTGCATGAGTGAAACAAGGATGGAATCTTAAGAAAAGGAAGAGAAAAGATGGAGAAGTAGCAATAAGGAACAAACACCAACAGTTATACAAACTTTTTTGCCTGTAATGTGGAGAAAATACCTGTCCACACTTGGAAAAAATCCAGTAAAATGTGTGTTATTGGGTCATAAATAGTTTTGTTAAAGCAATAAGGTGGTGAGAATATGGAGCTGGAAATTAGGGTATAAATGGATTTCTGGTTATTATTAGTGACCTCAGAGGCCTGGGATTTCAGTGGTGAGATAAACAGTGACAAAATGCATCATAAAATTAGTTTTGATGATCTTCTAGAGAAAGATGGTAATGAAATGGTACTTTTTAGTCTTATGGTTGGTGGTTATGTAGGCACTTTGTAGTGATGACAGTTTAGTCATGGGGGCAGACAGAGACTTATCTATAGGCTTCTCTTAAAACCCATGGAACTATGCACAACGTTATAGACTGATAGGTATATTTAAGTGTGCAAGAGAGAAACTTGTATATTCTATTTATTTTAGGGTTTATATTTTAGGTTCATAATTTTAATTTAAAGTGTCAGTGTATGTATATCTACGAATTGTGATAAAAACACAGACTCTAAAAATATTAATCTGTAATAATATGGTATCTATACAACTACCTTCCCCCCTCAACAAGACAACTTTACCTAACTATTATTATTTACACTCATTCATGTGTATTTCAAAGATAATTTCCTGAATAACTCAGCATATTTAAAACTTTTTATTTTCATAAAAATTGTGTATTTTTGTTGTTTTTCTTCAACTTTAGAATGATCATCTTTTAGGTACAGTAACAGAGCTAATGTTGTCCCACAGAATGAAAAACATGATGCTTGAGTTGAAAGAAAAGGGAGTATTTGGTATTTTGGATGTGAGAAACAGAGTCACCATGTATGTCATTTTCATTGGAGATATTCAATAAATCATGAAGTTATTTTTGTATTATTTCAAGGAACATTCTTAAGGAAAATTCACAATTTTGTTTTCTGGTATGCAACTCCCAATATCCTGTTAGCAGTGTGAATTCATTTTTATTTATATAATTTGTTGTACAAGAATTACTTCTTGTAAAATTTGTTAGTAGGCACCTTCATACTTCAGTTTCTATTACTAAATTCTGAATTTGCATCAAGCCCTGACAAGATCCAGAATTTAAACTGACTTTCTCACATGTAGGGAAGGAAATTGGAAAGTCAATTTGATCTGTTGAGGCTTAGAAAGCCTTATCTTTTTAACACTTTATCTACTTATATATGGAATAAAGAATATTTGCTAAGGGAAAATTAACTTGTATTTTTTAATGTTTATTGCCAAAACACTTCTGTTATGCATTTTAAAATAAAATATATGAAAATATATCAGTATTAATGTAATAAAAAGGAAAATGTGTTTGTGACATATAAGTAGTATGCAAAAAAATCTCTTATAATGAACTGCAAATTCCATTCAATAAAACTTGTACAACTTATTGTCTGATAAGAGTTAATATGCTAAAAATAAAATAGAGTTTGAGTTTGAAATTGTTTCAGATTAATTAAGAATGTAAGAGTGCCTAAAAGGCAAGTAAACACTGGTAATAGAAACCTGATAGAAGTATGAACTAGAAAAAAATTGAATCACACTTTTTTATAAAGATGGCACAGGTTAAGTTGCTAGAGAATTAGTCCATTTTAGAAGGAGCAGACTTCTGGGAATTAAAAGTTAGAATACCTAAGAGAATTGAAAATATCAGAACATGAAGTCACAGGTACAAAACATTGGAGAAAAATTCTGTGGCCATCACTTTATATAGTTATTTGACATCTGTATATCTTTTTTAGTAAGTCATTATTTAATATATTTTGTCCATTTTAATTCTATTTAGTTATTTGAACTTTTTATTTTGTTTTACTTTTTACTCTTTTTTATTTTTATCTTTTTAAAGATTTTTGTATTTTATTTTCAGACAGAGTGGAAAGGAGGGAGAAAGAGGGAGAGAAACATCAATGTGTGGCTGCTTCTCATGTGCCCCCCTACTGGGGACCTGGCCTGCAACCCAGGCATGTGCCCTGACTGGGAATTGAACCAGCGAACTCTTGCTTCTCAGGCCAGCACTCAAATCCCACTGACCTACATCAGCCAGGGTTTTTTACTCTTTTTTAATTGCTATTGAATTTATTGGAGTGACGTTGGTTAATAAATTTACATGGATTTCAGGTGTATGGTTCTATAATCCATAACCTGCATATTATGTTGTGTGTTTACCACCCAAAAACAAGTCTCCTTCTGTCATTATTTATCCTCCTTTTACCCCTTTCTAACTTCACCAAACCCCCATTCTCTCTGGTAATCACTATACCGATGTCTGTGTCTATGAGTTTTGTTTTTTAAAACTTAATTCCTTCCTCTCTTTTATTCCAGCCCCCCAAATCCCCTCTCCTCTCACTGCAGTCTCTGTTTTCTCTGAGTCTGTTTCTATTTTGTTTGTCTGTTTGGTTGATTCATTATACCCCACATAAGTGAGATGATATGGAATTTGTCTTTCTCTGATTGGCTTATTTCACTTAACATAATAATCTCCAAATCCATCCCTGCTGTCCCCAAATGTGTAATTTCCTTTTTTCTTTTTCTGCCTAGCAGTAAATGCATCACAGGTTTTTTTTTTTTTATCCACTCGCCTACTGATGTACACTTGGACTTCTAAATCTTGGCTATTGTAAATAATGCTACAATGAACATAGGGTGCATATATTATCAAATTACTCTTTTGGGTTTCTTTGAGTATATTCCCAGAAGTGGAGTTGCTATATCACAAGGCAGTTCTACTTTTAGTTTTTTGAGGTAACTCTATACTGCTTTCCACAGTGGCTGCATGAGTCTGCATCCCCACCAACAGTGCACCAGGGTTCACTTTTCTCCACATCCTCTCCAAGGCTTGTTGTTTGCTGATTTATTGATGATAGCCATTCTGACAGGTGTGAGATAACATCTAATTGTGGGTTTAATTTGTATCGCTCTGATGATTAGTGATGTTGAGCATCCTTTCATATGTCTATTGGCCATCTGTATGTACTATTTGGAGAAGTGTACATTCAGGTCTTGTGCCCATTTCTTAATTGGATTGTTTGGGGTGGGAGGTTGGTATTGAGTTTCATAAGTTCCTTATAAATTTTTGATATTAAGCCCTTTCTGATATATCAGTGAATATATTCTCATATTCAGTGGGCTGCATTTTCGATTTGTAGATGGTTTCCTTTGGTGAGCAAAAGATTTTTAGTTTTATGTAGTCTCCTTTGTTTATCTTTTCTTGTTTCCCTTGCTTGGAGTGCTATTTCAGAAAACAATATTGCTACAAGAAATACCTGAAATTATAGTGCTTTCTAGATTTTTTTTGGTTTTGAGTGTATCTAACATTTAAGTGTTTTATCTATTTTGAGTTTTTTTCTTTTCTATGGTGTAAGAAGCTGATCTAGTTTCATTTCTTTGCACAAATCTGTCCAATTTTCCCAACACCATTTTACTCAATAGACTATGAGACTACCCAACCATATGTTTTTGCCTCCTTTGTTAAATATTAGTTTATTATAAAGGTGTGGGTTTATTTCTGGGCTTTCTGTTCTGTCCCATTTATCTATATGTCTGTTTTTATGCCAGTACCATTCTTTTTTCATTAATATGGCCTTGTATATAGTTTGATACCAAGTAGCGTGATTTCTTCAACTTTGTTCTTCTTTCTTAAGATGGCTGTGGCTATTCAGAGTCTTTTGTGGTTCCATAAAAATTTTTAGAAATTTGTTTAGTTCTATGAAACACACCATTTGTGTCTTGATAAGGATTATGTAGAATGTATAGATTGCTCTGGGTAGTATGAATATTTTAATGAAGTAAACTCTTCCTATCCATGAACATGGTATATGCTTCCACTTATTGGTATTTTCTTCATTTTTTTTCTTCAGTGTCTTATAATTTTTTGAGTACAGATCTTTTACATATCTCATTGTGGTTTTAATTTGCATCTCTCTGATGGCAAATGATGTTGATCATTTTTTCATATGGCTATGGGCCCTCTGTATGTCCTCCTTGGAGAAGTGTCTGTTCAGGTCCTTTGCCCATTATTAATTGGATTGTTTGTCTTTCTGGTGTGGAATCATGTGAGTTCTTTATATATTTTGCAGATCAAACCCAGGTCCGAGGTATCATTGACGATATATTTTCCCATACAGTTGGTTCCCTTTCCAATTTGGTGTTGTTTCATTTAGCCGTGCTGAGGACTTTTCATTTGATGTAATCCCATTTGTTTATTCTTTTCATTATATCCTTTGCCCTAGGGGATATAGCTGAAAATTTTGCTGTGTGGGATGTCTGAAATTTTCCTGCCTATGTTCTCCTCTCAGAATTTTTATGGTGTCACAAGTTATATTTAACTCTTTTATCAATCTTGAGTTCATTTTTGTGTATGGTGTAACTTGGTGGTCTAGTTTCATTGTTTTGTAATTACCTATCCAGATCTCCAAACACCATTTGTTGAAGAGGCTATTATTAGTCCACTTTATGCTTCTGCCCCCTTTGTCAAGTATTAATTGACCATAGAGACTTGGGTTTGTTTCTGGGCTCTCTATTCTATTTCAATGATCTATGTGTCTGTTCCTATGCCAGTTCCAGACTGCTTTGATTACCGTGGCCTTGTAGTATAGTTTGATATCAAGTATTATGATCCCTCTTATTTTGTTCATCTTTCTCAAAATTGTTGAGGCTATCTGGGCTTATTTATGGTTCCATATAAATGTTTATGGTTCCATAAACATTTTGAAATGTTTATTCTTTATGTGTGAAATATGTTGTTGGTATTTTAATAAGGATTGCATTGAATCTGTAAATCACTCTGGGTAGTATGGACATTTTAATGTTAATTCTTCCAGACCACAAACATGGTATATGCTTCCATTTATTTGTGTCTTCCTTAATATCTTTCTTCAGTGTTGTGTAGTTTTCTGAGTACAGGTCTTTTACCTCCTTAGTTAGGTTTATTCCTAAGTACTTTATTTTTCCTGTTGCTACAGCATTTTCCCTTATTTCTGGTTCTGATCTTCATTGTTGGTATATAAAAATGCCTTCGATTTATGAATA
The DNA here is from genome assembly GCA_028533065.1 of Trachops cirrhosus. Classification (NCBI taxonomy): domain Eukaryota; kingdom Metazoa; phylum Chordata; class Mammalia; order Chiroptera; family Phyllostomidae; genus Trachops; species Trachops cirrhosus. The sequence goes on from CM052549.1 coordinate 59,997,667, forward strand.
TTGACTTTGTATCCCACTGCTTCCCAAGTTCACTTATTAGGTCATGTAGTTTTTTTGTGGAATCTATAGGATTGTCTATGTACACTATCATGTCATCTGCAAACAATGACAGCTTTACTTCCTCCTTTCCAATTTGGATACCTTTTATTTCTTTTTCTTGTCTGATTGCTGTAGCTAAGACTTCCAATACTATGTTGGATAAAGTAACTCTAATATACAGAGAATTGTGGCACATGAGTTGTTTGTTGAACCCTTTATTTCTAATAGAGAAAATTTCTAGGTAGAAAAAACTCTAGGTAGATTTCTAGGTAGAGAAAACTCTATAACATTCCATGCATGCAATTATCTTCATTAAAAAAACAAAAATATAAAAACAAGAGCATCAACATCCTTTATTGTATTTTCCTTTTTATGTTAGTGAAGCAGTGTCTCTAATTGTAATGATTAATTGATCAGAAAATTTTAGCATGGATTACAACTCTATTAAAGTTGGAACAGCTTTGTTCAAAGTGAGAACTAAAGTTCAAAAAATTTCCAAATAAAAGTTTAATTTTTCTCATTCAATATCTCTTAAATGTTGAAAGTTTAAAAAAGTAAAGTAAAAAAACAAAAATACTTTTAAAATGTTTAGCCTTGGTAATTAAATATTAGATATATATTTTATGTATCTATTATATATATTAGGTATCTCTGTCCTTGTACTATACATAATATATAAAATACATTCTTGTACTTTATATATAATATATAAAGTATATATTAGATATCTCTGTCCTTGTACTAATGAAATTTAGTTCAACACTCTTTGTCACCTTTCACCCATACCAGTTGGCAAGAACTAGATTGTTGTCTATAGCCAAAAATAAGATGTTCCTCAACAGATTTCTTTCTATCACAATATTTCAGCTCCTAAAACAACCTACTGTCCCAAAAACCCACTCCACAAAAAAAAAATGAAAAAATACAATAAACATGTCTATGATATGTTTGGTTGAAATAAAAGTGATGATTTTCTTTGGAACTGTGATGTATGTGTTAGCAAATAATTGTTATTTATGCCAGTTTGTACTAATACACATACTGTTTGTACTAAAGGGAAATATTTCCACCACATTTATACAAATAGGTCTCTCCTTTCCAAAAACAGAAGGCTTCTGTTTTCCTACTGCTTTTTCTTTGGAGTATTTCTTTTTTTCTTTCTTTTTTTTTCTTTTCTTTTATCCTTTACAACAAAAAAAGAAAAGAAAAAAAAGGAAGGGAACTCCCCCACCCCAGCCAAATCCCCCTCCCTCCCTTGTTTTCACCCTCCCCCTTGTTTTTGTCCATGTGTCCTTTATAGTAGTTCCTGAAAACCCTTCTCCCCACAGTCCCCTCCCCACTCCCTTCTGGTTAGTGTCAGATTGTTCTTACTTTCAGTGTCTCTGGTTAAATTTTGCTTGCTTTTTTCTTTTGTTGATTATGTTCGAGTTAAAGGTGAGATCATATGGTATTTGTCGCTCACTGCCTGGCTTATTTCACTTAGCATAATGCTCTGAAGTATTTCTAATTTTTATTTCAATGTTTAGCAACCAAACTTCATTGCATTCATTATTCCAGTAGAAGAGGCACATAGCTTATGACAGTGAATATGCAAATTGTTTTGTTTATAATACTGTTTGTGACAGAGGATGGCAACGAGATAGGTGGGAGCAGAGTCTACTTCCCCCTGCACACGGGAGAAACACCTAGCCAATCTTCTGAGGAACAGAGCAAACAGCCAATGGTACCCCAGCATATATGAAGACTGGAGACCAAAAATTATAGGGGACATAGAAAAATCAGACAGTAAGGAGAGTTCTTAAGGACAATAAGGTCTCTGGGTCCAGTGAGGGGACCAGGGTGGCTGCAGCCCAAGGCCTGGTGCCTGCTAGGTCTGTCACAGGGTTCTTGGGAGAGAGCCAGGTCTATGGCTCCCTCCCCTACCAAACAAGGTTTGAGCAGCAACAAGAGAGACCTGGTTGCTTGAAGTCACAGCAAAGGGAAGAAAGACGAAGTGGCAAACCCATGGGGGCTGTGAGTACCCACAGAGACCGTGTGCACCGGCTGGGGAGAGTTGAGAATTGGGCTGTAACAGGCCCTGACCCAGATAGTTCCAGGTATGGTTGGAGAATTGGGTAGAGTGAGAGGCCAGACCCTTGTATGGAGTGGCAGGCTTGAGCAGGAGAGATTTTTCAAAAAGAAAAAGTGAAAAAAGAGACACTCGGCAGCTGTTTGGGGAATTCTCCTGCAGCAGCCAATCCTGTACTCTTTCCACCCAGCCACACAGCACTACCACAGTGGCATGGAAGGCCCTGTGCCCACACCAGAAGCCCCAGCAGGGGGAGTGAGCACTGTGGAAGGCCCTGGGTACATGCCTGCAGCCCTGAGGATGGTGTGCACCTGCTGTGGGACCTGCAACTGATTGTGCCGCCACACTTGCAGGCCCAGGATAGAGCACGCCTGACCACTGCACATGCCCCACCCCAGGAAAAAGCAGAGGAGACACACACCAGCAGCCACAGTGGCAGTGACAGCAGAATCCCTGCCCTGCAGGGCCAGGAAGGTGGAGATACCCCTCAGGGCTCACGGAGACAGCAATCCCCAGAAAGACTTAACACAGTGCATGGGCTGAACTAGTCTGAAGGGGTGCTGAGAGTCCCTAGCATCTAGGACAGCAAAGAGCAAGAAGGGGGAGTGAATTGCCCATTATGGATGCACCTCAAGGACAGCGATACTGGTCGACTGAAGGCCTAGGCTGGGCAAAGAAGGACAGCGAACTGAGGAGCTGGGCCTGAGGCTGGTCAAGTGCGGCCCAGGAAGAGAGAAAATTGAAACCAATTTCCCCTCACCCTGCTGCAGCCAGGAAGACCAGCAGAACTGGCTTGGCCAGTTTGAAGCAAGCAAGAGGCTTTTTTTTTTTTTTTTAATCCCCACAGGTTAGACAATAAAACCTGGAACTGTGAAAAGACCAGAGTTGGACCCAAAGAGGGTTCACCCTGACAGATGAGACAGTGAGACAAATTTCACTTTGCTACTCCATAGAACTTGCAAGTTATTGTATATTTGTATTATCATTTTCTTCATTATTCTTACATCTTTTATTTTACTAGTATTTTTCTATTTCTCTTCTTTCTGTTTACTCTTCATCACTTGGCTGGTTAAATTGCATTGTTTGACTGGTTTCCCTTGTTCTCTCTTTCATAGTGTGTTTTTAATTTACTGTCTTTCACTTTAATTGTGTTGCATTAGCACAGTAATCTAGGTCTTATACTTCCTATTCTTGTATCCATATCACACAGAATCTGTCATATAGTTGTTGCTCCAGTGTGATATGGTTGTTGTCCATATCACACAGAGTCTGACATATGGTTGTTGCTACAGTAAATAATTGCTGTTCCATACAATCGTAAATACTATATAGCACCCCTCCCAGGTCTTAGCCCACTTCACTGTTTCCTGAATTTTATTACTATTGTGGTTCACTCTATTCTCTCACACACTCCACCTATTTTATGTCCTTTACTCTCACTTTACCTCATAATCTGACCTCCCACAAGCTCACTGCTTTCAAGATCTAACTCACAATCCTTCTCCCACCTAACAAGAGTCTTATCTACTTTCCACCCTTTCTTAAAAGTGACTAGTTGAGTGAAATATCCCAGTTAACACTATACATATCCAAAGGATCCCCTATCTCTTCTCTATGAGTTGGTACTATAAATATAATAAAATACATTCCTGCTGTCTTAAACCATTTTGCCTTCCCCCTCCAACTAATCACAAAAAAGAGTAGGTGGAACCTATGAACACGAGGATACCTGCTGGAAGAGAAAACCTACCAACAAAGGAACCACCAAAAGATAATAACAGAAGAAGATGAAGGAGGGAGTGGAAGCCACACTAACTCAACACAGCACCTATCTGGAAATACAACTAAATAGTGGAGAAATTACTCAGAACAAATAACTGAACAAGAGCAAGAGAGAATCCTCAAAACCTTGTACAAATGGAAGAAGCAGCTTCAGCACAACCTACCCACACCTGAACAAGAGAATACAAGAGGTGGTGGACAGAGAGATCCTCAGTTAAGCAGCTGGAGGGAAGGACCCACCAAACAAAGACTCAACAACAATCAAAACCCAAAGACATACAGAGAGCCAACATAAATGAAAGGCCAAGACCAGTGAGCTCAGGAGATCTAGGAGAGGGCACCACTGAATCTCACATGTCTTTTATCACAGAAGTTCACACCATAAATCCAGGGACTCAAGACAGACCAATTTAAGAAGCAGAGGCTAACAAGAAGAGTCTCACAGACAATGGGAAGACAAAGAAAAAGTCCTCAAATAGAAGGAAAGGAGGAAGACTCAGAAAGAATGCTAAATGAAATAGATGCAAGTGAACTATCAGATATTCAGTTCAAAGAAATGGTTATCAGGAAGCTCAATGAGCTCACAGAGAATTACCAAAAACTACAGGGAAACTATAATGAACTCACTGAAAATTATATCAACATGAAAAAGGAAATAGAAACTATCAACAATGGCTAAGAGGAAATGAAGAATATAATTTCTGAACTGAAGAACACAGTAGAAGGAATCAAAAGCAGGATTGATGAAGCAGAGGATCGGATCAGCAAACTGGAGGACAAGATAGAAAAAAATACCCAGAAAGAGCAAGAAAAGGAAAAGAGGCTCAGAAAGAATGAAGGGGGGTTAAGGGAAATTCAGGACAACATGAAATACAATAATATTCATATAATAGGGATACCAGAAGGAGAAGAAGGGGAGCAAGGGGTAGAAAACCTCTTTGAAAAAGTAATGATGGAAAACTTCCCTAATTGGATGACAGAAAAAAATCACACAAATCCAGGAAACACAGAGAGTCCCAATCATGAGGAACCCAAAGAGCCCCACTTCAAGACACATCATAATTAAAATGGCAAAATTCCAAGACAAACAGAGAATCTTAAAGGCAGCAAGGGAGAAATAGGAAGTCACATACAAGGGAGCCTCGATAACATTAGCAGCTGACTTTTCAATGGAAACACTCTAAGCCAGAAGGGAATGGCAAGAAATATTCAAAGTAATGAGAACCAGAGGCCTGCAACCAAAACTACATTATCCAGCAAGGCTCTCAATTAAAATAGAAGGCCAAATAAGGAGCTTCCCAGACAAAAGAAGCCTCAAAGAATATGCCTCTTCCTAACCAGCTCTATAAGAGATGCTAAAGGGTTTGCTTTGAGAACAAGAAGAAAAATAGTGAAAGAGAGAGGAACAGGGGCACAAAAAATGGCAATGAATAACTACCTATCAATAATAACATTAAGGACTCTGTCCAAGATGGAGGCATAGGTAAACACACTGTGCTTCCTCATACAACCAAAAGAAGGACAATGACAATCTAAAAACAAAAAGCAACCAGAACTGACAGAAAATCTAACTGTATGGATGTCTAACAACCAAGGAGTTAAAGAAGACACACTCATCCAGACCACTAGGAGGGGTGGAGATAGGTGCACAGAGAGGACTTGCAGCAAGGCAGCGGATGGAGAACTGGGACAGGCAAGGTGGTGGCTGGCAGACCCAGCGCTGGATTGTGGAGCAGCGCAGGCAAGGTTATAGCTGGCCAGCAAGGCTACAGTGGCTGCGGTTGATGGAACCGGCAGTCCCATATTCATGCATAGATAAGCTGGGAGGAACAATTGGGGAGTGAGACAGACCAAGCAAACAAGAGCTCCTCAGCAGGGAAATAAAGCCTCAAACCACGGATTCAAAATAACTGTGGGGGTTGAGGTTGCAGTGGGAAAGTTCCCAGCCTCATAGGGGAGTTTGTTGGGGAGACCCACAGGGTCCTAGAAGGTACACAAGCCAACCCACCCATGAATCAGCAGCAGAAGGGCCCAATTTTCTTGTGGGAAGCAAAAGAAGTGACTGAAAGGTAGCAGAGAGAAGAGCAAGTGTCATTGTTCCTTCTCGGACTCCTTTCCCACATACAGAGTCACAACACAGCAACATGGGTTACCCCACCCTGTTGAACACCTAAGGCCCCAACCCTCACTACCTAATAGGCACATCAAGACAAAAAATGAAAAAAAAATGAAAGAAGAGATCAAAGAACCAGAAAAAATACAACTAAGCAATGAAGAGAGAGCCAACCCATCAGATGCACAGTTCAAAACCCTATTAATCAGGATGCTTACAGAAATGGTTGAGTTTGGTCACAAATTAGATGAAAAAATGAAGGCTATGCTAAGTGAAATAAAGGAAAAAGTACAAGGAACCAATAGTGATGGGAAGGAAACTGGGATGAAAATCAACGAAGTGGACCCGAAGGAAGAAAGAAACATCCAACCAGACAAGAATGAAGAAACAAGAATTTTAAAAAATGAGGAGAGGCTCAGGAACCTCCAGGACATCTTTAAATGTTCCAACATCTGAATTGTAGGGGTACCAGAAGGGGAAGAGGAAGAACAACAAGTGTAAAAGTTATTTGAGCAAATAATAAAAGAGAACTTCCCCAATCTGGCAAAGGAAATAGAATTCCAGGAAGTCCAGGAAGCTCAGAGATTTCCAAAGAATTTGGACCCAAGAAAGCGCACACCAAGTTACATCATAATTACATTACCCAAGGTTAAAATTAAGGAGAGAATCCAAAAAGCAGCAAGAGAAAAGGAGACAGTTACCTACAAAGGAGTTCCCATCAGACTGTCAACTGATTGCTCAAAAGAGACCTTACAGGTGAGAAGTGGCTAGAAAAAGAAATATTCCAAGTCATGAAAGGGAAGGATCTACATCCAAGGTTGCTCTATCCAGCAAAGCTTTCATTTAGAATGGAAGAGCAGATAAAGTGCTTCTCAGATAAGGCCAAGTTAAAGGAGTTCATCATCACCAAGTTCTTATTATATGAAATGTTAAAGGGACTTATCTAGGAAAAAGAAGATAAAAAACATGAACAGTAAAATGTCAGCAAACTCACAATTATTAACAGCCACACCTAAAACAAAAACAAAAGCAAACAAGTAGAACAGGAACAGAACCACAGAAATGGAGATCACATGGAGGGTTATCAACAGAGGAGTGGGAGAGGAACAGAGAGGGAACAGGTACAGAGAATAAGTAGCATAGATTGTATGTAGAAAATAGAAAGGGGAGGGTAAGAATAGTATAGGAAATGTAGAAGCCAAATGACTTATATGTATGGTCCATGGACATGAACTAACAGGGAAAATATGGATGGGAGGTAGTGAGCTGGGCAGAGAGTAGTGAAGGGGGGGTAATGGGACAACTGTAATAGCATAATCAATAAAATATACTTAAAAAATAAAAAAATAATAACCTTAAACGTACATGGATTAAATGCTCTAATCAAGAGATATAGAATAGCCGAATGGATAAGGAAACATGACCCACACATATTCTGCCTACAAGAGACACACCTCAGAACAAAAGACCTACAGAGACTGAAAATGAAAGGGCTGGAAACAAATATTCCAAGGGAATGGACAGGGGAAAAAAGCCAGGGTAGCAATACTCATATCAGACAAAATAGACTTTAAAAAAAGGGCCATAAAGAGAGACCCAGAAGGTCACTTCATGATACTCAAGGGAAGAATCCATCAAGAAGACATAAACATTGTGAATATATATGCACCCAACATAAGAGCACCCAAATACATAAAGAAAATCTTAGAGGACTTCAAGAAAGATATTGGTAGCAACACAATTATAGTAGGAGATTTTAATACCCCACTGTCAAAAATGGACAGATCTTCCAAACAAAATGTCAACAAAGGTAATATGGCATTGAACAATGCCCTAATGAAATGGACTTAACTGATATATATATATAGAGCCTTCCATCCCAAAGAAGCAAAATACACATTCTTTTCAAAAGCACATGGAATATTTCCAAAGATAGACCACATGATAGGACAACAAACAAGCCTCAACAAATTCAAGAAGACTGAAATCACATCAAACATTTTGCCTGACCACAAGGGAATGAAACTAGAAACCAAACTCAAGGAAAAAAACCCTCAAACACTCAAATTCATGGAGCTTGAATAGCATGCTATTAAACAACAAATGGGTCAAGAATGAGCTTAGTGAAGAAATCAAAAAGTTCCTGGAAAGAAATGAAAATGAACTCAACAATCACTTATGGGACACAGCAAAGGCAGTCCTGAGAGGGAAGTTCATAGTGATACAGGCCTACCTAATAAGATAGAAACATTTCAAATAAACAGCCTAACACTATGCCTACAAGAACTCAAATAACAACAAAGATAACACAGAGCAAGTAGAAGGAAGGAAATAACCAAGGTCAGAGCAGAATTAAATGACAGAAAAACTAAGAGAACAATTCTAAGGATCAATGAATCCAGGATCTGGTTCTTTGAAAAGATAAACAAAATCATAAAGCCTTTAAGCAGGTTCATCAAGAAAAAAAGGGAGAGGGCCCAAATAAACACAATCAGAAATGAAAGAGGAGATATTACAAGTGATACCACAGAAATACAAAGGATTGTAAGAAATTACTGTGAAGAACTGTATGACAAGAAATTTGACAACCTAGTGGAAATGGACAAATTTCTAGAAAAATATAATCTACCAAAACTCAATAAAAAAAGAAGCAGAAGGCCTGAACAGACTAATAATAGCTGATGAAATTGAAAGAGTAACCAAAAAGCTTCCAACACACAAAAGCCCTGGACCAGATAGTATCACAGGAGAATTTTACAAAGCATTTAAGGGAGAGGTAACCCCCATCCGCCACAGATTATTCCAAAAAATTCAAGAAGATGAAAGTCCCCCAAACTGTTTTTATGAATTCAGCGTCATCCTAATCCCAAAACTAGAACAAGACATAAAAAAGAAGGAAAACTTCAGGACGACATCAATGATGAACATAGATGCTAAAACACCTAAGAAAATACTGGTAAACCACACCCAGCAATACGTTAAAAATATCATACACCATGATCAAGTGGGATTCATCCCAGGGATTCAAGGATGGTACAATATTCACAAATCAATAAACATAATACATCACATAAACAAAACAAAACACAAAAATCACATGATCATATCAATACATGTGGAACAAGCATTTGATAAGGTTCAGCACCCATTTATGTTAAAAACACTCATCAAAATGGGAATACAGGGAGCATTCCTCAATATAATAAAAGCCATATATGAGAGACCTCCAGCCAATATTATACTCAATGGGCAAGAACTTAAAGGTTTCTCAGTAAGATCAGGAACGAAACAAGGATGCCCACTTTCACCACTCCTATTCAACATAGTACTGGAAGTCCTAGCCACAGCAATCAGACAAGAAAAAGAAATAAGAGGTATCTGAATTGGAAAGGAGGAAGTAAAATTATCATTGTTTGCAGATGACATGATAGTGTACATAGAAAATCCTATAGATTCCATAAAAAAACTATACAACCTAACAAATGAATTTGGCAAAACAGCCAGATACAAAGTCAATACTCAGAAATCAAAGGTATTTTTGTACACCAACAGTGAAATATCAGAAACAGAAATCAGGAAAAAATTCTATTTGATATAGCAACGTGAAGAATAAAATACCTAGGAAAAAACCTAACCAAAGAGGCAAAAGACCTGAATGCAGAAAACTACCCAACACTGAAGAAAGAAATTAAGGAAGACATAAACAAATGGAAGCATGCACCATGTTCATGGATTGGAAGAATTAACATCATGAAAATGGCTGTGCTACCCAAAATGATGTATAGATTCAGTGCAATCTTTATTAAAGTGCCAATGACATACTTAACAGATATAGAACAAACATTTATATGAAACCATAAACAACTCCGAATAGCTGCAGCAATATTGAGAAAGAAGAGTAAAGTAGGAGGGATCACAATACCTGATATTAAACTGTATTACAAGGCCACTGTAATCAAAACAGCCTGGCACTGGCATAAAAACAGGCACATAGACCAATGGAACAGAACAGAGAGCCCAGAAATAAACCCAAGTCTCTACAGCTGATTAATATTTGACAAAGAGGGAAGAAACATAAAATGGAGTAAAAACAGCCTCTTCAACAAATGGTGTTGGGAGATCTGGATAGCTACATGCAAAAAAATGAAACTTGATCAGCAACCTACACCATACACAAAAATAAATTCAAGGTGGATAAAAGACTTAAATATAAGTTGTAACACCATAAAAGTCCTAGAGGAAAACATCAGTAGGAAAATCTCAGATACTCCACTCAGCAACATCTTCACTGATATGTCCCCTAAAGCAAGGGACATGAAACAACAAGCAAATGGGACCTTATCAAATTAAAAAGCCTCTGCATGGTTAAAGAAAACAGCATTAAAATGAAAAGAGAACCAACTATATGGAAAAACATATTTGCCAATGATACCTTGGACCTGGGTTTGATCTCCAAAATATATAAAGAACTCACATGACTTCACTCCAGGAAGACAAAAAAACCCAATTAAAAAATGGGCAAAAGACTTGAACCGACACTTCTTCAAGGAAGACATACAGAGGGCCCAGAGACATATGAAAAGATGCTCAGCAACACTAGTCATCAGAGAGATGCAAATTAAAACCACAATGAGATACCACCTCACACCAGTTAGAATGACCATCATAAACAAATCAACAAGCAAGTGATGGAGAGTATATGGAGAAAATGGAACCGTAGTGCACTGTTTTGGGAATGCAGACTGGTACAGTCACCGTGGAAAACAGTATGGAATTTCCTCAGAAAACTAAAAATTGAACTGCCTTTTGACCCAGCAATGGAATTGCTGGGATTATACCCTAAGAACCCTGAAACACCAATCCAAAAGAACCTATGCACCCCAAAGTTCACAGCAGCACAATTTACAATAGCCAAGTGCTGGAAGCAACCTAGGTGCCCATCAGTAAATGAATGGATCAAAAAACTATGGTACATTTACACAATGGAATTCTACACAGCAGAGAGAAAGCAGGAGCTTATACCCTTTGGGACAGCATGGATGGAACTGGAGAGCATTATGCTAAGTGAAATAAGCCAGGCAGTGAGGGACAAATTCTATATGATCACACCTTTTGTTCCATACCAACTGGAACATAACCAACAAAAGAAAAAAGCAAACAAAATATAACCAGAGACATTGAAATTAAGAACAATATAACAATAGTCAGAGGTGAGGGGGGAGGGGACTGTGGGGAAAAGTGTTTTCAGGAACTACTATAAAGGACACATAGACAAAACCAAGGGGGAGGGTGGAATCAAGGAAGGGAGGTGGGTTTGGCTGGGGTCAGGGGGGAGTGGTGGGGAGAAAATGCAGACAAGTGTAATTGAACAATAATAAAGTAATTTATGAAACAAACAAAAAATAAAATATAATAAAAATGTACTCTTTGTGACAAATGTCTCCCTTTTGTCAGTCGTTGTGGATAAAACAGCTTATTGGAATAGGGTTTCAGAAAAATAACTGTCCAATATCCACTCCATTTCACCTTCTAGGTTTGTTTCTCATAATCCACTGCCCATTAAAATCTAGTACAACATATTTATGACTTTGCTCATAAATAATAATATCCCTTCTCTAAATATTCTGTAAATAACTCAGTAGTACTGTATCATTTTTTGCTATTATGAGAATTTCCCTAAAAGCAGATAAATGACAAAGCACTAAACACCACCCCTGTGATTTGATAAATGGTTTTCAGGTTTAGGGTAAATTTATTCTCATTGGTATTTGTCTTATAGACCATAAGTCGTACTGCTTAGAAGTACAGAATTGCCAGTAGCCATCAAAGACATGGATTTTCTCTCCAGGCCTCAAGCTATGCCCACCATTAGTCAATGTCAAGTAGAATGTTATAATACAAGATAGAGAAAAAAGGAAATGTTGTGGTTTATTGCAGGATACATGATGGAATTCTTTAACTATCTTATTGACTAGTATTGTTCTCACCCACTGAAACCTAAAATGTGCATTTACACAATTGAATTCTATGCAGCTGAAAGAAAGAAGGAGCTCATACCCTTTGCAACAGCATGGATGGAGCTGGAAAGCATTATGCTAAGTGAAATAAGTCAGGCAGTGAAAGACAAATACCATATGATCTCGCCATTAACAGGAACCTAAACTACAAAACAAAGAAACAAATGAAATATAACAACAGATACTGAAATAGAGGACAGGTAGTCAGGGACCAGAGGGGAGAGGGGAGGGAAATCCAGGGGAGAAGGGAATGGTTTACAGGAACAAATATAGAGGACACATGGACTAAACTAGGGGGGTTGGAAAGGGGAGGGGGAGGGGAGGAATGGGTGGATGGGCTGGAATGGGAATAAAGGATAGAAACTGTAATGAATAAACCAAAATAAAAAATTTAAAAAAAAGAGAATAAAAGTCTTATATTCCCTTAACGTCATCATCACTATTTATAATGTTTATGTAACACATAAAAAACACTTATTCTTTACTTCTATGTGCCTGGAGTTATGAGTAAAGAATATAATAACAAATATGTAATTTTTTTGCTTTTCAGAATCTACAGGTCTGATAAAAAAGATAGCTGTTTAAGTAAATAATTGCTAAAAGGTGATAAATACTGTCTTAGAAACTTTCAAAGGATTATGGAAGATTAGCAAAGAATTAACTGACCTGACCTTAATGGGATAGGGCCAAACAGGAGAAGGGGAAGAAGAAAAATAGTGTGAGGCCTACTTTATACATGACATATAGTGGGTTTTTTAAAAAGACATTTTAATAGATATTTAAATATTTTGAATACTTTGAAATGATCACATTGATATGTTTATATATGTTTGCATCCGCATGCTCACATGTTTCTGCTATTTGGTTCACTGAAAAGCAGTGTTTTAAAATGCATGAGGTCATTGCTATGCCAGACCCATTGGCCATTTGCGTTTGACATTTTTGGTTCAGTAGCATCCTGTTGTCTTTCACATGAAGAATTTTAGTGTATTCTTACAGCTGTTTGAGCTTCTTGGCATTCTCTCAGGATTTCCCTCTAAAAAGCACATTGATTCTGGTTGTTTAGAGCATCAACATATATTCAGTGGTTTACTTCTTTAAAACACTGAATAAAATAAAAAGCAGCATGTACAAAAATAGGAAAATTGTAAATTTTAATCCCACCTTCCCAGTATTATTTTAATTCTAACAGTGTCCTTGAATGCTTTAATCAAAGAGATAACTAACAGTGGAAATTTCACATTATGTAAGGATGGTCCTTGCTGGTTGGTATATACCCTCAAATCAACCCTTATGGTTAACCATTTCTAAAGTTCCTTGGGTGTCAAGCACAAATAAATAGTAACCACTTGGTGGATGCTGGGGGTGAGATATACCAGAAAGAGTACTTACCTAGGAACCATTCCTGGCTCTGCTTATAATCAAACATATAATATTGATCAATTCGGTTAAACTTTCTGGACATCAAATTATCAAGAAGTCTTCTTTATCTTTTAAAATGGCATATATTCACATTATGAGATTTAAATTAAAAAACAAATCAGTCTCACACTGCCACCAGTAATGATCTTTTCCTAGGAACTCATTTCAGTATTCTAATTAACTTAACAGTTCTGATCATTAGCTTTCGCTAAGCCAAAACAAAACTGTGATGTAATGTTTTGTGCACTATCTTTAAACCTCTCATGCACTCTGTTTACTGGCTTCCTTTTCAACAGTCCTTCCATATGTTGCTTGCTGCTTTACATGTGTCTTTCCACAGTAATACTTACTTTATAATATTCATACCAAATAAACAAATAAATATATGCATTCAAGTAAATTTGATCTCTAAAGAGTAACCATTTGGTAAAAATTTTTGGTTAAAAATTATGGCAACCACTGTTGGAAAGTTTATTGTTGAAATGGTAAATTCATAAATTGATAGTTAATAGCATAAACTGAAACACTTTTGAAAATCAGTATGGTGAAGTATTTCTCATCCTAGAAATGGCCATATAACTTTATCTCAATTTCTTCATAGTAATTTATCAAGGTAAATAATTAATAGAAGAGAATAAATGGCCATATCCTTAATAATGTATAATATAAAAATTATAAAAGTACAAACTGTTTAATTTGGCTCATTAAAGATATGATATACCCATATTTTACTTTATTTTTATTGTTTATGCTATTACAAGTGTTTCCACTCCCCTGTTTTCCCCTCCTTGCCCCCACCCTTGCCTCCCTACCTTTGGCCATCATCATACTGATTTCTGTGTCTGTGGTTATGCATATATGTTCTTTGGATAATCTCTTCACCTTCTTTCATCTAGTCCCCCCTCCCTCTGACAGCTATCAGTCTGTTCCTTGTATCCATGCCTTTGTTTCTATTTTGTTTGTCAGTTAATTTTTTTCAATAGATTCTACACATAAGTGAGATTATATGGTATTTGTCTTTCACCAATTGGCTTATGTTACTTAGCATAATACTCTCCAGTTCCATCCATGATGTCACAAAAGGTAGGAGTTCCTTCTTTCTGCTGCTTAGTATTCCATTGTGTATATGTAGCACTGCTTTTTTATCCACTCATCTACTTATGGACACTGGGCCTGTTTCCAAATCTTGGCTATTGTAAACAATGCTACAGTGAACAAAGGGGTGCATAGATCCTTTCAAATTGGTATTTTCAGGATTATTTGGACATATTCCCAGAAGTGGGATTGCTGGATCAAAAGGCAGTTCCATTTCTAATTTTTGGAGGAAACTCAGTACTGTTTTCCGCAGTGGCTGCACCAGTTTGTATTCCCACCAATAGTGCATAAAGGTTCCGTTTTCTCCATATCATCCTCAACCCTTGTTTTTTGTGTATTTACTGGTGGTAGCCATTCTGTCAGGTTCAAGGTGATATCTCATTGTGGTTTTAATTTGCATCTTTCTATTAGTGACATTGTTGAAAGTTACTATAAGGAGAATTGATAATGACAAAATGTTAAGTAAAAAATTGAAAATTACAACTGTGTTTCTACTGCTGTTTCACTAAATTATATAAAGTTAGCATGATGGAGGGAGGATTGAATGTGGGAGGTGGGGGTGGGAGGGCAGAGGAGAGCAATGAGGGGAAAATGGGGACAAATGTAATTGAACAACAATAAAAAATAAAAAAATAAAGTTAGCACAAGAAAAATGTGTTTTAAATCCTTTCAAAATGTGAGGTGATGTGATTGTAAATACTTTTCTTATTTTGTTTTCTTTTCAGTTTTTACATATTTTAATTTAGTTTAATAGATGGTAAAGTTACATATGCAAAAAATTAAATGAGAAATAAAAATATACCTGGCACATGCACCTGCCTTGTAAGCTCAGAATATCCACCTTTATGATTCTATAGTAATATAGTTAAGGGCATTAGTGAGTTTACAATTAACATCTATTTTCTTAATTTAAAATAGTGAGTACAGAATATGATGAAGTCCAGCAAGGTTAATTTTCTTCAGTGCCAGAGATGATCTTCATGCTTTTTGTAAAATTATACTTTTTAGTAGCCCCATGTATGAATAAACCTTATAGTGACAGATATCCTGATATCATAAATATCATTAGTTATTAATTAGTTTTTATATTTTGCTAAAAGTATGTGCATTTCTGCTTGCATATAAATTAAATCCATTTTAATTTTTTATGTTATGCAAAGTTTTGTGCAGGTGTGTTTTACTTGCATGAACAGGAAGCTATTTAAAAGACAATTTCATAGTCAGATTTAAGCTGCTATCTGAAACACAACAGCACCACACGAAGACTACATTGAAAAAGATGCAAGGGTCATTTTTGCATCATGGAGAGTAGATACAGCTTCTCTGATTTTACAGATCATTAGTATACAGGATGATGAATATATTTCAGAAAATTGTCCTTATTTATCTTCTAGAAGTTGCTGCCTTCTCTTCATGTATTACAAATAGAGAAACTAGCAAGTTAATAGTTAATAATTTACCTACAAATATCTCTAAATAAGTTACAATTTAGGGAACTAAATTAAATAAAGCTACCCCAATTCTCCAATCTTAAAAGGAATGAAAAATATACAGGTATAGTTTCATTATATAAAGAAAAAGCAAGAAATAGAGATGATAGAGCTACATGAGATATCTTCTTTTAAAAACATTTCATTTATTTATTTTTACAGAGAGGGGGAGGGAGGGAGAAAGAGGGAGAGAAACATTGATATGTGAGGGAAACATTGATCCAGGGCCCTGCCTGCAGCCCAGGCACGTGCCCCGGCCAGGAATAGAACTGGAGATACTTTGCTCCAGGGGGACCAACTGAGCCATACCAGTCAGGGCTAGGTATAGATGTCTTCGAGCTACCATAACAAAATTCTATAGCATAGGCTGGGTGGCTTAAACAATAGAAATTTACTTTCTCACAGTTCTAGAGGCTAGAAGTTCAATACAGGGTGGGGCCAAAGTAGGTTTACAGTTGTTCATGGAAAATAATACAATTAGTAAATAATACAAGAATAAATGCTGTGTTTTGTGTACTCACAACTATAAACCTACTTTTGCCCCTGTCTGTATAAAGGTGCTGGCAATGTGGTTTCTGATGAGAGGACTTCCCCAGGCTTGTAGATGCCCACCTTCTTGCTGTGTCCTCACCTGACCTTTCCCCTGTTCCTGGGAGTGGGGGAAGGGAGAGGGTGAGGGCTAGAGAGAGGAACACAGATATAAGGTGTCTCTTCCTCTTCTTACAAGCACCAGACCTTTTAGATTAAAACCTCATTCTTATGACCTCACATAACCTATTTTATCTCCATGTAAAGCCCTATCTCCAAATATGATAACATTGTGTGAGTGTATATGTTACTGTTTCTTTGCTGGAGAAAGGAAGGCAGGAAAGCAATACAGAACACAAATTTTAGAAATATCCAAGAAAGGTATGACCATATTAGACTTTCAATCCATACCCCATTTTGAGTGTCACTGATCTACTAAGACCTCATTGCTCCCTCACTAATTGTGATAAGAAGGCAGTCATAATTAGCACAGATGTAACACATTACCATTTGAGTTAGACCTCACCCTAATTGTATCATAAATTTTAGTGCTATACTCTGGAAAGGAACTAGAAAACAGAAGTATATGCATTGAAATTTAGTAGTTTTTCTAATTGGCAAGCTTTTTCTAATTCTTCCATGAAGAATGATATCCTGACATATTTTTAAAGAATTAGAGTTGAAAGCCTGTATGTATTAGTTTTCTGGAAGTGTTTCTATGATTTTTTAATATTACAAGCAGATTTTTATTGATAAAATGTTAATTTTATAAAAACTGGATTTTTGTAATTACAAAAGGAACAATTATTAATGAAAATGCAATCTACTGCTGAAAAAGAAAAAAGGAAGTGAAATAAGGAATATCTATTAAGTTGGTAGTTAATACAATTTCTAAACTCAGCTGGGTTGAGTGTCAGCCTGTGAACCAAAGGGTTGCCGGTTCGATTCTCTGCCAGGGCACATGCCTAAGTTGTGGGCCATGTCCCTGGTGGGGGGCATGTGAAAAGCAACCACAGATTGATGTTTCTCTCCCTCTCTTTCTCCTTCCCTTCCCCTCTCTCTAAAAATAAATAAATAGATCTTAAATAATAATAATAATAAGAAGAAGAAGAAGAATTTATACTGAAATCAATCTATTCTCACCAGATTATTTTTTAAAAGTGAATTTCAGTATCAAATTATGCAATGCTTTGTATAAATTGCTTTCCTATTTTCCCTTGAAAATAGGACAATCAATTCAGCCCTTATCAAACTGTATACAGTTATCTTAAAACCTCTAGTGGAATTTTTCCAATATAAAATATACCATTTGTTTAGGCCCAATTGCTTTTAACATTAGAGTGGCCAGCTGATAACTTGCCCACTTTTTTAAAATAATTTTTTTACTGTTGTTCAAGTATTTGTCTCCATTTTCCCCTTACCACTTTCCCCTGCCCCACCCACCCTCAATTCTCACCCTCAATTCTACTCCCCTTTGGCTTTCTCCATGGGTCCTTCATACCTATTCCTTCACATCCCTTCACCTTCTTTCCCCTGTTATTTCCTCCCTCCACCCCTCTGGTTCCTGTTAGGTAGTTCTTTATTTTAATGTCTCTGGTTATATTTTGCTTGCTTGTTTGTTTTGTTGATTAGGTTCCACTTATAAGTGAGATTATATGGCATTTGTCTTTCATCATCTAGCTTATTTCACATAGCATAATGCCCTCCAGTTCCATCCATGCTGTCGAGAAGGATAGGAACTCTTTTTTTTCTTTCTGCTGCATAGTATTCCATTGTGTTAAATGTACCACAGTTTTTTGATCCACTCATTTACTTGTGGGCACTTAGGTTGCTTTGAGTATTTGGCTATTGTAAATTGTGCTGATGTGAACATTGGGGTGCATAGGTTCTTTTGGACTGGTGTTTCAGGGCTTCTAGGGTATAATCCCAGCAGTGGAATCACTGGATCAAAAGACAGTTCCATGTTTAGTTTTTTGAGGAAATTCCATACTGTTTTCCACAGTGGCTGCACCAGTCTTCATTCCCACCAGCAGTGCACTAGGGTTCCCTTTTCTCCACATGCTCTCCAACACTTGTTATTTGTTTCTTTGTTTATGATGGTCATTCAGACAGTGTGAAGTGATATCTCATTGTGGTTTTAATTTGCATATCTCTGATGTCTAGTGATACTGAGCATCTTTTCATATGTCTCTGGACCCTCTGTATGTCCTCTTTGGAGAACTGTTTGTTCAGGTCCTTTGCCCATTTTTTAAATTGGGTTGTTTGCCTTCTTAGAGTGGAGTCCTGTGAGTTCTTTATATATTTTGGAGGTCAAACTCTTGTCTAAGGTATCATTGGCAAATATATTTTCACATACAGTTGGTTTCCTTTCTTTGCTAATGTTTTCTTTAGCCATGCAGAAGCTGTTTAATTTGATGAAGTCCCTTTTATTCTTTCCTTTATGTCCCTTGCTCTAGGGAACATATTGGCAAAAATATTGCTGCTGGTATATCTGAGATTTTCCTGCCTATATTCTACTCTAGGACTTTATGGAGTCATGACTTATATTTAATCTGATGTCCATCTTGAGTTTATTTTTGTGTATGGTATAAGTTGGTGATTCAGTTTCATAGTTTTGTATGTAGCTGCCCAGATCTCCAAACACTATTTGCCGAAGAGGCTATTTTTACCCCATTTTATGCTTCTTCTCCCTTTGTCAAACATTAATTGACCATCGAGTCTTGGGTTTATTTATTGGCTCTCTATTCTGTTCCATTGACCTATGTGTCGGTTCTTATGCCAGTACCAGACTGTTTTGATTATAGTGTCCATGTATCATAGTTTGATATCATGTATTGTGATCCCTCCTACTTTGTTCTTCTTTCTCAGAATCACTGCAGTGTTTCAGGGGTCATTTATGGTTCCATATAAATTTCTGAAATGTTTGTTCTATATCTATGAAATATATCATTTGCATTTTGATAGAGATTGTGTTGAATCTATAAATTGCTTTTGGTCATATGGACATTTTGGTGATATTAATTCTTCCAATACATGAACACGGTATATGCATCCATTTATTTGTATCTTCCTTAATTTCTTTCCTCAGTGTTGTATAGTTTTCTGAGTACAGATCTTTTGCCTCCTTGGTTAGGTGTATTCCTAGGCACTTTATTTTTCTTGTTGCTAAAGTAGATGGGACTTTTCCCCTGATTTCTGTTTCTGATATTTCATTGTTGGTGTACAAAACTGCCTTTGATTCTGAATATTGAGTTTGTATCCTTCTGCTCTGCCAAATTTACTTATTAGGTTGAATAGATTTTAAAGAGTAAGTTCTGTGATCCATAAAAAATGTAAGTGATGTCAGAGGAATACTGGGGAAATGATGTTCTGTTTTGTTTGCATTGTGTGTTTTTTATTGTGGAATTTAGCATATTACTTTCCATTTATTCTCATTTTATACCCCTTATACATGGTGCGGATTGCAGGTAGGATGTTAATTCAGCATTTTGTTCCTAGTCCAGAATAGGCATGCTGTAGTTACTTAATTTTTGTTTGAAAGACAAAGAGAAACAAATTATAAAGTTTTACTAGTGTCTTTTTTCCCCTCTTACCCTTATAGAATGTATGTTTGGAGTACAATAGAAATCAGTTTATCTACTTTAAATTCATAAAATACATTTAAGGTAAATCCAAACCATATGAAGAACTTGGTCAGTATTCATCTGCTTTTCTCTTCAGCTTCATTGTGAAGGGTCATTCTAGATTTATCAGTCCCCTTTTTTAATTATTTCTGTAAGGTAACCCAAATGCTTTGGTTTTCAAGTGATTTTTGCTGAAAGAAATCACTTTAGATATTAGTTGCTGTTTTAACAATAGTCCTTATTAGAGGCAGACCAAGGATGGCAATGTAAAGTAGAAAATACATTCTCCAACAAAGATTTCACTTCTATCACCTTCTCCTATTGCAGAAAATGCAACATTTTTCTACCTCTTAGGTCTCACAGCTGGTCCAACTGATCCCATGCTAAAGGGATACTGAAAGAGGGCTGCATCTAGCTGACTTAAACCAATAATACCTGACTCCCACATTTTCCTGTAGTAATCATATTATTTACTTACTTTTCTTTTCCTGACCGATATTTCAGTTTCCATGTGCCTTTCTTGACTGGCTCCTTTTACCTGCAGAATATTTCTTCCTTTTACTGTTTAGCTCTGCCGCAACATCATCAATGCAAAATACAGCAACTGAGGAGAGATACGCATGATATCATCTGTGTGAATATGTATCCAACATATAGTGAGAGTAAGTCATTGAGACCACTGTTTTATTTTTTTGAGACTGAAAGGAATACTAATACCACATTTGTTGTTGTGAAACTCATGTGTGGATTTTCAATTTTCCACACCAAAGCTTTACATAGAATTTTCTAATCACAGGACATTATAGCCACATGAATCTTGACATTTTCTTCTGTTGAACTGTTTTTGTATAGTTCATCTTTCATGAAACTGGGGAAGATAAAAATAGAACTGTATTGACTAAAGTGGGGTAGGCAGGGATCCCCAAAGCCTAATTTTGCATCACCATTTCAGCTTTCCTTGACCCTCCAAAGGTCACTATCTTGCCCAGTTTGACTAAAATTCATATCTTCTCCGGATATTTTACATTTGAAGAAAACCGAGGCTCAGTGAGATGCAAATTAGTCACAGAACAGACCGCAAATAAGACCTTCTAGATATATATGTCTAATGTAAAATCTCTGAATGCTTGTGTAGACAGGTATTAACTTTTAAATCACTGCCATTGGTTTGAATCTTCATATTAGTATAATTCTTACTTATTCTATCAAGCATCAACATTGCTACAATACCAGAGAAAATTATCATTTAGTATCCAAATTTAATTGTCTGATGGGACATCCTAAGAATATTGTAAATCAATAAAGCATCAGATATGGGCCTGGAAATAATATATTGACTTACATATGTTGAGTACTCTGAACTTAAAAAACAAAACCAAACCTCTACATTTTTCACTTCTTTGTCTCATAAATCTGAGAGTAAGTTAATACTGTGCTTATTTTAAAAGTTAAAAAAGAATTTTAAAGTCTTACATTTTGTAAGTAGCAATATTTAGACTCAAACTCAGAAATTATACACTCTCGATGCTCTTCCCAGTATACCACATCATACACAAGTCATTTTTCTGTTTCTTTATATGCTCAAATACACATTCATATGCAGAGCAGTGGAATCTGCAAGAAACTTGTCCTTGATTCCATTAAGCTCAAGAATATAATGTTCCACTTATGCACAATGAACAAGTTCTGGATATCAGCTGTACAACATTGTGCCTATAGTTAACAACACTGCGTGTACACTTAAAAGTTTAAGATATTTTGTTAAGAAATTTGTTAATCTCATGTTGAGTTCTTACCACAATAAAAACAAAAATCAGGAAAAATGACTAATACACACTTTGTTCTGTGAAGAATACAAACTATGGATAAAATTGTGTTCTTACTCAAAAAGCAAAAATAAACTTTCATTATGTTTTATTCTATGTCCTCATTTCAAACAATAACCCCATATTTGTACCAATATCTGGGAATTTTTAAACTTGTTTTCTTTAAGTCCACTTCTATTCTGAATAGAGACAATTAAGTGAACACAAGCTTATCATGAGGAAAAAAATGGCTATATCATTCACGTTGGTTTTATAAATAATCATTTCTTCTTAATTCAGGTAATTTAAATAATTTTTATGGAATCAGAAGTATGTGTAGTTTCTCTTTACATACATGTCATTTCCTTCTAATTTTAATAACCAAAAATAAATATGCTATAAGAAAGGGAAATTGATAGTCTTTCTTATTATAGCACTTAATAATAGTCTTGCTTTAAATGTCATTATTTTAGTGTGATTTTAGAAAATGTCCTCTGTAGCTGACAAAATTAGTCAGACATACAGAGATTGTAGTAATTACATGAATGAGCTTAATAGAAAGAAAAATGGGCATAGAAAGTTTAAATAATGAAATCTCATTTGTGATGTGTAACCTGGTGTAACATTTGTCTGAATTCATTTTAATGAAAAAGAGGTGAGTATTATTTAGTCTAAATAAATAGCGATAAACAATAAGGAATTACAGTTTTGATTTAAATTAGAACAAAGAAGTTTGGAGTGAACCTAGAAACCGTTCACTCTTCTAGTGGTTTGGGAGAAAATGTAATTGATATGTAGGGTATGCTTTAGGTTACATTAAATGCACACAGGACAGTTTTATTAAGAATAAGCATGACATGGTTGTGAGAATTCTGGAAAAGTCTGACGTCCTCCTTATTGTCTCTCTGATACCTGACCCATGGCATTCACACTTCAAGTACTTTGCAAAATGCAAATGTCCTTCAGATGATCCTCCAGGCCCTGATCAGTCAGGGAATACTTAGTGTGTGTGAAGAGATATTGCAATAGACTATAAATAGCGGGAAGAAGAGAATTAGATTTCAAAGTGGGTTAGGGAATATTGTAATTGAGTCTAGATTGCTATTAGCCCATTCATGAATGGCATCAACCCTTGGCCGGCTGAATGTGAGATCACAGCATTCGAGCTGCTATGTGGGTGCTGATCAAAAAAAAAAAGAAAGAAAGAAAGAAAGCACGTATATATATGCATATATGAAATAAGAAATATATATACACAAATAGGGCCCTGGCTGGTGTAGCTCAGTGGATTGAACGCAGACTATGAACCAAAGCATCACAGGTTTGATTCCCAGTCAGGGCACATGCCTAGGTTGCAGGCCGGGTCCCCAGTGGGGACCACATGAAAGGCAACCATACATTGATGTTTCTCTCTCTCTCCTTCTCCTTCCCTTCCCCTCTCTAAAAATAAATAAATAAAATCTTTTAAAAAATATATATATACACAAATATATATGAAGCGATAGTATATATAGCAACACATAAATAAAAAGATATAATAAATATATTTAAAATACAAAATAAAAGGGAAATATTAAGAAAAGCAGAAAGGAAAAACAAATATAAATAGGAAAAGAAAAAGAAAAGAAAAAAAGAATAAGAAAGGCCCTGGCTGGTGTAGCTTAGTGGATTAAGCGCGGGCCTCTGAACCAAGAGATCAAGGTTCGATTCCCAGTCAGGGCACATGCCTGGGTTGCAGGCCAGTTCCCAGCAGGGAATGCACAAGAAGCAACCATACATTGATATTTCTCTCCCTCTCTCCTTCCCTTCCCCTCTGAAGATAAATAAATAAAATCTTTAAAAAAAAAGAATAAGAAAGGAAAAAAGAGAAAAAAAACAAAAATAGGAGAGAAAGAAGCAGAAAAAATTAAAAACACAACAATCCAGATTTCTCCTGTGCAGTTTGGTTGCCTCCTGTGATCTCTCTTTGGATATGCTGTTTTTGAGATTTGTTGGATCTTGCTCCATTGTTGTCTGAAGCTGGCCACTTGGCATGTTGGATTTAGGCTCTTGGTTTGGACTCCAGCTCAGGCCAGTGCCAGATGCACTGCCCTTACAACCTCCTTGAAAGTACAAGCAATCCAAGTTTGTTGTGACCTCTGCTGAAACTGGCTATGCCTGGGAATGATGAAGGTATTCTTCAAGGCTAGCTTTTACCAGCACTAGGTCAGGGGTTGGACCAGCAAATGTTCCAAGGCACCCTAGAATCTGCCTCCGGCTGCCTGCCAGACTTATTCTCTGAAAAATACTCTGGCAGAATCAAAAGGATAGAGCTAATGAGTCTGTGGTGAGGAGGACATTCAGGCTTCAGGGAAGCTGGTAATTGTGCCCCCCGCCCAAGTTACTGAGTCTGTTCTGAATTTTGCCTTGACTTTGGCAGAGCAGAGCCCCTAGTATTCAGGCAGGTGGAGTCTCTGGATCCCAGAGGTCCAGTCTGCCAGAAGACAGGAGGGTGTTTCTATGGATCTCCCATGAGGAGGAAGTGATTGTCAAGTTCACATGAAAGGGAGGAGGAAGGAGTAGTCCCTCCATACTGTAAGTCACTAATCTCCCTTGAGCTTGCCCAGAACGCTATGTATGCCCTGGCCTATGCCACTGCTACTCTGGTGGGGCAAGATATATTCCTAAGGGTGTAGTAATTGCCTTCCTCCAGGCTGATGCCCCTGGAAGGGGATTGCTCCACCTAGAAAAGATGCCTACTGCATGTATCTGAGCTTGATTCAGCACAAGGATCCTGATGGCTGTTCCCATATGTCTCTCCTTAGAGCCAAATGCCCCAGACTCTCCTAAAGTGATCCCATTCTGCACTGCCTTTCATCTGCCAGAGCCCAGTGTGAGAGGCTGTGACAAAATTTTGCATGTTGACCCTTTGCAGAGTACCTTTGCCTCCAGAAGACTTTGCCTCTCCTTGGCAGAGAGAAAGCCCTGCTTTTTACAACCCCATACTATGTTGACATCATTTCCCCACTCTGGTACCCTGAGGTGGGGAAGCTGGTCTGGGGTTTAGGTCCTGCACCTCTCAGTGGGAACCTCCTGCAGCTGAGATATCTCTCTGGCAGTTCAGCTGCTGCTGGTGGGAGCACGGTCAACCCTTTTTGCTTCTCCACCCATCCTACCAGTCTCAACATGTCTTCTTTAGCAGCCTTAGTTATAAATCTCTTCAGCCAGACATTATTTTGTCATTCAGGGTGATTTTCCCCGAATTTAGTTTAATTTTCGGTTTGGTTCTGGTAGGTGTATACAAAATCCACTTAGTCCATCGACATCTTTGCTTGAAATTATTCTGCTCGGTAATTTTGTGTGTGTGTGTGTTTGTTGTCTTTCCCTGGTTTGGTATCAGTATATGGTTTATTGAATTCTTCAGCTGTAGAGTTTCTGGTTGGTTCTTTTATATTTCAATATCTTTGGTAAAGTTCTCACTTTGTTGTTTTTACTTCTGAGTTTATTGAATTTCTTCTCTGAGTTTTCTTGTATCTCATTGAGTTTTTTTCAGAACTGTCATTTAAATCACATTCTTCAATGTCTTAAGTTTATTTTTGGAGATTTTTAATTTTTCTTTCTGAGTTCCTTTGTTATCTTGGTTATTCACTGTGATTGATGGATTATTTCTCTGCCTGGGCAATTGTGGGAATGAAAACTGCTTTTTTAAAGTACTTGATATTTCACTATTTAGCAGGTTAATAAATAGATGTTTTCCTTTTGTTATCCAGTGGGTGGCAGTGAAGCACAAGTTATTTATTTATTTAATTATTTTTTTATTTCTCTTGATTGGACTGCTGGGGTTTCTGGGATCTCTATGGGCCATGTCTCCTCGACCATGAAAAATGCTCCATATTTTTCAATGAGGTAAGCATCTCCTTTACCACTCAGTCACCTTGGTTTTGGTGTGCCACCCCTGTGGATTGGAAGTGGTACAATATGGGTCTTCTGTGTTTCCAGAGACAACTTGTTATAGTCAGAAACTTCCAGCAGGGTGGCTCTGTCTGAATTGACCCAGCTACCTCTACCAGGCTGTACCACTATGGGTGACAGATGAGTGGGTGGGGAGTATGGAAAGTTTCTTTCATTCCTTCCACAATGTGTCAAGTGAGGATTTTACTGGTGACAGGTGGACCACAGGGGGATGGAGTGGGTGGGCTCCTGTATCTGGAGAATCCTGTTCCCAGTGCTTGGGGGCTTTGGAATGCTGCAAATTTTTTTGATCCATTTGTCTGCCCCTGACCTTGAGATCAGCCTCAATGTGTACCTGTCACCCAGACCCTATTGCTGTCTCTGTCTCTTTGCTCTGGTCTACCTAGTAGGGGCTACACCCGAGCCCTTTTTTCACTGCTGTGACACCTGCTGGTGTCCCGGCACAATAGGGATGTGAACAGCTTGGATCTCTGTCTTCCCCACACTCTTGGCTGTTTGCTCAGAAGGCCACCTTCAGGTGTCCCAGTGTGCATTGTCTCAGATGTGTTTGTGTGTTGAGTAGGAAATCCACTGTTGAATTATAGCTGTCCAATTTCTAACTTCAAAGGGAGAAACCTGGAGGTCCTCTTATGCCACCATTGCTGCTCACCTCACGGGTGCTTTTCCTTTCGACATTTGTAGTTGTGAGTCACCCAGTCCACCCATTACAAAAGTGTGTCCCCTTGCCCTCAATAACAGAATGGTTATCATTCAACCTCAGACACTCAGACACACAACTAATATCCAAACATTGGGACAAATTCTCATTTTTTGATACCTGGTTGGTTGCTAACAAAACTCTGAGTCTGAGCTACATGGTGCCTCTGGATCTGGCAGTTCTGCATCATTTTTACTATGGTGTTCTTCAGCAAGAGTAAGGATCCAACAGCCAAATTCATCTCAGCACTTGCCTCTTCTCTCTGTGCCTCTTAGAGCACTATGAAGATTCCAAGGGTTTTCTGCACCATACTATCAGGACTAAAAGCTGTAAGGGGAAAGTGTGCCTATATTTAACTCTCCTCCTAGGATATCATATGGTTAAAAATCATTCATCTTATTAATATAAG
Organism: Trachops cirrhosus; assembly: GCA_028533065.1. Lineage (NCBI taxonomy): Eukaryota > Metazoa > Chordata > Mammalia > Chiroptera > Phyllostomidae > Trachops > Trachops cirrhosus. The sequence continues at coordinate 60,024,706 of CM052549.1, forward strand.
CACCACAGTAAATAAGATAGACCAGTTCCTTATGCAATAAAAATTCCAGTTATGCAGGGAATACACAGTCAGATAATTATTTACTATAAATGTGATAAGTGGTATAATAGAGAATTAGACTTGTCTGTGGGAGGTAACCAGTCAAGTTAGATGGAGGAGATCACAGAAAAAAATTTGGATATAGTGATGTCTAATTTGCAATATAAAGGAAACATGGAAAATGAGTAAAAGTTGATTGCATCATCTCAAAGATTAAGTTTCAAGAAAAAAGAAGCAAGTAACAGAGTGTGGTATGAACACAAAGTGCACTATGAAAAGACTGAGGACAGAGATTGGAGAGGGCCATATATGAATGTTTGAAACTTAGTAATAATATGAAGACAATAAAGAATCTTAAGGTTTGTACTTCAGAAATTCTACTCCATGTAGTGAGACTAGTTAGGAGGCTCTTAGCTATAAAATCGACAATCATTCTAAGGTAGGTATTGTGAAAAGTAGTAACTTGAGAACAAAAAAGAAAATTAGAAAATAGAATCAGTAGTAGCTGTTTATTGATGGAGGAATAAGGGAAAGAGGAGTAAGTGGGAGTGGCCTGGACTCTAGCATGGGCATTTAGTACCTGTTTGAGAAGGAATGTGGTAAAAGCAAGTTGGTAAGTGTGGGTTTGATTAAAGTTGATGTGATACTTTCAAGAGATGTCCTATAGCAGTCAGATATGTGAAAGACATATCTAGTCAGTAGAAGTAAATTTGGACATTATCAAATACATATAGTAAGTGAGGTGGTTGTGACCCCTACATAGTATTAAAAAATGGAAAATATTTGAAGACATAAGAATATTCTCAGGGTTCCAACAACTATTGTATATGCCAAGGACATGAAGCATTCAAGGTTCATGCATAACTAGAAGCCAGTGAAGCATATTTTCAAAACTGCCCCCAACACAAAATTGGGAAATGAAATCACTCTTACATACACATTTTTTTTTAATTAAGAAACATTCTAGATTGTAAATGAATAAACAAAAGCACAACTTGATTTTTGAACTTCTCTATAAATGGTTAACTGCGAGAGAAATCAAGGTGATTTCTAATATTTTGTAGCAGAATGAAAGGAGGCAGATTTATATTTATGTTCTCTACACTTTTTATTGCTTTCACTGGTTCTTTCTTTTCCCTTCCCATATTTTTTTCTCTCTGTGAGTTGAAATTCAATTTAAAGCAAGGTAAGAATGAATGAAGCATTGAACCCAGCAAGTGCACCACCAACATACTTAGGGTTTTCAATGACCAATTTTTCACAGTGTTTGAAGGGAGTGAAATATTAGTATTCATCTCACATTGGAAGTAAGCTGAAAAGGCACAGTTACACTTTTCAGTCTGCTTGTTTTTTATTTGAAGTGTAAACTCACAAAGAGTGGTACTAGAGAGGAATACAAAATACACAGAACAGAAACTGGATTGTTTTTTCTGTTACATGCAGGATCTATGTACTAGGCATCTACCTAAATAGTTTTACTTGGATTTCAGAGTGTCATCCATTTTAATTGGTTGATTGATATTCATAGAAGGATCAGTATCCTAAACAGATAAATGGAGGAAAGGGGAGTGGGGAGAGAGTATTTCTGCCTCTTTGTTCATACATCAATCCTTTGTATAAAAGCAAGCCAAACATAACATCAACCTTAGTTTCTGAGCCCTAGAATTACTTAATTAAAATAAAATAGGAAAGAAAACTTCATAGAAAATTTTAGACTGTGATATGAAACATCAAATATCTTTTACCCAATTCTCCTATAAATAAGTGGGGGAAATGACATAGCCCAATTATTATGTTGGCTATAAACTTTTGGATATGACATATAAAAGTGGGAAAAAATCTCTCAGCTTCATTTATGCATTCAGATAAGCTGATATGAGCAAAATAAATTTTTTTGACCATTATCCATCATAATGTGTCCCATTCTTTTAAAAATTTAAAAAATGGAGTATTACCATCTAATATATGCTAGTGCCTTTTTAAATCTTGTTTTTAAAGAACAGCATAAATATTTAATGACTAAAAACACAATTTACCAATGTGCTTAGTTTGAAATACAATCTACTTAAACAAAATCCTGAAAGAAACTGCTCATTCTTTCTGATTATTATAATTATGAAACTCAAATAAAACTGTATATAACTAATCAAATATATTTATTGATTTTCCACAATACATATATGTGATTATGCCAGGTGTTAGAAAGGTATTAAATAAGACAATGACTTAGTTCTGCCCTTAAGAAGTTGTTATTCTTATAGAAGAGAGAACTTTTTAAACTGAAGTGACTGGAAAAGAACAGAAAATAAAATAGTCACCATAATAATGCTGAACTGATGACATTTAAAACCTTTATACCTTCATTTAACATAGATACTCAAAACTAACACTGCTTCTTTCTGTTGTCTGAGAGGCTTAATAAACAAATTTTCTTTGCTTCTTTCCAATACAAAATAAAAAACAAGTAGATACAAAATGCTCAGGTTATTTCTGATGATGCTGCCATTGGAAATCTTAATTAAATATAAGAACCCCATCCTTAAATCTCACCAAAATTCTAAGAATATCTCAGCTGAAGGATAGTTTGGATCTCCAGAACAAGCAACTCATACTCAGATTATTGCCTCAATCCAGGCCAAGATGGAAAACAAAGAAAAAGTATAGAATTACCTGTCTTTAGCTCACCCAACTGGGAAATGTCCTCCACCAACTAGGTGACTTGTTTTATTTCCAGTAGATGTCTAAGAAGGAAAGGGCAGGGTACCAAAAGACTTCATGGAAAAACTTTAATTAATTAAACAGGAAGGGGTGCTAAGTCAGCATTGCCTTAAATGTCTCCCAGGTCTTTGATATCTTAAAAAATTGGAATTTTGACCTGGCTGGTGTAGCTCAGTGGATAAACTGCTGGACTTTGAACCAAAGGGCCACTGGTTTGATTCCCAGTCAGAACACATGACTGGGTTGTGGGCCAGGTCCGTAGTGGGGGGTGCATGAGAGGCAACCACACATTGATATTTCTCTCTCTGTCTTTCTCCCTCTCTTCCCCTCTCTCTAAAAATAAATAAAACCTTTATTAAAAAACTAGAATTTAGCCGTAAGCCTATGCTCTTTCTTTATGGTATTACTCACATGAAATGAACCACTATTCTTTTATAGAAACTCCATGTACCATTTGTGGTGAAAGTCAACTTTACTCCCTGCCCCCAAAGGCCATAATCCATCTTATAGCAAATGCTACATTTTGTCCTCATCAGAGGTTTTTCAATGAAAATTAATGAAAATATTAGGATACTTCAAACCTTTTTAATGTAAGTGCTGGAAAATTAGTATAATAGTTCTATCCCATTGTAGTATTATCAGGAAAATGAAAAATCTAACATTAAATTACAAATAAACTGAAGTCCAGGATTCTTAAAGTCTAAAATCCCTCTAACAATTAACATATAAAGAAATTTACCATTTCTGTTACAATGAGCATCTTCTTGACAATAGGAACTCTAGTTTATTGTTTGCATACAACAGCACTACCAAAGGAACAAATAACTCTTCCAGGAGATGCCTAGAGGGCAGCCAAACAATGTGTGTCAGACTACTTATTCTTAGTCAATGTTACTACTTACTCTTTCATTTCCTTCTAGAAGATATTTATGCAATGTTCTTCCAGAAGAGGTCTTCTTCTTGAACTCCATTTTGAATTTTCTACTCACAGGTGCAATGAAGAAACTGTGACTAGTCTCTAAATAGAATTTCTATACTCCTAGTGCATATCTATGATAAGCATGTCCATGGATCTTAGTTTGATCCCAGCTCTGTTGATATTCCAGATCCAAGCTGAGAGGATAAAGGTTAATAGATTGAATTGTGTCCTCCCCATGATTCACATGTCAATGCCTTAATCCTCAGTGTGATTTTAGTTGAAGATATGGTCTTTGAAGAGGTAATTAAGGTTGTCTGCAGCTATAAAGGTGAGCCCTAAACCCTAATCCAATATGACTAATGTCCTCGTAACAAGGGGGAAAGACACCAGGTATGTGTGCACAGCCAGGGTATGGTCATCTGCAAAACGATGAGAGAGGCCTTAAGAGAAACCAAAACTGCCAACAATGATCTTGGATGTCCAGCTGTCAGAATTTGAGAAAATATATTTGTTTTTTAAGCCATCTGGTTTGTGATGTGTCATTATCCTTAGCAAACTAATAAAACAAATATTTTTTGTTGTCCTTGAAAAATCACTGTTATGTGACATATTAGAATCAATAAGGACTTCCAGACACTATGCATGTGGAGCACAAGTTTTCAAGGACCTAGATTATATACAAAGTCTTGCAATTTTTAAATTATTAACCTTTAATTAATATAAATTAAAAGCACAATGAGATATTACCTCATGCTTGCTAGAATGTCTATCATAAATAAATAAACAGACAACAAATTCTGGTGAGTATGCAAAGAAAAGGAAACCCTAGTGAACTCATGGTGGGAAGACAGACTGGTACAGAGACTGTGGAAAACATTATGGAGTTTCCTAAAAAAAAAAATTAGAAATAGAACTTCCTTTTGACCTAACAATCCAACTTCTGGGAATATATCCTAAAAATCTCAAGACACTAGTCAGAAAGAACATATACACCCTTATGCTGAAAGCAGCATTATTTACAATAGCCAAGGTCTAGAAATAGCCCAAATACCCATTCAGAAAATGAGTGGATAGAACAGCTGTGGTACATTTACACAATGGAATTCTATACCTCTGTAAAAATGAAGGAATTCTTACCATTTGTGACACCATGAATGGACCTGTAGGGTATTATGTTAAGAGAAATAAGCTAGTCAGAGAAAGACAAATACCATATGAACTTATTCATATGTGGAATCTGATGAACAAAATAAACTGAGAAACAAAATAAAACCAGAGACATGGATACATGGAACAAACTGACAGATCTCAGATTAGAGGGGGATGGGGTGACTGGAAAAGATAAGCCAAAGAACATATATGCATACATGCAAAGCCCATGAATACAGACAATGATGTGGTGAACATCAGAGTGGTGAGTGTCAGGGGCTTGGTGGAAAGGGGAAAAAGGAGGGAGGAACAGGACATCTATAATAGTGTCAACAATAAAAAAATATAAAAATGTATGTGTGTAAAATGCACAAATATTAAGTATTTAAGTTAATATTTTGACAAACATATACATCCATGTAACCAGTATCTTTTTTGAGGTATGGAACATTTCCTTTAATAAAGTGCTTTCTTGCCCTCTTGTAGTTCTTTTCAACACCTGTTAGTCAACTACTGAACTGATTTTTTTAACACTAACGATTAGTTTTACCTGCTCTTGAACACCATATGGGTGAAAGCATACAGAATGTTACAACTACTTTAATGCCTGAATTTTTTACTCAACATTATATTCTGTAATTTATTGAAACTGTACATCAGTACTTCATTTTTTATCATTGCAAAATAATATTTCAACAAACAAATGTGTCAAGTTGTTTATCCATTCTCCTGTAATATACATCAGTGCTATTCTTAGCTTTTCTGTGTTACTATTTTAAAGGAATTTTTGTTCATGCATATGAATGATATCATTTTGTTGTATCAATTTTCTCTATATGTCCTTAACAGATTTTGATAGTGTTTTTGATGCTGGAGCATCAAAATTAGAGCCTCATAAATTAGTTTAAAGGGCTTTCCACTTTAATGAAGTTCAATAAAGTCTCCCCATATGTAAAATTTTGTATTTAGTTGAAATAGTCATGTATTTGAACCCTAACCTACCATGTCACTATGATTGTGTAAAGTATACGACACATTTAAATGCATATTTTCTTATTTAATGTAACAGAAACTCAGTAAGATGGATCGTCTTCACTCCAGAGGCACATTAATATAAATGGAGATATAAAAAGGCTGAATCAGTAGTGAATGGTGGATAGCAAGTTAGAGTTTGAATGTATTTCTTCCAATTTCTATTATGTCACAATACCTCTTACATATGCTTATTCATTGAAGATGAAATGTGTTATAGTTTCCCATTGATATCAAGGATATTTTTGCATATGAAATTTCTTTTATTAATTAGGGAAGCTAAATGAAATCCATAAATTTAACAAGTGATCCTGAATACCAATATGGTGAGACCTATACAGTGTATTATGTCACAACATTAAACATGAATATCATACTCAACTTTATAGTTTATGGTCAAGTGGAAGACACATTTTTTTTCTTTTGTCATTGTTTATTGTTCATATCTTATGGGTAAAATTCATGTTTCAATAATTTTGTTAAGAAGTTCATAGGAATTATAGTCCCTAAGTTCTTGTATGTTCAGTAATGTTTGTCTGCCTCTTGGTAATTAAAAGACAGTTTTGGGGTGTTTGTTTTCAGTTCTTAGAATCCTGTTTTTTTAAGTACTTTTCATTGATTATGCTATTACAGTTTTCCCAATTTTCTGCCTTTATCCCCCCTCAGCCCTGCTCCCCCAACTGTCCAGCATCACCCCCACTTAGTTCATGTCCATGGGTTGTACATATAAGTTCTTTGAGTCCTCTGTTTCCTGTACCATTTTTGACCTCTCCCCATCTATTTTATGCCTACTAATTATGCTTCTTCTTCCCTGTACCTTCCCCCCCCGCATTCCTGCCTTCCCCGACCCCACTGAAATCTCTCCATGTGATGTCCATTTCTTTGATTCTGTTCCTATTCTAGTTGTTTGCTTAGTTTTTGTTTTCATTGTTTTTCTTTTCTTTTAGGTTCATTTTTTGATCGTTGTGAGTTTGTTGTCACTTTATTGTTCATATTTTTTATCTTTTTCTTAGATAAGTCCTTTTAACATTCCATATAATAAGAGCTTGGTGATACATGGACAAAACTAGGGGGGTTGGAAAGGGGAGGGAGGAGGGAAGGAATGGGTGGGCGGGTTGGAATGGGAATAAAGGATAGAAACTATACTGAAAAACTAAAATAAAAAATTTTTTTTAAAAAAAGAGCTTGGTGATGATGAGCTGCTTTAACTTGACCTTATCTGGGAAGCATGTTATCTACCCTTCCATTCTAAATGATAGCTTTGCTGAATAGAGTAATCTTGGATATAGGTCCTTGCCTTTCCTGACTTCAAATACTTCTTTCCAGCCCCTTCTTGCCTGCAAGGTTTCTTTTGAGAAATCAGCTGATAGCTTTATGGGAACTCCTCTGTAGGAAACTGTTTCCCTTTCTCTTGGTGCTTCTAAGATTCTCTTCTTATCTTTAATCTTGGGTAGCTTAATGATGATGTGCCTTGGTGTGTTCCTCTTTGGTCCAACTTCTTTGGGACTCTCTGGGCTTCCTGGACTTCCTGGAATTCTATTTCCCTCACCGGACTGAGGAAGTTTTCCTTCATTATTTGTTGAAATAAGTTTTCAATTTCTTGCTCTTGTTCTTCTCCTTCTGGCACCCCTATAAATTGGGTATTGGAATGTTTCAGGTTGTCCCAGAGAATTCTCGTTTCTTCATTCTGTTCTTGTTGGATGTTTATTTTTCCCAGTTGTTCCAAATCATTCCTTCGAGTCCTGGTTTCCTTCCTGTCACTGTTGGTTCCCTGGATATTTTTCTTTACTTCATTTTGGGTATATTTCATTTGTTTTTCATTTTTCAACCAAGCTCAATCAGTTCCATGAGCATTTTGATTACCAGAGCTTTAAATTCTCCATCAGATAGGTTGGCTATCTCATTGTTTATCTCTCTTTCTGAAGTTTTGCTCAGTTCTTTCATTTGGGCCATATTTCTTTGTCTTGGTGTAGCTGATAAGTTGTAAGGGGGTGGGGCCTTAGGTATTCACCAGGGCAGGGCAACCCTCTTTGCTGAGCTGCTGCATTGCCTGTGGGGATTGGGCCAGAGAGGGAACAATGCAGCTCACCTGATCATCTCTAGCGCACTTTCCAATGAATGGTCCTGTGAGACTAGGAGTTTCTCTCACCACAGCAACCGCCGTAGTCCACAGTGAACTCTGAGTCTCAGTTTTGCCTTCAGCCAGCCGGGTGCACGTGGTCTGCCACCTCACCGCAGTTTTTCAGAGCAGTTCGCTGCCTCACTGTGGTTTTCTCAGCAGGCCCCACTGGCACAGCCTTGCTTCCGGTTCTTACCAGTCTGGTTGTTCTGGTTGATTTTTTCTTTAATTACTTGGTTGTTGGAATTCCATGCAGTTTGATTCTCTGGAATTTTTGGTTGTGTATTGACTCTAGATTGGTCATTATCCTCCTTTTGGTTGTGTGAGGAAGTGAAGTGTTTCTACCTATACCTCCATCTTGGCTGGAACTATTGGAAGACACAAAATTTAAAAGAAATGTAAAAGGTATTCAATTATTGCTTCTTTGTGATTTTTTTGTAGACAATCAAGTTTAACTGTCACTTGATACTTGTGCTGAATACTTACATATATGTATATATTTTATTTTATCCCTATCTCTGCTTTAAGTATCCTTTTCCTTATTTTATAGACAAGGAAACATACATAATTAGTACATATATGTGTCAATTTATTCTCCTTCCAGCAATGGAAAAAAATGGCCTATTTCATTATATCCTCTCCAATAATATATAGTTTTTAAAATAATATACTAATGTGATAAAATAAAATATTATTTTATTTTAATAAATAAAATATCCTGGAAAATATGTAAGATTTTGTTAGATTGGTATTATCATTTCTGGTGAAACCAACTGGGTCCATTTTTATATGGGAGGATAAGTTATGACAGTTTAATTTATAAATAAACATAGGGGTATTCAGATTTATTCTTATGTCTATATTGGAAAGTTGTGCTTTTCAAAGTTTTTTTTCTAATTTTCCAATTTGTCAAGGATATTGATACCATATTGTCATCACATCACCTATTATCCTTTATTATCTGTAATTATTCATTTTCCTTTCCTGTTTCTGGTAATTTAGTAATTTATTTTCCTCTCATAAACAGTCATTCTAAAGATTTATACATTTTACTAATCTATTGAAAAGCCACTAAATGGAATCTGAGATTTTTTTCTATTAAGTGCTTGGATTTAAAATCAGAAGGGGATATTAAGTGTATGGTTCCTGATGAACAAAGAACTTGAACTTCATTCTTGACAAACTTCATTCTTTCTGAGAATAATACAAATCACATATAGTGTGGGATTACATATAGTGTGGGATGAGGCAATTGACAAAGTACATTTCTTTTCATAATTTGCTCCTCAGTCCAAAAGTTACAGAAATTATGACCACTTGAATTGTATTATATTTTTGCTGAGGTATAGTTGACATACAATATTTTATTAGTTACAGGTGTTCAATATAATGATTAGATATTTGTGTATATTGCAAAATGATCAGCATGATAAATCTAGTTAACATGTCACCATACATACTTAAAATGAATTTTATGCTGAGAACTCTTAACATTCACTACCTTAGCAACTTTCACATATATAATAGAGCACTATTAACTCTAGTTGCCATACTATACATTACATCCCCATGACTTATTTTATAACTGGAATTCTGTACTGTTAGGCTCTCATCATGCATTTTGCCCACCCCTCACTCCTCACCTATGGCAACCATCAATTAGTTCTCTATCTATGAATTTGATTTAAAAAAAACCCACTTTTTCATTGTCACCCAAGGATTTAGTTATTGATTTTAGAACAAGAGGAAGCTAGGGGGAGAGAGAAAGGAAGAGAAAGAAACATCAATGTGAGAGAGAAACATAGATTGGTTGCCTCCCATATGTGCCCCAACCAAGGATGGAACTCTCAATATAGGTAATGTGCCTTAACTAGGAATCAAACTTTCAACCTTTTTTTTGTGCACAATACAAAGCTGCAACTAACAGAGCCACCAGCCAGGGCTGATTTTTTTTGAAGGCATGTATAGGTTAGATCATAGTGTTTGCTTTAACTGTCTGACATTTCACCTAGTAAGTACAGTGCCCTCAAGGTACATCCATGTTGTTGCAAATATCAAAATTAATTTATTTTTATGCTTGAATAATATTCTAATTCTATTATATATATAATATTCTGTTATATATAATCTATTATACTTGGGCTGGGGCAAAACTAGTTTTAGAGTTTTTCATATGGAAAATATAATTATTAATAATATTGGGTTGGCCAAAAAGTCTGTATGGTTTTTCCCATAAAATAAAAGACACTTTTTTCATTTTCACAAATAACTTTATTGATTCAGATATTTTGAGCATGTCAGCTATCTCCCACTATAGGCTTCTAGTAGTTAGAAACCAGGGTTGCTGCTAAACATCTTCCAAAACATAAGACAACCCCACAGCAAAGAATTATTTGGCCAAAATTTCAATAGTACCAAGAAACTTAGCAAAACACTTTTGATATGTCAGATCAGTCCTAGAACCTTCACCAACACTTGTTATTTCTTATACATTGAATTATGTTTTTATGTCTTATGGTTATATTTTATAATTATAATATTCTTACTGCTCTACCATGTATAAAACAACTGTTGTGTTTTTCAGAATTCAACTGCATATCCAGCAAATACTTTAAATCCATTCTGGGTCTTATTTTTCCTCGATGTCTGCAACACAATATACAATTTTTTTTAAACTTTAAAAATATAAAGTGGACTAAATTAACCTAAATATGCCTTCTCAGATTTTTATACTGGCACATTAAGTATAGCCTTAGGTTATGAACTTGACTATTATGAGATCTTATATTCTCACAAAGTTATTTAATCATTTGAGGTAGGTACAATATGGATCATCATTAATATCAGTATTATAAAGCAAGGTGGCAAAGTTTTGGAGATTTCTCATAGAAACATTACCCATTTTATGTATTGTATTTGTTGAAGTAGCATAAATTTATCTTTCTAGGAAAAATGTACCTATAACTTGTTAAGTTATTTAATAGTCACAATATTTTAATATTTTCTTTCTATGAGAGAAAATATCATTGATTACATAGTGTATGTTTGGTTACTTTAGGACTTAAAAATATGACTAAAGGTCTTGAGAAACAAAAAGACATGAAACCCCAAAACATCCTATCTCAAAGTTTGACCATTGCCTAAAATAGACTCATTATTGTTGCAAAGTGACCGATATTGATTTTTGTCACATACAACTAATAGATCATTTTATGTAGATGTGAGTAGTCTCTAACTATTGGCAAGGATAAGCCACAATTCAAATGATTAGCCACCAGCTTAAAATAAAAACATGTCTAATCAGATTAAATTCTAATTTATCTCTAAACATTGATTATTAAGCAAGCAAAAACACAATTCTTTAAATTATTCTGTAATCTAGATGAAGTTTTAGCTGCTTGTTGTTTAACAGTTCAGACCAAAATTTTCAAGAATGATTTATATGATATAAAAAAGGCCATATGTTGGAGGGAGATACACTTAACTTCACTGGTTTCAGTCAACCATAATCATAACTCTCCATTTCAAGATAACCCAAGAACTTTAAGAAACAAGTGTAGTGTGTTAATCCTAACATTACAAGGTAATGGTTTCTGAGATTTTTCTACCCTTGCACTGTCTCAGTGTTATATTAGAAAATTTGTATCCATGAAACCACTACTTAATACATAGACACACAAACTAAATATTTCTAATATCCATAATTTTAACTAAAACATCCACTGATAGAGATCAGATATAAAGATAAATGAAAGACCTTCAGGAGCCACTTCTGCAGGCTGAGCTTCCTAATTAGAATGCTAACTAAATACCCCTCACATATAATTCTGAATAAGGAAACTGAGTTCTAGAATGGAACATAAACTAATGAATATGTAATGCCACACAGCCCAGGCTGAAATATTTAAATTTCATTGCATATCTCAGGCATCCATAATTCAGGAATATAATTTTTGAGTTCATATAGATTTGTTAGATTATGACTTCTGTCACAAAACCTATAAAACAAAGGGGCTGGAAGGACAATAATTTAAAGGACTACATTTGGAATATATCCTGAATGAAATGCATGGGCCTTTACAACTGATTCCTAGTGTTCCAAAGAGATCCAAGAAATCTAAACCATAGTTTAGGCAACATGTTAATTCTTAAAATTCTTGAAGCTCCCACTGTTTTTTTTAGAGATTGCACCATGTGACTTGAAATGGATTGAAGGAACTAACTCTTGAATGGAGGAAGCATGGCAACAACTAAGTTATCCATACTACTCAATTTCAGAACAGAATAAAGCAATTGGCAGTTCTGTAACTCTTACAGTACTTGATAGGAAGAAACAACCACAATCAATGCTTAGATCAATACTGGTCTGGATTTGGTGACTGAAATCAATCTATATAAAATGTTATATTATTATTCAGCATGAAGAATGTGAAAATAGGACTTCTGGCCAAGATGGAGGCATAGGTAGATGCACTGTGCCTCCTCGCACAACCAAGATAGGGACAACAACAATATAGAAACAAAATAGCAACCAGAACTGACAGATAATTGAAGTGTATGGAAGTCGGACAACCAAGGATTTAAAAATAGACACTTTCATCCTGACTGGTAGGAGGGGCAGAGTCGGGCAGCCAGGCCAGAAACGCAGGGGAGAGCTGAGCACCCTGGGCAGCGCGCAAGCCTGAGGCAGGCAGACCCTGGGTGCATAAGTAGCAGTGGCTGGTAGGCCCCAGCCAGGGGATGGTGACCAGCAGATCCAGTGAGGCGGCCATTGTGAAGCAAGGCACTGCTCCCAACTCAGGGTCCCAGCACCGGGAAATAGAGCTTTGGGTCACTGACTGAAAAGGAAGGTCCCATGGGGTGCACAGGCCCATCCACACCAGAATTGGTGCCAGAGGGGCCCAGTTGGCTTGCGGAAAGTGGCGGAGGGGTCTGGAGTCCTACAGAGAGCAGAGCAAGCACCATTGTTCCTTCCCGGACCCCGCCCCCACATACAGCACCACAACCCAGCAACTGGGGTGCCCTGCCCTGGTGAACTCCTAAGGCCCCGCCCCTCACTACAGGAGCTCGACAAGACCAAAAAGCAAAACAAACAAAAAAAAAAGCAGCAAAAAGATGGCTCAAACAGAAGAAGAATTGAAAGCCCCAGAACCCATTCTTTTAAGCAACCAAGAGATAGCCAACCTATCAGATGCACAGTTCAAAGCACTAGTTATCAAGATACTCACAGAATTGGTTGATTTTGGTCACAAATTAGCTGAAAAAATGCAGGCTACAATAAGTTTAATGAAAGATGCACAGGGAAGAAAGATGCACAGGGAAGAAAGATGCACAGGGAACCAATGGTGAGGGAATGAAAGATGGGTCTCACATCAATGGAGTGGAGCAGAAGGAAGAAAAAAACATACAACCAGGAAAGAAT
>CM052549.1:60038603-60090567 GCA_028533065.1 Trachops cirrhosus
GATGTGCCTTGGTGTGTTCCTCCTTGGGTCCAACTTCTTTGGGACTCTCTGAGCTTCCTGGACTTCCTGGAATTCTATTTCCTTTGCCAGATTGGGGAAGTTCTCCTTTATTATTTGTTCAAATATCTTTTCCACTGGTTATTTTTCCTCTTCTCCTTCTGGTAACCCTATAATTCAGATGTTGGAACCTTTAAAGATGTCCCAGAAGTTCCTAAGTTTCTCCTCATTTTTTTGAAATCTTATTTCTTCATTCTTTTCTGGTTGTATGTTTTTTCCTTCCCTCTGGTCCACTCCATTGATGTGAGACCAATCTTTCATTCCATCACTATTGGTTCCCTGTGTATTTTTCTTCACTAAACTTATTGTAGCCTGCATTTTTTCATCTTAAGTTGTGACCAAAATCAACCAATTCTGTGAGTATCCTGATCACCAGTGCTTTGAACTGTGCATCTGATAGGTTGGCTATCTCTTGGTCACTTAAAAGGATGGATTCTAGGGCTTTCAATTCTTCTGTTTGAGCCATCTTTTTGCTGTTTTTTGTTTGTTTGTTTGTTTGTTTGGTCTTGTCGAGCTCCTGTAGTGAGGGGTGGGGCCTTAGGAGTTCACCAGGGCAGGGCAGCCCAGTTGCTGGGTTGTGACGCTGTATGTGGAGGTGGGGTCCAAGAGGGAACAATGGCACCTGCTCTGCTCTTTGTAGGACCTCAGACCCTTCTGCCACTTTCTGCAAGCTAACTGGGTCCCTCTGGCACCAATTCTGGTGTGGATGGGCCTGTGCACCCCGTGGGACCTTCCTTTTCAGTCAGTGCCCCAAAGCTCTATTTCCCGGTGCTGGGACCCTGAGTTGGGTGCAGTGCCTTGCTTCATAATGGCCACCTTGCTGGGTCTGCTGGTCGCCACCCCCTGGCCGGGGCCCACCAGCCACCACTGCTTGTGTGCCCAGGGTCTGCCCTCTGCAGTCTTGTGTGCGGCCCAGGTGGCTCAACTCTCTGCTCCCCGTCCTTCTCCTGGCCAGATCTCCGCCCCTCCTACCGGTCTGGATGAATGTGTCTAATTTTAACTCCTGGGGTGTCCAACTTCCATACACTTCAATTATCTGTCAGTTCTGGTGGTTATTTTGTTTCTATATTGTTGTTGTCCTTATCTTGGCTGTGCAAGGAGGCACAGTGTGTCTACCTATGCCTCCATCTTGACTGGAAGTCCTCTGTCAGGAACTCTTGAACGGCATTTTATTATTATTATTTTTGTATAATTTTATAATGCATAGATGATTTCAAGGTAAAAAAATAAACCTGCTTCTTGTGGAGGAAACAAGTAGTAAGGCCAATAATTGAAAGAATACGTGTTTGAAGCACTTCGGATTTTCAAATATAACTTCTGTTATATTTGTATCAAATTTCACAAGAATAGCAGATGGGGGTGCCTTTATAAAATACAAAACTATTGGTTAATAAAATGAATCAAACTAAATGGTTCTTTTTGACCTTTATACAACTTGGAGAACATTAATGCTTGTGGCTGATAACAAGTCAATCATTTATGTAATGATATCCATTAGACCTCATGGGTACCAAAGGCTTTACTATGTCTATTAATTCATGTCTATTAATCAACAGCTTTGTCTAAGCTTAGCTAATTTCATTCCCCTGTGCCACCAGTATCATTAGTAACATATTACTCCCATCACTCAGAAAGCTTCTTGATGAACCTCTTCCATTGTTGATATGTACCTCCTTGGCATCATTAAAAGGTGCTGTTTTAATATTTATATATGCAACCTAATTGTTTTTCAACTGGGAGCATTATGAAAATAAATCTGTCATATAAATGTATGAAGTAACAAATAACTCATACATGTTTTACAGGAATCAATTAGCCAGATTGCTCTGAGGACAGTATGTGACTTGACAAAGGGATAACAAGGTCTATATATACTCCTAGCTGGACTAGAAAGGGTTTTCAAGCCACTAATCCACATTAAAATTAAGTTTAATCTTCCACAGCTATTAATAGAAAGTAGCAATGGAAAGTGACTATTAACAAATATTTATCGTATTTTCTACACTGATTTGTAATTGATGGGTGAAAGCTTAATAGTGGGAAGGATAGAAAGTTGAATAATGGTGATCTCCATAATGACAGAGAACTGATTAACTACCACTTGTGCATAAACCATTCAAAAGTACAGATTGCAGTATGATAATAACACACATTGCATTCTTACCCTGCTAAATATTTATTTGAGTTATTCCATGTAATCACAACAATTCTATTAGATAGGCTCTGTTATTATCCATTATTTTATAGATTAACAAACTGAAATTTAGAAAAATTTAAGTTCACACAACTGTTGATAAAGTTAGGATCCAAACCCAGATCCAGTTTTGGAGCCAGAGAACACTGCATTGGTCTAGCGTATCAATCAAGTTTATGCACTTTGACCCAGTAATTAACACTCTGATAATATAACTGAAGGAAGTAATGAAAGATATTAAGTCAATAATGGTCATGCAAACAGGTAAAAATATGTTATGATCCACTTCTTTAGTCCATAATGGTAAAACATGATTTTCCCATTTATATCTTAAAAATTGTTATTCTGTTAAAGATATTTGTAGCCAAAACCAGAAAACGTTGGATAGAGTAAATACTTATTTTACATATTCAGCTACAGTTGGAAAAAAGTATGGAAAAATGGAGGGTCAGGTGGGGTGAGTAGAGTGAAAAATCAGATTGCCATCTATCTCTGAAGCCACTTTTAGTTGAGGCATCAGGAAATTGGTGCATAGAATCCTACCTGAAATAGTCAAGACTGACCTTGTAATGGCACAGTTTGAGCTGATGGGAATGAAGCTATCATATAAAACCAGAGCTCTAGAAGGACAAAAATCACATTGGGATGGGTTGGAGGTCCAAAAAAAAGGAAAGAGAAAAAGTTTAAATTTTCATCGACTGACCTTCACTTATTTTCTGGTTTAATTAAGAATGTTTTCATGTCCCCAAAATCCTAAATGTTGTTAAATACAAGTAGAAATTGAACACCTAAGGGAAAAAATAAGTGATGACAAAACCCTTGATAAGATAGATTTAAAATCTGTTATAAATTAAAATTGTAATCATTAAAATTTAAAGCATATGAGACACAACTGAAACATAATGAATTAAGCACTTTCCTTAATTGGGCCTGGCAAACTGTGATGAGATGGAAATTTGCCTACAGGAAATTTGTTGGGAAGTAATCTCAGGATCACCACCTGCCGGGGTGTCAGGAGTGAGGGGAGTATAGTGGATTAGAAGAAGCTGCAATACAGTTGAAACAGAAGCCTTACAGGATCCCATAAATTCTGGGGCTGAGATGACCGTCTAAGGAGTACTTAATTGAGTCAAGATAGCCAGAGATATAACATTCACAGGTCATTTCATGCAGGCTACTCCAGGTAGTATAACCTTGGGGAAGGCTGAGAATACTTTTTGTTGAGGGACTCAGCTATAAACCATCAGTAAACTACCCTCCCAACCACAGGAGGGATGATTGTCTCATTACAGCAGTCACTATTGTCACTACCATCCACTTCTTAAGTGTTCCTCACAAAGGAGGTGGGACAGTCATCTCTTTATTAAATATATACACATGTAGGTATATGCAGATATATGGGTACAAAAACAACAACTATATATATATAAACACTGATAATACATGCACTAGATGCATTATTATTATATGTAAGTGTACATATACTTATGTATGTATATTATTAGGTGGTAGTAACTAATTGAAACAAATTTCTCTGTGAAAAAAAATAATTAAGGTCAAATACCTGCCCTCACCAAGTGCAATCTCACTTGTTAAAGGAGATTCTATAGTACAAACTTCCAAATTTATGTTTCTATTAAAGGAAAGTTGAGCTGTTACTTTGTATTTTCTTGTAGTTTAATGCCTGAGAGTTCGTATATTCAAAATTCATTCAGAGAATGTCATCTTCTTTCTAAAGGTATTTGGAAATAAGTCCAGGTTATCCCCTTGTTGGAAATTAAAGTAACTAGAATCTAGCCAGTTGGCATGTTTTAAGTCTAACAATTTATTCTAATACCAAAGGGTAGTAGAAGAAGATCTTTGGCTAAATTGACTTTATAATGAGAAGTGTTCATAAAAACTTTTATTATACCAATAGGCAAGTTTGTTTTCAGAGGTGGACACACACACACACACACACAAAAACTTTTTGAAGTATAGCAACATACAATACTGCACATAATTAAATTAAATAATTTGATATATTTAACCTATGTATATAGGTTTGAAGCCTTCATCATCATCATCAGGAAAAATAACTCCAAATGTTCCTTCCTGCTACTTTGTTGCTTTAAGGATTTATAGTATATTAATGTATTAACATCTACCTTCAAATGAAATTATGTCATTCTATATATAAAAATCCCACAATAGCATACTTTTTCTCTCTCAACATTTATATTATCTTCATCATGTATTTTTTTCTGATTAATAGGGATAGAGGATTATGGCTTTTGTTGAAAAAATGTTATTATGTTGTAGTTGGACAAAATGTTCTATAAATGTCAGGTAGGACGAGTTTGTTGATTGTAGGATTTCCTTCCTGATTTTCCCTATCTTATGTCATTTTTATTGAAAAAGAGAAATTAAAATCTCCTGCTATAATTTTTTTTGTATTTCTATCAGTGTTTGCTTCACAAGAACTCATACTATTTTTCCCCATGCAGTTCCCACTCGTGCATGTATTGAAGAGTGCTTGGCTGACTGCTAGGGACATTTCCCCCGAGATTGTCCCTGCAAACTCCTGTTTGTGCTCTTCCCTGTGTATCTAGGGGCCTTTGTCACCCTGGATTCTCAGCACTGCCTCTTTAGGTCAGGTTGACTGCTGGGCTCCATCTGGGCTTTCCTGTTTGTTTTAAACCTGAAGAATCTCACAAGGCAATTAGCTATGGCAATCATAGGTCTTCCCCTATTTATTTCCTGTCTCTCAAGGTTCACTGTTTCCCATTGCCTGATATCTTGTGCCTTGCAACCCATTGTTTCATTTATTTTGTCTGTTTTATGGTTGTTTCAGGAAGGAAAGTAATCCAATTCCTTAAATCCATCTTGTTCAGAAGCGAAGGTCGGACACTTTTGTACATATCTAAGTCTCTGTCTTCCCTATACTCTCTATCAATTTCTGTAAGTATCTGAAACATGATGATTATCACTCATAATTTTTTTCTGTTTGAATCAAACGAGAGTTATTAGTCCTTAGAATGTCTTTTGAATTGCCAGTTTTCTTCATGGCCCAGTATATGAAGAATAATTTATTATTCATTCATTTGATACATATTTATTGACTTCTATCCTGTGTCACATGCTGTTATTGGTGCCAGGAAAAGCAGGGGAGGTTGGAAAGCAAATGGAAGACCCTGCTAAACAAAGGCTTATATTTAGGAAGAGAAAAGCAATACAAATATATGTAAAAATGAATAAAATCGTATGTTAGATGATAATAAAGGCAATGGTAAGAGGGGAAAATGCTAGAAAGTGTATACTTTTTTCTTGACTTTAGGTAGAAGAGTTGATAATGGCCTCACAAAGAAAGTGACATTTGAATGAAGACCTAAAGGATGTAAGGACGTGAACACATGGAGACCAGGGAGTATTTTCCTGGGAAAGGTCTTGTGTTCCCAAGGAAAGGATTTGCCTGGCATAACTGAAGATTAATTATTAGAGACTGTCTCTTAATCTGTACTCACAGTAAAATTAAAGGAGACTATTTTTTGCATTGGCTGGTGTAGATCAGGGGATTGAGTGTCGGCCTGTGAACCAAAGGGCCGCTGGTTCAATTCCCAGTCAGGGCACATGCCTGGGTTGTGGACCAGGTCCGCAATGGCAGGTGCTTGAGAGGTGACCACCCATTGATGTTTCTCTCAGTCTCTTTCTCCTTCCCAACCTCTCTCTAAAAATAAATAAACAAATTTTTTTAGAAAGATATTTAAAAAAAGCTTTTTGAGGTAACTATTGCTTTCCAGAGTTGTCACACCAAACTAGATTCCCACCAACAATGCAAAAGCATTCCCCTTTCTCCACATCCTCAACAAAACTTGCTTGTTGTTTTATTCATAACAGCCATTCTGATGTGTGTGCTGTGATATCTCATCATGGTTTTAATTTACAACTCTCTGATGATCAGTGATGTTGAGCATCTTCTTTATGACCATTGACTATCTGCATGTCCTCTTTGGTGAAGTGTCTATTCAGGTTCTTTGCCCATTTTTTAATTATACTGTTTGATTGTTTTGTTGAATTTTATAAGTTCTTTATAAATTTTATATATTAAACCCTTATCAGATGTACCAGTGAATATGTTCTTCCATTCGGTAGGCTACTTTTTTCACTTGGTTGATGGTTTCTTTACTGTGCAAAAAACTTTTAAATTTGAGGTAGTCCCAATTGTTTATTTTTTCTTCTGTTTCCCTTGCCTGGGAAGATATAACAGAAAAAAATATTTCTATGAGAAATGTCTGAGATTTTACTGCCTGTTTTTTTCTAGGATTTTTATGGTTTTGAGTTAACAGGTAAGTCTTTAATCCATTTTGAGTTTATTCTTGTGTGTGGTGTACAAAAGTGGTCTAGTTTCATTTTTTTTGCATGTATCTGTCCAATTTTCTCCAATGCTTGTTATTGAATAGACTATCTTTAGCCCATTGTTTATTTTGCCTACTTGTCAAATATTAATTGACTGTAAAGCTATGGGTTTATTTCTGAGTTCTCTATTTGTTCCTTTGATCTATATGTCTGTTTTTGTGCCAGTACCATGCTGTTTTGATTACTAATGCCTTGTAGTCCACTGGTAGTTTGGTATTAGGTAAAATGATTCCTCCAACTTTGTTCTTCTTTTTCAAGATTGCTGTTGCTATTCAGAGTCTTTTGTGGTCTCATATAAATTTTTGGAATATTTGTTCTAGTTCTGCGAAATACACCATTGGTATCTTGATAGAAATTGTGATGAATCTGTAGATTGCTTTGGGTAGTATGGACATTTTAATGATGTCAGTTCCTCCAATCCATGAATATAGTATATGCTTCCACTTATTTGTATCTTCTTCAATTTTTTTCTTTAGTGTCTTATGCTTTGCCAAGTACAGGTCTTTCACATTCTTGGTAAATTTATTCTTAGGTGTTTTATGCTTTTTGAAACAATTATGAATGGGATTATTATCTTAGTTTCCCTTTCTTTTTTTAAAAATTTTTATTTATTTATTTATTTATTTAGACAGGAGAAAGAAAGGGAAAGAAACATCAACGTGTGGTTGCCTTTCACATGACCCCTACTGGGGACCTGTCCTGCAACCCAGGCATGTGCCCTGACTGCGAATCAAACTGGCAACCCTTTGGTTCACAGACCTGCACTCAATTCCCTGAGCTACACCAGCCAGGGCTAGTTTCCCTTACTGATAGTTCATTATTGGTATATAAAAATGAAACAAATTTCTGGATATTTAAGCTGTATCTTGCTACTTTACTGAATTCATTTATCAGTGATAGTAAATTTCTGATAGAATCTTTTAGGTGCACTATGTATAGTATCATGTCATCTGCAAATAATGACTTCTTCCTTTCCCATTTGGATTTTTTTGACCCAGCAATTTCACTACCAGGAATTTATCTGAAGAAACTCAAAACAATAATTTGAAAGAACGTAAGCATCCTCATATTCATTGCAGCATTATTTGCAATAGCCAAGATTTGGAAGCAGCCCAAGTGTCCATCAGTAGATGAGTGGATAAAAAGACTGTGGTACATTTACACAATGAACTACTACTCAGCCATAAAAAAAAGGAAAGAAACAAGAAAAGAAAATTTTGCTCTTTTGCAATAGCATAGATGGACCTGCAGAATATTATACTAAGTGAAATAAGCCAGTCAGAGAAAGACAAGTACCATATGTTTTCACTCACATGTGGAATCTAATGAACAAACTTCCCTAACGAGCAAAATAGAGACAGACTCATGGTTGGCAGGGGGTTGGAGCGAATGAACCAAAAAGAAGAGAGAAATAACACATTGACACAAACAACAGTGTGGTGATTGTGATGTGAAGGGTAGGAGGAAGTGGAATAGATTATAGGGGAGATAAAAGGTGATTTAAATAAATAAATAGTCTTATGTAAAATAAAATAAAATTAGTACCAAAGAACTACTGTGCCTTTTTTAAAAATCCTCACCCAGGGACACTCTTTCATTGCTTTTAGAAAGAGAGGAAGGTAGATAGGAAAGCAAAAAGTGAAATATCAATGAGAGAGAGAAACATGGATTGGTTGCCTCTCTACATGTGGGGACTAAGGATCAAACCCATAACTTAGGTATGTGCCTTGACTGAAATCAAACCTGGAATCAAAGCCACAATGCTTCAGTTACCAGAGATGAGACACTCCACCTATCTGAGTCACACTGGCAAGGGCTACTATGACTTTTTTAGATGTCTCTATGTATGTGTGTGTTTGTGAATACAAAGCATTTTCTAAACTACTGGCAAAACCTCCTCTTGATATGGTTTTGTTAACATGCTATTTCATGCACAAATACTTCATTTTGATTTAATAATCACTATCTGTGACTGAGACAGGAATATTATTATTTCTACTTATAGATAGCAAAACTAGAACTCTATAAGTTTAGGGAATTTAATAATCTTAGTTAATAAGCATCAGATCCAAGATTTCAACTCCAGTCTTCTGCCATCAGAATTTGTGTTATTTCTGCCCCTCATGTTGTCTCACATCATTGTATGCCAGTAATGGATTCTGTATGTAAAATATTTCTGCAGTTGAAATGCATACCCATTAACTAAATAATTAAAGTGCTCATACAATGACAAATATACAGAAATGTGAAAATAATACCTAATTACTCCCACTAATAAAGCTTAGAATTGACAACCTGTTTTTGAGTTGAATTTCTCCAGTGAATGAAAATATTATGCCTGATTACAACAGACCCTTTCTCTTAAAAATATCAAAGACTATTACTTTTCCTCATTTACTTTTTCCTTTTGTATCATGCTGCTATTGCTTAGCAAATGTAATTTATGGTCTTCCTGTATAATGTGTATATTTAAATGGGTGAATGTATTTTATTCTACTTGAGTAGATCATTAAAATGTATATGTATGTGTGTATGTATGATTTCTTTATATATATATAAAGCTTAATGTATATTACAATGTCATAGTTGACATATTTATTCTGAATTATAGAATTCAGGTATTTTATTTATTTATTCATCAAAGAGATGAATCTCCTACATCCATCAATAAAAATAATATCAATATTACTTCATTCCATAAACTTTTATAAGTATTAACAGGATCTAATTCACAGCATAACTCTACTAAGCCAAGGATTCCTGAAAATTGTAATCTCAAATGTGTATTTTCCACAGAAGTATAAGACAGTTGAATAATAGGTGCTTCAGAAGACAAGTTAACAAAAAGATGCAGGTTTTTAGACTTACCTTAAAAATTGAATTAGAACAAGAAAGCTTAATAAGAAAACACTTGCAATAGAACAGGGTAATTGTACAAGATAATCATTTTATTAGGGTTTTCTCCACCTTAGTTATTGCACTAAAAGTAATTTTTAAACTACAGTCAGGCCTTAGTACTCATCTGTTTCAGAACCCATCAAACTCTGTACTCACTGCATTTTGATGAGAAAAAAATGTTTCAGCAAGCGGTGCTTGCTCGGGACTTGTTGCAGTTACTTGCACTTGTAAGAGTTTGGATGCAACAGAAAATGCTTCATTGTTCATTACACAGTTTCGACACTCATCATGAGTTCTGGAACAAGTTAACGACAACTACTGAGGTCTCATTGTAACTTGTTTCATCTTATATCTGATTATTTATGGTTGTAATACATTTTGTTTTATGATTCTAGGGCATTATCATAAGATTATTTGTGCAAAGAGTATGTTTTTATGTATATATGTTTGTATTTGTGTCATTAGATTATAAGTCTTTTAAATGTTGTATTAAGTGAAGTAAACTTTTTTTTTATTTGACTCAGTTATTATTTTGGGAATTAGCTACCCTGCAATACCTTACCCCACTTCTGTGATTAGCATAATATTGGGAAGGTAGTGGCAGAAACTTATATTTCTTCAGTTGAAACTCTGAATTTCTTTCCTACTTGGGTAAAAATATGTTATTTAAAGTCTATCTAATCCATTTGCAACTTTTATAGGATCAAAAAAGGCAGAAAACTGTACTTGAACAATTAAAATAAAAAAAATGTTATAAAAAAATAAACAAGGTCAGTGCCACAGAAGTTGATGTTTTGAATTTAGGTAACAGCCATCAGCAGACACAGACACTGTTTGGATAACTATGTGTATATTGAATTGAAATATTCAAGATAGAAAATAAAAAAATGATTCTCAGGAATTGGACAACACATTTGTGAGTCTTGATGGAAAATCATGACTATGCACACAAAACATGTGAAACATCAATGTGAAGTATATCAATTCCCCCAAAATAACATGGAGAAGTTTTCAGATTTGGGATCTATACTTTAGAGAGAGTAGTTAGATTCAAGAAAACACTGCAGAAGCTGCAAGTCAATTTACAGCCCAGAAAGTGGATGAAATACATTCTTTTTTAATCTGAGGTATAGCTGACATGTTAAAAGCTGTACCTACTTCATGTGTATATCTTAATAAATTTTGGAAAAGTACAGTACATAGTTATGAAACCTTTACCACCGCCAAATCCATAACATATCCACAACCTCCAAAACTTTCCTCTTGCTCCCTGTTTATTTTTATGCATGTAGTAAGAACAATTCACATAAGATCTACCTTCTTAGCAAATTTCAGTACAAAAGACATTGTTAGTTATAAGCACTATGATGTATGGTAGTCTCCAGGGCTCATCTTGCATAACTGAAATTTTGTACTCCTTGACCATCACTTCCCCTTGTACCCTTCCACCCAGCCACTGACAACACCATTCTACTCTGAGTCTATGGCTTTGACTATTTAACTGAAACTTTCTTTGAACCACCTAATCAAAGAATATACCACAATAATAATGATAATGATCAATTTCTGATTACTATATAAAATTAAAGCTCTAATGAAACACTCACAATCTCCAACTTTAAAACTGTTAGAAAATGTTCTTTAATTATAGGAGGAACAAGTAGGACAGCAGGTAAAGAAACAAGTTAAAAATCTCAGAACTTAGATGGAAAGGAAACTTAGGGAGAAAAAGAAAGGAAAAAGAGAAACCTCCATTATACATAATGTACTGACTTAAAGTAAAATCAGACCTCTTTACTTTCTATTACACTTTTCCAATTTTAGAGGTTTTGAAGACTCAGAAGTGTTTTTTATTACTAGTAATTACCTTGAGTTATCAACACCTTAAAGTACAGATGATTACAAATTATGAAGAAATTTTGATAACCCTAACAAATTACAAGCCTATTCCAGTTTCTTAACTAAGTTATTTTTCTTTCCTAATGTTCAACTATTTTTTTACTCTCACTATTATATGATGCTGATATTTTTACCTTAGATGGGGCTCACCTCTTATATAACATGTCCTAGACAGGAAGACACTAATTTCTTGTATTTTCTATGTGACTTTAATTTTAATTTCAAAAAGTATTAATACCAAAATGTAAGTGATATAGAGTTAGATATATGACTTCACTTTCAAATAGCCTTTTTTGTTTTCCTTTTATAAAGACTTCATTTTCTTCCTCCTTCACTCCCCTGTTTAAAGAGACAGAGATTTGAATGTAAATTTAAGACACTTCAGATAGATTTTTACAAAGTAAGTAGTAAGTCAGAATTGTCCTAGAATAAGGTATTTACCAAGCGTCTTTGGGTGTTTAAAAGTTATTTTTGTTAATATGTACAGGTTCATGGTGAGGAGGCTCAAAAACTTCATGAATTGAATGCATAAATCCAGAAAGAAGATGTATTACTTTATAATGAAAAGCACAATCAAACAGATCACTTGAGGGAACCAGCATATTCTCTTTGTATAGACAGAGTGCATGGGCAACTAAATTATGAGAGTTTTGCTTGGTTCTTATTGACTCACAACCTTGTAATTACATGAAGGGCATATTAAATGTGACCTTATAAACTCTTATTTCATATGCATTGTTAAGCCCTTTCTCCCCTCCCCATAACATATATGCATACAATTTAATATACAGGCATACCTTGGAGATATAGCAAGTTCTGTTCTAAACTACTTCAAAGCAAGTATAGCAATAAAGCAAGCTGTAATGCTTTTGCTTGTGAAGGATCTTGCCTTCAACTTGTAAAAAATGCAACATCTGGTAAGTACAATAAAGTGAAGCATGATAAAATGAGGTCTGCCTTTACACATACACACACACACATGTGATTTGATAAAATTCTTAAGGTGGTGATAACTTTAGCCTGGAAGTTGAATTCAAGTCCTATAAGGCATACTTCTTGCTGTAGGCTGAATGTTTCTTTGTGTTTTCCCAAAATGCATATGTTGAAGTCCTAATCCCCTGTGTGAATTTATTAGGTGGTGGAGCCTTTGGGAGATGAGAAGGTCATGAGGGTGGAGCCCTCATGAGTGGGATAAGTGCTCTTATGAAAGAGATTCTGGAAAGCCTCCTACCTCCCTGTACCAGGTGAGGTACATGAAGTCTGAAATCTGGTGGGTATTCTCCTGACCATGTGACTAACCCCCAGTCTTAGAATTCCAGCATCCAGAACTGGAAGAAATAAATTTCTGTTGTTTATAAGTCACACAGTTTGTGGTATTTTGTTATAACAGCCCAGGTTCAGTTATAACTTCAATGTACAATCCTTTTTTCCTTGATCAAATCCTCATGACTACAATTACTTTGTTTTTATTTTTAGATTCCTATTTTATTACAAATATAATTTCTTCCTCTGTATCTTCTTTTTTGTTTATTTTATTCATTTAATTTATGTTGAATTTGATATAAATTTTCCTAATATAAAAGTACAGTAATAGCAACTGAACTGATTTCATGACATTAATACTAACCTTGCACTTCTAACTCAAAAACATTCCACTTCTTAATTGTGATTATTACTTTATTCTAATAGTATTTCAGTATAAGAGAATTTCATATTTTTTCTCTTTATATATTTTATAATGTATTTAAAGAAAATTTATTTTCCAAATTATTATTATGGGGACAAATGACTACAATTCAGTACAAGGGAGGACTATCTGGCTGTGGTAATGTTCTATTTTTTGTTATCTGAAAGATTGCTATATAAGGGGTAATTCCTTCATTCTTTGTAAATACTCACTAAGCTGTACAATTAAGCTTTGTACATTTTGTGCATGTAAGTAATACTTTAATAAAAATTTATTTAAAAACTTTCAGGGGTGACCTGTAATTTATATAATGAAATCATTTCTTGCATACATTTTGAAGTTTATGTACAGCATTGTTAATGATGTTTAAAATGCAATTTTTCCTGGATATTAATAGAGGCACTTATATTTAATTGCATATGTTTGCATAAATTTTAAAGATGAAAAGCACTAGAATCCTCTTTTTTCAAGCTCTAAATTAACAATATATAGAAAAGCAAAGGGGACATATAAAATTATAGTGTTAATTAGTAGAAGAACTAGAATTAGAAATTGGCTCACTGGATAATAATTATTTTTTGAAGTATTTAAAAACATCTGGGTCATTCTGCAATTTAACTTGCTTGGGAAAACAATCAAAGAGGTATTTCAAAGAGGATGAATAAAAGCTTAGACAAGATACAAATTCTGAAATAACTGGTTATCTTTAGTTGTTTAAACTTCATTTTTATTTATATTTCATAATTATTATTATTCTCCATGATTTGGAGTTTTTACATCATGGG
Organism: Trachops cirrhosus; assembly: GCA_028533065.1. Classification (NCBI taxonomy): domain Eukaryota; kingdom Metazoa; phylum Chordata; class Mammalia; order Chiroptera; family Phyllostomidae; genus Trachops; species Trachops cirrhosus. The sequence continues at coordinate 60,052,519 of CM052549.1, forward strand.
CTACCATAAAGTATTGTGAACAGTCAGGAAGGATAACCATGCCATGTTGTCATCAATGTCATGACTATGAAAAATAATCTGAAATTTAGGTGACTTTACCAATTTATTAGGCTTGCTGAAAAGAAACATAACTTGTGTTGAAAGTACACTTTTAATGTGTATAATAGCTACATGTAATCTAATTTAAATTCATTCCATTGATAAATTTACAGATTTAATTTTTATTCCATTCCCTCATCTTCTGTTATAAGTCATGATTTCTATAACAGGATTAGGAAAACTCAGGCTGACATATAAGCAAGTACTCTTTTATCCGGGACACTCAAAGGTCACTATACCATTGTAATCTTTTATAGAACAATATATAATTAAACTGGAACTTTTTCCAACAGGATATTATAAGAGATAAAATACTTAGTAAGTTTCCAAAATGATTAAACATTTATACAAGAATAGCATATGCTAGCCTAAAAATAAAGGCTATTAATAAAAGACTTTATGCAGTATTGCTGTCATCAAATCCATCTGTCCCTGTGAGGACTCAGCATGTTCATTCTAGTGCCAAGAGAGCTGTCCTGTGTGGCAAGGACTTTCAATGACCTACCACCCAGGAATACAGGCATCTCTGTATATTCTTTCAGTTGCATGACAGTGGCCTAAAAGACAGGAAACTGTCCTTTGAATCAAGTGATGTTCATTCCAGTACCATTCTGTTCCCATAGTCTTTTAAGCTTCAATAGACCATTTAACCAGCTAATGCCTCAGCTGCTTTGTCAAGAAAATTGGACTAATTCACTTTTGATTAAACTGACAATTTGGGCTATAAGGTGACTTATTTGAAAGCATAACAAAATTATAGTGGTTTTAGTAATTTTGAAGAATAGACCCTTTGAGAGATAAAAAGTATTGAGAACATCCATTTCAAACTTCTGTCAGATCTACTACTTACTCATATTTATTCATACATGGCATATTTATGGCAATTTGGAACTCATTCTCCAAAATGGTCTATTCTATTATTAGCTGCAGTTGTTACAAGTGTTGTCGTATATGTTGGTGGGAAGGCAGACTGTTACAACCACTATGGAAAACAGTATGGAATTTCCTCAGAAAACTAAAAATGGAACTGCCTTTTGACCCAGCAATACCACTGTTAAGATTATACCCTAAGGATCCTGAAACACCAATTCAAAAGAACCTGTGCACCCCAATGTTCGTAGCAGCACAATTTACAATAGCCAAGTGCGGGAAGCAACCTAAGTGTCCATCAGTAAATGAGAGGATCAAAAAACTGTGGCACATTTACATGATAGAATACTGCAAAGCAGAAAGAAAGAAGGAGCTCTTACCCTTGGCAACAGCATAGATGGAACTGGAAAACATTATGCTAGGTGAAATAAAGAACAAACTGACAGTTACTGGAGGGGAGGAGAGGGATAATAGTGGATAATAGGGGAAGGGCCATCAAGGAACATGTATGAAGGACACATGGACAAAGCCAAAGAGGGTAGGTTTGAGGGTGGGAGGCGGGCATGGGTGGGGTAGGGGAAGGTGTGGTAGGGGCGACTCTACTTGAACAACAATAAAAAACAATAAGAATTGTTTCTATTCAATGTCAGTTTAGCTGTCTTAGTCCACACAGAACAAATTTTAACATTTTTCTACTTAACTTAGTTTACAAGCATTTATTAAGTGCTAATTAGATTATATAAATAGAACTTGTATCATCCTCCTCCTAAATGGTCTAAGGTGGAGGAAAGATACAAACATCAGCCATTAAACTACAATAGACTAATTGCTCTGTGAGGTAGCAAAGGGTGGTAGGACAGGAGGAAAAGTGGCACTTAACTAAACCTGAGAGTTAATGAAGGATATAAAGGGGACCTCATACTCTGTTAAGAATAAGAAATCACACTAAAAAGGTGGGAAATGGCATTCTTACAGGGAAAATAATTTAAACAAAGATGTAGGGTCAGACTATATTCAAATACTTAAATACATATTTTAAATCACTTATACATATTCATCACTTTTTGTCTGCAGTCTAAATGGAACAATATGATACATTCATTTTGCTTCCTTTCCTGTGTTTTAAAATCTATGAAAGATATAGATTATTTTTAATCATACTTCAGTTTATCAATACCCTTTTAATTTTGAACCATATGTGATAGGTCTTGCCTGGCACTGGTTGGTGTAGAGTTAAATATGCTATGGTTTGCTTTGGAATTTGAAGCAGACACTAAAATATGTGATGTGGTGTGTTGCGACTGTTCAAGTTTGGGCAAGTTCATGTTATTCACGCAGATGGAAAATATTCACGGAGCCGTTGGGATGTCTGGCATGCCTTCATTCATGGGTTGGTGAGCCACACACACTGCAAGCTGTGTGTCTATCTGCATGGCTCTGTGTGGCACACATTATGGCCCTTGCTGCCCAGCATGTCACCCATCGTGGCACCTGTCCCCATGCATGTCTCCCACCATCACCCCCAGGAAGTAGTCCCTACCTATTTAAGTACTAGAGGGGAACAAAGCTAGCGAGATGCCAGAAATTATATAACATAACATAATTATGTTATATGGCATGCGAGCCCACTTCATGTTATGGGAACAGTTTATCAGATCTAGTCTTAAGACTATGAGAACACTAGTTATCAGGTCTCTCCAAGGTTATGGGAACACTGCTCCCCTTAATTACCCAGACACCTGAGTGAGGAAGCCAGACTGCCTCCACTTACCCTACATAAGGTAACATTTAATATTGTATTAATGTGTGTGTATATATATATGTATATACACATTATGTGAAAAATAAAGTAAAAATAAAGAGATTTATCATCTTTTTATATTTTCTTCAAGACTTTTTAAATCCTATTTTTGAGTTTTGAGTTCAAATCAAGTAATGAATGACTGATGAGATGAAAGCCTGAAATCTATTTCAAGTGATATTAGGAAGAGTCAGTGAATCTTAAAAGCATCTGTATATATAAAGCCTACACCACTAAGAGGCAAATATGAGGTTGATGTTTGTACAGATAAAAAGCTGTGTGTTTAAAGTTTCTAGCTTATTGTCATTTTGATTCAGAAAACTCTAATCTCTCTCCATAAAAAAATTAAACATATTGAAATTGTTTTAATATAGAATAAATTACAGAGTAAATATTGTAATTTGTTTTAGAAGAGGATTGGCTTTATCAGATAGGTGATTTTGTTTTTCATGAATATAAGCTGTTGAGGATATGGCGCTGAAGTTTCCTGCATAAGCAGTTAGTGACTACATGTTCCGGATGCCTATCAAAAGGGGAATGATTAAAAATGAAAAAGAAAACTGTAACAGCCACAAAATGGAATGCCAAGAAACTATTAAAATGAGTAAAAACTTAAAGTAAGATGATATAAGAACTCTTGAGTGCATGTTCGGATCTAGAATTAAAAGACTACAGATCATTGTGTAACAAATGTTTAATATATTATGTGTTCATATAAATGGTTGTTTATATTTGGCCAGTTTAGAAGTGATATACCATGAGTCTGTGATGATTGATTCTCTATGGACCTGGGGTAGATGGTGAATTCTTTTTTCTGTGAATACTACAGAGATATCAATGAAATAGCATCTTATATGTTTATATTTTTGCTACATTAATGTACCCTGTTTTTGTTTCTAAATAATATTCTGGGGATAAAACTAATTTAAAAGAGGAAGAGGAAAAAAGAACTGAAATGAACCTTCGTAGGGAAGGTGTTGGAGAAAACAAACACCATGGCTGGAGGAACTTAAAAAGAACAAGAAGAAAGACATTTAATGAAGATTTTCCCAAAGCTGCATCTTGCTCAATGTTTTTTATCCATGTTAGTCCACAGACTTTGAAAAAACTGCCTAAAAGGGGGACAGCTTTTATATGTTTTATTTCTTTGGAAATTAGAAGAGCTCAGTGTTTTCCCAAGGTTGATGGGTGAGTGGGGATGGAAAGGAGTCAGGTCATGCAGACTCAGGCTACAACTGCCAGGTCTATCACTGGAGTGTTGGGCTATTTGAGCCTCGATGTCCTGGATGACACCTCATGTTCTGCCATCATTACTGATGATGATCTCCAAGGCAGAGGTAATACCCAAAAGAAGTGCGTGTGTTCTAACAGAGGGCAGTTCCTTCCTAATGTCTCTGTGTTTCAGTGTTAAAGAATTATTTGCCGTAATCAATCTTTCCAGTATATTTTTATTTCATTTTCATTATGAAGGATGATGTTCTCCCAGCTTTTAAATGCACTGCAATACTCTCATAGCTATGGTACTGGAGAAACAAAAGATAAACAAGAATATGAATATAGAGAACATGACAGAAGGAAAGCTACAAGGTGGAGAAATAGTAAGAGAAAATAATTCATAAAATGATATAATTGAATGGGTTCATTATGGACTTAATTTGCTGTTTTGTGATAATATATTTATGTTCCTATATTCCCAAACAGGTTTCAAAATCCTCTCAAAGGCAGCACCCTTCTCTTAATAGTGTTTGTCTCTTCAGCATCTGGTAACATGGCTACATCCAAATCTTTTAATAAATATTTGATAAATGAATTCCTATTACTTAACATAGATATTTTAGGAGTTATTTTTAAGATTATAGGTGACAGAGGTTGAACATTCTATTTAAGTCAAACAGACTTGACACATGTCTTGTCAAACATATATTAAGATTAGGTATTTAGAAATCTGGAATAAAATCCAATTGTCCAATAATTTCAGATGAATAATATGAGAGTAAAAAATATCATGATATAAATTTCAATTTAGCATTTAAATATGGGTTTACAACTGTTTTGTGTTGCAATTAAGTTATTATTGTATGTAAGTGTAAGATATATAGATTTGATAAAACACTTTTCTCTTTTTAAGAACAAAAATGCAGAGACAAAATGACAGTTTCAATTAGTACATTAATTAAAATCCTAAGATAAACCAGAAATAAAATGAGGACTTTTGAGAAAAATTATTTTTGCATCCCTCTACTGTTTCATATTTTTTAATCCTATAGAATCCTAAAAGAGCTAGAAGAAACTTTGACGCACAATATTTTGTAGGCCATATCTTTCGCAATTGAATGAAGAAAAGATTTAAAGCCAAAGAACTCACAAGGGTCATAAAGGTCTGGTTACACTCTCTTCTGTCTTATTTCTCAAAATTTCCCAACTGTGTTCTGTTCTCCTTCCATACTTAATTCTTGTCCGCTCTGACCAGGCAATCATTCTTGCATACTCTGCTCTCTAACTTGAACATATTCCTATTTATCTTTTCCATTCCAAGCCTAATTCCTATCATCCCCTCAAACTCCACACATGCTTTTCTCTGACATTTATATTCTTCTTTGCCAAGTGAAATTTCCATTATCCTTTTATTTTATTTTTTAATCCTCACCTGAGGACATTTTTTATTGCTTTTAGAGAGAGAAGAAGGGAGAGAGAGAAGTATCAATGAGAATGAGAAGATCAATTGATTGCCTTCTAAATGCACTGGAAAGGGGATATATGTGCCCTGACCAGGAATTGAACCTGTGACCTTTCTGTTATAGGATGACTCTCCAGCCAACTGAGCCACATTGGCCAGGGCTCTCCTTTCTCCTTTTAAATTCAGTTTAGGTGAAACCTTTTGTAAAGACCTTAAGCAGGAGCTGTTTTCCCACTCTTTTAGCCTACTATTTAGCATGTAAACTGAATATCATCATCATTAGTCTGTATCTCTTTCTCATCCATTATACTCAGACTTCTTAAGAAAAGAGAGTGCTATGTTATTCATCAGTGCTTTCCCAGGCCCAGCGCAGCATCGAGAACGGAGTGGGCATTCAGTCAGTTGTGAATGCCTGTGTGAATGAATTAATGGCAAAACAGAAAATATAGTAAATAAACCTGAAACCTAAAATAAAACAATGGCCAAGCAATTAGATAATATAGCATATGGAAAGAAAGGATCTATAGAAATGATTTGAAATGAAAATATTAAGAATAACCTAATAGAGATACTATTGGACTTGACAATTGTTCTTGCTTAAGGGAGTTAGTATGTGTAGATGAGAGTTAAATGTATATTTACCCACTTAGTATATATGTTCATGCACTGTCTTATTGAATAGTGTTTTAAGGTAGTGATTTTTAACATTTTTCATCTCATAGCACACAAACTAATTACTAAAATTCTGCAGCATGCCAAGAAATATATTTTTTGCTTACCTGACAAAAATATGTATAATTTTTATTCCTTTACACTAGACAGTTATTGCTATGTTGACTATTGTCATTTTTAAAATTTGTTTATTGTTGTTCAATTATAATTGTCCCCATTAATCTTCCCTGCCCTACCCATACCCGTCCCACATTTAATCCACCCCCCATTGTCTTTGTCCATGGGTCCTTTATACATGTTCCTTAACTTGATCTTTCCCCTTCTTTTCCCTGTTATCCCCCTTGCCCCTCCCCTCTGGTTACTGTCAGTTTGTTCTTTATTTCCATGATTCTGGTTTTATTTTGCTTACTTGTTTGTTTTGTTGATTAAGTTCCACTTATAGGTGACATCATATGGTATTTGTCTTTCACTGCCTGGTTTATTTTTTTAATTTGACAATCTAAGGGAAAAGAGGTCAGTGCCCCTGACTAAATAGCCAGGTATTGCATGTTTTAAAAATTCCTGCAGCACACCAGTGTGCCACACCACATGGGCTGAAAATTGCTGCGCTAAGGGCTTTTCTTTTTGAAAAGTATTTTGTAAACTTCTTGGAATTAGTAGATGTCTCTTATCTAGTGTACATTTCTATATTTCCATAAAATGTGACTGGACATAAGAAAAACTCTCAATTCATAATTTTAAATTCAGAAGTGGTACATTTTCCTAAGGAAGTCACTTCATAATTTTAATGTCATAGTAAGTGGGTTGAATTGTATCACCCCTTTCCCCAATTTATATGTCTAAGTTGTAACTCCCAGTATCTATGTCAGAATTTGACCTCATACAGAGATAGGGTCTTTACAGAGGAAATCAAGTTAAAATGAGACCATTAGAGTGAGCCCTAATCCAGTATGACTGGTGTCTGTATAAAAAGGGAAATTTGTACAGACAGATATGAATAGAGAGAAAACAATGTGAAGAGACAGGGAGAAGATAACCATCTGTAATTTAAGGAGCTCCAATAAAACTGACATCCTTGTAAAAAGGGAATTCAGGACACAGAAACAATGAGGGGTTGGGGAGATGATGTGAAGAAAAACAGGAAGAAGATGGCCCTCAACAAGCTGGGGAAAGAAGGCTGGAACAGATCTTTCCCTCAGTCCTCAGAAAGAACCAACCCCACCAACATGTTGCTCTTGAAATTCTGCCCTCCAGAATGGAGGGACAATACATTTCTGTTGTTTATGCTGTCCATTGTGTGGTATGTTCTATGGCAGCCAAGCAAACTAATACAGTAAGGAAAGACTTGACTATCTAAATAAAAGAATAAATTCCAATTGTTTGCATCTTGCCTTGTTTTGGTAATGACCTCGTCTTTTATTTTAGTCATCTAGAGTGAAATATTACATGAAGATAATTTTCTTTATTTTTTATCTTTTCCATTTTCAGCATGTAAGATTTGATTTATTGAAACTGTGTTTTTTATTTAGAAATATGAACTGGATGACCCTAAAATAGCAATGTTTGCAACAGACTTTTTTGAAGATCTGTAAGGAAAAAGGCAATTGAAGAAATCAAATGGAAGTCAGATATCTGGAGTCCTCAGGGATCTTTTCATGACTTGTGGAAGTCCAATTACTTCTTTGTCTGTATAGATTTGTTTCTCTGCTTATAAAATGATGATATTTTTCCATTAAATAACATTAATATTTAATTGTAATGGAATGATATTTTAAAATTATGACATAATGAAACATTACAAGTCACATCTCTTCTTAGTTAATATAGGAGATGGATTGATAATGAAATAATTAAATAAGTTATATAATGAAACTTATGATACTAGTTGATGTATAAACTATTGATACCTAATGTTCATATTTTCCTGATACTGTAAAGATATCATGGCAAATATTTATTTATGCAGTAACAAAATACAGCCTGTTGAAATTGCTTTAAATAAAGCAATTATTTTTATAACATTATAAAGTAAGATAATAAAGAAGGTGCTTTAAAATGTATTTTTCTTAAATCCCTTAATTTTAATTTTAATTTTATTTTTTAAAGTGTATTTATTGATTACACTATCACAGTTGTCCCAATTTTTTTCTCCCCTTTATCTGCCTCCACCCTGCATTGCCCCAACCACCCTCCAGCATTCCCCCCATACCTAGTTCATGTCCATGGATTGTACATACAAGTTCATTGATTTTTCCATTTCCTATAATATACTTAACCTCCCCCTGTCTATTTTGTGCCTACCTTGTAACTTTTACTCCCATTTTCCGCCTCCCCAATGATAACCTTCCAGGTGATGTCCATATCAGTGATTCTGTTCCTGTTCTAGTTGTTTGCTTAGTTTTTGTTTTTTTCAGTTGAATTGTTGGTAGTTGTAAGTTTGTTGTCATTTTACTATTCATAGTTTTTGATCTTGTATTTCTTAGATAAGTCCCTTTCACATTTCATATAATAAGGGCTTGGTGAGGATGAACTCCTTTAGCTTGACCTCATCTAGAAAGCACTTTATCTGCCCTTCCATTCTAAATGAAAGCTTTGCTGGATAGAGCAATCTTGGATGTCTTTGCCTTTCATAACTTTTAATACTTCTTTTCTATAAGATTTCTTTTGAGAAATTAGCTGATAGTCTTATGGGAACTCCTTTGTAGGTAACTCTCTCCTTTCCTCTTGCTGCTTTTAAGATTCTCTCCTTTTCTTTAATCTTGGATAACTTAATTATGATGTGTCTTGGTGTGTGCTTCCTTGGGTCCAACTTCTTTGGGACTCTTCTGAGCTTCCTGGACTTCCTGGAAGTCTATTTCCTTTACAAGATTGGGGAAGTTTTCCTTCATTATTTTTTCAAATAAATTTTCAACTTCTGGCTCCCCCTTTTTTCCTTCCGGAACCCCCATGATTCAGATGTTGGAACACTTAAAGCTGTCCCATAGTTTCCTAAGCCTCTCCTCATTTTTTTGCATTCTTGTTTCTTCAGTCTCTTATGGTTGGATGCTTATTTCTTTCTTTTGTTCCAAATCATTGATTTGAATCCCAGCTTCCTCCCCTTCACTGTTGGTTTCATGTATATTTTCCTTTATTTCACTTTGGGTAGCCTTTGTTTCTTCCTTCATTTTGTGACCAAGCTCAATAAATTCTATGAGCATTCTGATTACCAGTGTTTTGAGCTTTGCATCAGAAAGGTTGTCTATCTCCTCATCACTTAGTTTTTTCTGGAGTTTTGACTTGTTCTTTCATTTGGGCCATATTTCTTTGTCTCAGTGCATCTCTTATGTGGTAAGAGGTATAGCCTTAGGTATTAGTCAGGGTGGGGCAACCCTCTTTGCTCCCTTGTGGTGCTGTCTATGGAGGAGGGGTCAGAGAGGGAACAATGCTGCCTGCTCCTCTCTCAGCTGGCTTTCAGCCACTTCCCCCCTTCCCACAAGCCAATTGTGTCCTTTCAGGGGCTTATTTACACATGGGTGGATTTGTGTATGTCTTAAGACCCTGTGGACCTCTCCAATGAACTTTCTTGCAAGGCTGGGAGTTTCTCCTTCTACAACCCCCACAGATAATTTACAGCCAGGTGTTTTGAATCTTTAGTTTCCCATGCTGAAATCCTGGATTTCACAGTGTGTCCTCCTGCCCCCAGGGAATTGTTCCTCTCAACTTATCTGCGCATGAGTATGGGATCACCCTCATGGTCTTTTCCATGCCTCATGTCTTCTCTGACTCCAGCCTTCCCTCTCTGCCCTTCCAAGCAGTCTGAATGAATATTTCCTTAACAACTTGGTTGTTGGACCTCCATGCACATGACCTTTTGGCAGTTCTGGTGTTCTCTGCCTTCAAATTAGTTGTCATCCTTCTTTTGGTGGAGCGAGGAAGTGAAACATCTTCCCCTACATCTCCATCTTGTCCAGAAGACAAGTCCCTTGATTTTTAACAAAAAATGGTATGTTTCTTGAGAATATGTATTTGTAATCTAAAGGCTTTTCTTCAACAAATGTGAAAATATACCATCAACTCAGTTTACAAGCTTTTTTATTTAAAATTTTATTAAATATTTCATTGAAAAATATAAACCTCTTATCAAAACACCTGTTTTAATTCTAGTTATATGAACTATAAATGGTTGAAATAAACATTATCAGTCTTGACTAAACTTCATTATTTTGGCTTTCCATTTTAATGAGAAAGCTGAGAATAGGCACTGTTAATAGTCAAAATTAGCCTGGGAGAAGGTGGTTGTATTAATTTACTAGAGTTGCTATAACAAAATATTACAGACAATTTTTAAAGCACAGACATTTATTTTCTCACAGTTCTAGAAGCTAGACATTCAAGATCAAGCTGTCAGCAGATTTTGTTTCTTCTGAAGTCTCGCTCCTTGGCTTGCAGATGATTACGTTCACTCTATGTGTTCACAGAAGTTTCACATCACTCTGTGTCTCCACATTTCCTCTTCTTATGAAAATACCAGTCAATTGGATTAAGTCCCACTCTAATGGCATTGTTTTAACTCAATCATGCCTTTAAAGGTTCTGTCTCCAAAAACAGTCACAGTCTGAGGTTCTGGGAGTTAAGGCTTCAACATATGAATTTGGAGCAATACAATTCAGCCCATACAGTGGAGAAAAGGATTCTGGACCCTGCAAATTCTCCTTCTTTTATGCAAAAGGTTAATTAACTTCTTTAAAACTTCATGTAGCAATTTACCTAGTTACTAACTGATGAACAAATTAATTAATAGGCAATAATAGTCTTCAGAAAATTCTTACATTTGGTTTCACTACAACATTTTTTTCCTATTACTGAAATTAGGAAATATTTATCTTTTTCAAATCTATGCATATTATATCTCTTCTCCAAATATTTCCTCTAGTAGCTCCCTTATACTAAAACATTGTTATTATGATAGTTCTTATTAATGAGATTTTAACCAATATAGACACAATCTCTGACCTAATCAAGTGAAGCATACAGTATTCTGCAATAGAAATATATTATTCTAATTACCACACAGATATATCATTAAAATATATAATAAATGCTATGACTTATGCAAACAGGGTGATATGAGATCTGTATTAATAGTTATATGTACTGAAATTTAAAGAATGACATTTAGAGAGAAATAGAGAAATAATCTAAGAAGAACATTCTAGGTCAAAAATAGTAGAAACAGAAAATTAGGGTGGATTAGTTAATGAGATAGATATTCAAGGGAGTATCAGAAGGTCATCATGGCTGGAACACAGAGAGTATAGAAGATGAGAGGCTGGGATACCAGGCATATCATGTATGTACTGCAGTGTAAGTTATATCATACACTTCGATATATTATTAGATAACTTGTAAGAGGTGAAGGTCTATAAACAGGCGTGTCAAACTCATTTTCACTGGGCGCCACATCAACCTCGTGGTTGCCTTCAGTGGGCTGAATATACTTTCAACTCCTTAACAGTTAAGAAGTAGTTGCATTTATACAGTCCTAAAATTATTTTGGCCCTTTGAAGGCAACTGCGAGGCTGATGTGGCCCCCAGTGAAAATGAGTTCGACACCCTTGGTCTATAGGAATAAGCTATTGTTTCTATAAATGATCAGAGATGAACAGACTTATGAAATATTTAGAAAGTGTAATTGATTTGACTAACTGATTTGATCATTGAATTTATGAGGTGAGCATAATGGAGTTTCAAGAGGAACTTTTAGAATTTTGATGTATGAAACTAGTGATATTTGACTATATTCATTGAGAAATGGAAGTCCTGGAGAAAAGCTATTTTAATGAGGAAGATCATGCATTAGTGATGTTTTGAACATGTTAAATTTGATGTGTTTATTAGATATTTAAGTATGAGTCTCAAATATATAGATATATAATTATCTTAAGGCATAAATTTGGAAACCATTGGCTTGCTTTTAAAATACATAATTAAAGAATATATATCACATAAAGATATAATATAAAGGTATATATTATATAAAGGTGCCCCCCAAATATCTTAAAGATGTGAATTGAAAGTCAATAAGATGTCACTAGAGTGAATTCTATCTCATCAATACTTAAATAATGTGCTTTAAAATTAGAGTTTACTAGATCGACAATAATAGTCAACAGATCATTTTTTTTATCTGAAAGCTTTTAGGTGGGCAAAGTATTTTTATTCATGTTTTGTGCACAAGGTACTAAAAATCCACATCGATGCTGTGAATTGCCCCACAGAGTAATGGAAGGGGCTCAAAGGAGCCAAGTGGTACCAAAACCTGAAAACTTTGGCTCCCTAACTATGTACAGAGTAAAATGGTAGATAAGCCTAAATAATAGTATGTATTTACTTGTATTAATTTTTCTTGTGGCTAATTCTAATCTATGTAAATGAAATTGAATTAATAGGTTTAAAACTTTTCACAACATTGCTCTAATTGCATAGGTGGAGAGGAAAGAACAATAAATGATATCCTCAATGTTGTAAATGTTGGAAACATTACTGAACTCTTTTAGTACATATTTATAGAGTATTATAATTTCCTTTAGCAATTAGAACTACTGTAATTTAGTCAGGATCTTACAAAAAGGTGTTTATAGTAGAGTAAAAAACACACACAATGAATTAGAGTGTAACAGAATGTACAATGAAATTGATAGATTTATATAACAGGAAGTGACATTTAGATGACATTTTATAGGATGTATAATTATATGGGTTAATATAAAGGGAATGACCATAAAAGGCCAATGTATATGTCATTGACACCTAAATTTCAAATTTCCTTGGGATACTGTCTATTTCAGAAAGGCAAAACAGTTGTGCAAAGACATGGAAATGGGAAAAAGCATGAACTTTTAGGTAAAGGTAAGGTTAGTAAAATGTCTAATTAAGGAAGAGAGCCATGGAGAATGAAGTTGGTAACTTGTAATTAAGTGATATTTTGAAAATCCTTTTATTGCTATTTGATAACTACTTAATATCTGATGTTAAGTTTAATTCCTTAAAGTAGCTGGAGATTCAAAGTTATAAATATAGTTGATTCTGTGAAGTTAATCAGATAAGGGTTTGATGGAGTCATAGTGGTATCCCAACAATAGTCATCCTTTCCCCACCCACATTCTGACACCAGCTTCTTAACTCTCAGAACCATGGCCTGATTCATACATATTCTGTGGAAGATGCTCATGAAGGGTGAGCAGAGCCACTGAGCATATCCTGTTATCTATGAACTAATCATTGTAATAACATACCTTGTTATCAATGATTAAAGTGATCCAGTTTTTAAAGTGAAATCCAAGGGAAAACATGTTGGTAAGTTTTTTGAATACGCTTTTTCAAATAACTCTAATATAAAGAGAGCCAGATGCACAAGATGGTAACACCCTTTCTTTCTGCTTTTAGGAGTTACTGAGTGAGGACATGTTAGAGCAGCTACAAACCCCTTGTGACCATGACAAAAGAGTTACTGGTGCCCTGAGAGTGGCAGGGCAGAAAAAGGGAAGTTGCCTGGTTCCTTAATGATGCTGCTGAGCCTCTGAATAACCATTGAACATATGCTTTCTAATTGATGGCATATGATATTAGAAAGGGACTATGATTTAGTGATTAAGAGCATTGGCTATGAAGCCATATTATTTGAATTTGGAACATGGCTTTTGACATATACTAATTGTGTAACCTTAGGTAAGTTACTCAACCACTCTGTGCCCTTGAGACAAAATAGCTCAGCACGTCTTCTTCACTCAGGCCTTGCTCATCTCTGTTGTTGCTGATGGCCCCTGATCAAACACTGAAAACTAAGCCACTGGAATATTCTCATAATTACATGGTAATGATGGTTTTCTACCTACCTAGAGCAGTGGATCAAGATGAACCAGCTCGTCAGCAGTTTAAAGTGGAACATGAAAGAATAATACAAGCACCTATTGCCTGGTTTGGAGGTTTGCACCATGGCTGATATTGGACTCCAAGAGTCAAGTAAACTTTCCTGTACAAAGACATCTCACACATTTCTCTGTATTTGACAGTTAGAGGGAAATATGTGTCCATGGAATCCCCAGAGAGATATGTGGGAAAGCTCCCTTTTGACCTCTCTAGCTTCAGCCTACATATATGTATATATTTGCCTTGTTTTTCCTACACTGTATTCTTCCCTGTAACAAATCTTAGCCATGATTATAATTTTATGGCTTAGATTTATCAGCATATAATTTTATGCTGATGCATGTGATTCTGTCCAGTGAATTACTGAGCCAGTGGACAGCTGTAGGAGGGTAGATACAGTCCTTGATTACATTTATATGACATAAAGCTAATTTTAGTATCTATCTCACAGGTTTATTCTGAAATTTAAAATAAATTAATATATTTAAGACACTTATTAAATAATTATCTTGCAAATATAAAATAAATATATGGGTTAGCTATCATTACTTTAAAAGCACCCCTATGTTCATTGCAGCATTATTTACAATTGCCAAGATTTAGAAGCAGCCCAAATGTCTGTAAGTAGATGAGTGAATAAAGCAACTATGGTACATTTACACGATGGAATACTACTCAGCCATCAAAAAGAAGAACATTTTTCCCTTTGCAACAGCATGGATAGACCTGGGCAAGATTATGCTGAGTGAAATAAGCCAGTTAGAGAAGAACAAATACCATATGATTTCACACATATGTGGAATCTAATGAACAAACTGAACTAGCACGCAAAGTAGAGACAGACTCATAGATAAAGAGCAGGCTGACAGCTCCAGGGTTGTGTGTAGGGGGTGGAAGGATCCAGCAAAAGAAAAAAGGTCTCACCGACATGGGCAGCAGTGTGATGAATGCTGGGAGGAGGGGTTATAAAGGGAATAAATAGTAATGGAAAAAATTCAATAAAACAAATTAAAAATGAATAAATATGTGATTTTTAGTGGCTATTCATTTACTCAAATAGAAAATACCCTATTTAAAGCTTCCTATATTAAAAATTTAACAAAAATCTAAGCTCTTTAGATGGTTGGCCTGAAAGAAAAGGTTTACAGATGAGTGATAGACACAATGGAACAGAGCTTCAAAGTGGTCTTATAATTACTGAATGTGTGTCAGAATTATTATTTTTTGACACAGCTGCTGGCCAGTGGTAACCACGAGTACTGCAGATGATCAAGGAAATGAAAGAAATACACACGGACTACCGAGTCCTGTGGAGGAATAGGAATGGAACGGCCACTCTCTCAAGCGGGGAGCGCCCCAAGCCTCTGACTGAGTAGGCTTTTATTAGGAATGCAGATACAGTTTGTTGATTATAGTCTGGCAGGGAAAATCAAACAAGTAGATAACTTTCAAAGAGCTAAAAGGGCTCATGCTGGGTTGGGGTCTTATCACCTAAAAAACTACAGGACCTAAAGGGCTAGTTTCATTTCCTGCCCGTTCCTTCATATTCTAATTAACAGCATCCTCCAGCAAAGTAAGCTTCACAGGATCTTGCATATTCTCTGTTTCAGGCCTAATTCCCCTGGGAAGTCCGCTAGCATCTGGACTGTACCGCCCCTCGTCATTGCCACAGGCCTGAGTCAGGCAGAGAAGGCAAAGGCAGTCAGGAGATTTGGATATCTCATAGGTAGAATAAGGACTCGGGCTTGTCAAAGCCCAGGGGGTGGGAGTCCATCACCCCCTCTTTTCCATAGTCCCCTGAGTCTCTCCCTGAGGGCCTTCCCACATGATCGTGCCTGTCTTAGGTCCATCCTCCTCTGAGGGATGTTACCTGTCATTGGCTAACCGACCAAGCAATGGGGGCCAGACATGGAGCAGGCAGCGCTCATGCCAGGGAGACAGGCTTGTCTCCTTAGTGTCTCTCACTCAGCCTTAGCTATGGGGGGTTGCAGCTCCTGCAAACAGGCAGAGCGGATCCCAACAATTTTTTACTTTAAGTTCTTTATTGGTTGACAATATAGAAATGGTTTCACTATATGATGCCTGATGCCTATCTATGAAAATATTTCACTGTATTAACATTGATAAATTTAGTTTTGCCTTATAGCAGTTAGACTATAACAGTGTGTTTCTACTCATTTAATTAAATACAAAAAGTGATATTCTACTCTAAGGAAGTGAGCAGGTTTATATTACACCACAACTAAAACTGCACGTGTGGTGGTGCTGACAGAGCTGACTGAATGAAATAAAAATACCATCTGTGCAGAGAAGATATATACCTGTTTGTATGATTTCCTTCTCAACAGCCCCTTTTTACAGTGTACGTGAATTTTATTTCGATAGTAAGTGTGAGTTTCCTGCTGCAGAAGTCTGTAACATGGGAAATAGACACATTGAAAAACCTAAGACTGATTGTCCTTGTAAAAAAGTGGAAACACAGCATGTGCCAGTAACTATGTTCCAAAGCACAGCAGGGGTGAACGTGTATTTACACTCACCAGGGACTCACTCTCAGATTATGTGTTCCAGAGGATCATATCAACACATTCTTCATATCAAAAAAGTTAAAATGACAATCTAATAACTAAAAATAAAATAGCATAGCATTTGATTTTAAATTCTCTTGTAAGACATGAGCAATCATCCTAAATTAATGTAATGGAGATCTAAAATACAGTAACAGTAAGGAGCATCTGAATATTGTTTGACATTGTATTTTCACATTCCATACTATCTTTGAGGAAGGTTAAAAGTATTAATACTGAGTGGGATTATACTGCCTACTAGGCACTGACTGCACATTGTGCTCTTTATGATGATAATAATAATGATAAAATAATAAAAACAAGAAAGCACATGCTCAGACCAGGCAGTGGAAGGCATTTAAATGCCTTTAGTTGATGACCCTATAATTTAATACTCACAATGATCATGAAGATTAGGAATAACCAGTGTTACGAAGTTTTGTGGGGTCCTTCTTCTAAACAACATATTCTGCTAACCCCTACGTTTTCCCTGGTGCTCCCTGGCCCTAAAAGAGCTAGCCTCCTCCTGGAGTGTTTATATCTGGGTACATGCTAGCATCTCATTGGCCCTCCCACACCTTAGTAGACAATTTCTTATATAAAATCCCCTCCATTTAATTACTAGTGTGGTTTCTATTTTCCTTTACATTCTATGACTCTTGCAGTCACACACAATTGAAATGATATATTTCTTTTCAAAGTTCAATTCCATTTAAAAATATTTATTTAGGGCATAAATTGTCAGGCACTATTACTAAGATAAAGAAAAGACAATCTCAGATTAGTGAAGCTTAAAGTGGTCTCTCTTGAGCAGACTACCCTGTCTGCCTGCTCCTCTGCTTTCTTCAAGCCACACCCCTAAACAATCAACATCTATCATAATCCTTCACGCTGACAGACTGAAGCATAGCTGCTAATTACCACCACCAATGAAAATATTTTAATTCTGTTTCTTCTAACCTTATTATTTTGTTTTATTCTTTGTTTTTTGAGGATATATAGGATATATATATATATATATATATATATATATATGCTTTTCACCTCAATTTCTTTAGGAAAAATATTAAATCTATTTTAACTGAGAGGCTACCTATCTAGAAAAAAATGTAATAAAGATAAGTGTTAAGAGAAGATTTAACAGTCTTTATCCGGGCACAATTAGGATGAACATATATGTAGATTTAAGCAATAGTTTTGAACTATTATTCCAAATTAGCATTTATTAAGATTTTATTATCTTTATTAATATTGCATTAAAATTTCTCTTTCTGCCATGGTCTGTTAGCAAAGCTGTATTAAATAAAAGAATTATTACTTTAACATGTGTTTAAATCTGAAAGATAGCCAGAAAATAGCTGTCTCGTTTCTTTCTGATTCTATTTAAGCACAGTTACTGCTAATTACTTTTTTTGCTGTTGTTCAAGTACATTTGTCTGCCTTTTTCTCCCACCACTCCCCCCACCCCAGCCCTTGCCACCTCCCTCTCCTGATACCAGCCCCCTTCTTGTTTTTGTCCATGTATCCTTTATAGTTGTTCCTGAAAACTCTTCCCCCTATTCCCCCCATTATTCCCTCCCACCTCCCCTCTGGTTACTGTCAGTTTGTTCTTAATTTCAATGTTTCTGGTTATATTTTGCTTGCTTGTTTGTTCTGTTTATTATGTTTCTCTTAAAGGTGAGATCTTATGGTATTTGTCTCTCACTGCCTGGCTTATTTCATTTAACATATACTCATCTTCAATTCCATCCATGCTGTCACGAAGGATAGAAGCTCCTTCTTTCTTTCTGCTGAGTAGTATTCTATCATGTAAATGTACCATAGTTTTTTGATCCATTCATTTACTGATGGGCACTTAGGTTGCTTCCAGCACTTGGCTATTGTAAATTGTGCTGCTATGAACATTGGGGTTCATAGGTTTTGGTGGATTGGTGTTTCAGGATCATTAGGGTATAATCCCAGTGGTGGAATCACTGGATCAAAAAGCAGTTGCAGTGTTAATTTTAGAGGAAATTCCGTACTGTTTTCTACAGAGGCTGCACCAGTCTGCAATCCCACCAACAGTTCACTAGGTTTCCCTTTTCTCCACATCCTCTCCAACACTTGTTTGTTGATTTTCTTTTTTTTATTGAACACCCACTTTATTATATTTTTCCATTGCCATTTATCCCCCTTATACTTTCTTATACCTCTATCCACCTCCTCCCCCAAACCCACAATCACCACAATGTTTTCCATGTCCTTGAGTCCTTTTTCCTGTTTGCTCTGTCCCTCCATCCCTAACTCCTGACTCAGAGCTGCCATCCTGCTCTCTACCTGAGTCTTCTTTCTGTTTTGCTTGTTCAGTTCATTCATTAGATTCCACATAAGAGTGAAATAATATGGTATATTTTTCTTTTTCTGACTGGCTTATGTAATTACTTTTCAAGTTCAACATGCAAAGTACACGCTTAAAAATGAATTATCTTGGATGCAAGTGGCTAGAGGGACCTGTTTCCACTGTTAGGTGGTGTCAGAATGATTTGATATTGCTTTTGTGCCTGGTCACTTGGAGTACCAGCCACTTGTATCATACCATGATTGGCCCACTAAAGTTTCCATGCAGCCAGTTGGTATTGTCAATAGGAAACATGGTAAATTATATGTTAGGTATATGTGAAATAATTGCAGGAAATAAATTTAGAGTCGTATGAATGTTCTTGCTATAGTAACTTTTTAGTTTAATACAGAGT
The DNA here is from genome assembly GCA_028533065.1 of Trachops cirrhosus. Taxonomy (NCBI): domain Eukaryota; kingdom Metazoa; phylum Chordata; class Mammalia; order Chiroptera; family Phyllostomidae; genus Trachops; species Trachops cirrhosus. The sequence goes on from CM052549.1 coordinate 60,071,845, forward strand.
AAGTCTACTGTTTGTGTTATTATTTAAAAATCCTTTTACTTTTCAGTAGCAATTAAAAGGATTTAAAAATCCTTTTACTTTTATGTAGCAATTATCTCTAAATAGGAAAATTATGTTAAATGTAGATTTAAATACTCAGTTGAAATATTCATGAAGTTTGACGATGGCCCTAACCAGTGTGGCTCAGTGGTTTGGACATTGTCCTATAAAGCTAAAGGTCTCTGGTTCAATTCCCAGTCCAGGCACATGCCTGGGCTGTGGGCAATAGGCAACCAATGTTTCTCTCCCTCTCTTTCTCCCTCCCTCCCCCTCTCTCTTAAATAAATAAAATTTTTAAAAGAAAAGTTTGATGCTGGACCCATAACATGTACTTATTTACATTTACCATTTTATATAGACACACATTGTATCATTTATTCATGAAACCAGATGTCACAAATCTTTGTAAAAAGCATCACCATTTACTTTATAGGTTTGTATTCATTTTAAGAAGAGAGTTTAACACATGCACTTGCAAGAGGTTCAATTATATATCACTCTATGAAGCATTATTTTCCATTTAGATCAAATGGCTATTCTTCTAAATTGATTTCACTGCTTTCTGATTCCATATTTTCTTATATATGAAGAAAAGCAGAGTGTTTTGGTTCCATTAGCTGAGAACCTCACATACAGCTGAATAATGCATTAGGTATTTTAAAAAAGAAATAGTTTCTTTGAATATTTTTCTCTGCTGTGGTATAGACTAGAGGAGAGAAAAATCCCTGAAGTATAAGTAGAATGAACTATAAATAAGATAAGGAGTAGGAAGATACAAAGATTTGACTAGATTATCATTCCAACATACACCCTCCTTACTGAGAAAATCTCTAGTTTCCCCATTTCAATTCTTCCCTTCCATTATCCTGTGATTATGACTGCTGAATCCTCTGTCTCCTCTCCATTTCAACAATCATCACTTATGACTTTTACTACCTTAGGTATGTGCTATTATAATGTTGTCCAAATATTTCTTGACTATGAATACAATGAACATAATGGCAAATAAATATGAAGTCATTGCTTAGAACAGTTCTTAACTCATAATGGGTGTTGAAATATTTGGTGAGTGAGTAAAATGGAAAAAGCAATGTTGTGGGAAATTAGACTTAAGAAGGATGGACAATAAAAACATTTTAGAAAGCACAGTTTCATAATCATTGCCTTTAGAACTGAAAGAGATTATAAATCAATGGAGGAAATTTTTGATATACACAAATTTCCTGTACATACCACATTTTAGAGTCACCATAACTATAGATAATATTTCTTATATAACAGTTTGAAACAAGGACTGATTGAAATAGTTTTTTGCTTTCAATGCATCCATTTTCACATAGCTATAAATATAGTTCACTTACATATACTATTCAATTGCTCATTCTCACTCTGTCAATTGAGAGTGCTCTTGCTAAGCTAGGGAAGACAGTTTCCTGACACAGCTCCTCAAGTTTTGATAAAAATATACCAAAAACTACACTTCTGGCTAAGATGGAGGCATAGGTACACACATTGCACCTCCTTGCACAACCAAAAAAGAACAACAACAATTCAAGAAACAAAAAGCAACCAGAACTGACAGAAAATCAAACTGTATGGAAGTCCGACAACCAAAGAGTTAGAGAAGGAATATTAATCCAAACCAGTAGGAGGGGTCGAGATGGGCATACAGGCAGAGAGGACTTGCAGAAAGGCTGTGGCTGTCCAGCAAGGCAGCAGCTGGTAGTCCTGGTGAGACAGAGGATGGTGGAGCCACATTTGCAAGCAGATACACTGGAAAGAACAACAGGGGAGCAGGACAGACCACGCAACTAGGGGTTCCAGTGCAGGGAAATAAAGTCTCAAACCACTGATTGGAAACACCTGTGGGGGTTGAGGCAGTAGGAGAAACTCCTAGCCTCACAGGAGAGTTTGCTGGAGAGACCCACAGGGTCCTAGAACATACACAAATCCACCCACCCAGGAATCAGCACCAGAAGGGCCCACTTTGCTTGTGGGTACAGGGGAAGTGACTGAAAGTTGGCAGAGAGTGGAGCAAGCCCCATTGTTCCCTCTTGGACCCCTTCCCCACATACAGCATCACAACCCAGTGATGTGGGTTACCCCACCCTCGTGAATACCTAAGGCTCCACCCCTTACTACAACTGGCATGTCAAGACAAGAAAAATGACCCAAATGAAAGAACAGATCAAAGCTCCAGAAAAAATACAACTAAGTGATGGAGAGATAGCCAACCTATCAGATACAGAGTTCAAAACACTGAACTCTGTAATCAGGATGTAATCAGGATGCTCACAGAATTGGTTGAATTTGGTCACAAATTAGGTGAAAAAATGAAGCCTACACTAAGTGAAATAAAGGAAAATGTACAGGGAACCAATAGTGATGGGTAGGAAACTGGAATGCAAATCAACAGAGTGGACCAGAAGGAAGAAAGAAACATCCAGTCAGACAAGAATGAAGAAACAAGAATTTTAAAAAATGAGGAGAGGCTTAGGAACTTCTGGGACAACTTTAAACATTGCAACATCCAAATCATAAGGGTGCCAGAAGGAGAAGAGGAAGAGCAAGAAATTGAAAACTTATTTGAACAAACAATGAAGGAGAACTTCCCCAATCTGGCAAAGGAAATAGACTTCCAGGAAATCCAGTAAACTCAGAGAATCCCAAAGAAGTTGGACCCAAGGAGGAACATACCAAGCCACATCATAATTACATTACCCAAGATAAAGATAGGGAAAGAATCTTAGAAGCAGCAAGAGAAAAGGAAACAGTTTCCTACAGAGGAGTTCCCATAAGACTGTCAACTGATTTCTCAAAGGAGACCTTGCAGGCAAGAAGAGGCTGGAAAGAAGTATTCTAAGTCATGAAAGGCAAGGATGTACATTGAAGATTGCTCTATCTAGCAAAACTTTCATTTACAATGGAAGGGCACTAACATGCTTCTCAGATAAGCTCAAGTTAAAGGAGTTCATCATCACTAAGCCCTTATTATATGAAATGTTAAAGGGATTTACCTATGAAAAAGAAGATAAAAACTATGAACCGTAAAATGACAGCAAACTCATAATTATTAACAACCACACCTAAAACAAAAACAAAAGCAAACTAACCAAACAAGAACAGGAAAAGAACCACAGAAATGGAGATCACAGGGAAGTGAGAGGGGGAAAAGTTACAGAGAATAAGTAGCATAAATGGTAGGTAGAAAATAGACAGGGGAAGCGTAAGAATAGTATAGGAACTGTAGAAGCCAAAGAATTTATATGTATGACTCATGGACATGAACTAAAGGGGGGGGAATGTAGGTGGGAGGGGGTGTGTAGGGCAGAGGGGAGTGAAGGGGGGAAAATGGGACAACTGTAATAGCATAATCAATAAAATATATTAAAATATATATACAAAATACTAAATCTTACCTTTCACCTGAATTCTGTTTTAATTAGAAAACCATTATCACTATATATGGCTTTTGATTCTGATGACTGTGCATTATATTCATTTTTATTTAAAACTGTTAAAAATGCAAGGTCTTTTGATAGTGGTAATTCATTTATGTGAAGGTTCACATTCCTGCTATCTATAATCCCATGCCATAAATTTTGATTCTCTTAGCCTCCTTTATGTCTCTGGGTCTTGTAGTAATATAAAATCACGACCACCTACTGGAAAGAATGAGTAGAGAGTTGCCAGTTTTTCCTGATTTCAGAGGGGTCTCTATTAAATGATCTGAGGGTCACCATTTTCATAAAATTTTTCCTGACTCCCTAAATCATGAATAATATATTCCTCCAAATTCTCATCTTCACTTTTATTTCTGTATTAAATAAAACTTATTTGGGTGTTATTTTTATTTTTTTATTGTGACTGTATTTGGTAATTTTAACTAAGTATAGGATCCATATAAAAAGTAATTTTATTTTTAATTTAGTCAAAAATGTGTTTATTACTGAAACCAGGTTCTTATATCTATAATATCTCTCATAATATCTATCAAAATAACTTTTACATATTAATTACTGAAAACCTTTCTTAAATTAATAAATAAACCTACATTTAAGGAAGGCATTTTAATTTAACATCTATAATACTTAATAGTTTTATCCTGTTATATATTTTATACATTTTATGGGAGTGTTTACTCTTTCATTTCTCAGATATGTACCCAGTCCTAGTATGTGCCAGTTCTGTGACATTGGTCCTTAAAACAATAAGGAATAATTCTAATATTCACAGTACAATATTGATACTATAAATTCTTCCTGGTTTAATGATAGCAGTTCTATGCTACATTTTAAAGAGTGTCATTGAGCTAAGAGATTCTTCATGGTGATGGGACAAGTGAATTTTTATCTTTCATGTGTGTGATTGTGTCAAGACTACAATTGTGCAACTATAACCTTTCAAGTTGAATCGCTCAACACCTATTCTAAATCCCTTCTCTCATGTTTTTTCCTTACTTGGAAACTGAAAGTTAAGTATGCATATAATTTCTCAACTTCCCTCTATAGTTTGAGGATAGACATATGATACAGCTTTAGTAATGGGATATAAACAGATGCCTTCTGTGATACGATCTGGGTAAAGTTTCCCTTCCCAGCCAAAACATAAAAATACAGCTGAGGTTATCATTTTGACTGTTCATTTTAATTGTCTTAAAATGGGATATTACAATTGGAACTACAAGAGCATCTTGTGACAGTGAGGCCACAGTCATCAGGTGGAAGCCAAAATGATAAAGAGCTTCAGTCAGTAACAGCACCATTGAACAGCTGATCCAACATCAGCAATTGCCTCCTTCAGACTTCTTGTAAGTGAAGAAAATAAAATCCAATTCAGTTAGGTCATGAAGGTTAGGATTTCTTTTACTTGCAGCTGAGCACATTCTTGATTGATTCATAGCACAGTTGTGGATTACTTGTTATTTATTTGTTCTTTTTTTATAACCCTCACCTGATCATATGTTTATTGATTTTAGAGAGAGGAAGGGAGAAAGACAGTGGGAAAGAGAAACATCAATGTGAGAGAGAAACATCAATCTATTGCCTCCCATATGCTCCCAGACAGGACAGAACCACAACTTAGGTATGTGCCCTGACTTGGAATAGAACCCTCAACCTTTTCTAGGTGCACAGGACAATGGTTCAACCAACTGAACCACTCAGCCAGTCCCATGTGTTCTTTTAAACCATTTCACACAATATTGCACAACTGAGGGAAAATTACTAATTTACCTCTTTAGAAAAAATACATTTTGCAATAACACTGCGGACTTAGACAAATGTATTATGGTAACTAAGACAAAGTCTACACTCTAAGTCTGAAATAACACTGCAGACTTAGACAAATGTTTTATAATAACTAATAAATGAATTGTACATATTGTTTCTTTCTTAGTGTTAACCCATGGCATTTCAAAGGGTTTGTAAAAAAGAGATTGCAAAATCAATTAATAATTTTTTCATTTGCTTACATGAAGAAATACTACATTGCATTTCAAAGACCTGCTAAAAATGACTTCATTAACAATTAGTTTATTTCTTTCCATGTTGAAGTCATATTGCTTTTTCTTTTTTCTTAAAATAATTATTAACATTTAAAAATTATATACAATTTTGTTTTCTAAAATGTCTTACAATTCATTGATGAAAATCACATTTTATACTTTAACTGTATTAGAAATGATATAGGTAAAACATGTATTACTAAATTTATTATAATTTGATATATTTAATGGGGGGCAGACTTTTTTCTACTTGGAATATAGCACTTACTGAAAAATGACAGGAGGTGAAAATACAATGTGACTGGCAATATTTTTCTCTTCCCCATAAGCCGAGATATGTGGAACTAGAAGCCAGTTTTTCTTCTGTGCTCAGAAATGAGACTGGATAGAGAAAAAGAGCTGAGCACATTCAAGCAGAATAAAAATGCTATGCCATCAAAAGACTCCCAAATAAAACCTTAGCAAAAGAAAGTGTGGAAAAGGCCTTTGGGTTTTTAATACTTATAGCCTTACAAAGAAGTAAGATTTTAAAATTTGTTTTTGACAGAAGGGGAAAAGAAGAAAAAAGAAAAAGATTGCATTGTTATCAAAGAATGAAAATAGTGTAAAATCACTAGGTTTTATCATGCTATTTGCATTAAAGGAAAATTATATTTAATAATCTTTCAAATATGCCACTGTTAGTAATTTTGAACAGAGTAGGACTCTGCTTATGTAGTGACTGGATATTGGTCAGTTAATTTAAAAGTTATGTACCAGTACTGACTAATAAATATCCATATATTAAATATTTTGAACATAAAATATAAAAATATAGGTATCTCTATTTGATATAAACATAGATATCAATTTTCAAAATTTAAAAAATATATGTGTGCTTTTTAAAGAATTTATTTATTTATTTTCAGAGAGAGGGGAAGGGAAGGACAAAGAAGGAGAGAAACATCAATGTGTGGTTGCCTCTCACATGCCCCATACTGGGGACCTGGCCCACAACCCAGGCATGTGCCCTGACTAGGAATTGAACTGGAAACCCATTGATTTACAGTTCAGCGCTCAATCCACTGAGCCACACCAGCAAGGGCATAATTAAAAATATATTTTCTGGATAGTTTTTACCCATAATTACTGGATAGCAGTAATAGCAAATTATTATCTTACAAATTGTTCAAAACAATTTTATTAAATAAGAATTTTTTCTTCTACTTATGTTTATCAGTTTTTATGTTCTTTAATTACAGTACATGATTATGGAAATAAGAATAACTAGCATAAACAGTCTGGCATGAAAAAGACAACATTCTTTTCTGTATGTAACTCAGCTGCAGGAGCACTGTGTACATGGATATGTGAGAAAGGTTATAATATAAACCACTGTCCAAACTGGACAATGACAACAGTGAAAGGGGGTAGTAAGTGAATGGATCCTTTGGGACAGTCCAAGCAAACTGGGGTACATGTTCACTATATTAACTCTGAATACTCAGGGTGGTGAGCACCCATTAAATTGTTATAGAAAAATGGGGTTGCAAGATCTGTTACAGGAATTAGCAGACAGATAAAATGCAGTTTATTGTTGGTTGTTGTTATCTGCTTTCATGTTCATAGGAAAACCTTAATGATGGAATCATATGCATGTATATATCATTGTATCCTCACTCACATACAGAATTTATGTTGGAACATAAACAGTTATTTAAATTACAGCACTCCTTTCAATTAATAGCACTGACCTATAATTTTTAAAAAATTAAAAACATTTAATTCATACTCCTAAAATGCTATGAAATCCTAAGAAGAACATTCTAAACTTTCATTCAAAACAGGTTACTTATTCTGATACCAGTTAATATATTGAAGAGATTTTGTCCTGTTCCCTTATGCACCTCATGCTATCAAGGAGAAGGGTCTTGGACCATACACCCTACATCCATCTCTCCTGCCCTCCAGCACAACATGCTCCTGGAGAATGTAACTGATCAGGTAGAACAGAGGTGCACACCAAATTTACTAGAATCTATGCACATGCTGTAAGACAGTTTCAGTTGAAACTGAGTGAACTTCTCTCTTACTGACACAAATCAATTTTCTTTGTCATTTTGATCAATTTTCAAGCTTTGTAATTTCAACTTTTTCACTATTGTAGCTATTAAGATTATGTTAGAAAGTATGAATTTCTCTGTATCAAATTATCAGGTACTGTTTTTATGTTTGATTTTTCTGGTTCTGTCTCGAATAGTGAATAATTATGAAAACCATAAAGAATGAATTAAAGATTTGTTTTAATTCTATCTTCTTCCTCAGAGTCTACTTTAGTCTCTCTTTTGTGACAATTTAGAGAAAAAATATTTATGAATTTTGAATGCACCATTCCAGATTTTTCTTTGTTTTTTTCCCCATCATGTTAAAAACAACACTCTATGACATTTTCTGGAGAAGTCAAGATGTTAAACCTTTCTCTCTTAACCTAATTCCCAGATGATATTTCAGTTGTTTACTTACTCTGAAACAGATAATTCAGAGGATTCATTTTACTTATAATTAAATTCCAATTCTAAAAAAAGGCAGTCCCCTTTGACTTAGAATCTCTAGCCTCCAGAACTATGAGAAAAACATGTATCTATGTATGTATCCATAGTTCTCATCTACTCAGTATGTGGTATTCTGTTACAGCAGCCTTAGGAGAATAATATGATGACTACTAGCTTGCTTTCTCTGCCACCAGATTTTCATATGCATCTTGCAAGAATCTCTGTTTTTCCCACCCCACCAAGTATTCCCTGTCTGTCCAATCAGAGCAATCCTGGCTGCGACAGTCATCCCCAAATAACTGACTCACTGAATTCAAATAAACCAAGAAAGTAAAATTTACATTTTCATAAAACTTTTCTTTTGAATTTATAGTTCTTATATCTACTTCCTTTATTAATTCTTTTAACAGCTTTATTGAAGTATAGTTAATATACAAAGAACTACATATATTAGTGTGTACAATTTGGTGAGCTTGGATATATGGTGATAGCATCAGCACCATAATCAAGGTAAAAATATATATCCAATGCCTCACAATTTTCTAATGTCTCACTGTCTTTACTTTGTTTTATTTTTTAATCTGATGAACTTCTCATTTTGAATTCCAGCTGAGACTCTCTCATTGTATTAAAGCCCCGGCCCCACCCCACACCCAGAGTTCACCATTGCCATCACAGAACTAGGGATTCTCAAACCCTGTGGGCCTCACACAGAATGTCCGTGCCTTCCTCTCTAAGTGTCAGACTGTGAAGCATTGACCCTAAAATCAAAGTCTCAGTCCTGCTCAGTGCTTTTTGACCATCCTGAACACCCAATGATGATGAAAAGTGTTTTATTTTTTCTCCTTTCATAATGTTAAAATAGAATACAAAATAAGTGGTTCTTAATTAATAGTTGCATTTTTATTTTTTATTTTTTATTATTGTGCAATTACAGTTGTCCCCATTTACCCCCATTACTCTCCCCCACCCTACCCACTGCCACCTTCCACATTCAGTCCTCCCCCACCCCATTGCCTTTGTCCATGGGTCCTTTATACATGTTCCTTGATGACTCTTCCCCTTCTTTGTCCCATTGTCCCCCCTTTCCTCTGTCAAACTGACAAACTGTCATTTGTTCTTTATTTCCATGTCTCTGGTTATATTTTGCTTGCTTGTTGTTTTGTTGATTGGGTTGGTGGGAATGCAGACTGGTGCAGCCACTGTGTAAAACTGTATGGAATTTCCTCAGAAAACTAAAAATGGAACTACCTTTTGATCTGGCAATTCCACTGCTGGGATTATACCCATAGAATTCTGAAACAACAATTCAAAACAACCTATGCACCCCAATGTTCATAGCAGCACAATTCATAATAGGCAAGTGCTGGAAACAGCCTAAGTGGCTACCAGTAAAGGAGTGGATCACAAAACTGTGGTACATTTACACAATGGAATACTATTCAGCAGAGAGGAAGAAGGAGTTCCTACCCTTTGCAACAACATGGATGGAACTACAAAGCATTATGCTAAGTAAATAAGCCAGGTGGTGAAAGAAAAAAACACCATATGATCTTGGCTAAGATCAGGTGTAGTATCTGTTCTCATCAATTTAATAATTGCATTTTAAATAGCCAAATATTGTCCTAAGAACTTCTGTACATTTAAGGAAAAATATATAAATTTCTCTACTAGGGAAAATCTAAAATTTATAGCACAAAGAAATATGAGATTGAATTAACTTGACACTAATACAGAGAAAGTATCTGGGCACTATTGGTCAGTTTGTAAATTATTTTTTGCCTGGTGCATTTCTTCAACTGGACAATAGCAATAGGTATAATTTATGACACACCCTACAGGGTTTATTTTCTACTAAATTATCCACAATAGAAACTATGTTCTTACATGGATGCAGGTATAGAATTAATATCACTGACATACAATGTGTCACAAACATACAACATATTATAACATAAGTAAGAAATAGTATTTGCTAAACCAGTTAGAATATGTTGTTTCTTAAAAAAAATGTATTTATTTATTTTTAGAAAGAGGGGAAGGGAGGGACAAAGAGAGGGAGAGAAACATCAATGTGTGGTTGCCTCTCTAATACCCTCTACTGGAGACCTTGCCCACAACTTTGGCACATGCCCTGACTGGGGATTGAACCGGTGACCCTTTGGTTCACTTGCCATCACTCAGTCCCCTGAGCCATACCAGCTAGGAATAGAATGTGTTCTATACAATTCAAGACTATTTCCTAGTATAATGAAAATTTCATTTATATTTATATCATTCAATTTTGAATGCCACCAGTACTTTATATTTCCTATTTGTTTATTTTAGACTATTACATTGTCTTGCATCTGTGTCAGTGAACTAGGATTTCAAATGTATCACAAAAAATAACAGAAACAACAATTTTAAATAAATTTATCAAATACTATAATATTTTGTAAAATAATCAAAGGAAAACCACAATCAGAATCAGGAAATATGTAAAATAGGAGCATTTTGAACATGAATTTTCTCAGGACAGTTCAACACTCACCCCCAGATTCCTAATACTAATGTTAATTCATGATAGTCTGTCTCCCTGAGCTTGCTTCTTATAATGTTAGTACATTAGTACCCCACATCCCCTCATAAGGGATGAATATAATAATTCATCAAAATGTCTTCAATCCCAACTACATATGGTGACCAAGTATCTTTTATATATTCAGTTGCACAGCTAGTTCCATCTTCCTGAAAAATTCATGAATAAGTTGCTACTTTCCCAAATGCCTAAGCATATAATTGTATTTTGAAAAATAAAATGTATTTTCTTCCATATGTAAGTGACGTAAGGGGGAGAAGAAAAGTTTTTGAATTGAGTACAGCTATGAATTATTATTTAGGGAAGATAAATTATTTTTCACTTAACAACATAGCAACACATTAATTGCTAAATAGATAAGGCTAAGTAGAGCTCTGGTTGGGTCTTTTATTTAATACATTACTATGCAGGTTGAAATAAAGAAAAGCTGAAATATTTGAACTATAACCTATATTTTATGTATGTATTTTTTCTTCTTAGTATTATATAAATAAGGCTAGTTTAGCCTTAGTAGAATATACACTTTTTTTGCATAACCATGGTGTAATGCATAATAATTTAAAGACTGTGTTCAGTATATCATTATTGAGACAAAAATTTCAAAAATCAGCATTGAGAAAATACAGAACACCTAATAAACTGAAAACTGACTTACTACAGTTTTAGTAAATTTATCAAACTTGTAGTAGAAATTAAGTTTATTTAAATTTCGGGAAATCTTTAAAGAACAGAATAACAACATTAATTCTTTTAGATCTCAAAAAATTCTTTCTAATAAAGTACAGATATATGATAACTCTTAAAATGAAATTATGAAAAATAGGTTTACAGCCTTTTATTTTCTCAGCTAAGTTCATAACATTATGTCTCAGTTTGAATTGTTTAACTTTACTAAACAGTTTAAACTTGTAGGGTGGGCCCTGGCTGGTATAGCTCAATGGACTGAACACAGGAATGTGAAGCAAAAGGTCGCCCATTCTATTACCAGTCAGGGCACATGCCTGGGTTGCAGGCTAGATCCCCAGTAGGGGGCATGTGAGGGGCTACCACACATTGATGTTTCCCTCTCTCTCTTTCTCTCTCCTTTCCTATCTCTCTAAAAATAAATAAATAGAATCCTTAAAAATAAAAATTAAAAAATAAACTGGTAGGGTAGAATTTAAAAATATAAAAATATATATTTACATATTTATGTAGACAAATATATTTATGTATGTATTATGCATAAATATATATAATACATACATAAATATATATACATTGTATATATAAATATATGTAAATATATATACACACACACACAATGACAGCTTAGACCAGGCAAAGAAATCAGCATGCAGAACGACATGCAGAAAAAAGGAAGTGAATCATTCAGTATATTTCTAGTCATTTGAGATCGCTAACTGTAAAATGAAAGGACAATGCTTTTAAGAAATGAGTCTTGATCCTAAAAGATTTGGAATGCTAAAGAATTAAACTTTATCAATAGGCTATGAGGTGGCTGAAAGGAGGTTGAGGAGAGAAGTAACACAATCACATTTGCATTTTAGAAACATCATTATAGAGACTTTACTAGAAATGTTCTACCTTTTCTACTGCACTAAATGAAGCTCCAATATCCTGAATGGATTTATATATCTTTCCTCCTGATCAGTTTTATGACATGGGTATTAGTAAAGGTCTCAGTCAAAATAGACATGGAGATGCCTGGAGACAAGGTCAGACAGCTACAGAATAGGCAGTCTAGCAGAGAAAAGCCCAAGAGGTGAATCAGAATGGATTTGTCATGACAACAATTGACCACTGAACACAGAAGAAAAAAATTAGTGCATCAGGATATATAATTATATAAATATATGTCTATATATAAATAAAACTATTCTATATTCTCATTTATCCTCAAATAAAATATAAAGATACTTCAGCATTATGTCTTCCCTCTTGCAAGATTTTAGAAGCATCATCTTAATTTTTTGATTATATAGTAGTCGTGCCCCTTATCCATGGGGGCTATGCTCTAAGACTCCCAGTGGGTGCCTGAAACCATGGATAGTACTGGACCCAATATATATTATATTTTCCTATTAATACATACCAATGAAAAGTTTAATTCAGACACAATAATATATTAAAAACAAGTTATGAAAATGACTTTATGATCTTTTCCTCAAAATATCTTCCTGTACTGTACTCACCCTTCTTGTGATGATGTGAGATGATGCAATGTCTATGTGCTGAGGTAAAGGGACATGCATAAGGTTGGCATTGTGAGTAGCCTTAGACTACTATAAGGGTGGCTTGAACACAAACACTGTGATATTGCACAATTGATCTGATAACTAAGCTAATAAGTAAGGAACATGCAGGTAGCATATATGGTGGACACCCTTATATAGACAACCAGACAAAGGGATGATTCACATCCAGGGTGGGATGGAGAGAATAGCTCGAGTTTTCTACATGCTACTGAGAATGGTGTGTAATTTAAATCCTATGAGCCATGTATTTCTGGAATTTTTCATCATTTTTGGAAAGCAGTTGACCATGGATAACTAAAACCAAAGAAGAAAAAAACACAGATAAGGGGGACCACTGTATAAGCAAATGGTTATATACTCAAATAGTTAGTTACTTAGTTGAATTTACAAATTTTTAAGTGGGGACAAAGGAGAGGAGATTTAGACTTTATAGCTCAAATCAGATCCTTTTTTCTTAATTTGAAATGTCTCAGAGAAATAACTGACCGTAAGTCAAATCATAAGGAACAAAATGTTTGAGGATAATTATAGGTTTTAAACTTGAAATAACAGAATTGCCTCTCATAGCAAGTAGAGCAGAAAGCAAAGGGAGAAACTGCTGATATGTTAGCCAGCAGTTCGTACGTGATTATCCATGTTTCATGAAATCCTTTTGTTGTTTGTTTTGATTGTAATTATTTTGTCTTTTTAGTTTTGATTCATTTAAACCTATTTTATATGTTTTATATATTGTCAGTGGTCTCATTGTTTAATCAAATCACTGTGCAGTTAATTTATATATACATATATATATATATATATCTGTTATTCAAGTATAAGATTTTTATTCCAACCTACTATGTGTCAGGAAATATTGTTGAAACTGGAATACATCAGTTTAAAAAGACATATATTGCTTTCCAAAAAATATTAAAATTATTATACTATACACTGTTAGAAACTGAATAGAACACTGGAGTTTTTAACATTCTTACAAAATTTATGTATATTATGAGCCCATAGATTAAAATGCAAATCCAGATGGAAGCTGTGACCTGCACTCTGGGATTGCAGAGAGCCAGGCTGTGTTAGGAATTAAGGCCTGGCAAGTGATGGATGGCGACAGCGCTGTTTCATTTAACGAGGTGGCTATTGAAGCTTAAAAGGGGAAAAATGACAAGGGAGAACTGAGTGCTTTTGTCTTTGGAAGAAGAAAGAACCTTTACAACATTTTAGCAAGAAGAAATGAACTCACTACTTATTTTTGAACTTCATTAATCTTTTCCAAGAAATGTATCTCATTGTCAAGCAGCTTGATAGCCACTTTGGGATAATGCTTTGCTTCTTTATAATAGAACCCATGCTTTCATTGTCCTGAGGCTCCAGTGATGTTCAGCCTTCACTGAAATATGAAGAACACCAACGCTCTCTCTGGAGAAGCCAGTGTGAAGATGCCAAAATGGTTACAGCAGGCAAATTTTTTGCTCGTGGGACAATTTTTCTTTCTAATTTGTTTCTGAGAACAGCAACACATGGCAGAGGGAAAGAGTGTTACTGAGAATTTTTATGAAGAGGTGGTTTTCTTAAGTAAAAGAGAATCTTTTGAAGCTGTCTTAGTGAATCTTTTCTGTAGATTAATCTTAAGATTTAACACCACAGACTTTTTGTGAAATCAAATAGCTGAACAAATTGTCCCAACAAAAAAACATATCTATGGGAAATCCATACTCCTAAAAGCAGTCAAATCATTTTATATCCCCTTCCCCAATCCCCAAAGCTTTGCACAGTCCCAATTAATGTCTATTTTTATACAAAGAAAACAGGAAAACAATACATGTGGATTTCTCAAAACTATTTCCTTTGGAAAATGTTCAGAATTCAGCACTATAGCCTTCTTTTAATGTTAAACTATGGACTTTGATTAAAAGAAACTCAGTTTTCAAATAAAAACATTTAAACAATAAGGAGATATTTAAACAATAAACACTATATTATTTATCATTGTTTTTCTTTTGGTTGTGTTGTGTACCCAGTTAAATCATTTTGGCATTCTAGCATAACTTACTTTTATCACACATTGCTTTCACAATGCCTTGATATTTGGCTTTTAAAATGACTATATTGCCTTTGAAATCACAGGTGCTTATTTTCAGCCTCATTTTCCCCCATTCGTTCCTACATCTGTGCAGTGGGTGGAACTGGCTTTACATCAGTTCCCACCATTTAATGATAGGGATCACAGACTACAAAACATAGCCCAGAATGCCACAAGCCGTGTGGGGGAAGTAGCAAATGAGGACAAAGCCTGCTGCTGCCCAAATCCTTTGCCTTAAAAATGTAGCATGCTGTTCCTAGGGGTTATTATTATTCTAGAGTTTAAGGGAGAATTTTAAATATCTGAGTTACCAGTTGTATTTTATTGTTTTGATTAAGTTCATATAAATAGGCAAAATAGAAATGCTACTCACATCTCATTGTAATGTGAGCATACTGAATAAAATAGTGAAGTAGAATGTTACAAATGACAAAATAAGAAGGAAAATAGTTTTTTAAAAAGTTTTAGCCAGCCCTCCCCTGACGGGTATGTAATAAGCAAGCTGGGTGGGTGTTTGTGGTGGGACCTTGTGGTGCCTGGGAGGAGATGAAGATGAGGAGGTTTTTCCTTACTGTATAAATGAATATTTGTATGATTAAATTAACACACACCAAAAAAAAAAGTTTTAGCCATATTGCTTCCTAAATGTTTGCTGAAATGTGACTGACAAGATTAATTCATGATTTAGTTCTTTGACTATCTTTGACAAGGAGAATATAAATTTTAAGTATATTTTATTAATTATGCTATAACAGTGTCCCAATTTTTTTCTACCCTCTATCCTCCCTCCATCCTGCACACCCCTTGCCCTCTAGCATTCCACCCCTCCAGATCATGTCCATGGATTGCACATACAAGTTCTTTGGCCTCTCTGTTTCCTATACTATCCTTAACCTCCCCCCACCCCATCTATTTTATACCTACCAATTATGCTTCTAATTCCCTGCACCTTTCCCTGCCATTCTTCTCCTCCCTTTCACCACTGAAAACCCTTGTGTGATCTCCATTTCTCTGGTTCTGTTTCTGTTCAGTTGTTGATAGTTATGAGTTTGTTTTCATTTTACTATTCATAGTTTTTTATCTTCTTCAATTTCTTAGATAAGTCCCTTTAAAAATTCGTACAATATAGGCTTGGTGATGAACTCCTTGAACCTGACCTTATCTGGGAAGCACTTTATCTGCCCTTCCATTCTAAATGATAGCTTTACTGGGTAGAGTAATCTTGGGTGTAGGTCCTTGTCTTTCATGACTTCAAATGCTTCTTTCTAACCCCTTCTTGCCTGTAAGGTTTCTTTTGAGAAATCAACTGATAGCCTTATGAGAACTCCTTTGTAGGTAACTCTCTCCTTTCCTCTTGCTGCTTTTAAGATTCTCTCCTTATCTTTAATCTTGGGTAAGTTAATTATGATGTGCCTTGGTGTGTTTCTCCTTAGGTCTAATTGCTTTGGGAGTCTCTGGGATTCCTGTACTCCCTGTGAGTCTATTTCCTTTGCTAGACTGGAGAAGTTCTCCTTCATTATGTTTTCAAATAAGTTTTCAACTTCTTGCTCTTGTTCTTCTCCTTTTGGCCCCCCCTATAATTCATATGTTAGAGCACTTAAAGTTGTCCCAGAATTTCCTAAGCTTCTCATTTTTTTTTTTAATTCTTATTTCTTCATTCTGTTCTGGTTAGATGTTTATTTCTTCCTTTTGTTCCAAATCATTGATTTGAGTCCTGGTTTCCTTTCCTTCACTGTTGATTACTTGTATATTTTGCTTTATTTCACTTTGGGTAGCCTTCATTTCTTCCTTCATTTTGCAACTGAGCTCAGTCAGTTCTGTGAACATTCTGATTACCAGTGTTTTGAATTCTGCATTGAATAGGTTGTCTATCTCCTATTTGCTTAGCTATTTTTCTGGAGTTTTGATATGTTCTTTCATTTGGGCCATATTTCTGTGCTTCAGTGTACCTGTTATGTTGTAAGGGAGTGGAACCTTAGGTTTTCACAAGGGCAGGGCAACCTTCTTTGCTGCTTTGTGGCACTGTCTGTGGGGGAGGTGTCAGAGAGGGAACAATGGCACTGGCTTACTCCACTCTAGCCTCATTTTCCAACAAACGCTTCTGTGAGATTGGGAGTTTCTCCCACCATTGCAACCCCTGCAGTATTTTATAATTAGTTTTGAGTCTTCAGTTCCCCCTTCAGCCAGCCCTACCTTTCCTGTACCTTCTGCCACCTTGCCAAGCATTCCTGCAGCTCAGCTGCCCATCTCTGCTCCTCCTAGCAGTCTGGATGAGTGTTTCTTTAAGTCCTTGGTTGTCGGAGTTCCATGCAGTTTGATTTTTCTGTCACTTCTGGTTGTTTATTGTTTTTAAATTGGTTGTGTGAAGAAGTGAAGGGTTTCTACTTATGCCTCCACCTTGGCCAAAACTCCAAGGATATAAATTATTAATTGCAGAATTTTAATTGCAAAGTTATTTGAGTCCAATTTTTGTTTTGTCTTCATGGTTTTATTAAATAAGCAGGAAAATATAGCTAATCACATTATTGACATACAGATTTAGGGATTTAAAGTTAAGCATATTAAGCATATTTAAGAAAAAGCTGGAAAAACTTTTCTTGGACCACTCCAGGAAAGTCGTTTTCTTTCCTAGGCAAATTCAGAAATTCATGGAGTGTTTTCCTGAACTGAAAGCTCTTGGAGCTGGAAATATAAACTGGCAGCTACACTTAAATAATGATGTTGATGAATTGCTGGCAACCAAATCATTAGCATGTAAGAAAGTGTCCTGATACTTTTCTGGGCTTTATCCCAGGAATCCTTCCAGGTTCTCATAGTAAAAAGTCAAGAAGGATCACCTGGTAGCTCTATTAGGAGAAAAGTAACTATTGTGAAGTACTCCTAGAGCTCTCTCTATGACAAAGGCTTGTTTTCAAGGGGAAAATCGTTTATCAGAGCCTCCAGAGCAGTGGTGAAAGGGCATTCTCCTCACTACTGCCCACACTAGCCTGTCCAACCTGCCTGACAGAGTGGGAAACTACATAAAAACACATGTAACGTAGGCCAGAGACAATAGTCAATAAAAGACAGATTTAACTGGAAGTTCTCCTCTCCCACACACCTCACTACCACACAAATAGAGCTCTGATGTAACAGTGAAATGTACAATGTAACAGACGAAAAGCTGCAAAACACAGACTGTTAGGATGAGTACTTAAGGAGTCCAGCACCCAAAAAGTTGACAAGACAAGAATATTAGAGGGATGTAAAATCTCTGGATATATAGCTACCACAAATATCAAACGACACCCAAACACTAGCAGGTTAACATAAATCCTCACACTAGTGACTCATTTGCCTCAATTAGTATCACTAAAAAATAAACATGTCAGGCTTTCAACAAAAAAAATTACATGACATATCAAAGGCCAAGAAAAGACAAAGTTTGTGCAGACAAGCATCTGAACACGACTTAGATATCCCATAGATGCTGGAATTATCAGAGTGGGACTTCAAACAATGATCAACAAAGGGAAAAAGTGGACAACATGCAGAAACAAATGGGTAATGTAAGTATAAACATATAAATCCCCCAAAAAAGTTTCAAAAGAAAATGTGGAAAACAGTATGGAACTTCCTCAGAAAACTAAAAATGGACCTGCCCTTTGATCCAGCAATTCCACTGCTGGGACTATATCCTAAGAATCCTGAAACACCAATCCAAAAGAACCTATGCACCCCAATGTTCATAGCAG